>CM059044.1:13467009-14717009 GCA_030279155.1 Forsythia viridissima
AAACCAAAAATTGATTTATAAACTAGTTTATAATCTGGGCTCTAAAGTTTGAGAATGTCCTTCTCAAGTTTCTAAAAAGCTCTCTTCTTTTCTCAAATTTCTGAAGAAAAATAAATATGGTGAGATAAAAGGGTTGAATCTTTGCAATTATTTCCAAAAAAATGCAACGTGGGTGAACCATAATCGTAAAAATCCAGGCCGTGTTTTGTGCCCTTGAGGAGGCTGTATTTGGGTTAGGAATACCTCAGTTATGTTCTGAACCCATCTTGGCATCCGGGAAATGAAAAAATTTCTTCCCATAAAATTTTTCTTGTCCCACTTTAGACAAATCTGTAATTTTTATCTATAAGTAAATACTAAAGGAAATATTTTTGACTAGTCAATTTTATTTACCAAAATATTTTTTATTAAATTTGGTCTTTCAATTGTAAAAGAGACCTCTTCTTAAAGAATTGATTGTAGGTATAGCTCCTCCTCATCTAGGTGAAATTCTAGAGGTAAGGTCTATGTCACCCTTCCAATTGTACTTGTGTTTCTTTATCAATAAAACAGGTTCGGAGAATCCAAACCCCTCTATTTGGTCTAGGTGAAGGTCTAAAAACATTGTCTAGACGTTAATGGTGTTTTAAAAAAATAAAAAAATCACGCAAAAATGATTTTTGTGCCCTTTTTTTAAATTGTCATGCAGGCAAACTCGGTTAAGTTAATTAACAAAGAAGACTACAATATCTAAATAGACTAAAAAGTTTTGTTAGCTTTGTCTAGTTTGATAAAAATGTCTATATTGTTCGAAATTTATGCATAAAAAGTAAAGAAGAGTATCTAAGTGGAAGATAAATTATTTTCAACTTTGTCTAATTAGACAATAACGTCTAGATAATTTGAAATTCGCACAAAAATAAAGATAGAGAATTTGGTAACACTTTTGAAGATAAGACGGTATGTTTGTCAAAAATTTTCAAAAAATAAACATTATTTTGAGAAGGAAAAGTAGTGGACACATCTCTCTCTCTCTCTCACACACACGTAGCATCCCATCTAATTTCCTCTAATGATATCAAAAATTCATGTACATACAAGAAAGAAGGGGAAAAAAAAAGAACTTGTAAACCCTTATCAATCTTGAGGGGAAATTAATATGCATACCTCGGGACCTTTAATTTTTCTTATGGCATCGAGAAACTGGCCAGTTAGATAAACTGATGCAGAATTTCTTTGCCTTTTGATGAGTTGGCGTGCTTTCCTGACAAATTCGAGTGGATTGTTTAACTCGGAGGCAGTCAACTTTGGAATAGGAACTTGCAAGAATGCAAAACGATTACCCCATGGCATTTCTGCGTCTGGTTTTATCATCTCATTCACTGATTTGTAACCTCCAATTGCTCGAGTGTTGAGTAGTACAAGTGCCGTACTTCTAGCTTGGCCTGAGTCTTCATTCACTTTTTGCATGTATAGTCGAGTTCCGAATATGATTATCCCAGTAATCACGTCATTAATTGTCTGTAAAATAAATGAAAACTTTAAATGGATGTTGAGTTTCACGCCCATTCATGCTGTTTGTTTGGCAAGTGAGAATTTAATTACCACTTTAATCCTGTCTTTGATTTGCTTGAGATGATCCATGGATAACGCAGTAGTAGTTACAACAATTGGTCGAAACTCCACTCCATCTTCACCGGATCTAATGGGTGATTTATCGTCTTTGATCAAACTGCTCTTCAACAGATTCAATCCGAAATCATATACTGTGTTAACCAACCCTGAAAAGAACCGGGGCACTGGCCTGAAAAAGCCATGGCTGTTTCGACTAAGCCTCAAGTTAGTCTGGCGCGAAGGGAATGTTAATGGCATAGAAGGGTTATCAACTCTTTGTAGACAGGAAAGAAGGGCTCCCATTAAAGAATAGCCATCTCCAAGTGAATGGTGAAGCTTGAATATCAAATTCTCAGCTGCATTTTTTGTAGGGTACTTAACCATGTGAATTTCCCACAAAGGTCTATTTTCTGGAAACTGTTCCATTGCAAGTTTTGATAAGTACTCATTGAAACACTCATCATAATACTGTGTTGACATGCCACTGGGAAAAGCAGGCACCTTGAAATGATCTTTTAGGTTTACCTCCACCCTCTTCCATTTCTTTACTCCTTTCAAAGAAACCTGTTTGGACAAAATCACTTTCTTGATTATTTTATGTATCACTTATTTGCTACCCCTACATACACAACTTCTATTCTATTTGCATGCTTGCTATAGCATATATATGGACGATTAGATAGTAGTGAACGATGTTAAAGGAACTGTATGCAAATATGTACTATATGTTTCCAATGACTTCTTGTTGGATGAAAGAGAGCGTGCACTTGTATGCGCTATAAACTTTTAAGTACAAACACTCACTAAGAGAAATTTCATTTTACCGATGCAATTTTTTATCGTATAAAGTCATTTTTAGGTTGTTTCGTAAAAAATAGTCGTCGAGAAACTTTACAATACCAAAACTTTTGCCGTTAAAAGTGAATTTTTTTGTAGTGACTTGTAACATGTAACCCTAATTGACCAATGTCTTATCTCACCCTTTAAAATGAAAAAGACGAAGATCATAAAACTCACCATGATTGAGGAGAATCGATGATTTATGGGTAAGAATACATCTTTGAGGAGTTGCATGGCAATGGACTCATCAATTGGAGCTTCTAATTCCAAAACACCTAAAATAGTTAGTGATAATTCTGAGGTCTTAAGATATTGTGCACTAGGACTCACAGGCTCTAATGCTTCTTCTTGCTCAAACTCCATAGTGTTCTTAATTTTAAAATTTTTGCTCAATCATATTAATAAATAGAGTGGCTTCTGAATGTCACGTATACAATTTGTAAAAAGTAGACTGACTCATGCAATTGGTTAAGGACAGCTAGCTATATTTGAAAGTCTATCGACTTGTGCGGCTTAATTTTAATTTAAATTAATTAAACTAGTCAAACATTCCGTAAGATTTACACTTTAATATCCACTTATTATCCATACATTCCATAGATTTATAACTTATAAGCTCTTAAAAATAATTTCAGTAGTGCCAAACATGCACTATATCATACACAAATAAACAATTGAAAAAATATAAAACAAAAAAAAAAAATTTAAAATAAAATCCTTTTATTTTAAAAAATATCAATTCCAATTTCATTATTAATTCAGAGTCGTATAAGTGTGTACTAATGTATATTTATGCATTTTTCTGTTTATTAATTTTAAAATAGAACATATTCGATGTAGAATTTTTAGTTATGTAAAAGGATTAATTTCATAAGATGTGACAAACTTTTTTATGGTCGATCATGAAACTAGCTATTAAGAAACATCGAAAGAGGTTATGAAGAAAAAAGAGGTTAATTAGCAGTAACAACCAACAAATTTATTTATAATAAAGGTTAATTGGTTTATGGTTGAAGTTAAATTTATAATTTGAACAAGAAAATTTTAGGATTTTAGAATAAAAATGGTATAGATTTTAATATTAAAATTTTTAAATATAATTAAACTATTATACTATGACTTAAATTTAAATGTCATAATCCTAACACCTAAATCATTTATCAATTAAATTTTTTTTTTAAAAAAATAATAATCATTTGTGTACATTTTATTATCATTCAAAAATATGTTAGGTGTCAATAGTTAATCAATGAGATTCAATCTCCTAAGCAACGTATTCAAAGTAATGCTGACTAGTCAAATGAATACTTTAGTTAGAAAATAATAAATTCTATAAGACCCTCCATTATAATAAATCACTAGGCGCATAACATCATTTTTATTCATACATTCCGTAGAGACCATAACTTTTATCCATTTTGTATGTACGTACATATTCCATATGACTCATTTTTTATAATTTACAAAAAGATTTACCAAACAAGCACTTATGTGGAACTCTCTGCTATTATAGAGCGTGACTTTTACTTCTATATTTTTAAATTTATTTATTTTTATTTTCTATTACTCTATTACCATAAACCATTAGCAAATTCCCATTCAAAATTCTATTAATCAACTACACACATAAAGTTTAAATCAATCACATTTCAGTTCTAAAAAAAAGTCTAATAAACCAGCATTGCATAAAAAATAAAAAATAAAAACACTGATCTCTAGCCATATATAGAACAACAAATTTGACGAAGCCATTAATGAATCCAAATTTATCAACAAATAAATCATAAGTAACTCACATTAAATGGAACAAATTTAACCGCGCATTATTAAGAAGTAAAAAAAAAAAAAAAAAAAGTGTAGCTACGCAGCGACACTCCACAATAATTAATTACAATCCAAAACATATGACCACAAAATGTAGCCAATGTATATTGCCTTCCCAAAGTATATTGGATCATCCGACAATTTGGGGAAAAAAAATAAAAATAATACTGTCTATTTCATATACATTAATTAAATGTTACATGCATGAGAATCAAAATCCTTGTCAAAGTACTTGAAATTTAATTCTTATCATATACGTCATAAAACCTAAAATAATAGGAAATCAAATGCTTATATAAATAGCTCAACCATATAATAAACAAATATTAGTATGCTAACTATTAACAATGATTTACTTAGATTATTGATAGAATTCTATTTACAGCAGAATACCATGTAGTAGGATATTATATATGTAATATTCCTATTCTAGGTAGAATTCGTTTTCTTATTAGGTTTCTATTAGTCATCTATTAGTCTCTCTCTCTCTCTCTCTCTCTCTCTCTCTATATATATATATATATATATATCTTGTAACCTCATTCATTAAACCAATTCAATCATTATTCAATTGAATCAATACATAGAGAATTATTTCTCCACATATATTTTCTCTCATATTTTACATGATATCAAAGCGATGATTCTGAGCGACGATGATTCGCACAAACAATGATAAAAAAAACCATAGAAGCGACGATTACCCAATCGGATCCCATGGCTCTACAACAATTCGATCATCCCGGCTTAATTCCCGCTTCTAAACCGTTTGATGGAAACAATTATGGCATAAACACTATAGAGACGATGATTGCCCAATCAGATCAGATGGCTCTACAGCAATCCGATCATGAAGTGCAACATTCAATCAATTGGAGATCGAACCAGAAAAATAACGATCGACCGAACCGGTCAACCGTTTCACCCTCCCGGTCGACCGTTTCGACAAAATTTGGACAAAAACAGTGCACCTACTGCAGGATGATTGGCCACATTGTTGGTACCTGCTATTTCATCTATGGCTTCCTTCCATGGCACAAGTTTCATGGAAAGTGCGTAAAGCCACGAAACGAACGCTTCACAAACATTACTATCGCTTCTACAGTTGACCAAAAGAAAGGAAAAACGTTCACAACAAAAGAATATGAGCAGATCATGACACTTCTAAACAACAAGACGGGTAATGATAAATCTCATGTTAACACATCAGGTATTAATCCTTCTACTAGCTCTTTGAGTAATTCATAGATTTTTGATAACGGGGCCACTGACCATGTGACAAATGATGGAATTGTTGAGAATAAATCCATGCCAATGCATAAAACTGTGCAATTACCGAATGAGGGGTCATGCTCTTATTAAATCCATTGGTACAGTTAACTTTGAAAATAATATGACTGTTGACAATGTACTTCATGTTCCCAAATTCAAAGTTAATCTATTATCTATCAGTAAACTTACTAGAGAGTTAGGTTGCTATATGACATTTTTCCCTGATTTTTGTGTCATGAACGATCTGACTATGAATAAAACGATTGGCTTGGGAAGACAGAGTAACGGCCTATATTACCTTTTACAAAAACCACAAATACATCATACTACCAGTGGATCAACCAACCTATGGCATAAATGTCTTGGACACCATTCAGCCTCACCTCTTCAATTCCTAGCACAAGGTATCTTAGGTATTAATTTTGATTCCCACAGTATTTGTGATGTTTGTCATTTGGCAAAACAATCTAGACTACCCTTTAAAGTCAGTCAAATCTCTAGCAATAAACTATTTGATTTGATTCATTGTGATATTTGGGGACCTTATAGGATTTATTCTTATTCTGGTGCTAGATATTTCCTTAAAATTGTTGATGACTTTTCTCGTTATACTTGGGTACACCTCATGCGTCACAAATCTGAAATTCAAAGTATAATTAAAAATCTCTTTACTTGGGTTAAAACTCAATACAACTTGACTATAAAAACCCTGAGGTCTGACAATGGCCAAGAGTTCTTATCCTTGCAAACATTCTTAGATAAAAATGGTACCATTTTTTATAGATCATGTTCTTATACCCCTCAACAAAATGGAGTGGTATAGAGAAAACACCGCCACCTCCTTAATGTGACTCGTGCCATTAAATTTCAAGCCAATCTTCCTTTAAAGCTAGTAATATCCCGAGACGTCGTGTTTCATGAAAATATATTTCTATTCACTTCCCAACAAAATGATGAAAACAACTCCATCCCATTGCCACAATCTATACATCTAGATGTTGAAACACCACATTTAACATACCCTGAGGACCAATATATAGCAGAAACAAATAACTTACCTAAAGGTCCCAAACACTGGTCAATCGGTAGACATACCGATCGACCGAAACCATCATCTGAACCAACCGGTCGACCAGACAGTAGACCGGTTCACTCATCCGTTTCAACAGAGAGCCCAACTGGTCGACCGATTCTTTCATCCAGTTCAACAAAGAGCTTAAACAGTCGACCGACTTCACCTACAGGTCGACCGGTTGAGCAATGTACAACCACCACTGATCCACCTACCTTTTCTCACCCACCAAATGACCAACTTCGACAATTCACAAGATCAATTCAAACCCCAATTCACCTGAAATATTACTATATCAATCATACTCTGCTTACTCAAGCCGGATCTCTTCCAATCAAATCCAGCACTCGACATCCTATATCAAGGTATGTATCATATAGTAACCTTTCTTCTATTCATCATACTTTTACATATAATATTTCTCATATCATTGAGCCAACTACATATGAGGCAGCATGTCAAGATCCCAAATGGGTCGCTGCTATGAATGATGAAATTTGTGCTTTGAAAGAAAACAATACTTGGTCACTTGTCCCACTTCCTCTAGGTTCTCATCCTATTGGTTGTAAGTGGGTGTTCAAGGTTAAATTCCATTCTGACGATACAGTTGAATGATATAAAGCACGACTGGTGACAAAGGGGTTTATATAACGAGAAGGGATTGATTATAATAAAACTTTCAATCCAGTTGCAAAGTTAACCACAGTCAGATGCTTACTTGCTATCGCCTTCATTTGCGACTAGACACTTCATCAGATGGATGTACAAAATGTCTTTATCCATGGTGATCTTGATGAAGAAGTCTATATGACTCCCCCACCTGGATTTCGTCGACAGGGAGAGACACCAGTTGTATGTCGACTTCATAAATCTTTATATAGATTGAAACAGGCATCTTGTTCTTGGTTTCAAAAATTTGTATATGCTATTATTCAGTTTGGGTTCAAACAGTCACATGCAGATTACTTACTCTTTACAGAGGTCAATGGTGATTCATTTATGGTATTCTACTATATGTGGATGATATGATTGTCACAGGAAACAATAGAGAAGCAATCTCTACTACAAAAACATTCCTTGCATCTCAATTCAAGTTGAAGGACCTTGGCACATTAAAATACTTTCTTGGAGTAGAAATTACTCGTTCAAGATCAGGGATTTCAATAAATCAAAGGAAGTACACTCTTGACATTCTTCAAAAAGTCGGATTACTTGGAGCAAAACCTACAGCATTTTCCATGGAGCAGTCATTGAAATTTAATTTGACAAATAGTAAGTTATTGAAAGATCCCACATACTATCGACGGTTAGTAGGGAATCTCAATGACCTCACCATTACCAGAACAGAAATTTCATATTCGGTCAATACACTCAGTCAGTTCATGCAGGTACCTAGACAACCCCATCTTGATGCAGTTCACCGATTGCTCTGATACTTGAAAGGGGCACTAGGACGAGGATTATATTTCTCATCAAGTGGGATATTACAGCTAGCAGGATTTTGTGATGCAGATTGGGCCGGAGATATTACTATACGACGGTCAGTTACGGGATATTGTGTATTCTTGGAAAATGTACTTATATCATGGAAAAGCAAGAAACAAACGACTGTGTCCAAATCTTCAGCAGAAGTTGAGTATAGGGCAATGACTTCCATTATATGTGAGCTTCTATGGTTGAGACAATTGCTGACAGATTTATGTGTAGACCACCCACAAGCAGCAACCTTATATTGTGATAATCAAGTAGCAATGCACATTGCTGCTAATCCAGTATATCATGAAAGAACAAAACACATTGAAATAGATTGCCATATTGTTCGTGAACGAATTGATAAAGGAGATGTCAAGACTGCCTATGTTCCAAGCAACAATCAGATTGCAAGTTTATTTACTAAAGCACTGGGCAATGAGGCATTTCACACTTTCACTCACAAGTTGTGCACTTTTGACACACACACACACACACACACACACACACACACACACACACACATATTGTAACCGCATTCATTAAACCAATTCATTCATTATTCAATTGAATCAATATAGAGAGAATTATTTCTCTATATATATTTTCTTTCATATTTTACACTAACCGAAAAATAATGAAATAATTACTAATAATGAATATAACAAAAGCAGCTAAAGGAATTGATAAATTGAAAAACATCTTTCAAGTAATTTTGGACAATTTAAAAATAAGAACCATTACTGATTTGTTTTTTTGTTTTTTGTTTTTTCTAATTTCTTGTTCTATGGCTAGAGATCGTTTTTTTTTTTAAATGATGCAATTTTGATTTATTACTTCTTTTAGAACTGGAATGTAATTGATTTAAACTTTATGTGTGCGGTTGATTAACAGAATCTTGCATGGAAATATATATAAGCAAAACTCAAGCGGTATAATAATGGAGTTCCCCACATAAATAAGGACAATATCATCTATCTTTAGTAGAGATTATCATCAGTTTATGTGACAATCGTTCTTCTGATTTATTGTCCAATATATTAAAATAGACAATGAATCAACGGATCCACTGCCACCTAGACCAGTGATCATATCTACTAATAATAGATAATATTACTTTTTTTTAAAGAATGGAGGGCTCCAGATAAGTTATTATCTAGGATTTTAATTATTCATCTACATATTCAATGTTGCTTCCTATAAGCTAAGAATAATTATTGTTTAGGTGATAAATTCTCGTTAACCCATTAATTATGCATGCAATCTATTGATAATAATTAATGTTGGTTTATGGTTGACATAAAATATTGAAGAAGAAAATTAATTTAAGCATTTTAAAACATATATGGTAGTATAGGTTTTATTATTATATAATTTCAGAGAAGGATACAAATAAGTTAAATAATTATCCATATATGTTGTTTGATTGGTAAATTTGTGAGAAGTGAGAGCATTTTTTAAAATAATTTGAAGTAGAAAATGATTGATGGTGTATTATCTCTAACAAGAATTAATGCTTGTAATTCATATGTTTTTATTGAGATTGTAAATTGAGATTATAAATATATATAATATTACAAAGTAATACTATTTATAATCGCTTACTATCGATAATTATTGTACGTGGCAATACTTAATTGGATGAATTATTTATGATTAATGACTATAAATACATTATACAATTGAAATAAATAATTTATCCAATTGAGTAATGTCATCTAGAATACTATTAATAGTGAACGATTATAAATAACATTATTTAATAATACACGATATCAATGAATTACGTGATGTTAATCTTATTGAAAGACTAAAATGAACATAAATTCGTACTAATCATTAACTTTTTCGTAAAAGGAAACATTAACCTTTTTTGAAAGTTATATTTTATTCACACGTTTTGACAAATGAAAAAATGGAAATCTAGAAGGAAACACGTTGTGGCGTGTTGATCATAAGTTTAATTAAGGGCAATCAATATTGTTGGTTGTTGCCGCACACATGCTCTTGAATTCCCACAAATTAATAAATATCGTGTAATAAAAAGTGTACCATAATTTTAGCCTATTTTGACCAATTCTCGAGACAATATCCTATTTAGTGAATATTAAATTTCAAAATAGTCAACCAAAAAAAAAAATTGATGCAAATGATCCCTCACCTTTGTCTTCAGTGCAGAAATCATTCTCAACATTTATTTTTTACATTGAACACATTTAACCTATTTATTTTGCTGTGTAATTGGTCCTTATTTGATAAAAAAATTAAAAAAACTTTTTTAATTTTATAAAAAAAATAAAATTATTGGACTCATTTACACATTTTACAAATATTAGAAATCCAATTATAATTTTCTCTAATTAAAACTAATGACATAATTGTCTTTTTTATTAAATAATGACCAATTGCGCCCTAAAATACAGAAGTGTTCAATGTAAAAAACAAATGTTAAATATGATTTCTGCACTGAAGACAAAAGTAAAGGATCATTTGTGCCGATTTCTTTTTTGATTGAACATTTTAAATAATAAACTAAACATTCATACTTTTTTATAATATAGGTTGAAATTAGTCAAACATGTGCTATATCTTCTTGTAATGGAGCAAATACCAATTGTTTATTAGGTGCAATACATGAAGCAAGAGATCATTTGGATCCCAGCAAAAGGAAAAATTATTCTGCATACTGGCCCACCATTAAAACATTCGAATATTTAATTTCGCCTTTCATGTGGACGTGCAAAATACGAAAATGATTTATTCCACCTACCCAAATAATACAAAGAGGGGCATATCGATAATTTAGTGTTTATTTAGTGTAGTTTAAAAATAATTTTTTATAAAAATTGATTAAATATATGGTTGAAAATTGATATAAATTATAAATTCTATAAAATACATGGTTGAAAATAATTTTCTTAAAAAAAATAAAAGTTCAAAAAAAATTTAATCAACGGTGATAAATAGTATTACTCGTAATTTCGTAATTAAGGTGACCAGTTATTAGAGAATTTCTTCTATGAATGAGTAATGTTCATCAATTTATATAAGCGTAGAGCAAGCCATACAAATTATAAGCTTTGTTTTTGTACTTTGTTTGAGTGGATTAAGGTTGTTCATAGGCAAATATAATGAAGGTTGAAGTAGTAGTAATTTCCAAAGAAATCATCAAGCCATATTCTCCAACTCCTGATTTCCTTAGAAAATACAAGCTTTCATATCTTGATCAAATATCCCCTCCTCTTATTATGCCTCTTGTTTATTTCTATCCCGCAGATGGAAAAATCAGCAACTGGGAGAGATCAAATCATCTGAAAAAATCTCTACCACTGGCCTTGACTCGATTCTATCCTCTGGCAGGACGCATAGTGGACAACCTCTATGTCGACTGCAACGATGAAGGGGTGGAGTTTTTCCAGGCTAAAGCCGAGGTCGAGCTTTCAAAAATTCTTTCGAATCCAATCCCTGGTGAACTCAACAAATTTCTTCCTTACGACCTGAATGATTCGAGAGATTATTGCATGTCTGTTCAAGTCAGCTTCCTGAACTGTGGTGGAATGGCTGTCGGTTTAGTCATTTCTCACAAGATTGCAGATTTCATGTCCCTTCACTTGTTTGCAAACAGCTGGGCCGCCATTGCTCGTGGGGATACTAATATTCCATACCCAAAGTTTGAGGCTGCCACTATTTTCCCACCAAAAGATCATGTCCCCGACTCTAATCTGGTGATTAAGGAAGAAATTGTAACCAAGATTTTTGTGTTTTCCACCTCTAAGATTGATGCCCTCAAAGACAAGTTTGCCAATACATATGGTGAAAAGCGGCGTCCCACGAGGACTGAGGCACTCTCAACTTTCATATGGAGTCGTTTCATGGCTTCCACTCAAGTAGAAGACAATCCCAACAAGATTTACTCGATAGAACTGGTAGTAAACCTCCGTCCAAGGCTTGATCCACCGCTATCCAATGATTATTTTGGGAATATTTGGAGGCCAACGAGTGTTATATTTACAATGGATAAAGATTTTGAGAAAGAAAATTGTGGTGTTGTGGACAAAATAAGAGAAGCCATAAGTAATGTTAATGGTGATTATTTGACCAAACTTCAGCAGGATTACACCGCGAAAATGGACATCAAAGATGAGCAGCAGCTGGTTAGATTTGTGTTCACCAGTTTGTGCAGGTTTCCCATATATGAAGTTGATTTTGGATGGGGTAGGCCAATATGGGTGGCATCAGCTAGCTACGGAATGAAGAATAAAGTTGTTTTATTCGACACACAATCGGGCAACGGAATTGAGGCTTGGATTAACTTGAAAAAGGAAGACATGGCTAAATTTGAAACAGATGTGGAGTTGCATGCATTTCTTTCCCCAACTCTATGATGCTGGAATTGCGGACAGGCTGGTAAACGCAAGCACAAACAACTAATTTCACCGTTTGTTTTATTTTGATTATGTTATTATTATTGTGTTAGGGTATTTTGATCATTTGTTTAGAGAGATGTGATATTTCTTGTAGTAATTAATTCCTCCTCACCAGTTATATATCTTAATTATATTAAAAGTGTGAATATTGGTTTATTATTCAAAATGGTCAACTAAAATTGTTTCCTATTTGGTTTAAAAAATTTGAAAAATAATTATAAGAATCCAAATATGAATTTATCCTAACTAAATATGATATTTGTTCACGTTTCTGAAATAATGATATGTATATTGTAATTTTAAAAATTGAGTTTATATGAATAAATTCAGTATTTTAATCTTTTTATTATTTTTATAGAGATTTAATGAAACGTGAAATACATATGTAATTCTTGAAAATATGGTATGTGAATGAATTTTACACTCTTTATACGAAGAACTAGGGAGTGTTTTGTAAATTAGTACGTGTAATATTCTCCAAATTAACGTTAATCTAAACCAATTTATGAAGAATGAAATCTTGGAAAAACTTAATATTTATTGACTTGTTTACATTTTTACATTATTTTAGCCTATTTTTGTCACAATCTCTAACTTGCATCAAATACATATCACTTCACTAACATGTTTAATTAACAACTGCAAAATGATTTATTTACTTTTAGAAATTATGTTGTTTTAAGAGTTTTAATTCGACCATAAAACGACTTGATCAATTAACTTATTGATTATCTCTAGAGCTTCATCTAAAGTAAGAAATAAGATTTTTATGAACTTTTTATTATGCCAATAAACATTATGATGATCGAATTCGTACATTCGAAGAAGCCTAATTTGTTGTTCTTAAAAACCCAAATATTTGATGATGTAAGCTCAATTCAACCCTCACTTTATCTTTTATTTAACATAATTCAAAAAAAAAAATGAAATTATTGTACACATGTTATAGATACTTATTCTCAAAGCCTTATTCTATAACATATGTGAAATTTCTTAATGCAAATGCATTCATATGTAATTAAAATATTATAAATAAATGAACTCAAGCTTCGAGAAAAAATACAAATTCGGGAAAAATTGTACTTAAAAATAGTGGCTTTTATGAAGTATATTTAATTCAATTTTAATATATATTTGAGTCATCTACTGTAATGAATTTTAATAAACTATATTTTAAGTTATAAGCATACTATTTAAGTTTCAATAGCCTAATTTGTTAATATTTAATTATTTTTTCACTTAAATTACTGATATCAAGCCAATTCGTAAAAAGAAGATATAATAAACATTATTACGTTCTTAATTATCGATGCATCGTACGTACTCCCACTAGTATATTTGATAAATGGGCATAATAAGCTGATGTTGACAGAACTTCAAATTTGAAAAAAATTAAAAAAAAAAATTAATAACATTAAATAAAAAAATTAATAGTGTTTATTTCATATACATTAATTAAATGTTACATGCATGCGAATCAAAATCCTTGTCAAAGTGCTTGAAATTGAATTCTTATCATATACGCCATAAAACCTAAAATAATAGGAAATCAAATGCTTATATAAATAGCTCAACCATATAATAAACAAATGTTAGTATTCTAACCGAAAAATAATGAAATAATTACTAATTAATAATAAGAACCATTACTGATTTTTTTTATTTATTTTCTAATTTCTTGTTCTATGGCTAGAGATCGGTTTTTTTTTTTTTTTTTTTTTTTTTAATGATGCAATTTTGATTTATTACTTCTTTTAGAACTGGAATGTGATTGATTTTATGTATTAACAGAATCTTGCATGGAAAAAAAATACATACATATATATATATATAGAAGCCAAACTCACACGGTATAATAATGGAGGCCCGCACGTAAATAAGGATAATATCATCTATCCTTAGTAGAGATTATCATCAGTCTATGTGGCAATCATCCCTCTAATTTATTGTCCAATATATTAAAATGCATCATAACTTTATTGGACAAAAAATCAAGAGACTCACTGCCACCTAGACCAGTGATCATATCTACAAATAATTGATAACATTACTCTTTTTTTTTTTTAAAGAATGGAGGGGTCGAGATAAGTTATTAATATCTTGGATTTTAATTATTCATCTACATATTCAATGTGGCTTCCTATAAGCTAAGAATAATTATTGTTTAGGTGATAAATTCTCGTTAACCCATTAATTATGGCATGCAATCTATTGATAATAATTAATGTTGGTTTATGGTTGACATAAAATATTGAAGAAGAAAATTAATTTAAGCATTTTAAAACATATATGGTAGTATAGGTTTTATTATTATATAATTTCAGAGAAGGATACAAATAAGTTAAATAATTATCCATATATGTTGTTTGATTGGTAAATTTGTGAGAAGTGAGAGCATTTTTTAAAATAATTTGAAGTAGAAAATGATTGATGGTGTATTATCTCTAACATGAATTAATGCTTGTAATTCATATGATTTATTGAGATTGTCAATTGAGATTATAAAAATAGTATAATATTACAGAGTAATACTATTTATAATCGATCACTATTGGTAGTTATTGTACATGGCATTACTCAATTGGATGAATTATTCATAATTAATGACTATAAATACATTACTCCCTCCGTCCCAAATATATAGGCCACATTTTATTTTTCTGTAGTCCTAAATATATATGTTTGTTTCTATTTTTGATGTGTTTTTTTTTTTGTTCCTTTACTAAAATACTCTTATTTAATTTGCTTATTTATAATCATTTTTTTCAACTTAATCTTGAAATTGTAAATTAAATAATACTCATTAAATAAGGGTAAATTAAAAAAACTATTGATAAAATATACTTTTTCAATAACATTTTTAATCCGTGTAAAAAAATCAATCAGCCTATATATTTGGGGTGGAGGGAGTATTACACAATTGAAGTAAATAATTTATCTAATTGAGTAATGACATGTAAGATACTATCAATTGTGAGCGATTATGAATAACATTATTCAATATTACACGATATCAATAAATTACGTGATGTTAATCGTATTGAAAGACTAAAATGAACATAAATCCGTGCTAATCATTCACTTTTTCGTAAAAGGAATCATTAACCTTTTTGAAAAGTTATATTTTATTCACACGTTTTGACAAATGAAAAAATGGAAATCTAGAAGGAAACACGTTGTGGCGTGTTGATCGCGTGTTGATCATAAGTGGCAATCATTATTGTTGGTTGTTGCCGCACACATGCTCTTGAATTCCCACAAATTAATAAATATCGTGTGATAAAAAGTGTACCATAATTTTAGCCTATCTTGACCAATCTTCTGAGGCAATATCTTACGTATATTAAAAATGTGAATGTTAAATTTATTATTCAAAATAGTCAATCAAAAAACAAAAAAAAAAAAATTTGGTGCAAATGATCCCTCAAATTTGTCCTCAGTGCAGAAATCATCCTCAACATTTATTTTTTACATTGAACACTTTTAACCTATTTATTTTGATGTGTAATTGGTCTTTATTTAATAAAAAATTAAAAGAACGTTTTTAATTTTTTATAAAAAAATAAAATTATTGGACTTATTTGCACTTTTACAAAGATTAGAAATCTAATTACAATTTTTTCTGATTAAAACTAATGGTATATTTGTCTTTTTTATTAAATAATGACCAATTACGCCCTAAAATACAGATGTGTTCAATGTAAAAAACAAATGTTGAATATGATTTTTGCACTGAAGACAAAAAGTGAAGCATCATTTGTGCCAATTTCTTTTTTGATTGACCATTTTAAATAATAAACTAAACATTCATACTTTTTTATAATATAGGTAGAAATTAGTCAAACATGTGCTATCTCTTCTTGTAATGGAGCAAATACCAATTGTTTATTAGGTGCAATCTTTACATGTGCTATCTCTTCGAATATTTAATTTCGCCCTTCATGTGGACGTGCAGTACAAAATACGAAAATGATTTATTCCACCAACCCAAATAATACAAAGAAGGGCATATGGATAATTTAGTGATTATTTGGTGTAGTTTAAAAATAATTTTTTATAAAAATTGATTAAATATATGGTTGAAAATTGATATAAATATATGGTTGGAAATTGGGGTAGTCAACTATATACTTATTAAAAGCAAAGACGCAAAATTATTGAATAGAATTTTTTTTTCACCTTTAAATAAAATAAAATGTTAATTAATAAAGTAAGCAATAATGTTATTTATCAAATCGGTGATTTCGTAATTCAAATTATAACAATATGGAAAGCACAGATTTGATTTGTGTGTGTGTCTCTAAACTAATTTAACTATTTCAATTAAATTTAAATATCAATTAACAGCTTTAAATGATGAAAACGAATTCGAGTTTTCTAATATTAGGATTTACAAATCCACCTACACGCTTTATAACCAATTATCCGTTAATTGCTTTTTAGCTCTTAATTACATTGGATTGAAAATCGGTGTTCCTAAAATAATCAAAAGCCTCTCTCGATGGTTAATCAATTCTATACGATATGCGAACCTAATTATCTCTAATTAAGCTTCGAACATAAACATATGCATTAAAATATCAAGAACACGCAAATAGATTTCATAAAGCATAATAGTAATCTCTATCTGTTAGTCAATGTTATTCAATATCACGTGCTATTAATTACTAAAATCTATATTGACTCTCTCAACGTGCTAAATCTATATTGACTCTCTCAACTTCAATACAGATCACAAAATATTCTAATGGTGATCAAGTATTAAAATAATATAAAAACTGAATAAAGAATAATTAACCCAAGTGCAATTAATTACTAAAAAGAAAAAACTTCTAATTAATTAAAAACACGAGATTTCATCGTTCATCCTAGAAAAAGTAAGTTTAGCCGGATATGATTTCGTCAATTATTACAATAATTGAATTCATCATCATCCGGAGAAAGAAGAAAACAAAAAGTAAATAAAATCTGTGATCCCGGCTCAATGATCTTCAATCCCGTGCCTTGATATTCGATTCTTCCTTTGTATCTTGTTCTTCTCAAAATTCGTCGTCTGCGAGATGTCTATTCTCGGCCTTTTATATTCGTCTCCAAACCCTCCAAAGCGTGGCTTAGATGGTTCAATTAATTTGGACTTGGTAGTGTTGTACTCTAATCAAGAAATTGCCATCCGGTGCCCGTTTGACCCATGCGATCGCATGATGTAACACCTTGCGATCACATGGTTTTCACTAAAAAAGTTCTGCAGATTTTTTATCCTTCATGCGATTGCACCAAAGTCTCACCATGCGATCGCACGGTTGATTTTGGTGCTTCCCTCTTTGATATTTGCACGTCAAGCCCCTGAAGTATCTTTTCTTAGCAGTTTGAGTCCCATTTTCTTCATTTTGCTCTCTTTTCATCCGAGTGATACTTGAATTTGATTATTTCCTAAATTAATAAGAAAATAACATGCAATTAAACTGAAATCAAATAATATGTCTCATAGTCGTCCCTTTTTGTGAGCTCCAATAAGTACAAAACTGTACTTATCAAACACCCCCAAACTTGAACTTTTATTCGTTATCGAATAAACTAGCTAAAGATAATCTTGCACTTAATGAAATAAGCAATAATAAAGTTCACAATATAAATAGCTTGCCGTTCTTGCTTCAGGTTTTGCAAAAAGAAAAACTTATACTTCATAACGAGTGTTCAGGTTGAACAGTTGTAAACCTGATTCTACTTAAAACATACTTGAGATGTGTGTGAGGGCAGTTAATCTGATCAACTTAAATTATATGGTGGTGATAGCCCAACCACTTGGTCAATTGTTCTTTTCCCTCTTGTAAGGTAGACTTCCCCCCAAAATAATTGTTTTCTCTCAAATTTTCGAGATTTTTGGGTCTAAGGTTATGGTTCACATTCTTTTCTTTATCGAGACTGGTTGGGAAAGCTGATAATCGTGACATCTAGGTTTATGAAGATTTTCCAATTTCTGAACACTCTCGACCAGAAAGTTTCTACTAAGTAAGTCAAACCCATTAGTCATCTAATCCCCAGATTTGTTTTGCAAAGGATTTTCTATTGGACAGAAATAAAAATAAATTTTAATTAATTAATTTTTTTTATAGATCTTATGTGTAAAACTTAATCCATTAAGCTTTCTAAATGACTCATGTAATGAGCTTAAGGTCGATGACTCCCAGGTCTTTCGAACTTTAGGGCATCGGGTTTTAAGAAACTCCGACGGGCCTTTTCACTCAAGTCAAATAGGCTACGAAAAGAGTTATTAGCTATTAATAAGGTGCAAAACTCAGTTCATTAAGCTTTCTAAATGACTCATGTAACGAGCTTGAGGTCGATGACTCCCAGGTCTTTCGAACCTTAGGGCATCAGGTTTTGAGAAACCCCGACGGACCTTTTCACTCAAGTCAATTAGGCTACAAAAAGAGTTAAACAATAATAATAAAAATTTTGTGCCTTGCGTGCAATAAGTTCATTCTATGGGACTATATTCCTAACATTCGGTCAACACCTAGCTTCCTCTAACTGGTCTACAGTGCTCCACACAATTTTGTTTTTCAACATACACGAAATCAATCATAACCTAGATAACCACCATCACAGCTTATTTACTACAAGCACTCACTCTATTGGTTACTTAGTTGAGATACAGATAATTCTAAGGTTTAGAGAAGGGTATCCTATTGTTTTCAACTTAAGTGCACCAACATAGCTACAAATCATCGTAACTGGTCGACACAACACGATATCAGATATGATTAAATGGCCTCACATTTAGACAAAAGTATACTTTGTTCACAAGTCACGATTTAAAGCTAAAATTAAATGAAAAGTTACATCATTAGCCGGCAAGGCTATTCATATCACATAAACATGCAAATATATTAAATTTTTTTTTTTTACTAAAACGAAAACAAGTTAAAAATCAAATATCAAATATCACAAATATTTCAATTAAGCAAATTTTCATTAACCACCCCCAAACTAGAAACGTACATTGTCCCCAATGTCATGCAAAATAAGTAAACACATAAAACATTTAGTTACTTCCCAGAGATGGGTTAGATGGTGCCGGCAGCAGTAATATGGAAGGATCAACCGGTGGAAGAGCTGGCATGGGTGTCGGGCGGCAAATCTGGTCATGGATGTCATCAAGCTTGCCCGCACATCTGTCTAGCCGCCTCTTTATTTGGTCGCAGTCAGATCAAATCTGACTCTGCTCTAATTCAGCCCGCTGCTGACTAGTCTCGATACCCATCTGAGTGTGCCGAACTGCATTAACACGAGATCGCAGCGTCGTCAACTCCTGCTGCATAGTACGCAACTCAGTCCGCGTAGCAACAATGAGTCGGGTCTGCTCAGCCTGACCCACTAGTAGGCGATGTAGCATGGATGCTATGTCTCCAGGTGGTGCGGCTGGCTGCTCATCTAGAGATTGCTCGTCTACGGTTGGGGCTGTCCCCACAGCTCGTGCAGTATGTTGTCTCGCATTCTCCAAAGCAAAGCAGTTGATAGGTCACTTTGCCTTCAATACCAGCTCCGCATGTGAGATCTAGACCCCCGCTGCCTCACAGATACCACTGATCAGAGCTGGAAAGATGGTTGTGTGCCTCTTGTCTATCTGGAAGCCTAGCATGCTTATCAGGGTGTAGATATAGTTCCCCAAGTCTATCTTCCTCCCATGAGCCAGATGGTATAATAGTCGAGCCCTAGCATCAATGATAGTAGTACGATGTCTGGTCGGGTCGATGTTGTGGCTCACAAATACATTAATGAGAAGGGAGTCTGTCAACTTGCTGTGCTTGAAGTTCCTCCTGGGTAGTAGCCATGCATCTGCCCAGCCATATAAAAACCGAGCCATCTCACCCATATCCTGAATAGATGGCAGATGGTGAATATCTTCAGTGGTTATACCATAGAAGTTGTTGATGACCCTCGGGGTAAACATGAACCATGTACCTCGCACCCAAGTTTGTCCATAGTGCTCCGTCCCTTGAATGTCGATCTCTTGGTTAAAGTTGGTGTAGAATTCATGGACGAGCTAGGAGTAAACTTTATGAGGTGTATCAGCCACCTTGGACAGAGGTTATACAGCTCGGAGTGAGAGAAGTCGACTAAATGCAATCTCCGCTCCCCCCAAATGGTCCACTAGCTAGTGAACTTGGTGAATCTTTCCTCGTGCCCCACAGATAGATAATGGCGGGAGTCGGTGGTCTCTACATGTGCTCTTTTCGAGGTGCTGCCGGTTGCCTTCTTCTTTCCTTTTTGGGCGGCGGTTGGAGGTTGTTTTGGAGCCATAATCTGTAAAATGAACAAAAATAAGTTAGATGTGAAAAATAAGATATATGGTTTAAGACATCACCCCCAAACTATTTTAAACATTAGGTAAAAATTTCTTGAAAAAATGTGTTTGACTAAGCTACTTCGTGCTTCGAGAAATCTACCTAAGAATTTGCAAAAATGAAACAGAAGAGGGTGGCATGAAAGTGCATGCTTTGGTCTACCACATATTCAAATTTCAAAGGATTTCGAGGTCATTTGGGCCAAACGGATGGGGGACGAAAGTACTAACGGAGGCAGGCTGCAGTGACTGCCTGTGGCCTACCATGGCTGGCCAGATTTATTGTTTTTGGTCCTGGCTTGAATTTGGTGATTTAAGTGTGTTCAAGCCTAGGTGAATGAACCCAAATGTTAACATTAGTCCAGTAAATTAATCTATGAATTCATTTTCCCAAGATTTGGCAAAGGTCGTGGTTGGGGCATTTTGTCAAACATGTTGCATACATTGAGTTACCTTCAAGGGATTGAATAAAATGGGGATGCAATCAAAACCAAATTTTTTTTCCAACTTATACATCTAAACCCAATCACAAATGTATTACCCTTTCGATTCAAGCCTAAACTAATCAAACTTGACTCCACATTGATCAAAATGCAAAAGTTATGAACATGGCAAGGTAAAATCCGAAAATAGCATGAAAAAAATGTGAACTTACCGTTGAATTCATGGATTTAGATGTTCACTGAGGCTCGATTATGTGTAATTGGAAGCCCAAAGTGCTTGTGTGGGGTTTGGAGATCAAGGATTGAATAGGGATCGGTTGAAGTTTGAAAATTTATGTTAACTTGAAAATGAGCCAAGTCCTCGGTTTTGTAAACTGCTGGTATTCCTTGCGATCGCAAGGAATTATATTCCTGCGATTGCAGGTATGCCAATTTCTGGGCAGAACGTGTTCTGCCCAGTCCAATCGTTCTGCCCAGTCCATGCGATCGCAGTGGATAATTCCATGCGATCGCATAGGGAATTCTATGCAAAATTATTTTATTTTATTTTTTAAAAAAAAACTTTAAAAATAAATAAAAACGTGCTTATGCAAAATGATGATGATCAAAGCCTCGCAACCTAAGAATTAAAAACCTATTTCAAATCTTAAAAACCTAAACCGTGTAAAAACGTGAATCAACTTCTAAAACTGAAATGATACTGAAAATTTAAATAAAAGTGAGAAAAATGGGTTGCCTCCCATTGAGAGCTTGTTTAAAGTCTTTCGCTCGACATTTTCGTAGTGATCACTCCAGATTGCTCAAAGCGGTAAATGACTTTTCTTTCGAAAAATCACCCTCCAAGTATTGTTTTAGCCTTTGTCCATTTACTTTGAACCTGCCCTTCATGTCATGAGCTACTTCTAGCGCTCCATGTGGGTAGACTTTCACTGCCGTGAATGGCCCGGACCATCTTGAACGTAGTTTCCCAAGAAAGAGCTTGAGTCGAGAGTTGAATAAGAGAACTTTTTGTTCCGCCTCAAACTGCCTTTTTTGAATATTTTTGTCATGCCAATTCTTGGTTTTCTCATTGTACAGTTTGGCATTTTCATAAGCTTCGAACCTGAATTCTTCTATTTCGTTCAATTGAAGCAGTCTTTTCTCACTGGCTTCTTTCAAGTCAAATTTCAACTTCCTCAATGCCGAGTAGGCTCGGTGCTCCAACTCAACTGGTAAATGGCATGCCTTTCCAAAAACTAGGTGATAAGGTGACATTCCAATTGGTGTTTTGAATGCAGTTCGATATGCCCAAAGGGCATCATCCAGTTTTCTCGACCAATCTTTTCTTGAGGTACTCACCGTAAGCTCTAAGATCCTTTTCAACTCCCGGTTGGAGATTTCCACCTGGCCGCTAGTTTGTGGATGGTATGGAGTAGCCACACGGTGCTTCACACCGTATTTTACCAAAAGAGTTTCAAACTGTCTGTTGCAAAAATGCTTACCTCCGTCACTTATGATTGCCCGAGGAGTCTCGAAATAGGTGAAAATATTCTTTTTGAGAAAGTTCACCACCACCTTGTCATCATTGGTCGGTAAGGCTACAGCTTCTACCCATTTAGACACATAATCTACAGCCACCAAAATGTAGGAATTTGAGAACGATGGTAGAAATGGTCCCATAAAGTCAATCCCCCATACATCGAAAAGTTCAACCTCTAAAATGCTTCGAAGGGGCATTTCCTGTTTTCGAGATATATTTCCCGTCCTCTAGCATCTGTCACATTTTTTTACCAAACTGTAGGCATTCTTGAATAATGTCGGCCAATAAAATCCAGATTGTAAGACTTTGGCTGCTAGTTTGATAGCACCGAAATGACCTCTTTACGGTGAAGAATGACATTGCTCCAAGACAGTCTCCATTTTTTCTTCAGGTAGACATCTCCGAATTACTTGATCAGCTCCCCTTCTATAAAGAATAGGATCTTCCCAAAAATAGTATTTAAGTTCTGAAAAGAACTTTTTCCGGCGTTGATGATCATAATCAGGTGGCATGATATTACTTGCAAAGTAATTCACATAATCTACATACCACGGTGCACTTTCTATCTGCTCTATCCCAAAAATCTGCTCATCTGGAAACTTCTCATTTATTTCACCTTCTTCATTCCCTTCTGTTTGCTCTATTCTTGACAAGTGGTCGGCTATCACGTTCTCACTCCCCTTTTAATCTTGAATTTCTAAGTCAAATTCTTGAAGAAGCAGTATCTACCGAATCAGTCTTGGTTTTGCATCATTTTTAGTAAAAAGATATTTTAATGCTGCATGATCCGTGTGTACTATTATTTTCGATCCAATGAGGTAAGATCAAAATTTTTCGAAGGCAAATACTACCGCTAGTAATTCCTTTTCTGTAGTGGCATAATTCATCTGAGCGTCATTGAGAGTTCAGCTAGAATAGTATATGACACGTATGACTTTTTCTCTACGTTGCCCAAAACTGCTCTGATGGCAAAGTCACTTGCATCACACATGAGTTCAAACGGCAGATCCCAATTAAGTGGTACAATGACAGGTGCTGATATTAGACTGTTCTTGAGAATATTGAAAGCTTTAAGGCAGTCTATAGAAAATTCAAACCTGACCTCTTTTTCCAGCAAACTGCACAATGGTTTGGTTATTTTTGAGAAATTTTTTATGAACCGTCTATAGAAACCTGCTTGTCCTAGAAAAGACCGAATTCTCTTAATTGTTGTCGAAGGAGGCAGTTTCTCTATGACCTGAATCTTTGCTTTGTCGACATCAATGCCTTTAGCTGATATCCTGTGTCCCAACACGATGCCTTCTTGGACCATAAAGTGACATTTTTCCCAATTAAGTACTAAGTTGGTTTTCTCACAATACTGTAGTACCAGGGTCAAATTTTTGAGGCAATCATCAAATGATGCTCCAAAAATTGAAAAATCATCCATGAAAACTTCAATGAATTTTTTGACCATATCTGAGAAAATAGACATCATACAACGCTGAAATGTGGCTGGGGCATTACACAGGCCAAATGGCATACACCTATATGCAAATGTGCCATAAGGGCAATTAAATGTAGTCTTTTCTTGATCTTCTGGCGCTATATGAATTTGATTGTAGCCTGAGTACCCATCAAGGAAGCAATAATGAGAATGACCTGCCAAACATTCTAACATCTGATCAATGAATGGTAGAGGAAAATGATCCTTTCAAGTGGCATCATTCAACTTCTTGTAGTCAATACAAACTCGCCAGCCGGTAGTCAATTTGACTGGTATGAGCTCGTTATTATCATTCTTCTCAACTGTGATCCTTTCTTTTTTTGGCACTACCTGAACCGGGCTTACCTAAGTACTATCTGAAATATGATAGATGATACCGACGTCAAGTAGTTTCAACACTTCAGCTCGGACTACTTCTTGCAAATGAGGATTCAATCTGCGTTGATGTTGCACTGTTGGTTTATATGCCTCTTCCATTAGAATCTTGTGCATGCATAAAGACGGGCTGATACCTCTGATGTCTGCTATAGTCCAACCGATGGCTGATTTGTAATTCCTCAAAACTCGAAGTAATTTATCTTCCTGATCCTGATCAATAGAGTTGGCAATAATAACTAGAAGAGTAGATGACTCACCGAGATAAGCATACCTAAGGTGAGAAGGTAATTGCTTTAGTTCGAGAATTGGGGCCTTTTGAACTGAAGGTGGCTGTTGAGGAGGTGTGGTCCCTAGATCCATATATTTACTTCTTCTTTCTATTTGTTCCACTCCTTGTAAATATCTGACACATTCTTTAAGAACTAGAGAGTCAGAATTTTCTTTTTGAGAGTGCAAGATACATGCTTCCCATGGATCTGAAGGATTTTCCAAAGCAAATGTGTTAGCTGCCTCATGATCAATGATATCGATCTGAAAGCATGAGTCAGAGGAGCTTGGATACTGGATTGCTTTAAACACGTTGAAAGTGACTTGTTCCTCGTTCAATCTCAACATTAGCTGCCATTTGTGCACATCAATTAGTGCTCTTCCAGTAGCTAAGAATGGTCGTCCCAAAACAAGTGGCACATATTTATCCTTCGCCATATCCAAGATAATGAAGTTAGCTGGGAATATGAACTTGTCCACTTTTACCAAAATATCTTCAATAACTCCGCGTGGATGTTTAACTGACCGATCAGCTAAGTGTAGTGATATGGTAGTTGGCTTTACTTTCCCGAGACCTAGTTGTCTAAAAATAGAGTAAGGCATCAAATTAATGCTAGCACCTAAATCACATAATGCTTTCTCAAAAAATGAACTACCAACTGTACAAGGAATAGAAAAACTCCCTGAATCTTTTAATTTCGACGGTAGCTTGTTTTGCAAAATAGCACTACACTCCTCGGTAAGCATAACTGTTTCATGCTCTTCCAGTTTTCTTTTGCTGGAAAGGATTTTCTTCATAAATTTTGCATAACTTGGCATTTGTGCTAGAGCATCAGCAAACGGTATGTTGATTTGGAGTTTCTTGAACACATCGAGAAATTTCTCAAATTGCTTATCCAGCTTATGTTATCGCAACCTTTGGGAGAATAGAATTGGAGGAACATAAGCCTTGACTGGTGGCAGAATATAATCTGGTGGAGAGCTTTCTTTTGGTTGATCAACTTCTGCATCTGATTTGTTATCTCTCTCTTTACCTAACTTAGTTTCCTTCTCAACACCCGGTCTTTTGACATGCATTTCTGGAAACTCAACTCCGCTTCTCATGGTGATTGCATTAACTTGCTCTTTTGGGTTAACTTTGGTATTGCTTGGCCATGTGTCTGGTTGTCGCTAAGTCAACAGTTTAGCCAACTGCCCAAATTGATTTTTCATATTCTTTATAGCAACATCCTGTCTTTTCTGCATCTTCTTCAACTCAGATTCCATACGCGTGACAGTTTCTTCCAATCCTCATTTTCTCTCTTGTGGTCTCCTTTGATTTGGCAGATTCTGAATATTTTAGGTGTTGCCATAGGAGAAGTTTGGATAATTTCTCCATCCTGGACTGTAAGTCTGTGAATACGGATTATTTTGCTGTCACTGAAAATTCTGAGCATATGCAACCTGTTCAGGGGACGGCATATCAACTTTTGTTAATGGACACTCTAAAGATTGATGGTTTGCCCCGCATGTTACACAAATTGGTGGAGACATCTGAACCATAGTAGTTGAATGAGAATATTTCATTGTTTCCATATGCTTTGCCAATGCATCGATTTTCGCTAGTACAAGCGAATTTGTGTCTACCTCATGTACCCTGCTGCTTTCCTTTGTACCCCTCTGTCTGGCCACATAACAAACTGTTCACTCATTATTTTATACAAGTTATGGAGGTCACCGACAGACCTATTTTGGATAGAGCCACCTGCTGCAGAATCGACTGAAGAACGACTGCTAGGAACTAAATCGGAGTAGAATAAATGATTCTGAGCTGCTAAAGAAAAACCGTGACTTGGACACTTTCTGAGCAGTTGCTTGAATCTTTCCCATACCTCGTGAAAGTTTTCCAACTCAGATTGTTGGAAATTGGAAATTTCATACTTTAATCTGTTCACTCTGGCTGGAGGAAAATATTTCAGTGTGAATTTTTGGTTTAGATCTGCCCAAGTTGTGATGCTCCCAGGCAGTAGTGAATCTAACCATTATCTAGCTTTATCTTTCAATGTGTGTGAAAAGAGCCTCGTCTTCAGTGCCTATTCGTTAACATCGTGGTATTTGAAATTTTCACAGTATTCATCGAAGCGAGAAATATGGTAGTGAGGGTTTTCATCTGTCCTACCATAGAACGACATATTGTTTGAGAACAAGTTAATCACATCTGGCCTCAACTGAAAGTTGTCGTGTCCATAAGGAAGATAGATTATACTGGACCGATTTTTAACCATCAGTGGCATCATTTATTCACCCATAAGGATATCTCGTTCATTAACTTTACCTGGTCGAGCTATTGGTGCTTGATTATTTCTGCCATCTGCATGTAACGGATTTTGAATTCGGTTATCTTCCATTGTGTCTTCTTGTTGTTGTTTATTTTCTCTTTACTTACGTTGTCGTTGGTGAAAGCTCCGTTCAATCTCTGGATCTAAATCAAATAGATCAAGATCCTTTGTACGGCGCATACACACTTAACACCTGACCACAAAGTTGAAATTCAACAGTAAGACCATGAATTTAGAATAAATATAAAACTATAAATAAAATAAATAATACTAAAAAGAATTGTTAAAAACTAAATTATGACTTAACGTAGATAAAACTAGTCCTCGGTAACAGCGCAAAAAACTTGTTGTGTGATTATAATCCCACAAGTGAACATGAATGGGGTAACTAGATCTACTAACCCCATTCCCTGGTCTACGCTGGCATCGTCCAGGTTGGGGAACCTGACTTTACCATGGTTGGGAGTCTTCCAAGCCAACTTGAGTTAATTTGGTAGCTTATTAGACCATACTGCTCAAAAGAGGTCGTTGATGCCTTTTTTGGCAATGGGAGACCCCCCAGCCCCATCAACCATTCAGGAGAGGGCCGGGCTAAGGCTGCTAAGCCTAAATCCCCACCCCGTACGTTTGGTCCCCTGAACGTTGATTGGCCAGGTCTTTGGTCCTCTGAATGTTGATTCTCAGATTAGCAGGCATCTTGGATGCCAGCCCTCCAGCCGCACTACCATCACACGTTTGCTATATTTGTCTCGATCACACGACAATGACAGGTTAGATACAACGGGCTCACGGTTCAGGAATCCTAGTACGCTTGCATCCTATTTATAAGGGACTGCGTTGGAAATAGGCGCAATGCAATGAATACAGGAGAATTTGGAACGACACGCTGATGTTCTAACTCCCCAAAGCATTGAAGGCGCAACCTCTCCAGATTCCACCAGGTGCCAGCGTCATTAATGCCAAGGGGATAATTCTCAGATTTGGAGCATTCCCCTCCCCACGTGCACACAAAATTGAAACGTCGGAATAGAGAAAAGTCAATTACAATCCTGGTTCAATTAACTTCGGCAAAGCCGGATAAGGATTACAAAAGTATGAGTGTCCCGCTGCCTCTTCAAGGGTCGGCACATTGCGGACCTCCCTCAGTTGGAGGGGGTGTTTGATCACCTACTGTACTAGGTCCAGCGTCGGGAGCTTGAGCCTCGGCAGGGTCCTGCCGAAGGAAAGAAATGTCCCATTCCGGATGGACCTCCATGATGCTCTCCACCAACTGCTCACCTCTAGCAGTCATCAAACGATGGGCAAGGTCATTTAATGTATACACCATCTCACTCATGATTGCCAGAACAGGGAGGGACAACCTTGATTGACAGAATCACACCAACAGGGGACACACCACCATTGGTCTGACCCCTTGAAGTCCTCACCCGTCATGAATGTTCGGTTTCAGACTTGGAGGACTATACTGGGTAGGTTGAATCACTTCCTGTCAAACCACCTTGAGACCATATTCTCCGCGAGGCACGTCAACATAGCACATCAACACTCTGTTTATCCTCAAAAGTCCTACGCCCTTTATAAATAATAGGCTTGGACTTGGAGGACTATTGTTACCATCCGATTACGATATAGCTGCCACATCAGCAGGGGCCCCATCCAAGCCCATTAAGGGCCCAGTTCAAGATCCATCAAGAACCCTATATGGACCCTGCTAGAGCCCTGAAAGGCCCATAGCACGCTTGGGCCTTCGGCAACCAGAAATCTGCGAGACTTGTGGAGGGCCTCGTCAGTCTTCGTATTATTCATAACCAGTAAGCAGCTCGACATGTTGGAATGACCAGAGAAGTAATTAAAAAAAGATTGCGTTGGATTGGGCGCACGAATCCTCACAAGAAAACCGAATCATGATCTCCTAAAATCAGGTAACGTGATAAGCTCAAGGAAGGAAGGTAATCTCGGATATCTTTATCACATAAGGAAGGAGGATCCGATTGAGTATCAAATTGATTTGTCTCCTAAATCAATTGGAACTCTTGCGCTATAAATGCAACGTCTCCGGTTGTTCCAATGTACGCACTCTTTATGCTTAAGAATCCCACCCTAAACTCTGCTCAAATCTCTGCCTGCTTGTCTCTCCTACACCCCATTGTTTCCGCCCCCGTGTATCTCGCATATACCAGTAGTTAACTTGATCGTCGGAGTGCCATCGATCGCCGGACCCTTTTTCTCCAGAGATCTTGGTGCCTAACGATTGTCCTAACGTGCAGGTAACATACTAGTTGGCAGAGGAGTGACTGGAGATCTGTTGACACGTGGACTGGTGCAGGTTCCGACGTTAACACTATTATCATTTCCTGCCACAACTATGTCATCCACATGTATGAGTGCAAACACAATATGTTTCTCATTTGCAAAGTAAAACAGAGAATTATTAGCCTTTGATTGTCTGAACTTCCACTTAATTAGAGTTGAACTCAGCTTCTCATACCAGGCTCTTAGAACTTGTGCCAGTCCATACACTGCCTTATCCAATTTGCAAACAAAAGTTGGATTTGCATCATCAATGAATCCCTCTGGCTACTCCGTATAAACAATTTCTTCAAGTTTTCCATTGAGAAATGCATTATTGACATCAATCTGTCTTATTTTCCATTTTTTTGCCACAAAAAGAGTCAAGATAGTTCTTAGACTTGCAGCTTTGATCACATGACTGAAGGTCTCATTGAAGTTTACTCCAGGGACTTGGAGGAACCGCTTTGCAACCATTCTAGCTTTAAATCTTTGTAACTTTCCTTTAGTGCTATATTTGATTCTGTATACCTATTTGTTTCATTTGACTTTCATGTATGGTGAATGTGAAACAAGCTTCCGTGTTTTATTTTTCACTAATGCATTAAATTTATCTTTCATTGCATTTCTCCACTTGGTATTTGACATGGCTTCCTCTATACCTAATGGTTCTGATTCTCCTGACCCTTCAATATATTTGTTAGTTTTAAAACTAGATAACAATCAACCTAGAAGAGGGGGGAAGTCTGTAAATATTTTTTTTAAAACACAATGTTCACTTTAATGTTCTGATGTTGATGAAAGTTTGTTGAACGTCAGAACATTTCACTGAACGTTTTGGCAGTTTCGAGATATTTAATATGTAAGGTGATTAAAACAATGATTAACACCATATATAGCGTGGTAAACCCTTAAGAAAAACATCCACGAGCCCCCATACCACGGGTATATAAATCCATTATTTTAGAACAGGTTACACACGTCTCAACTTTTTGAAATTACAATTTTAGACCTAATCTAAAATTTTATCAGCAATTTAAAAAAGGTAAAACTTAGTTAAGAACAATAATAAAACTTTCCTATTTTATATCTTCTTCAACTAGTCATTGAATGCAATCAAGTACTTTAGTTTTGATCTTGGTTCATTCCACAAGTGTCCCCGGATTGATTCCACAAATCGGAATAAAGACCCAGTCCTTATCTTGCCGCCGAAATGCCGTTCTCTCTCACAATGGATTTCTACAACGTTCAGTTTCTCAGAGCCGTTCTCAAAAATAGAATTTTGATCGGGCTAGGACTTTTGAATATTTCTTTGAACTTTCAACTCAGAAATGATTTGCTCTTAGATGCTTGAGTATCTTTGCTTTCAAAGTCTATAAAATTTTGGAATCCACCTGTCTTATTTATAGTACAAGAAGTTTGTCTAAACTTAATGACTTAATATTTATCTTATACATGGATAAGACAAAATAAATCTTTAAGTTTAAATAGACTTTAGAAAAGATAATGTGAGATATATCACAAGAATATGAAAATAAATCCAGTTATATATTTTTATTTAAGTAGATAGGTGAGATATATCACAAGAATATGAAAATAAATCCAGTTATATATTTTTATTTAAGTAGATAAATAAAAATATAATATTTTAATATCTCATCTACTTAGAAACTTAGTTCAATTAGAATACTTAAACATGTAATTTATTCAATCACTTATTTAACTGATAAGGAACAAGAGTTTTAGAATAAATAAAACTGATAAATAGATTGGGATAAATATAGCATTAATGTTTCCAATTTTCATATAACTACTAGATAATCATTGAATCCTAATTAGCTCATATCAATAATTAAAATATAATTAAGTATGCCAAAACTGGATTTTTTGTAATACCCAAGCCTCTCGTTACTCACTTGGTCAATATAATTCATGCATTATATATATCATTCCTATGTTATTTTCGTAGCATCATCATTCCATGGCTCATTTTACTTATCACGGTATAATTTACAATTAGATTTGTACATTCTTGTACGTTGTTAGTTGTCAATTTTCCCCAACTTAAGTAATGATTTTATATTGGAATATGGAAGAATATATGGTGAATAAGGTATTGGACATTGATGGGATAAGTGTCGGATACTGATAGGATAAATGTTGGTGGTATAGCAGATGCCACAAATGTAATCGTGATACGACCCATCTCGAGCAATATTTATCTACCCGAGACGTGACGTGCGCCGATGGTGGATACCAACTAAAGGTTGGACCCACCACCAAGGCTACTAGAATTACTACTCATGATTACTTATTTTTATGAAAATTTCGGCATTATCTCCCCTGTAATTTGGACTAACCAACCTGAAATAAAATATCACATATCCCAACAAACTATATTCACAACTAAATGGGACCATTTACCCTTTCAATATCCACGACAAAACAATGCAGTAGAGACTAGCTGAATCATAAAACTTTTACTATTGAATTAACATAAACTGTACATACGGATGACAAAATACATTGTGAGCCCACCTAACTATTTACATGTGATGTAAAATGATATCCAAAAATGAACATGTATCCCCAAAATAATGACTACATGCTCTATGAAGTGAGTCATATTAAATAACACTGTCGTGTTGCTCTGACTTTGAATTAAAAAGCTTTATATCCAAAAGCTTCCCAGAAACTCAACCGCTACCTGATAAGAAAATTCATTGATGGAAAATATATGCGTTGATAGGCTCAGTGAGTAGAGATTTCCGAAAATAATTATACTCCTTTCATTTATAAATATTATCAAAAACGAGCCCACGTCACTTAACAATTCACAATAACTTCAACAAGTAATATCAGCTCATAATCGTAGAATATTCATCAGCTAAAATATATATCATCACTTCATCATATCCTCATATCACAATATAATGGAAAATCTCATCAAAATATACCCATTTTATATAATCTCAGCATGCGTGCACAGACTACCTCAAATGGCTAAGCTTTCTAGTATACGGCCAAGACCCCTCAGTGTATATGATACACGGTCAAGACCCCTCAGTGTACGAATACATAGCCAAGACCCCTCAGTGTACTAATACACGGTCAAGACCCCTCAGTATACTAGAATAATCAATGAATTCACTGGGTACTTTTTATAGATTTAAACGTCATCTCACTTCACATAATTTCATAATAGGCAATTTCACAATCTTTAGAATTCACAAGATAACATAATTCAATAAACAATTATAAGAAATCACGTAATTTAACATTTAACGATATAATATCTTATAATTAAAATCTAAATTTTCTAAAATATATTTTTCCACTCACAAAGTTATCTACTGAAGATTAACTCAGCTGATAAACTGTCCCGATATTTGAATCGTTTCCTGAGATAACAATAGGATTATCCAAATCAAAACTCACTTATAATTTCCCTTCTTGAAAAATCCAATAATTAAAGCTAGGAATTGAACTGCTAATTCTTAACCCACTATAAACACATAATTAAACCAATTCTTAAAATCGAAGTTTTTCTTCTTACCTCGTATCGTAGCCAAAGTCGGAAATTAAATTCTTCAAACTTAATATTTCCTATTACTTCTTCCACTTTCCAATTTTCTCCTTGAATTCCAAATTTCGTTGTACCAGGTTTAATGTAAGTAAGGAAGAGAGAAAGAAACTAATGGCCGCTATTGATTCTTTGTTGAAGAGATATGAAATGATATCAAAAGGATAATTAAGGATTAATATACACATATCTCCACCGCCTGACTTTTCCATGTGCAGCCATTTTTTTTTATATCTTGGCTTGAGATTGTTGACCATGAAATTATTGGTTTGACCAAACTTTGGAGGATTATTACAAACTCACCTCCTTTAAAAAAATTTCGTCCTCGAAATTTGATCAGTTAAGCACTGAAGAGATGTAGATATTGAGAACACATATGATCTTCATTTTCCCACGTAGCCTCTTCTATTGCGTGATTTCTCCATAACACTTTTACCATTGCTATAGTTTTACTTCGTAGAACTTGTTTTTTTCTATCTAATATTCCAACTGGTTTTTCTTCATATGTAAGATTCTCTTTCAACTCAACTGGTTGTGATTCCAACACATGAGACGGATCTGGAATATACTTACTGAGCACGGAAACATGAAATAGATCATGAATTCTAGATATCTCGGTTGGCAAGGCTAAACGATAAGCAACTGGACCAATATGCTCAATGATCTCATATGGGCCGATATATCTTGGACTCAATTTTCCTTTTCTACCAAATCTGAGAACACCTTTCCATGGAGATAATCGTAGAAAAACTCTATTCCCAACTTCAAATTCAAGATTTCTTCTACGTTTGTCTGCGTAATTTTTCTGTCTGTCTTGAGCCGTCTTTAGTTTTTCTTTGATTAGTTTCACTTTCTCAGCTGTAATCTGAACAAGTTCAAGGCCTAACAGTTTTCTTTCACCAACCTCATCCCAACAAACTGGAGTTCTGCACTTTCTACCATATAGTGCTTCAAAAGGAGCCATTTCTATACTAGAATGAGAACTGTTATTATATGCGAATTCCATTAAGGATAAGTGAGTATCCCAATTCCCTTTAAACTGAAGAACACAAGCCTGCAACATGTCTTCTAAAGTCTGTATAGTTCTTTCTGATTGATCATCTGTCTATGGGTGAAAAGCTGTACTAAAATGAAGTTTAGTACCCATGGCTTTCTGCAAACTAGGCCAGAATTTAGAAGTGAAACGCGAATCTTTATCTGAAACAATAGATACTGGTGCTCTATATAAACTGATCACCTCATCCACATATATTTTCACCAACTTATCCAATGAATATGTAACTTTAATTGGTAAAAATCTGACAGTTTTTGTCAATCTGTCTACCACAATCCATATACCATCAATAAACACAATCACAAATCTGTCTAGATACGGATGAAATACTCTATTCATTAGATCCATAAATACTGCTGGAGTATTAGTCAATCCAAATGGCACAAGAAACTCATAATGTCCATATCGCCTTTTGAAAGCAGTTTTCGGCACATCACTATCTCTGATTTTAAGCTGATGATATCCAGAACGCAAATCAATCTTCAAAAATACTGTAGCTCTCCTAAGTTGATCAAACAGGTCATCAATACGCGGCAAATGATATTTATTTCGAATTGTCACCTTATTTAGCTACTTGTAGTCTATACATAATCGCATAGTGCCGTCGCGTTTACAAGTAATATACTGACGTGTAGAGTGTCGAACCTACGAGGACTAGATATCAAATTGATCAATTAATTCGTAATTCAAATTATAACAATATGGAAAGCATATATTTGATTTGTGTGTGTCTCTAAACTAATTTAACTATTTCAATTAAATTTAAATATCAATTAACAACTTTAAATGATGAAAACGAATTCGAGTTTTCTAACATTAGGATTTACAAATCCACCTATACGCTTTATAACCAATTATCCGTTAATCGCTTTTTAGCTCTTAATTACTTTGGATTGAAAATCGGTGTTCCTAAAATAATCAAAAGCCTCTCTCGATGGTCAATCAATTCTATACGATATATGAACCTAATTATTTCTAATTAAGTTTCGAACGTAAACATATGCATTAAAATATCAAGAACGCGCAAATGGATTTCATAAAGCATAATAATAATCTCTATATATTATTGGACCCTATGTTATTCAATACCACGTGCTAAATCTGTATTGACTCTATCGACTTCAATACAGATCACAAAATATTCTAATGGTGATCAAGCATTAAAATAATATAAAAAATAAATAAAGAATAATCAACCCAAGTGCAATTAATTACTAAAAAGGAAAACTTCTAATTAATTAAAAACATGAGATTTCATCGTTCATCCTAGAAAAAGTAAGTTTAGCCGGACATGATTTCGTCAATTATTACAATAATTGAATTCATCATCATCCGGAAAAAGAAGAAAACAAAAAATAAATAAAATCCGTGATCACTACTCAATGATCTTCAACCCGTGCCTTGGTCTTCGATTCTTCCTTTGTATCTTGTTCTCCCCAAAATTCGTCGTCCCCGAGATGTCTATTCTCGGCCTTTTATATTCGTCTCCAAACCCTCCAAAGCATGGCTTAATTAATTTGGACTTGGTAGTGTTGTACTCCAATCAGAAAACTGCCATCTGGTGCCCGTTTGACCCATGCGATCGCATGGTGTAACACTTTGCGATCGCATGGTTTTCACTAAAAAAGTTCTGCAGATTTTTTATCCTTCATGCGATCGCACCGAAGTCTCACCATGCGATGGCATGGTTGATCTTGGTGCTAAATTTGAATTTTTCTTTTTGATATTTGCACGTCAAGCCCCTGAAGTATCTTTTCTTAGCAGTTTGAGTCCCATTTTCTTCATTTTGCTCTTTTTTCATCCGAATGATACTTGAATTTGATTATTTCCTAGATTAATAAGAAAATAACATGCAATTAAACTGAAATCAAATAACATGACTCATAGTCGTCCCTTTTTGTGAGCTCCAATAAGTACAAAACTGTATTTATCAGTGACCATTACCAATTTATTTTGCAGCGATGCCTACTGCAATTGATTAGTGTTACATAATTGTGTTGTCTCCTGAAAACAATGGTGATAAATAGTATTACTCGTAATTTTGTAATTAAGGTGACCAGTTATTAGAGAATTTCTTCTATGAATGAGTAATGTTCATCAATTTATATAAGCGTAGAGCGAGCCATACAAATTATAAGCTTTGTTATTTTACTTTGTTTGAGTGGATTAAGGTTGTTAATTGGCAAATATAACGAAGGTTGAAGTAGTAGTAATTTCCAAAGAAATCATCAAGCATATTCTCCAACTCCTGATTTCCTTAGAAAATACAAGCTTTCATATCTTGATCAAATATCCCCTTCTCTTTTTATGCCTCTTGTTTATTTCTATCCCGCAGATGGAAAAATCAGCAATTTGGAAAGATCAAATCATCTAAAAAAATCTCTAAACAGGCCTTGACTCGATTTTATCCTCTGGCAGGACGCATAGTGGACAACCTCTAAGTTGACTGCAACGATGAAGGGGTGGAGTTTTTCCAGGCTAGAGCCGAGGTCGAGCTTTCAGAAATTCTTTCGAATCCAATCCCTGGTGAACTCAACAAATTTCTTCCTTACGACCTGAATGATTCGAGAGATTATTGCATGTCTGTTCAAGTCAGTTTCCTAAACTGTGGTGGAATGACTGTCGGTTTAGTCATTTCTCATAAGATTGCAGATGCCATGTCCCTTCACTTGTTTGCAAACAGCTGGGCCGCCATTGATCATGGGGATACTAATATTCCATACCCAAAGTTTGAGGCTACCACTATTTTCCCACCAAAAGATCATGTCCCCAACTCTAATCTGGTGATTAAAGAAGAAATTGTAACCCAGATTTTTGTGTTTTCCACCTCTAAGATTGATGCCCTCAAAGACAAGTTTGCCAATACATATGGTGAAAAGCGGCGTCCCACGAGGACTGAGGCACTCTCAACTTTCATATGGAGTCGTTTCATGGCTTCCACTCAAGTAAAAGACAATCCCAACAAGATTTACTCGATAGAACTGGTAGTAAACCTCCGTCCAAGGCTTGATCCACCGCTATCCAATGATTATTTTGGGAATAATTGGAGGCCAACGAGTGTTATATTTACAATGGATAAAGATTATGAGAAAGAAAATTGTGGTGTTGTGGACAAAATAAGAGAAGCCATAAGTAATGTTAATGGTGATTATTTGACCAAACTTCAGCAGGATTACACCGCGAAAATGGACATCAAAGATGAGCAGCAGCTGGTTAGATTTGTGTTCACCAGTTTGTGCAGGTTTTCCATATATGAAGTTGATTTTGGTTGGGGTAGGCCAATATGGGTGGCATCAGCTAGCTACGGAATGAAGAATAAAGTTGCTTAATTTATTCGACACAAAATCGGGCAACGGAATTGAGGCTTGGATTAACTTGAAAAAGGAAGACATGGCTAAATTTGAAACAGATGTGGAGTTGCATGCATTTCTTTCCCCAACTCTGATGCTGGAATTGTGGACATGCTGGTAAACGCAGGCACAAACAACTAATTTCACCGTTTGTTTTATTTTGATAATGTTATTATTATTGTGTTATGGTATTTTGATCATCTGTTATGAGAGATGTGATATTTCTTGTAGTAATTCCTCCTCACCAGTTATATATCTTACCTATATTAAAAATGTGAATATTGGTTTATTATTCAAAATGGTCAACTAAAATTGTTTCCTATTTGGTTTAAAAAATTTGCAAAATAATTATAAGAATCCAAATATGAATTTATCCTAATTAATTATGATATTTGTTCACGTTTTTGAAATAATTGTATGTATATTGTAATTTTAAAAATTATGTTTATGTGAATAAATTCAGTATTTTAATCTTTTTATTATTTTTATAGAGATTTAATGAAACGTGACACTACAAGAATTTTACGTTCTGCATACAAAATAAATTTGTAGGGAAATGTTCTTTTTTGTGGGGAAAAACCTTTCCCGACGAAATTTTTTTGTAGGGGCGTTTGTAGGGAAAACATTGTGGGGAAAGGTAATAGAAGACAAATGGTTGAATTTTGTGGGCTAATGTCTCTCCCCACAAATCTTTTAGAGACAAATACAGTTTGTCGTCTAAGTTCTTTTTCGACAAAATTATTTGTATGCTAAAGTTGCTTTGGCACACGAAACAGATTTTGTACACACAAGGCAAAAATTATTTTGTTAGCTAAATCTTACTTTTAGCTACAAATAAAATTTTGTGTCGATCAAATTTTGTGGGTTAAGTACTACTTTTTTCTACAAATGATATTTTGTGGGGAAAGCGTATTTGTAGGCTAAGTAAATTATTGTTTCCAACAATGATAGAATTTGTAGGGATAAATTAATTATTTTTATATAATTTTTTATATTATGTTAAATCTTTTTACCTTCTTCAAAATAATATAAAGATACAAAAAAAGCAACAAATTAAATTAAGGGTCCGTTTGGAACAGCTGTGGTGAGTAGAGCTTTTAGCAGTAGAGCTTTTTGCAGTAGAGCTTTTGATAATAGAGCTTTTGTTAAAAAGCAGTTGACTGTTTGGATGTGAATTCAAAAAGTGCTGTGAATATTAAATTAAGTGTTTGGTTGCATAATTATAGAAGTACTTTTCTATAAACTTTATATTTATTTGATTAAACAGTAATTAATTATTATATATATTATATTATTTGTTTTAAAATAAATTTTTTTATATAATATAATAACTATTAAAATTAATATATTAATTTAATTATAATAACACGATTATTTTATTATATTTGATTAAATAATAATTAATTATTGTATAACTCATATTAATTTTTTAAAAGAAATCATATATTTTTATATCTTATAATAACTATTAAATTTAATATATTAATTTAATTATAATAACATGATAATTTAAGTATATTTGATTAAACATTAATTAATTATTTAAATAAAACATATTATATAATTTGTATTATATTATTTAACAAGTCAATATTTTTTTAAATTTATATAAGTATATGAAATGACAATTTGAAATAAGTAATTAATGTAGTAAATAAATTATTATTTTTTGATATATTAATAGTAATTTTATTAATTTTGAAGTTCATTAAATGTTAATTACAATTTCTCGTAAAAGCTCAATTAGAGCTTTTTAGAGAAGCTCAAAATTTGAGCTTCTCTAAAACAGCTTTTTTAAGCTGTTTTTTAAATCAAAAAGTGCTTGTTGACTTTAAGCAAACAACAATAAAAATAACTAAAAGTACTTTTACTCTTTAGGAAGTGCTTTTAGACTTCAAAAAAGCTCTTCCAAACACACTATAAGACCTTAATAGTGTCAATCAATAGAACATTAAACTCAAAATATTGTACCAAAATACAAATAAAAACCATTCACTAAGCTAAACTTAAAAAGAACAAAAGCTCTATCAATTATAACGCGTCTTAAAAAAACATAACTCATTATCCTCGTAAATTAGATATGTTACATATCCTCACCAAGACATTTTCAATGGGCAATGTGACCAAATGATGGCTCCGATATCATGAACTAGCAAATTATGTACTCTAGAACTTATTGCTCGTCTGACTGAGTTGTATAAAACTCGAATCCCTCGAGTAGGAACATCATCTAGAGTCCTTGGTAAATGTCTGTCACTTATACCTGGAAACACGATAATATTAACTTCTCAAACCCAAACATGGAAATATACTTCAAGTAGTTAAGAAATTAACTATTAAAAAAACAAACACCATACCTCCAACTCCATCTATTTCATCATCCAATACCTCATCATTTTCTCCATCTCCATGTGTATTTTCAATTTCTACTGCACCTATCAAAGTCATGGAAGTTATATTCTGAATTTATTTAATTAAAGAAAATTATTACATTAATGGAACATTAATGCAAGCCTATTGTAATAAGAAATTTGATAGTAGTACAACTCTTTCATCTCAGACTAGTTACTTACATATCTGATTAGTTAACCAAGCTTAAAGATGCATGCGGCATAATCTCCTTTGCACACACAAGTCCCCATCTCTTTGGCTTATAAAGTAAATTACATAAAATTCATTAAACGGGGAAAATTACTATGAATATCAAGTTATATATATGCACACTCATATAAGCATCAAATCTCTCACCAAAGTAAATCCTTTGTTAATAACATGACAAAAGATTTTGTTTTAGAGGTATAATGATGATTAATATCCCACAAACTTATAATGCTATAATTGAATCATACAAACTTACCTTGTTGCAATTTGAAGTGAAGGAACTCTACTATCCAAAATTCTTTCCACAGCACCTAACAGTTATGTAAGTTAATAATCAAAGCTTTCAACTCAAATAAGGAAGAATACAATAAAAGATTATGATATAAAATATTTAGTCATACACTAAGTTCAATAAACAAATACAAGACCCACATTCCTGTTTATGGAGCAAAGCAAGCCACAGTGAATTGTGGACTTCTTTGCATAATTGTGGACTTCTTTGCATAAAATAATATAGCTTTGAGGTCTTTACTTAAATTTACGTAATAGTCTAAACGAACATTTATAGTTCACACAATCTTTATAATTACATTTAATAGCATAACAAATCCCAGGTTAAACGGTAGAAAACAAATAAACAAAATAAAAACTACTCATTAGTACAAATAAATAACAACTACACTTTGGCTCTTATATATTACCAAATCAATCTTTTTGTTTCTTCGAGATTTAAAGCAAAATAATGGACAGAGAAGAAGAGGAATTTCAGTTTCTTGGGTTCTTTCGCATCTTCTAATAATCACCATCAACAAGAATTGTGATTTGTTAATCGAGACAGATTTTTTTTACTTAAGATCTAGAACCTCAAGATGAAATTTGTATTTTTATTGCATATACTACGCAATTAAGTCAAGGGGACTTTTGAGTGATACTCATGCTTGAAACTGGCTCTTGATTTTTGACAATGTGAATAAATGTAATTGGTATATGGTTTTATGAAATGGAAAATTTGTAAAAATAGACAACACTTATCTTCAACATAATTATAGGATAGGAAAGTGCTCAAAAATATGCAAACCCTAGTTTCTCTCTCTAAAAAATTCTCTCTGACTTCTCTCTAGGCGGCGAAAAAGGAGAGTCTTCTCCTTATGGCTTTACCACCCACAAAACCACCCGATCCACCACCTTCTCTACCGGAAAACAACATCATCGACGGCGGAAACACATCCCCAACAACATCTACTACAGAAATCAGAAATATAGCAGCAGATTTGGGACAAAATAAATCAGTTTTGCATTGGGAATCGTGAGGCACGCATCCCAATGCACTCAATTCGACATCTTATGATCAGAATTTGGACATGGGACCATCACCAATGATCTCAGAAGCCCCGAAAACTCCCAGAATGGTGTCCCCAACGTCCAATTTGACCGGAATCAATACCTTGGAAAACGTGCAGCAGATTTCAATTCGCGATCCTGTGGGCCCCACAAAGCTACACGCGCCTGACCCACAGTTAGGTAATGTTAATCCGACCACTCGACCAAAATTTCAGCCTGATCCGATGCCGGACGCGCCCGTGGGACCCATTTTTCCGACCGAACAGTTACTCGGAAAACAGGCCATATCTCCGTCTGTGGACCTCCAAATTGAAAACGCACCATATGCCCAGAATCAGCATAAAATTCCGCACCTTCCTGTAAAAAATCATCGAATTCTGACAAGGTTGGTTCCGGGGCCCCGCACGGGTGGCGCGTGGAACCCACGCGCCGGCGCCAAAAAAACAGTTTGTTTGGCCAGTTAATCCACACCCAGATCCATCATTAGTTTTCCCACAGGAGGACCAGTCTACACTTAATCAAGGTAGACAGACATATGCTTCAGCCGTTTCTGGTCGTCCTACACTTTCACAAGCAGAGCGGAATGAAAGGAAATCTTTTTCTGCTATTTTAGATGCTCCACAGGCTTCAATTATTCACTCTATTACGCATAGGCCACCTGGGCTACATCGAGGTGAGCCGTCATTTATTTTGACTGTGGAGGAAGAGGCAGCGCTTTCTGAGCCATTCAAGTTTACACTTGTTGGCAAATTCTCACATCGAAAGCCTACTATGGCTAAGGTGCGTGATTGCTTTCTGAAATTTGGATTCTGTGGTGATTATAGGCTTGGCTTGATAGATAGCAAGCATATATTAATTCACTTGACGCATGAAAATGATTATAGTAGATTGTTTTTGCGTTCTTTATATTATATTGATGGGTGTCCTATGCGAGTCCTTAAATGGACATGTGACTTTGGACCTGATTGTGAAACCCCAATTGCTCCTGTTTGGTTGTCCTTCCCTTTATTACCTGTGCATATGCGATCCAAGGGTGTGATTTTTGCTTTGGCTAAGATTGTGGGTATACCTTTGCGTATTGATGAGGCTACTGCGGATTTGTTGAGACCTAGTGAAGCTAGGGTCTGTGTGGAGGTTAACTTAGAACATAAGTTACCTGAGCGGATTTGGATTGATAGGGGTGATGGTCGGAGTTTTTGGCAGACTGTGGTGTATGAGAAACCACCGTTATTTTGTTCTAAGTGTCGACATATGGGTCACTCTCTTGGTCAGTGTCGAGCAGGTGGCCCACCTTTTGCTCCTTATCCCCCAGTTGCTCCATCGGGCCAGCCCCCTCCTAGTACTAGTTTGCCTCCTCTACTTACTCAGACTGTTTCTGCTCCTCCTGTTACTAGCACCGTTACTGAGATTACTGACAGGTCCAGAAAAGCTAAGGGTAAGGAAGTAGTTGTTGATCAGCCTCAACAGTGGGCCCCAGTACGATCGAGAGTACAGCATAGACGAGGTGTTGATATCTCCACCTCTGTGGGCCCCGCCATTTCTCTTGCAGGCCATAGCGGAGGTTCTCGCTTTGGTGTTCTTGCAGAACCCACACTTGATATAGTGCAGTGTTCTACAGTTGTTAGTTCTACTACTCTTGTTTCCACCATTTCTCAGACACAGCAGACTGTGGGCCCAGACTCGCGACATGTGGGACCCACTATTGATTTCTCGCATAGTACTCATATGGGCCCCTCTTTGGAGGCTCCTTTGCCTGCTGGACCCAGCCATTTCTCGACGGCCCCATCATACATTTCATCACTACTTCCTACTCCGATTCTCTCAGTTAGTCAGAGTCTGGATGTTTCTCGGCCAGTGGACCCCGCCATATCACATGAGGGCCCCACCACTGATCTTTTGCAGACATCAGCTTTTGCCTACGATTACTCATTGCATGATAGGCTATTGACTATTGCAGGCCCTACCGGCAGCCTCCCTCTCGCGGTGGAACACTATGCTGAGTCACGATCAGTTATTGATCCTGTCTATGGTTCATCATTGCATGATAGACCAGCTATCTCTGTGGGCCCCACCAGTATCACACTATTTCTTTACTGCATATGGGAAGACTCTTTCGATTTGTGCATTGGCGTAGGGACCTTGATCTTGCCCCACATTTTGGTTTTACTCTTACTTCTCCTACCCCCAGCCCCCCTACTTTGGTTTATTGGCGTGCCCCATTGGCTGGATCTACCAAGATCAATACTGATGGATGCGTCAGGGATGGATTTGCGAGTGGCGGGGGTGTTATCAGAGATCACACTGGGCGTTGTATCAGGGCCTTCTCTACCGGCTACGGAGACATACTTATTTTGGAGGCAGAGTTGAGAGCCATTTTACAGGGCATTGAGCTTGCCCGACGGATGGGTCTTGTGGACTTATGGATTGAGACTGACTCTACACTCGCTGTTCATTGCATTTCACGTGGTGGGGGGCCGTGGGTCATTCAGTCAATACTCAGACGCATCCGACATCTTCTTTCATTCGATCGAGACACAATTTCCCATATTTTTCGAGAAGGAAACCAGGTCGCTGACTCTTTAGCTTCTGAGGGCTGGGACCAACGACATTATCAGGAGTATGGATCTTCAGACTTGCCTCGTCGTTCGCGTGGACTACTTCAGACTGACAGATATGGCCTTCCATCAGTTAGAGGTCTTTAGTTTTTTTTGTTATTTTGGTTTTCATTTGCTTTTCAGAATTATGCACCGGAAGTATTATCTCTTTATTTGCTGTAGTTTGAGGAATTTTTTCATTCGTTGTATGCTTGGAGGTCAGGTTCATATCCCCCTCCTGTGTACTACCATTTTTATATAAATACAGTGGTAGGGGCATCCAAACCCCCACCAGCCTATCCTGGTAGAGTCCTAAAAACCATACTGGGACTGTGCTGGTGCTTCGAATAAAAAAAAAAAAACATAATTATAGGATAAAATGAATAAGAATTGATGATATTAGTTACAAATTCAAAAAGCAACTGGATACAGAGTTGAGAAGTATACAGAGTTTGGGTAGTTATTGCTATAAAATTCTAAAACCTAACCGAAAATAGCAACAAGCATGAGCTTATGGCTTCACAGCAAAAAAAAATTGCTAGTTTTGTCCAGTAGTTATGCGCCTAAGGACAAACTGAATATAAATGTCTCTTCCATAGAGCCACAAATTCAAAATGAAGGTATGCTTATATCTAGTTGGTTGTGTACCAAATTCCTTTCTTTCACTCTTCCACGCTAATTACCTGCTAATACATTATTTTAGTTGCAAGAAACTATTTTGTTTTAGTTCAAGAAGATTTCTTTCTCAACAATTTTCCCTTGGTATTAATCTGGGAAGACAAATACAATCTAATGCATCAAAAGTCCACTCTTAACGTCAATCCAATTCTGCACCATGATCAATTGTCCAAAGCGTTGCTGTGCTTGGGCAAAAGAAGGGCACCATTATTAAACATAAAAATCACATTCACAAGGTTATTTAAATGGATGAGACTGGTATTCAAAATCAATGGGACTTGTAAGGATTGGAAAATCTTTTTGGTATCAAACCCAAGTCTGTTAAAGCAGCAGAGAGATGGTCTTTTCTAGTTCTCAATTTTTTCTTACAATATATGAGGTAAATAAACTGGAAACCTCGTGAATGGCTAGGATTCTGGTAGTTCACAATCGAATTTATTTATCCTACACATAGGTGATACCTTTCACTGTAATGCATAAACAACACATAGGTGATGTATTGCATTTATCACAAAAAAAAAAAAAAAAAAAAAAAAAAAATAATAGCAAACAAAAGATAAAAAATTGAGGAACCCAAAACACAAAAATATAAGAACATCTCTGAACAAAAAAGCACAAATAACAGAAAATCCACCATTTATAGCACGCACAACTATTTAATCAAGAAATAGGAAGTTGCAAAATTTAATCGAAAACAAATAATTAGATGAAAGAACAACCGGATACAAATTTATATTTTAATTACCAAAACCAAAAACAAAACAATAAATTTCTAACAATAACACAACTCTACTTCTAATTTCACAATTAAAGAAAACCCCCATTTTCATCATAAAATTCTAGTTTTATTGGCTAAATGTGAAAAAAAAAAAGAAATTTTAAGGGCACAAAGACGAACCTGTGTGACGGTGAGCAGCGTGATGGGTTGGACGGCGACTGCAAGACTGGTTAACGGTGAGCAGCATGATGGGTCAGTCGGTAGTGGTGGCTCCGGTGGCTGATTCAGAGATGAGGTGTTGCGAGATGTGAGAGATGAGAGGGAATAACTCAGGAAGAGGGAAGATGAAGGAAGAGGGAAAATTTCCTGAACAAGGTTTTCACGTTTTGGTGTTTTTTAATTTTAATTATATTTTTATTTTTATTTATTATAGTTTCCCATCAAAATAGATGGACTAAAAATACAAATAAATAAATAAAATCAGGATTTTTTCCCTCTAAATATTATCCTACAAATTAGTTTTTCTTTTTCATCGGCAAAAGATATGCTTTGCCCGACTAATTTTTTTGTCGAGACAAATGTATATGTTTGTGGGCACAAGTTCTCACGCTTTTGAAAATTTTAAAATAAACTATGGCCCTACAAAAAGATGGATTTATGGGGAAAAGTTAATTCCGTAGACAAATGTCAATTTGTCTGCGGAAATTTTGTAGAGAAAGTATATATTTCTTGTAGTGTGAAATACATATGTAATTCTTGAAAATATGACATGTGAATGTAATTTACACTCTTTATACGAATAACTAGGGAGTTGTAAATTTGTACGTGTAATATTCTCCAAATTAACGTTAATGAATAGAATTTGAAATACATTTTGAAATCTAAACCAATTTATGAAGAATGAAATCCTGGAAAAACTTAATATGCATCGTGATGCCGGGTACATGTCTATTAATATGTTTATTGACTTTTTTACATTTTTACATTTTTTTTAGTCTATTTTTGTCACAATCTCTGACTTGCATCAAATACATATCACTTCACTAACATGTTTAATTAACAACTGCAAAATGATTTATTTACTTTTAGAAATTATGTTGTTTTAAGAGTTTTAATTCAACCATTAAACAACTTGATCAATTAACTTATTGATTATCTCTAGAGCTTCATCTAAAGTAAGAAATAAGATTTTTATGAACTTTTTATTATGCCAATAAACATTATGATGATCGAATTGGTACATTCGAAGAAGCCTAATTTGTTGTTCTTGAAAACCTAAATATTTGATTATGTAAGCTCAATTCAACCCTCACTTTATCTTTTATTTAACATAATTCAAAAAAAAAAAATGAAATTATTGTACACATGTTGTTGTAGATACTTATTCTCAAAGCCTTATTCTATAACATTTGTGAAATTTCTTAATGCAAATGCATTCATACGTAATTAAAATATTATAAATGAATGAACTCAAGCTTCGAGAAAAAATACAAATTCGGGGAAAATTGTACTTAAAAATAGTGGCTTTTATGAAGTACATTTAATTCAATTTTATTATATATTTGAGTCGTCTACTGCAATAAATTTTAATAAACTAGGTTTTAAGTTATAAGCATGCTATTTAAGTTTCAATGTCCTAATTTGTTAATATTTAATTATTTTTTTCACTTAAATTACCGATATCAAGACAATTCATAAAAAGAAGATATAATAAACATTATTACGTCCTTAATGATCGATACATCACTGCATCGCACGTACTCCCACTAGTATATTTGATAAATGGGCATAATAAGCTGATGTTGACTGAACTTCAAATTGTCTACTTCGTCGGAGTCTGTTTTGTTGGTAAAATTTGGTACACTATTTTATATTCTGACAATTTAAATATATGTATATAAAATAAGTATTATAATGACTTACAAAAATATAGATAAATAAAGAATTAAATTCGGTCGATGCAAGAGTTAAGACTCTTTCTTTTTAAAATAAAATTGTCTGGCACAAGTAGTTACGGTTTCTTGGCGCACGTCTCACAAGATACGACAACCCTATTAGCACTCTATATTGCGAGAACAACGAACTTGATAGTTTTTTGTTTTCTCTTTAAATGAAAATTTGACTTGCACTTCATAAATTAAATATTTTTAGACTAAAATAATTTGTGTAAAAAGTGCAATGACATTTGATTAAAAGTTAAGTTATTAAATTTACAACCATAAAGAGTCAATATATAATATCTAAAAAATTGTGTCTCAAAAGATGTAACTTTATATAAATTCATGTATAAAAAGACATGTATTGTTAGAAAGTACGTGTCCAAAATAACACTTCTCTAAAATAAAAAGATGTGGCTTTTTAGAAATGATATGACTTTTTGGACATGACTTTTTCAGTCAATTTTATTCTAAAATAGTCCACAATATTGTAATCCATCTCCAGTAATTTTTGTATATTTAAACGATTCACTTTAAAATTTTGAGCTTGTTCAGTGCATATAATATTCCAAAAAATGGATTTTTTTTGTCCACCTTTTTTGACTATTCAAACTTTGTTATTGTTTAAAATGTTTGAATAGTAAAAAAAGGGATTTTCCCTAAATGAGCCACATTTTGAAAATAATTCTAAAAAGCCTTTTCTGCTACAGAAATTTCAAAAATACTAATTTTTAAATATATTTATTCTATTTTCATATATTAATTACCAGCCATAATTACGAGTTGAACAGGTAAGCTAAAAAGGGGGATTTTATGTTTTTCCCATTAAATTATATATTCCAATTGATTCTTTGTCCAAATAGATAACAAAAAATTGCAGAAAATTAGGCAAACATCTGTGAATAACATCATTCGGCAAGAAGATTAGTCCGCGAAGAACATGAGTCCGTGAAAAACTTTTTTCCGTGAAGAAGATGCGGTGAAGAAAATCGGAATGTGAAGAACATAACATTTTTATCAAAATAATTACATAATGTTAATTATTGTAACTTGTTCAACAATCCAAATATATGTAATCTGATTTTGAATAAATGTGATTATATGTAGCAATCCAAAAAATTCTTTATTTGAATACATATATTACAAAAAAAAAAAAAAATTCAAAATTCATGATATTTTATGTTTATGTTACAGTGAGAACATTTGCACATGTTACATTATATTTCATTTATGATCTTGTAACATTTGGAAGTTTCTAGTTTGCGGAGACGTCTATTACATTTAAAACATTTGTATATGTTACAATCGCGCATGTTATATTTCTATATGTTACATTTGCGTGTGTTACACTTACACATGCTACATTTAGATGTTGGTAATATATTATTTTATATTATCATCACTCTAAAACAAATGTTACAGAAAAAACTATCAGAATTCATGATATTTTGTGTTTATGTTACAGTAAAAACATTTGCATATGTTACATTATATTTCTGTTATGATCTTGTAACTTTTGAAAGTTTATGGTTTGCACAGATGTTTATTACATTTAGAACATCTGCGTATGTTACATTTCAGTATGATACATATTAAAACTCATGATTTTATTAGTTGCAACATATGTAATGTCAGTGGTAGAGAATACCAATACATGTAATAAGTGTTGGGTAAAATAACCTGATATCGTCTGTAACATATTCAGTTATACAGAATGTTGTTTGTAACATATGTATCAAACAGTGATACACTATAACATTTGTAACATCTGTATTAAAAAGAATATGTTACAAATGTTACAATCGCAAAACCAACTATAAACTTCAACAAATTTCGTATTTAGATATATACTAAACTCTAAAACAAATTGACACATTGTAACATCAGAATGTAACAATGATAACAAATTTAACTCGTGATTTAATAATATAACCCAATATGTAATATAACTTAATCTGTAACATATTAATTGCTATAAAATATCAATTGTAACATCTGTATCAGAAATTGATTCACAATATCATTCCTAACATTTGTATCAAACATTTATACACAATATTATTTGTGACAACGACATCAAACATTGATATTAAAGAGAATCTGTTACAAATATTATAACAGCCAAAACTAAATCTAAACTTCAATAAATTCCTATTAATATATACATTATACTGTAACAGACCTATAAATACATATTATGTACTAAAAAATGTTTCAGGCAGATTTTTCCCTCGCCTAATTGATTTTAGATTGTCCTTCATCTTCGTTGTCTCGTTCGTTTTGGAATCTTTAGTAGGTGTAGAGAAGGTTATTCGTCGAAAACTGTAAACATTGGACTCCAGATTATTTTCTCTACTAAGCGACGCTCCTTTCGACCTTGTTAATCTGTGGTTTGGAGTCTCCATTATTCAAAGGACATGAAAAATGTTGAAAAATGAACTACGATTTAGGGCTTTCGATTGAAGATTTGCAGAGATTTTGAAAAAAACTTGCACAGGTTTGATAATGGGGATATGTCTACACGGTTGGGGTATTTTCACTGTAGAAAGTGCGTAAATCTAGGAGGGTTAATTTGGTAATATGTAATTTTCGGTTTTAAAACTGTTTTTCATCCATTATTAATTGAATATTAAAATAATTAATTTACTTTTAAGAATGTAGTATTTTTGAAATAAATAAGCTAAGTTGTTAGATTTAGAATTATTTTAGTATTACTAAGTAGTAGGTGTAATATCCACTAAAAAAAAGTAGGCAAAATGAGTTTTTTTGGGGAAAAAATTGGAACCAAACAAGCCCATTTAATTTCTCATTCACTTGAAATTAGTTTTAAGCAAGTAGATATACTACTTTAATATGCTCGCGGAGTAAAACACGTTTGGTTTTACAACTCTCGAACTTGACTAACAGGTCTCATTTAAATAATTTGCCAAAATTAACATTACTAAACCAATTTCTAACATGTTTTTGCTAAAAATCAACTTTTTACAGATTTTGATAAAAATTGATAAATGTGTGGTAGCAAAATTGATAAAAATAATGGATCACATGGAATATGTGGTTAAAATTAATTATTGACTTTAACTTAAATATTTATCAAGTTTTTAAACAAAACTATACAAAGACTTTACTTTTATTTTATTGTAATGTCAGTCAATATTTTCACCATCATTAATTTTATTGACAAAAAAAAATCTTAAGATTTTACTAAAATGTGGCAAAAAAATGTAATAAAAAACCGTAAAGAAAAAAAAAACTATTGCTTATTTCGAAACTCCCAAACAACCTCTCAAGACATTCTTCAAGCAATGATGTATTGCTTATTTCGACACTTTTCAACATAAGAATTCATAGAAGGCTTCAAATAGAACTAACTACATCACACCTAAATCAAGCTTGCACCAAAGAAAAAAGAGACAAAAACAAAATAAAAAATTAAACGATCTAATTGTGTCACACTAGTGAAAGGCCTTGTCTTGTGAGTTTATAAGCACTTTGGATATTACCGTCCCCTTGTAAGCTAGTTTTAAAAGTGAGTTTTTACCGAACTCGAGTGGGTCATGGAATGTCTAGTTAAGGAAATGTGAACGTATGAGTTGTCTGCTATGAAGTTGGGCATGAATAGTTAGAGAAGGGTAATGACTCAATCATAAAACCAATATTCTTAAGAACAATGAGTTGAGCACAGAGGAGGGAGAAAGCTTTTCATTTATCGTGCAACTAGAACCACAAGAATTTTTAGTTAGAATGAAATTCCAACTCAAACTAATTAAATATAGATATATTCTATAAGTTAATCTATCGTGTTATCCTTTTTCAAAATTTTCAACTCAATCAAGTTGAGCATGTGCATTACGGTTGGGTTTTTGACAAGTGTAAATTGTACACTTATTATAGGCCTCAACATTGTACAAGTGATAATCATTTAGCTCTTTTTTATATTAATGATTTTGTTGAGTTTTCGTTGTTTTAGGTTAACCCTGAAGTTTGGGCAAAGAAATAGAAGAAATTAAAGAATAAAATAAAAACGATGCCAGATGAAGACTTGATAGAGCCGTAAGGTTTTATGCCTATTTTTGGCACGGTTGCACCCAACCCCTCCAAAATGCTCTGCAGGCATTGTATCAATTGTGCGGCTGCAAGGATTCAATAGCAGTTTTGGCACGTTCACAAGAAAAAAATTTGGAGATCGAATTATAATCAATTTGTACTAACTCACTCGCAATTTTGGACATCTTTTGCATAAGTTTCAAGAACTAATATCCTCTCCTATTTGTTGGAAAGAATACAATTGTAAATAAAAATTTACAATTAAATTTAGAAGCAAACTCGTAATTAATTAGGCTGAGGCGCGGGTATCTCGCTCTCTTGAAGGAGATTCAAGCTCTCTGCGGTGTTGGAAATCCTCAATCACCGGTGCAACAGCTATCTTCTTGATTGTTCCCTCTAGGATACAACAGTCCAACTGAAACGTTGTTTACTTCAACCTTTTTACACTAGAAGATGAACTCAAAGCTCCACTATAAGAACACATTTCTTATGGCAAATGTATTAACTTTGTAGAGAGAAAAAAATATAAAACTTCATATATTTTGTTGTGTAAAGTTGGAGAGAAGAGCATAGTATTTATAGGTGTTAGGAAGACAATAGAAGTAAATAATAAATTAAATTTCATAAACTTAATTTCATAACTTATGTCCTATGATCTTCCACAATAACAATTCACTATAACTCATGACCTAAGATCTTCCATAGTAACAATCTATAAAACTTCCAACCTTTTATATTTCAATAATAAAAGTATTTTTAAAAAATAAAATGTTACAACATTCTCCCACTCATTTTATTATTTGAAAATAAGTCAAAATACATTTGCCAAAAGATAGATAATTATGCATCAGATAGGTGTGATTCTGCATTGAACCTCCACTAGTGAAACAGCAATCTCTACTCCACAGTTAGTAGTAATCTTAAACTTGAACTATAACTGGTTAGGGGAAATAAAGAATTACTGCTCACACATAATAATCCAGGTGTTGATATGAGCTTTAATGGCTAGCACATTACGACCTTGTGCTGATCCTAGTTTTTCATGAGTGTTTTTTGAGAAATGCCCACATTCTCATAGAGAGCGGCCCCACTCTTGCACCTACATAGGTAAAATCTGTCAAGAGTGCTCCTGCAACTATTGCACTCCACTTATACGAGTTACAGACTTTATTAAGAGTTTTTTTTTAGAAAACTCAACCCTCCAAACGTTACAGGATTAATGCACTTACATCATAGGGATGGAAAAAAATTGTGCATTTTTTTTTCGACCACTTTATAATTTGTTTGTCCCATTGAACCTAGTTACAGGATCTCTGGTCCCTAGGTTGGGTATCCTTATATGTGGCTCATGATGATATGGGCTTAAGTCCCATCCCCCTCAAAGTATTCCAGACCATCTCTCTTGTCAAGGCCTTAGTTAATGGATCTGCAAGATTATCACAAGATTTAACATAATTCACGTTAATTATGCCACTGCTCAAATAAGATCTCACAGTACTGTGTTTTCTTCTTATAGGTCTGGATTTACCGTTATAATAATGATTGTTAACTCTACCAATGGCAGCAGTGCTATCACAATGAATCAATATAGGAGGTATTGGTTTTTCCCACACTGGGATCTCATATAATAAATCTCTTTACCAATTTTCTTCTTCACTGGCTGAAGCTAAAGCAATAAGCTCAGTTTCTATAGTGGAATTAGCAATAATTGTTTGTTGTTTAGATTTCCAACAAATTGCACTACCTCCTAATTTAAAAATATATCCAGTGGTAGATAAAGAATCACCTGACAATGTATTCCAATATGCATCAGAAAAACCTTCAATAACAGCATGATATTTTTTATAAAATAAGCTATAGTTTCTTGAACCAATTAAATATTTCATTACACGGTCCATAGCATGCCAATGTTCTCTTCCTGGCTTACTTGTAAACCTGCTTAGTATCCCTACTGCAAATGCAATGTCAAGTCTCGTACAATCAATAGCATATCGCAAGCTACCAATCATGCTAGAATATTCCTTTTGATTTATGACATCATTTTCATTTTCAACAGGAAATAGATGAATACTAATTAGAAACATGCTTGCAATCAACATAGTTATATTTTTTCAAAATTTTCTCAATATAATTTGATTGATCAAGAAAAATTACATCACAAGTTTTAGTAATACGCATGCCCAAAATAAAATTAGCCTCTCCAAGATCCTTCATGTCAAAATGGCTCTTAAGCATATTTTTCGTCTCATTGATTACACAAATGTTAGAGCCAAAAATCAACAAATCATCCACATAGAGACTAATAATGACATGTGAATTTTTCCATGATTTATAATATATGCACTTATCATACTCATTTACTTTATACTCATTTTCAATCATGCAGGAATCAAAATTTTAATGCCATTGTTTTGGAGCTTGTTTTAAGCCATAAAGAGATTTAGACAACTTACACACTTTGCTTTCTTCACCAGGTTGTAAAAAACCTTCAGGTTGGTCCATATATATTTCCTTATCTAGATCACCATTTATAAAAGCTGTTTTCACATCCATTTGATGAATAATAAAATCATAAATTGCAGCAACAACAATAAGCAATCTAATGGATGTCACTCTAGTAACCGGAGAAAAATTATCAAAGAAGTCTACATTAGCTTTTTGTTTAAACCCCTTTGCAACGAGTCTCGCTTTATACTTATCTATACTTCCATCAGTTTTTAATTTTTTTCTTTAGGATCCATTTACACCCTATGGTTTTACAACCTGGTGGTAAATCAACTAATTTCCAAGTTTTATTAGAAAGTAGTGATTCTATCTTATCATTTACAGCCTCTTTCCAAAATATAGCGTCAGGTGATGATAAAGTTTCTTGTAAAGAAATTGGATTTTCTTAAACATTATAAATAATATAGTCAGGACCAAAATGTTTTTGAACTCTATTTCTTTTACTGCTTCTGAGTTCATTTTGAGAATTTTCCTGATTTTATAAAATAGGAGTAGAAGAGTTAGGTTTCAAAATATTTTGTTCAAATTCTTTACCCCCACTATTTTTTGATTTAAATAAAAAAATTTCTTCATGAAAAATAGCATCACCTGACTCAAAAATTATATTATTTTCAATGTCAAAAAATTTATAGGCTGTACTATTTACCACATAACCAAGAAAAGCACAAGTGGTAGCTCTTGCTCCCAATTTAGGTATTTTAGGATCTGTTAACCTCACAAAGGCTAAACAACCCCATACTCTTAGATATCCCAGATTTGGCTTATGTCCCTTCCACACCTCAAAATGTGTAATTTTTGTCTTTTTATGTGGCACTCTATTTAACACATAACAAGAAGTCAAAACTGCTTCTCCCCAAAAATTTGAGGGAGCACCTGAATCTAATAGCATAGCATTTGTAAGATCAATTAACGTTCTTTTTTTTTTTCTGCTACACCATTAGAAACAGGTGAATATGGTGGAGTAGTTTCACGGATTATTCACAAGAATTGAACATAAGAATTAAATCCAAAAGATTCAAATTTTTGACCTCTATCATTTCGAATTCTTTTAATCTTTCTACTGAATTTATTTTCAACTTCAAAGAGGAATATTTTAAAAGAATCAAAAGCATCACTTTTATTTTTCAACAAATAAACATAAGCATATTTTGAACAATCATCAATAAAAGTGATAAAATATCTATTTCCTCCACGAGTTAAAATTCCTTCAAATTCACATAAATATGTGTGAATTAACTCTAATAATTCGGTATTTCTTTCTACACTGTTATGAGGTCTTTTTGTAATCTTCACTTTACTACAAATTTCACATTTTTCAAAATCCTTTTTCATGTTAGGAATTAATCCCAAACTACTCATGACTCCCACATATTTACTATTAATATGACATAAACGAGCATGCCAAAAATTCAATGAAGAGAGCATATAAACAGAATTAGAAGCATTATTATTAATATTCTCAACATTTAGTTTAAACATTCTATCACAAGCATAACATTTGCCTACAAAAATACCCTTCTTTGTAATCACATATTAATCAGATTCCATAGTTTGTTTAAAGTTAGCCTTATTCAAAAGATAACTTGACATCAAATTCTTTCTCATGGAAGGCGTATAAAACACGTATTTCAATGTTAAAACTCTTCCAGAAGTGAATTTAAGATCAACCTCACCCGTTCCAAGAACTTGAGTAGTGTGAGAATCTCCAAGCATTATAGTTTTGAACTCCTTAAAAGGAGTGTAAACTTTGAACCAATCTTTATCATTGCAAACATGTCTATTTGCACTAGAATCTGTCCACCATCCTTCAACACTTTGTATCATATTGATATCGGTTATCATAGCCACAAATGGCTCCTCGGTAACGTTAGCCTGAAGTATAGGTTCACATTTTCGATATTCGCAAATTCGAGCAATATGCCCATTTTTGCCACATACAAAACAAGTCTTACCCTGTTGATTTTGAGAAGGATGTGATTGGTTCTTACTCCACTGGCTTGAATTTCTCTTATCATGTTGGTAATATTTTTTCACAATCTTTTTTCTAGACTTCAACATATTATTTTTGGAATACTGATTAGTAGGCAAATTTTCATTTGTAGAAATTAAATTTACCTTGGTGGATTGTCCATTGCTCTCTTGAATAAGTGCATCTTGTCCTCTAGCCTCTTCCTCCACTCGAATGCGTGTGATCAACGTTTCTAGCGACATCTCTTTTTGCTTGTGTCGCATATTTTTCTGGAACTCACTCCATGATGGTGGAAGTTTGTCAATTAAGCTAACAACAACTAGGTTGTCACCAATCTTGATCCCTTCAGATATGACTTCAGTAACTATCATTTGAAAATCTTGTGATTGCTCTACAACAGATTTTCCATCCACCATTTGATAACGAAAAAATCGACTTGCTGCATATTTTTTTGCACCGGCTTCTTCAGTATCATATTTACTCTGCAAGGCTTTCCATATTTTCTTGGCAGACGTGAAAGTAGTATCATAATAATTATAGAAATGATCAGCAAGACAATTTAAAAGATAGTAACGACAATTATACTCATCTTTTTCGTATTTTTCGACCTTTTCTCCATGTTCAAGATATTTATCGTCGCTCATGCCTTCAGTATTTAATTTTTTAGGATTCTTCTCGGTAAGGACATAGGCAACCTTGAGAAGAGTGAGGTAATAGAGAACTTTACCCTTCCACCTTTTAAAGTTTGTTCATTTGAAGCGAAATGGCTTGTTGAGATCTCCAACATTCTTATTTGGCTTTTCAACGGTTTGCTCCATGATGAATCTCCTTAAAATTGTTGGTGAAAATACAATTGTAAATAAAAAATTACAATTAAATTTGGAAGCAAACTCGTAACCAATTAGGCTGAGGCGCGGGTATCTCGCTCTCATTAAGGAGATTCAAGCCCTCTGGGATGTTGGAAATCCTCAATCACCGGTGCAACATCTATCTTCTTCACTTGTCTCCTCCAGGATACAACAGCCCAACTGAAACATTGTTTAGTTCAACCTCTTTTGCACTAGAAGATGAACTCAAAACTCCACTATAAGAACACTTTTCTTATGGCAAATGTATTAACTTTGTAGAGAGAAAAAAATATAAAACTTCATATATTTTGTTGTGTAAAGTTGGAGAGAAGAGCATAGTATTTATAGGTGATAGGAAGACAATAGAAGTAAATAAGAAATTAAATTTTACAAACTTAATTTCATAACTTATATCCTATGATCTTCCACAATAACAATTCACTATAACTCATGACCTATAATCTTCCACAATAACAATCTATAAAACTTCCAACCTTTCATATTTCAATAATAAAATTATTTTTAAAAAATAAAATGTTACAACACTATTTATATTCGGGTTGTTTGACATTAGAGAGGGATTGGAAAATATCATCAAAGCACATACAGACATTAAAAATTCGTTCACCTATATTTTAAAGACAATAAGGATGAAGAAGGAGAAAAACTTGAAGATTTAAATTCAAGATTAAAGATCCATCTCTAATTCTTCTTTTCTCTTTTATTCTTTATTCGAGTGATGTTGTTCTTAAACTTTATTTGTTTGTACTTGATGAACTTGGCTAAATTTCATAGTTGGGACGAATGATGTACCCCAATTTTAATGGTTTAATTTCTACTTTCGAATTTTGACATTTAAGTACATTTTTCATTATTTTCTTTCAGCATGAGCAATCTCGTGCTCTAGTGGGCAATTGTTATCTTGTCCACATCCAATGTGGCACTTGAACATTGGATGAATTGATGATTTGACATTTACTTATGTAGACCATTCATCCAACGTGCAAGTGCCACATTGGATGGCAAGATAACTGAAAGTTCTAAAACCTAGATTAATTAAATTAAAAAAGAATTTTAATCTTAATTAAACAAGTAGTGGACAGAATGTAGTCATATCTGGCAAGATATAGAGATAACAGTTCTGACTCGCACAACTGTGTTCGTTTCTTAATCTTGTCTAGTGCAGAAATTAAAAGATTAAATACGAACACAAGATGTAACGTGGTAAACCCCTAAGGGAAACATCCACGGGCCCCCATGACATGGGTAAAAACAATCCACTAATAATCTTGTTCAAAAATACAATATTATCGATTTTTGTAATTTCGCAAAATTAACAAAATAACAATCAAAAGAAAACATATCAACTCCCTGTGATACTTCTTCTTCTGACTTGTTGATGAAGTGGAATCAAACCCACCGGTCTTGACTTTATCGCCACTTCCTTATTGTACTTGACCGCAACCACCACTTGGATTAAGAACCTCCGTTCTTAACTTCACGCCAATTAGCTTAAACAAGATATAGAATTGTTCGTTGAGCACCAATAAGTTCTTGATTCTTCAATGAGTTTGAAGAAAACCTTTTTGCTTTGAAATTTGAATCAATAAAGCGCCATGTATTATTAACCTTGAATGGATTCGGCTAGTTTGAAGCTTATGGAACAAGAACACAAAAATATTTTCAAAGTCTTAATTCCTTATTGATTTCCACTCTTACTTATAGTTAAAGTAGAAATCAATTTAGGAATTATTTCTTACCTAAAAATATGCAACAAGGATGGTAAGAGAATTAGTAGGAAAGAATATAGAAAGATATTCTTAGATTTGTAGTAGGAAAGAATTTAGGAAACTAAATATTTCCTTCCTAAACAAATCTAAAAGAATAAGAAAATATTCTTTAACCTATAAAAGGAGCTGTCAATAATATTCATGAGATCAGAATATATCAAATATAGAAACAGAATAAAATCGCAGCTTCTGCTGATCAGGAAAAATAATCCGCTTATCAAGCCAGTCAGTCAGAACTGGCGTTAATCAGACTAGTCAAAACACAAATGTTGACATGCTCTTTTATCATTAAAAATCAGTTATATTCATTAAGTTAGCCAAGATATAAAAGTGAAAAATATGACACATATTTTTCCAACAATAACAATTGCCCACTGAGGTAGAAGATCCATCCTCTTTTTTTAAGTTTGAATAATTTAATGCCTTTAAAAGCCAGTGAGCCATAATGGGATCAAAATGAGATTTATGGGTTTAGACAGAAACAATGAAAATCATAAATTTGGATAGGAAATATAAATATACATCTATGGTTTGTATAATCGTGTGTGAATTTCCTAACTCTAAATACAATTTTATCCATTGTAGTTCACATATGGATATATTTATTGTATTTCACAATTTATAGCGACGACTGTATAACTTATTCGTAGAAACAACTACGGCGATGACAAAGTCATCGTCGCCATATCTCTTATGTATACTACGGCGACTACTATGCATCGCTATTAATAAATAAAAGTTAAAGTAATAAAGGCGGCATAGTCGTCACTATAGACCATAGACTATATATGTAACACTCCAAGTCTAGAAACTCTAGACTTATAAGTGCTAGCATTTAATTAGTACTAAATAAAAATCATAAATGCATAAAATGGTTAAAGGTTGTTATTATTATATTTTGAGAACATATATATTTTTAATAATAATAATTTGCATAATAAATTTTATGCCAAAATTCTTTGTTCAATGAACACAATAAATTGCGAAAAATTTCATAGTTTGACTAATTTAAAATGAGTTAAAGAAAAATATTCCAATAACACTAGTCGGCCTAAGGCATCTTATTTCTGAAATAATAACAGAAATAAAAATTTGATTTAAACAATGTTGAGCCAGTCTTGCCAAAAGCAGTCGTCTGGAAAGTGGAGAATATGGGATGAGTAACGCTCAGTAAGCAAACCCCATGCTCGTGATGCATGTTTATGATATACTTTATTTTAAAAATGATTCATCAGAATGTGTATCCCTTTTTCCTTTATTGTTTTTTTAAAAGATTTAATATTGTGAGCTCACTTTTCTATATTGCCTAGCCAATCAAAATACAGTGGGTCATTATTATTTAGAACCCGTTCAATCTACCGATAGTATCGCAGAGCAGTTAGCATTAATCATTCAACATTATCATTCGTTGGGTATGCCGGTCCTCCACGCTCCATTTTCCACTCACACCTTTCATGGCATAGGCACACACATTATTTCTTTAATAAAATTTGGGGTGCATATCATTTTTGAATAAAATATACTTTACAATATTACCATTTAAAAATTTACTTCATGCATGCTAATGGATGCATTAACATAATCACACATGCAAGAATATGTCACATGAATATCAATGACATATAAAGCGATTACAAAATGATATGTTCAGATAATAGCAATTTATATAACACATTTAGACAATTAACATTACAATATACAAATAAATACTAATAGAGTTTACTTACCTTGGATCTTTATTCACGTTTTAAGTAGCAAATGGAGATGTCTCGAGCTACCCACAAAGTCAACCTACCAAATATCCTAGATCGTTGCTAATTATTTAAAATTCCAAACAATATTCGTTTCTTGAAATATACCATTATTCTATTAAGATAAATTTGTTTATATTTTTATTAGGACCAAAGTGTAAATATAAAGTGTCAAGAATCCTACAAAATTTAACAGCGGACTATATGTCAAAAGAAAACAGCTCCAATTTATATAATCCTACTTTGTTGAATCACTAAATAATAATAATAATAATAATTGCCTTTACTATGTTTATGAATGTATGATTTAATGGAGACAAAAGACAACAAGGAAGGTGCCAAACATGATTTGTGAGTGAAAATCCAATGAAGTCTAGGTAATTAAGCAAGTTCCCAATGCTTAAATGTTGCTAGATTTCTTGATTCATCAGCCCTATTAAAAACTAGGTTTAGTAAATACAAACACAATGCTGGTGTAAATGAACAAAATATAAAAGAGATGAGACGTAAATGAAAACTCAGATTTTTAAACAAAATATGTTGATAAAAATAACATACCCTTTTATTATAATTTCATATATCACTATTTATTAATATATTGTCTTTATGAGATCAAACCAGGAAATGAAGTATTATGCCTAATTTCAACATATAACTGATGGGTATTTATATAAATATAGATACGTGTATACATATGAATCAATGATAGCCAACTAAACTATTCCAAGTTTCAATACAAAAAATAAATGGCCTCATCATGAATCCAACCATGAGATAAGAAAATAAAAAGAATGATTCTAATAACTTATGTGCAATCTTAAAATCCAAGAAGATGAAACAGTGGAACCGTGGAAGAAAGCAAGAAGCTTTTTTTTTTTTTTTTTTCTTTTTTGGTGAGGGGAGGGGATTGAATGGTTCTTTGGTTCATATGAATAAGATAGAGATTTTATTTTTTGTAATTGAAGAAGTAGAATTAAGAAAAAAGTTTTGAGTTTTAATTATATGGCCCCATTAAAAAGGGAAAAATTAAGCTATGTAATTATTCTAATTTTCGTCTAGTTGCTTTTATTAGTTGGTCAAAATCGTAATTCCTTGTCTAATTATCAATCAAGTTAAAATAAATAGAGCTTACTATAAAAGCAGGCAAGCAAATAAATATGTTATATAATTAGTTCCAAATTTAATTGAATTGTATGCATATTTAAATTAAATTCAGTGGCATGTTGATCGTCTAGCACGTCCATGGTACATTCCACTGCAAAAACATAGTTAGTCAGAATAAAATAAATTTATTGATTAAGAATTGAATGTATTGTTAAGACGAGCATTTTAATAAACTATCATTATCATGTAAATGCACATGCCGCATTACAATTCCTTACCCTATAAAAATAAATTTCGTCCTCGAAATTAGAACTTACCAAATAGGTGAGGGTATTTCGCGCGTATCTCATCTTCGTGCTCCCATGTCACCTCTTCCACAGCATGGTTCATCCAAATGACTTTTTTACTTGCGTTAACGTCTTCCTTCTAAGTTCTTTATCTACTCTCTCTAAGATCTTTACTAGCATTCTTCATAGGTAAAATCCTTGCGGAGATCCAACGACTTATAGCTTAGGATGTAAGAGGTGTCTGAAATGTATTTTCTCAGCATAAAAACATGAAATATATTGTGTACCCCCCCAACTGAAAATAGAGGTGGTAATGCGATTCGATAAACTAACTCACCTATCCTTTCCAGAATTTCAAAGGGTCCTTACAAAACGGCACTTTGTTTTCATCCCGAACATCATTACACTCTTCAAAGGTGTCACCCTAAAAAAGACCTTGTCACTTACAACAAATTCTAAAGGCTTTCTTCATTTGTCTGCATAGGTTTTTTGTCTACTTTGAGCAGTCTTCATCCGTTTTTGAATCTTTTCAACAACCTTTGATGTTTGTTAGACAATCTCTAGACCTAATAACTTCCTTTCTACATCCTCGTGCCAATGAACAGGTGATCGACATTTCCTTCCATACAATGTCTCGTAGGATACCATACCAATTGTAGATTGGATGCTATTATTGCAGGCAAACTCAACTAATGGAAGATACTCATCCCAAGTGCCTTGAAAGTTATTAATACAAGCTCGCAACATATCTTCAAAAATTTAAATTGTTCTATCTGACTGTCTATCTATTTGCGAGTGGAAAGCTGTACTAAACCTTAATTGTGTGATTATAGCCTTGTGTAGGCTCTTCCAAAAAGAAGACGTGAACTTATGATCATGGTCAGATACAATAGATAATGGGACTCCATAAAGTCTGATTATCTCAGCCATATATAGTTTAGCATATTGTTCTATATTATAAGTAGTCTTGACCGGTAAAAAGTGCACTGACTTAATAAGACGTTCTGCAATTACCCAAATAGAATTAAAGCCATTATTGGTCTTAGGCAAGCTAACAACGAAGTCCTTACCAACTCTTTCCCATTTTCATTCTGATATCATAAGTGGTTGCAAAAGGCCCGAAGATCGTTGATGCTTAGCCTTAACTTGTTGACAAGTGAGGCAATGTTGAATATATGCTGCTACATCCTGACTCATCCCAAATCACCAAAAATGTTCTCTTAAATCTCACAACATCTTCGTGCTTCTAGGGTGAATCGAGTAAGGAGTATTATGAACTTCACTCATGATTTCTTGTTTCAACCCTTCGTCATCAGGAACCACAAGCCTACTGCCATATCGAAGTGCACCATCAGTAGTGATAATAAAATCGGTGCGCTATCCATCCACAACTTCAATTCGAAATTTCAATACCTGAGGATCTTCGTATTGCAAAGCTTTGATCCTCTCGAGGTTGGTTTGATTGTTTTGCCATTTTCTCGAGGTACAATCTTTTACTCAAAATTTTGAATATCTACCAACTACAGTTTCTAAATGGCCTGCAATGTAGCTATTGAACCATGAGTCTTCCTACTTAGCGCATATGCCACAACATTGGCCTTTCAAGGTGGTAGTTGATCACACAGTCATAGTCTTTTACAAGTTCCAACCATCGACGTTGTCTTATGTTTAGCTCCTTCTGAGTAAAAAATTACTAAAGACTTTTATGATTAGTATAGATCTTACATCTAGCCCCATATAGATAATGTCTCCAAATCTTCAATGCAAAGACAACAGCTGCCAACTCGAGATCATGAGTTGGGTAGTTCTTTTCATACACTTTCAGTTGTCTTGAGGCATAAGCAATTACTTTACCATGTTGCATAAGAACGCAACCAAGCCCTTTTTTCGAAGCGTCACTGTAGATGACATACCCTTCATTGTCTCGTAAAATCGTTAAGATAGACACTGATGTCAAGCGTTTCTTTAACTTTTGGAAACATAGTTCACAATCTGAAGTCCATTGAAACTTCACATTCTTCTTGGTTAACTGGGTTAATGCTGAGGCAATTCTAGAAAATCCCTTGACAAACCTTCGATAACAACTAGCTAACCCAAGAAAACTACGAACTTCCCCAACATTCTTTGGCGTACGCCAATTCTGAACAGCCTCAACCTTGCTAGGGTCCACAGCAATCCCTTCTTTTGATAAGATATGTCCCAAAAATGGTACCCTATCCAGCCAAAACTTATACATCTTAATTTAGCAAAGAGTTTGTTGTCTCGAAGTATCTCAAGCACTAATCGCAGATGTCGCTCATGTTCTTGTTTATATCGTGAGTAGATCAAGATGTCATCAATGAAGACTATGCCAAACTGATCTAAGTATTCTTTAAAAACTCAATTCTTCAGATCCATGATAGTTGCTATAGCGTTTGTCAAACCAATAGGCATAACTAGAAACTCATAATGCCCATATCGAGTGCGAAAGGCAGTTTTTGGAATGTCTTCTTCTCTGATTCTTAGTTGATGATATTCTGACCGCAAATCAATTTAAAAAAAAATAACTAGCACCTTGGAGTTGGTCAAATAAGTCATCAATTCTTGGCAACAAATACTAATTGTTCTTAATTGTCACCATGTTCAGCTCTTGATAGTCCATATACAACCTCATCAAGCCGTTTTTCTTCTTTACAAACAGAACTGGAGCACTCCTTGGAGAGAAGCTTGGTCTAATATATCATTTATCTACAAGATCTTGGAGTTAGTCTTTGATTTCCTTGAGTTCAGCAGAGGCCATGCGATATGGTGCCTTTGATATTGGAGCTGTTCCAAGCAATATATTGGTGCCTTTGAGTTTTCTTTTGCTTATTGTTGCTACTACTGCCAAAAGAACTTTCCTTACAATAATTTGCGAAGTGACCCAATTTCCACATCTAAAGCACACACCCCTACCCATAAGACATTCACCAAAATATTCCTTGCCACACTTCAAGCAAGTCTTCATCTGCTGCTTTTTTTGGTAATGGCCCTTGTTGTTGCCTTGATCGTTCTTTCTTTTTTTTTTTTTTTGGCAATTATTCTTTTAAAATTGTGCCCTAAAATTTCAACCATTGAACCTATGACAACTTGGCTGGGCCTTATTCTCCTTCTTATGTAAGAGTCGAGCTCTTTCCACCAAAAGCAACTTACTAACCACTTCCCTATAAGTTGTTAATTTGAATGGTATCACTACTTGCTTTATACAAGACCTAAGTCCCTCCTTAAAGCGACTTGCTCTTCTTTCTTCTCTTACTATCAGGTCTGGGGCAAACTTTGCCAGACAAGCAAATTCAGTCTCATATTCAGCAATTGTTCGGTTCCCTTGCTCTAACTTAATGAACTCTTTATCTTTGTGCTGATGTATGCTCTTTGGAAAATACTTATTATTGAAAGCCTCCGTGAACATCTTCCAAGTAAAGGGTCTAATATCCTTCTTATGTTGATGATGAACCATCAACCTCCAATCATAAGCATCTCTTTGAAGTATGTAAGAAGCAAATGTAACTTTCTTTTATTCTGTGCAGCTTATAATCAAAAAGGCCTTCTGAATTTTGATTGACCATTTTTCAGCTTATAGAGGGTCAGTGGTGCTAGCAATTGATGGTGGAGATAACTTCTTAAACCTTAATATATTTCCTTGTTCCTGGGTTTGGTCATTTCTCACGGGTCGGTGTTTTGCCCAAATACAATCGATGATTGCGTAAAAGCCTCCATTGTCATTGGGGTCCTTGTGTTATTGTCTGACCCCACTGAACGAGCTTCAGATGTTTTTTCGTAAGCCTGGAAACGAGTAGCGAGGACCATACTGGAATACAAATACTTATTTATTTATTATTATCATTTTTAATAAAATTTCATTAATACTATATTGTATCTACAACATTTATGCATCAAATAAATATTTGCAATTTAAGAGATAAAACTCAACCTTACCAAATGACCGTTAGAGAACTCTTTGGCAACGTGACTAAGTATCATACCCCTTTTTTAAAAAAATAAAAAACTAATGTCTATAGAATCGATTTTAAAACTTTGAGCTCTTATACCAATACTGTGACACTCCAAGTCTAGAATTTTAAAACTTTTAGCTCTGATACCAATAATGTGACATTCCAAGTCTAGAAACTCTAGACTTAGAAGTGCTAGCATTTAATTAGTACTAAATAAAAATTATAAATGCGAAAAGTGGTTAAAGTTTGTTATTATTATATTTTCAGAACATATAGATTTTCAATAATATTAATTAAAAAAATTATTTGCATAATAAATTTTATGCCAAAATTCTTTATTGAATAAACACAATACTGAGTTAGTCTTGCCCCAAGCAGTCGTCTCGAATCTTCTAACTCTTATTATCTGAAAAGTGAAGAATATGGGATGAGCTAACGCTCAGTAAGCAAATCTCATACACGTGGTGATGCATGCTTATGATATGCTTTACTTTAAAAATGATTCATCAGAATGTGTATCACTTTTTCCTTTATTGTTTCTTTAAAATATTTAATTTTGTGAGCTCACTTTTATGTATTGCCTAGCCAATCACAATGCAGTGGGCCATTATTATTTGTAACCCGTTCTACAGGTAATACTGTAGAGTGGTTAGCATTAATCATTTAGCATTATCATTCGTCGAGTGCGCCGGTTCCCCACACCCCATTTCCCACTTACATCTTTCATGGCATAGGCATACACACCATTTCTTTTATAAAATTTGGGATATATATCATTTTTGAATAAAATGTACCTTACAATATTACAATTTAAAACTTTACTTCATGCATGCTTATGGATACATTAACATAATCACACATGCAAGAATATGTTACATGAATATTAATGACATATAAAGCGATTACAAAATGATATGTTCATATAATAGCAATTTATATAACACATTTAGATAATTAACATTGCAATATACAAATGAATACTATGAGAATTTACTTACATCATATCTTTATTCACGTTTTAAGTAGCAAATGGAGATGTCTCGAGATGCCCATGAAGTCAACGTAACAAATATCCTAGATCATTACCATTTATTTAAAATTCCAAACAATATTCGTTTCTTGAAATATACTATTAATCTATTAAGATAAATTTGTTTATTAATTTATTAGGACCAAAGTGTAAACATAAAGTGTCAAGAATCCTATAAAATTTAAGAGCGGACTTCTTGTCAAAAGAAAACAGCTCCAACTTATATAATCTTGCTTTGTTGAATCACTAAATAATAATAATAATTGCATTTACTATGTTTATTAATGTATAATTTAATGGGGACAAAAGACAACAATGAAGGTGTTAAACATGATCTGTACGTAAAAATCCAGTGAAGTCTATGTTATTAAGCATGTTCCTAATACTTAAATGTTGCTAGCTTTCTTGATTCAACAGCCCTATTAAAAACTAGGTTCAGTAAATACAAACACAATGCTAATGTAAATGTACTAAATATAAAAGAGATGGTTGTAAATAAGAACTCATATTTTCAAACAAAATAGTAGATAAAAAGAACATATCTTTTTATTATAATTTCATATATCACTATATATTAATATATTGTCTTTATGAGAACAAACTAGGAAATGAAGCATTATGCCTAATTTCAACATATAACTTATGAGATTTTAAAAATGAATAAAACAAAATAAATATTAACAACAACACATACACACACACACACACATACGTGTATATCTGTGGATATATATAAAAATATAAATATGTGTATACATATAAATCAATGACAACCAACTAAACTATTCCAAGTTTCAATAAAAAAATAAATGACCTCATCATGAATCCGACCATGAAATAAGATAATAAAAAGAATAATTCTAATACTTTATGTGCAGTCTTAAAATCCACGAAAATGAAACAGTGGAATTGTGGAAGAAAGCGAGGTTTTTTTTTTTTTTTTTTTGGATTGGATGGTTCTTTGGTTCACGTGAATAAGATAGAGATTTTATTTTTTGCCATTGAAGAAGTAGAATTAGGAAAAATGGTTTGAGTTCTAATTATATGGCCCCATTAAAAAGGGAAAAATTAAGCTATGTAATTATTCTAATTTTCATCTAGTTGCTTTTATTAGTTGGTCTAAATCTTAATTTCTTGTCTAATTATCAATCAAGTTAAAATAAATAGAGCTTACTTAATATAAAATATAAATGTTTTTCAAGGACAAGTTCATGTTCAACTTACATAAAAAAATGGCAAGTTATAAATTTAAAAGCAGGCAAGCAAATAAATATGTAATATAATTTGTTTCATATTAATTGAATTGTATACATATTTAAATTAAATTCAGTGGCACGTTGATCGTCTAGGACATATCTGGTACATTCCAATGCAAAAACATGGTTAGTCAGAAAAAAATAAATTTATTAATTAAAAATTGAATGTATTGTTAAGACGAGCATTTTAATAAACTATATATAATAATCACGTAAATGGACATGCAGTGTTATAATATAGTGACAATTGTTGTATCAATGGCCCTAATTCGAAAAAAATGAGCACAATAATGTTGCAGCGACTATGTCGTCGATATATATTGTAAGCTTTGTAGAGGCCACAGAGTGTCGTCGGTACAGACTAAGAGGCACTATCTTATTGAGACGACTTCTAGCGACGACTTTGTCACCACTATATAACAAAAACATTGACTTATAAGTTTATAGTGGCAAATTTCATCGTTGTTATGGTTATCCTTTCTTGTAGTGACAGTAGAAGCCCTAAGTGGGTAGCAAGAGCTTGTTTCGTTTCATGATCTGATCTTATAGGCTCGGCTAAAAAGTCCATATCACCTATCTTTTCACTCCTAGTGTTTCCAAGATCACCAAAGAATCTTGCAAAACCATGTACAAACTTAGGGAATAAGGCTCCCAACATGTCATTTTTAGCATTTGTGTGACCTTAAAAAACTTCCCGATCATGTATATATACCCTAATTATTCATTCTTTTCCATGATATGTCTATGATTAACATCCTTGTGAGTATGAATACGTGCACATCTACACATGTATGCCACAAAATATATCGTGGATTTTTACTATAAACCATAACAAATAACAATATGTGCACATGTATATAAAATCCCATATAATATGTTAAGGAGTTGCATTATTTGGCAAAGAGGACCGCATAATAATAACGCATAATAGTATTAGTTCATTGTAGTTGAATCATTATTTACCTCAATTCTTTCTTTATTCTAATATTTCAAATTTCTACATTTTATTCCCTAATCTTCCAAACATATTCATTTAAGTCTCTTGTCTTATGAATAATTTCCTACAATCCTTGTCACGAAATATATTTTAAAACATTTAAGGATATTTGATAAGTGTGGTTTTACACTTATCTGGACTATCAAAAGTGGACAATGATAAGTACTCTTAAGTAATTTTCTACTTAATTGTGTGTTGATTTAATTGTTTTAGGTCAAAACTCGAGATCGGATAGAATTGGAGAACAACAAAGCAAAATAGGCAAAAAATGACTAAAAGTGTACGAAGACTTGGATATCAGGACCAACTTGCAAATATTTAAAGTTGAAGGACTAGAGTTGCAAATAAAAAAAGGACTAAATTGAAATGAAAGAAGAAATTAGAGGACTAAAAAAGACAAAATCTAAAGTTTAAGGACTTGGGATGCAAATAAGAGAAAATTGACAAATTATAAAGTGGGAACTAAATAAAATACATGTCAAACCTTGGAGGACCAAGTGTACAAATATGGATTGAAATCAAATATGGCAACTTGTTTTCTGTTTTCTATTTGCCACGGTTCGACCGCGGTAATGCGCTGTTTGTGCGTCTGAACATTTTTTGGATTATTTTCAATTTTAATCAGGGTATTTTTCATCTTTTCACATACATAAGTTTCAAAATTAGTAAAGCACTATATAAAGACCTAACCTAGGTCAAAGAGGTTGTTGAATGTTAGGAAAGAACGGCGAATAACACGAAAAACGATCAAGATCTTGAAGATTGGAACGTGAAGACGTAGAATTCTTGGCCCAAGATATTCAAGTTCTTCTTATCCTTTATTCAGGATCCGAGTCATGTATTCAAATCTTTTCATCTTTTCTTTCTCTAAAATTATGAGTAACAAAATTTAAAGTTTAGATGAACGATGTAACCTAGTTTAATTTTTAGTTTTCGACTCTCAAGTTTTGATTATCAATTAATTATATTTTGATTTTACTTCTTTTCTTAATACTTGAAATAATTAGCCATTATTTATCATTAATTTGTGTATTGTAATGAATCGAGAGATAAATTATTAATCTAGACCACGTAGTAAAATTCGGCAATTGGATAAAAAGTAGATATACGCTTTCGTTATTATCGCTGTCTTGAATTGAATTCTTATGAGAATTAATGCATCTAATTAAAGACTATTTTGACTTTATAAGTTGACTTAATTAGATAGACTAATTTAAACTCGAGATAGGTAAATCAGGTTAAATTCGTGAATTCGACCGAATACAACTTTAGGAATAAATCTTGAGAAGAGGAATTAGAGATGACAACTATGATGAATTCGTGAATTCAAACGCTTTAATAACCATATTTTCTAAATTCTTAATTTTTGCTATTACATTATTTTGTCTAAAATTCAATAGTTGTTGTTTAATTTTTCAAATCAAATTATTTCAAATTGTTTTCAATATATTAGCATTAAGATTAATTTAACTAGTATATAAATAAGACAGCCTTCATGGGAACGATAATTTGGAATCAATAGGTCCACTTTATTACTTATTTGCGATATTGTACACTTGCAATTACATTGTTTTCACAACAAGTTTTTGGCGTCGTTGCCGAAAAATATTCTTATTTTATATTAGTTTATATTAATCGTTAGTATTAGTGTTAGTGTTAGTTTAATTTAATTTAATTTATTTTATTTTATTTTGTTATTTTCATTTTGTTATTATTATTATTATTATTATTATTATTATTATTATTATTATTATTATTATACATTAAAAAATGTGAGCTAATGTTGAGGGTACAGGATGAACGAGCAATATTGAGTATGTACACTATACTTGAACAACCAATCGATCTTGAAGAGTGTTTTAGAATTGATGAAGTGGTAAAAATTGACCAAGAAAACTGCAAACCGGATACAGGTGGACTAGTTGCAAATAAAGATGAAAATGGCCGATTTAAAATACGGAGGGCAAATGATAAATCTTTCAAAGCTGGTAATTACAAGTAATGCAAGACTTTCAAAGCCCAATTAAAGCCTCCATAAATGATACTTGCAAAAAGTCGAGCTCTAGATTATAAATCAAGCGCTTAATGGGAGGCAACCCATTTTCCTATCTTTTATATGTTTATTGTATTGCAAGTAGAATTTTAGGACTGCATTGAAAGTAGAGCACGTTTCCCAGTTTTTAGTAATTTATTACATTTAACTTTTTTTTATATATTTCAGGCTACACATCATCTCAATCCAATATGTACTCATCAGTTGAAAGTCCGATGTTGTCTCCACGCCATTTGATTCGGGTTAACTCTTTCTTATTTTTGTTTATTTCGCTTTCTTTTGTCACATTGAGGACAATGTGGATTTTAAGTTTGGAAGTGACTTTATTATTTTCGATATTGTTGGGTGACTTTATTATTTTCGTTATTGTTGCATGTGTTGTGGATTAAAAAAAATTTGTGTGCTTGTATGTTGGATAGTCTTGCCGGTAATTAATGATATCTATTTGAAATTTTTATATACTATATTTATCCATGTGAGATATGATTAAGTATGAGCACAATAGTCATGAATATCACTATCTTTAGTTGTTTTATTGAATAGAATACAATGAAAGAATAGTAAATCTAAGTTGTGAAAACCAAAACCACCAATTGACAACTCAATTACATAACCAGTTGAAAGGAAAATTTGGGGGTAGTTAAACCAATACAGAAACTGTTTAGATAAGTGTTGATTCCATGCATGAGTAATAGTTTTGTGGAATGTATTTAGCTACCATGTGGAATCTAGGTATTGATTAGATGCTAGTAATTTAATCCCCGCTTATTTATCTTGCACAAAAAAAGGAAAAGGCATTGCACTTGTATTATCTTATACCTCTTTTCGTAGCCTAGTTAACTCGAGTGATAAAGTCCATTGGGGTTCTCAAAACTCGATGCCCTAAGGTCTATCAGACGTGGAAGCCATCGGCCTAAAGCTTACTACAATGGTCATCTAGAAAGCTTAAGATAGTGAGATCTTACACATAAGATATATTTATAAAAAAAAAAAAAAAAAAGGAAGAAGAAGCAAAAACAAGATCAAGTATTTGTACGCATAATTTGGAGATTTAGATAACTAGTGGGTTTGACTTACCTAGTAGAAGCTAGACGGTAGAAGCATTCAATAAAATGAGAATCATCACATATCTATATAGCAATTGTATTGGCTAGACCTAACCAAATTTTGAGCGGTAAAAGAATAAGTGTTTTTTAGGGCAACTTTAGAGTTAACACTCAAGGTGAAAGATTGAATATTAATATGAGAGTGTGTATTCTTACGAGAGAGAGAAAATATTTGATCATTTGGGGACGGAATACTATCAACCTAAAAGTTTATGTTGATTGAATTGACTATGCGCGCACGCATATATCAATCGAACATCGGATAAGTAAAAATTGATTTTGGTAGCATAATTTAGAAGTTTTTATGAATTCATTGAGTTGTTTCAAAAATATGAGGTAAATATGGAAAACTATCTATTATAGTAAATTTTAATATTATTTGTTTGATTGTTTAAGTAAATAGTCATGTTCAAGTTTGTGTGTATTTGATAAGTGTGGTTTTACACTTATCTGGACCATCGAAAGTGGACGATTGTAAGTACTCTTAAGTGATTTTCTACTTAATTGTGTGTTGATTTAATTGTTTTAGGTCAAAACTCGATATCAGATGGAATTGGAGAAAAACAAAAATAGGTGAAAAAGGACTAAAAGCGTATGAAGACTTGGATATGAGGACTAATTTGCAAATATTCAAAAGTTGAAGGACTAGATTGCTAATAAAAGAGGACTAAATTGAAATGAAAGAAAAAATTAGAGGACTAAAGAGGACAAAATCCAAAGTCTAAGGACTTGGGTTGAAAATAAGAGAAAAAAAGGACAAATTATATAGTGGAGACCAAATAAAATACATGTCAAACCTTGGAGGACCAAGTGTGCAAATATGGATTGAAATCAAATTTGGCGACTTGTTTTTTGTTTAACCGCGGTACCACTGCGACAATATACTATTTGTGCGTCTGTATATTTTTTGGCTTATTTTTAACTATAATCAGGGACTTTTTGATCTTTTCACGTACATGAGTTTCAAAATTAGTAAAATAGTATATAAAGACCTAATCTAGGTCAAAAGAAGTTGTTGAATCTTGGAAAAGAACGTCAAAGAACATGAAAAACGACCAAGATGTTGAAGATTAGAATGTGAAGACATAGAATTCTTGGCCCAAGATATTCAAGTTCTTCTCATTTTTTATTTAGGATCCGGGTTATGTACGCAAATCTCTTCATGTTTTCTTTCTCTAAAATTATAAGTAGCTAAATTTAAAGTTTGGATAAACGATGTAACCTAGTTTAATTCTTTGTTTTTGACTCTCAAGTTTTGCTTATCAATTAATTATGTTTTGATTTTATTTCTTTTCTTAATGTTTGAAATAATTGGCCATTATTTTTCATTGATTTATGGGTTGTAATGAACCGAGAGGTAAATTATTAATCTAGACCACGTAGTAAAATCCGGCAATTAGACAAAAGGTAGAGATATGCTTTTGATATTGTCGCGGTCTTGAATTGAATTCTTATGAGAATTAATGCATCTAATTAAGGACTATTTTGACTTCATAAGTTGATTTAATTAAATATGACTAATTTGAACTCGAGAGAGGTAAATTAGGTTAAATTTGTGAATTCGACCTAATACAATTTTAGGAATAAATCTTGAGAAGAGGAATTAGATATGACAATTATGGTGAACTCGTGAATCCAAACACTTTAATAACCATATTTTCTAAATGTGGATATGACACCCACTACTTACAAATATTAAAATAATTCTAAATCTAACAACTTAGTTTATTTATTCCAAAAATACTACATAATTAATATTATATTAATTAATAAAATAATGAATTAAAATCAAAGGACTATTTCCACGTGAATTCATTAAAATTTGCTTTTGAGTCCTTGATTATTTGCACAATAAGTCCTTCATCTTTATAAAATTTTTACTTTAGTCCATATACTTCCTCTTTCATTTCAATTTCGTCTTTTTTTATTTGCAATCCAAGTCCTTCAACTTTTAAATTTGTACAAGTTGGTCCACATATTTATACTTTTATATCAATTTAGTCATTTGTATCACTATTTAATACAGATTTACAAATGATATTTTGTATCACTGAATATGTTACATATTATATTATGTTATTTTACACATCACGTGTTACATGAATTAGTATTTTGTATCACTGATGTTACGTATGTTACAAATGATGAAATTAATAGTTTTATTTGTTAAATTTAACATTGTGTTACATATCTATATCATACTATAACGAACTTATTGAAGTTTAGAGTTGATTTTGTAGTTGTAACAGTTGTAACAATTTCTGTTTAGTATCGCAATCTGTTACAAATGCTACAAATCATATTGTGTATCACTGTTTGATACAAATGTTACAAATAATATTTTGTATCACTAAATATGTTATAGATTATATTTTGTTATTTTACACAATACATGTTACATGAATTAATATTTTGTATCACTGATATTTTATATTTCAATTTGTAACACAGATTGTTACAAAATATCATTTGTAACATTTGTATCAAACATTGATAAACAATATCATTTGTAACATATGTATCAAATAGTGATACTATAAAAGACTAAATTGATATAAAAGTATAAATATGGAGATCAAGTTGTAAATATTTAAAAGTTGAAAGACTTAGGTTGCAAATAAAAGAGGACGAAATTGAAATGAAAGAGAAAGTATAAGGACTAAAGTGGAAATTTTATAAAGATGAAGAATTTATTGTGCAAATAATCAAGGACTCAAATACAAATTTAAGTGAATTCAATTGAAAATATATATTTTGTGGTATAAATTTGATTTTAATTTATTATTTTATTAATTAATATAATTTTAAGAATGTAGTATTTTTAGAATAAATTTGTCAAGTTGATAAAATTAGAATTATGTTTAAAAAGTGGTTTATTTATGAAAAAATCCCTTTCTAAATTCTAGAGATGGTGGCGTGGCGGGGCGGGGCCAATTGCCCCGATTAAAAATTTTTTTTTTTAAAGCATTTTTTCACAACTGAAAATATTTGGAACATTAAAAAATTAAGCATTTTAAGTATCATTGAATGTGAGGGTTCCAAATATTTTTTTTCTAATGTTTAAAAATGCTTAAAGTATGTTAACGTTGTAGTTCCAAGTATTTTTTAATGTTTAAAAATGCTTAAGGTATGTAATGATTTTAGGAAACTCACAGCCAAATACTCCAGTTTCCAAGTCAAGTTAGCCCCATAAAGCACCTAGAAAGGAGCACAATAAGATTGATCACGTTAAATCACGTGACAACTGGCAAGGAAAAAAGTTAATGGCATCATTGCATATTGACTCATTGTTCTGATAATAGGAGTAGCTTTTTGGATTCTCCCTTCTTTTAGGCTTCTAATATTAGCTGCCATTAATTCTTTTTCACCCAATTTTTGCAAAGCTTCCATTAAACCAGCATCCCTTCCTTTAATCCATGCTCTTTCATTAGCCCAAAACTTTTGCTCCCATAAAGTCGCGGGTTGCAAGGCAGGGTGGGGCCGGTCCGGGTCGACGGTTTTTTTTTGCCATCCCTACTAAATTCTTATTTTTTGCTATTACATTATTTTGTCTAAAATTCAAAAGTTGTAGTTTAGTTCTTCAAGTCAAGTTATTTCAAATTGTTTTCAATAGATTAGCATCAAGATCAATTTAATTAGTATATAAATAAGACAGTATTCGTGGGAACGATAATCCGGACTCAATAGGTCCATTTTATTACTTGTTTGCGATATTGTATACTTACATTTACATTATTTTCACAACAATATTACGAGGATGGAAGGTGGCGGTCGGAGTCAAACACCTCGAATACGCTTAATATTTAAATTTATTAGTAAACCATATAAATATAATATTGTCAATGTTAAATATTTATTAGATGATGTTAAAATACCATCTCAACAAGTTACTATTAAAGATTCCTTTCAAGAAAACTGTTTGATCATTTTACAAAAAAAAAAAAAAAAAAACAAGAAGCATTTCTAAGAGCTCAACAAACCATCAGTCGAGGGGAAATACGAATGGTGAATAATCTAGGTTGCAATTGAGATAATCCTAATCCTAATATCTTGTCACTTGGAAAGACCTCAACTCAGGGATCCCAAGCCCACTCCCAATATCTAAATGTCAAAAAATAAAAAATAAAAAATAAAAAATAAAAATTACATATTACATATTAGTTCAAGTCAAAATCCAATATACATATATTTTCTTAATTGGTCAACTTTGTCAAGTAAAATAATTCAAGTTCTTATATATTAATTATTATTTTTATATTTAAGTGATGTAAAATTTTACTTTTAATATATCGCTGCAAAATAATGTCTTATTTAAAAATATCAATCTTAAAATTCGATTTCTCAGTTTAAATTTTTGAAAGATTGCATTGCTGGTTTAAGAATTTTGTGCTTTAATTCCATATTGGTTATTAACTCTTGGAGTCCCATTTTGTACTTGATTTTAAAGTGACAACTCATAAAAACCTAAAATAGGATTGGTGAGCCTAATTGATTCCTTGTTTGTTAAAGTTATTCGTCCAATTACCAAAGGAATTTGTGGAGCCAGCCCACTCTATTCAGTTGCAATCTCCTAAAGCATTTTAGACTTTTATTATGTAATTAATGGGTAATCCATCCAATAAATATTTTCAATAATTCTTGCATGTACGCGTGAACCTCTACAACAACTTATCTATATTTAAAGAGTATTTATAAATTTAAAGAACAATATTTTTTAAATATTCTAACCGCTTCTTTATTTATACTATTTATTTTACTTCTTCCAAGAAGTTTTTAATATCTTTCCATCTCCTTTTTTTCCTCATATGCCTCCCTCCTAATTTGTATAAATTATTTAATTAAAGTCAATATATCATGTATTGAAAATTAAAATCATTTCAATGCATTTAATAATACAGAGTGGATTTGGCTCTCTAAATTAAAATGTTAAATTGAAGAGTCCACTGACGCAAAATTTTAAGTGTTGGCTCTTTAAATTAAAGAGTATCATATGTTTAAAGAGCTTGTTGGAGATGCTTTAATGTGTAATCTATTCAAAAATTAAACAAAACAAACCTATATAATTTGAGGCCGATATCATAAAAGAATTTGAAAAGTACAAATTAATTTATTTATTATTTAACCAAATTGGAAAGAAAAAATATTTTGTGTTGAGTGAAATAAACTTGATTAATTTAAAAAAAAAATTTCAAAACTAATATTTATCAACCTGATATATTAATTTTATTTTTCAAATTTTTTTCTGGATTTGGGTAAGGTAGAGTAGGGTAATAAAGGTTCACGATAGATATATTGACTAACTAAGTTCACTTACAACAACAAAGCACTTCAAACATTTACTAATATATCATACTTATGTCTACTTTTCAAATAAACAGTACAATAATTTAGAAATTAAATAGCTTCACGATAGCCTGATCGTAATGCTTGGAGAACGTGTTTGGCTAGATGTTATTAAAATCAGACTTGCGATTTGACTCAAAAAATAGAATGAAATTCAGTCGATCAGCCAACTCAAAGTATATTTTTCTCGAGCAATGCAAATAAGTGCTTATAAACAGTTGTGAGCCCTGTAGAAATGACAAATTCAATCACATGTATGAATCTTTTTTAATATAGTTTAATTTCGTCTAATCCGAATCATACAATATATTTATATATAATAATAAGATCGAATTTGACAAGTATTAGTCGAATCAAGATTCAACCTTAATTACTTAGTACATGTAATTGGCTTTGTATTTGTAATAAATTTAAAATATTAAAGCCTCTTATAATTTTGTTTGAGCAGGAGAATCTTGTGCTGCTTTCGAAATGGCCTCGAAGGCGTATTCGATACAAGACTTGAACTTATCGGGATCCATGAAACCTGTCTCCACTCCCATGGAAATTCTCAGCTTTCCCACATAACTCACCATTGTTACAGAAAGGCTCTGCACAATTAAAGAAGCAACAATCAAGAAAATTAGATAATTAGATTAATTCAAATGTAAACATTTTAAATTTAATTGATAGGTTTTGCATATAATTAAATTATTTACATCTCTTGAGATCAAATTTCGTTTTGACCACAGAATTAATTTGATCTATGGACAGCATCATTATGGTAAAGGTCGTTGATGATATAAATAATGACAGTTAATATATGTTATTTAGCTATGGTGGCAGATCTTGACACGCCCGCCTCAACGATTCGCCCGTCTCACCAGCTTACCCACCTCGTTGGTCTCATGAGCACGCCTCTGACAAAAAGACTGCAATAACCCAACTGTCATCAGATTAGCCAGACAGGCAACTCATGGAATGACAGTTACCACCAATTATTGGAAAGAAGAAACATATTTCAACAATTGGAAAGATAAAACATCCCTGTGAAATGACACCCGTTATCAAATGAGGGAGATGAAGGGACACCCATTGAAGAAATATAAAAGAGAATATGTGTGGAGAAATAATTCTATTTCTTGATTCAATTGAATGAATTATTAACTAAGAGTACAATACATATATATACTACTAATGAAAGGATCCTACCTAAAATAGAAATATTATATACATGATGTCTTCCTATATACAATTCTACCAACTAGGTAAATATATGGAATATGATAAGTAAATATATTTGTTAATACTCCCCCTCAAGTTGGAGCATGTATGTCAAAAGTGCCCAACTTGCGAGTGAAACTGTGAAATGCCTCCTTGCCCAGTGCTTTAGTAAATAAATCAGCAATCTGATTGCTGCTTGGAACATAGGCAGTCTTGATCTCTCCCTTAATGATTCGTTCACGAACAATATGACAATCTATTTCAATGTGCTTTATCCTCTCATGATATACTGGATTAGTTGCAATATGTATTGCTACTTGATTGTCACAATATAAGGTTACTGCTTGTGGGTGATCCACACATAAATCTGTCAGCAACTGCCTCAACCATGTAAGCTCACAAGTAATGGAAGCCATTGCCCTATATTCTGCTTCTGCTGAAGATTTGGACATAGTTGTTTGCTTCTTGCTTCTCCATGATATAAGTACATTTCCCAAAAGTACACAATATCCCGTAATTGACCGTCGTGTAGTAATATCTCCAGCCTAATCTGCATAACAAAATCCTGCTAGCTGCAATTTTCTACTTGATGGGAAATATAATCCTCGTCCTGGTGTTCCTTTCAAGTATCGGAGCAATCGGTGAACTGCATCAAGGTGGGGTTGTCTAGGTGCCTGCATGAACTGACTGAGTGTATTGACCGAATATGAGATTTTCGGTCTAGTAATGGTGAGATAAATGAGCTTCCCTACCAACCGTCGATAATATGTGGGATCTTTCAACAATTTTTCATCTGTCGAATTAAATTTTGATAACTGCTACATGGGAAATGTTGCAGGTTTTGCCCCAAGTAATCCGGCCTTTTGAAGAATGTCAAGAGTATACTTCCTTTGATTTATTGAGATCCCTGATCTTGAGCGAGCAATTTCTACTCCAAGAAAGTATTTTAATGTGCCAAGGTCCTTCAACTTGAATTGAGATGCAAGAAACGTCTTCGTGGAAGAAATTGCTTCTTTATCGTTTCCTTTGACAATCATATCATCCACATATAATAGAATAGCTGTAAATTAATCACCACTGACCTTGGTAAAGAGTGAATAATCTGCATGTGACTGTTTGAACCCAAACTGAATAACAGCAGATACAAAATTTTGAAACCAAGAACGAGATGCCTGTTTCAATCCACATAGGAATTTATGAAGTCAACATACAACTGGTGTCTTCCACTATTGACGAAATCTAAGTGCGGGAGTCATATAAACTTCTTCATCAAGGGCACCATGAAGAAAGATATTGTATACATCCATCTGATGAAATGTCCAGTTGCGAATAGATGCGACAGCGAGTAAGCATCTGACTGATGTTAACTTTGCAACTGGAGTGAAAGTTTCATTATAATCAATCTCTTCTCGTTGTGTAAACTCCTTGGCCATCAGCCGTGCTTTGTAACGTTCAAGTGTATCGTCAGAATTAAATTTGACCTTAAACACCCACTTACAACCAATACGATGAGAACTCAGAGGAAGTGGGACAAGGGACCAAGTGTTGTTTTCCTCCAAGACACGGATTTCATCATTCATAGCAGCTACCCACTTGGGATCTTAACATGCTGCCTCAAATGTTGCTGGCTCATTGATATGAGAAATATTGTATGTAAGAGCACGATGAATAGAAGAAATATTGATATATGACACAGACCTTGATATAGGATGTCGAGTGCTGGACTTGACTAGACGAGACCCGGTTTGAGTAGGCAGAGCATGATTGATATAGTAATCTTTCAGGTGAATTGGGGTTTGAATTGATCTTGTGGATCGTCGAATTTGGTCATTGGGTATGACAGAAGGTTGGTTTGGCTGTCTATCAGGTGAATGTGGGAAAAACTGCTCAACTGGTCGACCAATATGAAGAGACGGTCGACCGTCTAAGCTCTCTGTAGAAATGGATGAGAGAATCGACTGACCAGATGGTCGACCGGGTGAACTCTCTGTAGAAACGAATGAGGAAAACGGCTAACCAAACGGTCGACCGGGTGAACTCTATATTGAAACGGACGGTCGACTGTTTGAACAGTGTGCTGGACCGTCAGGCAAGGAATCTTTTTCTGCTATATGTTGGCCCTCAGGGTAAGGTAAATGTGGCATGTCAACATTCAGAGGCATAGATTGTGGTAATGGGATGGAGTTGATGTCTTCATTTGGCTGCGAGGCATATGGAAATATGGTTTCATGGAACACAACATCCCGGGACACCACTAGTCTTCTATCGATGAGGTCATATAAAAGGTATCCTTTTTGTCCTAAGGAGTATCCAAGAAACACACACCGTCTGGCCTGTGTGTCAAATTTATGGTTGGATTTGAGGTTAGTCGCAAAACATAGGCAACCATAGACACGGAAATAGGAATAAGATGGTAATTTCTTGTGCAATCTCCCGTATGGTGTTTTGTGAAAGCAATGTAGAAGGTATCCGGTTGATAAGATAACAAGCAGTTTTGATATGTTCCTCCCAAAATTTTAATGGAAGGTTACTTGAAATCGAATTGCATGGGCTACATTAAGGAGGTGGCAGTATTTTCTCTCTACTACTTCATTATGTTGTGGGTTATAGGGACATGACCTATGAAAATTGGTACCATTTTATCTAAAAAGGCTTGCAAGGATAAAAACTCTTGGCCATTATCAGATCTTAGGGTTTTTATAGGCAGGTTGTGTTGTGTTTTAACCCAAGCAAAGAAATTCTTAATTATGCCTTGAGTTTCAGATTTGTGATGCATAAGGTGTACCCAAGTACATCGAGAGAAATCATCAACGATTGTAAGGAAATATCTAGCACCAGAATAAGAATAAATTTTATGAGAGCCCCAGATATCACAATGAATTAAATCAAATGGTTTATTGCTAGAAATTTGGCTAACTTTAAAATGCAATCTAGATTGTTTTGCCAAATGATATACATCACAAATATCATGAGAATTAAAACTAATATCTAAGACATTTTGAGCTAGGAATTGAAGAGATGGGGCTGAAGGGTGTCCAAGGCGTCTATGCCACAGATTGGTAGAACGAGTGGCAGTATGATGTATTTGTGGTCTTTGTGAAAGGTAATATAGGCCGTTACTTTGCCTTCCCAAGCCAATCGTCTTTTTCGTAGTCAAATCCTACATGACACAAAAATCAGGGGAAAATGTCACATAGCAACATAACATTCTAGTAAGTTTACTGATAGATAACAGATTAACTTTGAAGTTGGGAACATAAAGCACATCATCAACAGTCATATTATTCCCTAAGTTAACAACACCAATAGATTTAATAAGAGCATGACCCCCATCCGGTAATTGAACAGTTTTGTGCTTTGACATGGATTTATTCTCAACGAGCCCATCCTTCGTCACATGGTCAGTGGCCCCGCTATCAATAATCCAAGAACTACTCAAAGAGATAGTAGAGGAATTGATACCTGATGTATTAATATGATACTCATCATTACCCGTCTTGCCTTTTAGAAGTGTCATGATCTGCTCGTATTCCTTGGTTGTAAGGGTTTTTCCTTCCTTTGGGTCAGGTGTAGAAGCGGCAGCATTGTTTGTGAAGCATTTGCTTTGTGGCTTCACGTTCTTCCCATGAAACATGTGCCCTGGAGGGAAGCCATGGATAAAATAGCAGGTATCAACAACGTGGCCAGTCATCTCACAGTGGGCGCACTTTTTCTGTCTGGTTTCCGTCGAAACGATCGACTAGTAGGATAGATCGGTCGACCGGTTGGGCCAATAGTCACTTTTCCGGTTTGATTTCTCCCAATTAATTGAATGTTGCCCTTCACGATCTGTTGCAACTTCAACTTGTCTTTCATGTTGCATTAAAATAGCGTGTACCTTTCTGGTATCTAGGAAGGGGCTCATCATAAGTATGTTTCCACGAACTGTGGAATAAGAATCATTCAACCCCATCAGGAATTGCATGGCCTTCTCTTTCTCATCCCTTGCATCTAGTGCCTTAAAATTCCCACAAGTGCATCCAATTGGGTTGTGATAAGAACCCAATTCATCCAATAGTCCTTTTAATTTGGTGTAATAAGCTGACACCGATTGATTTCTTTGTCGATGCTCAGCAATTTCTTGGCGAATCTGATATATTCGCGCATCGTTACCTTGAAAAAATCGATCTCGTAGGTCGTTCCATACTTCTGTGGCATATTCGGAGTATATGATACTTTCAGCAATATCTGGATGTATTGAGTTAAGTATCCATGATAGTACCATGTGATTACTCCATTCCCAAATAGAATACTTCTCATCTTCTGCTTCTGGAACTTTGATCTTTCCATCAATGAAGCCAATTTTATTTTTGGCGATGAGGGCAATTCTCATAGCCATACTCCATTATCCACAATTGTTTCCATCAAGTGGTTTACAAACAAGGATTAAGCCGGGATGATCGGATTGCTGTAGAGCCATAGGATCTGATTGGGCAATCGTCGCTTCTATGATTTTTGTATCAGACATCGTTGCTCAGAATTGAATCTATGATACCATGAAGAAATATAAAAGAGAATATGTGTGGATAAATAATTCTCTGTATTGATTCAATTGAATGAATGATTGAATAAGAGTACAATGCATATATATACTAATAATGAAAGGATCCTACCTAAAATAGAAATATTATGTACATGATATCTTCCTATATACAATTCTACCAACAAGGTAAATATATGGAATATGGTAAGTAAATATATTTGTTAATACCCATCATCAATAACTGCAGGCCATCCCTATAAATAGAGGCCAACCCTCAAGTAAAAACAGAACATACAATTCTCATAGACTCCATATTGTTATTCTGCACATATGTTTTAATCATATACTGATTATCACACAGGAGTGGTTACGGGGAAAAAAAGCCCTGCCACCTTTTGCAGGTTTCCACCACTGTCGTAGCCGTGCTCGGAGGAGGAGAAAATTATTTATCATCAATTGGCACCTTCTGTGGGAACCGCACAAGAAGTTATGACTCGAACCAGAAGAGCTAGGAATGTAACCGCTCCACCAGCCCTCGTTGGGGATGTAGGCACCGAGTCCAACGCCGCCACTAATCACCCACAACAAGAATTTGCCTCTGTCGCTCAACTTGTGATACTACAAGCTCAGGTGGCGGCCTTAACGGCTCTACTCCAAGATCGAAACGCTGCGGTTTCTCAGCTACCACAGGGTCCTAACCCTCTGCCGGTAGGATCTTTTCTACCAGGGGCTCTGCCCCAGGGTCCTAGCCATCCATCGATAGTGCCCTCACCGCTAGGGGCTCCTCTCCAGACTTCTAACTTTCCAACAATGGAAACATCGCCAACGGCAACTCCACTGCAGGCTCTAGTTTCTTTAGCTCCATCTTCCGTACCCCACTTCCATTCATTGACATCTGGCCCAAATCTATACTTGAGAAAACCGTCATGGATGCCCACGCCTATGCTGGTTGAGACACCAGTGTTAAGCTAGAAACAGAGATTAGAAGAAATGATGAGTCGCCAAATAGCTGAGGCTATGTCCAATAAAAAGTAGTAGGCAATAATCCATGGTGTTGGAAGAGGACCCTTTTTTCTTAGAAGTGATGGTAGTCCCCTTGCCACGAGACTTCAAACAGTCAAAGATGGAGAAGTACGACAGATCCTCTGATCATGTCAATCACCTCAGGTCTTTTGTTGACTTGATGATGTTGCAAACCACCCCAGATGTGATTATGTGTAGGGCTTTTTCGCCAACACTTAGGCTCGAGGCCAAGGACTGGGTAGCCACTCTTCTCCCAAAATTGATCTGTACATTTGACGATTTTTCTAAGAGTTTTGTTGTCCACTTTGTTAGCAGCAAACGTGTTAAAAAAATTACCATCAGTCTGATGCAATTAACACAGGACAAGGACGAACTGCTAAAAGATTTTATTGCCCAGTTCAATAGAGCAATGCTTGGATTCAAAGATCTGTAGATGTCTGTTGTAGTCACTGCCATGATGAGTAGAACTAGAAGTCGTCTTTTCAAGATGTCACTCTCTAAAAACTCGCTGAATACGATGCATGAGTTACTCAATAGAGAGGATAAGTATGTGGATGCTGAAGAAGCATATCCCATTACCAAAAGTTTGAAAGATCGAAATGAACATGAGTCTAACAAAAGGAAGATTCAAGACGAGCCCGAATCTCAAAATAATAGAGGCAAGCTCACCCAAGACGAGGCAACATCGTCCAAGCCGATGCAAGTCAACCAGGCGAGCTTACCCAGAGAGCCGAGCTAAAAAAATAAATTTTTTTAGGCGAGATCACTTGAGACTGGCGAGGCGAGCTCACCCAGAGAGCAAAAAAATAAATAAATAAATAAAAAATAAAAATGAGCTGGTGCGTTAAATTACTTCTACTTCTCATTAACGATAGTATATGAAAATTAGAAGGGCTTATAAGGCCAGTTGCTCAAAAATAATGACAGCTGCTACTGTCTGAAAAATAAGACCAGCTGCCACTGTGTGAAAAACAAGGTCAGATGTCTAAAAACAATGCCAGCTGCTACTGTCTGAAAACTAATGACAGCTGCTACTGTCTGAGAAACAAGGTCAGATGCTACTATCTAAAAAACAAGGCCAATGAGCCTCTATCCAAAATCAAGGCGATGAGCCTATGTTTTAAAATCAAGGTGATAGCCACCATTGAAAAATAAGGCGATGAGTCTATATTTAAAAATCAAGGTGATAGCCTTTATTTAAAAATTAAGGCGATGAACCTCTGTTTAAAAATCGAGGCGATAGCCACTATTTAAAAATCAAGGTGATAGCCACCATTGAAAAATAAGGCGATGAGCCTATGTTTAAAAATCAAGACAATAGCCTCTATTTAAAAATTAAGGCGATGAACCTCTGTTTAAAAATCAAAGTGATAGCCACCATTGAAGAATAAGGCGATGAGCCTATATTTATAAATCAAGATGATAGCCACCATTGAAAAATAAGGCGATGAGCCTATGTTTAAAAATTAAGGTAATAGCTTCTATTTAAAAATCAAGGCGATGAGCTTCTGTCTGAAAAACAAGGCGATGAGCCTATGTCTAAAAATTAAGGCAATGAGCATCTGTTCGAAAAACAAGATGATGAGCCTATGTTTAAAAATCAAGGCGATGAGCCCCTGTCAGAAAAACAAGGCGATGAGCCTATGTTTAAAAATCAAAGCGATGAGCTTTTGTCTGAAAAAGTTAGAGAAAAGCAGGTATAGTAAATTATTTCTACTTCCCATTGACAAAAATCTATGAAAAGTAGTTTATGGGAAATAGATGGGCTTTTGATGATATAAATAATGACAGTTGCTATATGTTATTTAACTATGGTGGCATATCTTGACATGCCCATCTCAATGATTCGCCCGCCTCACCAGCTTGCCCACCTCGTTGGTCTCATGAGCACGCTTCTGATAGAAAGACTGCAATAACCCAACTGTCATCAGATTAGCCAGGCAGGAGACCCATAGAATGACAGTTACCACCAATTATTGGGAAGACGAAACATCTCTCAACAATTGAAAAGATGAAACATCCCTCATTATCTCCTAATAATAAGGGATATGAAAGGACACCCGTTATCAAATGAGAGAGATGAAGGGACACCCATCATCAATAACTGCATGCCATCCCTATAAATAGAGGCCAACCCCCAGGCAAAAACAGAACACACAATTCTCATACACTCCATATTGTTATTCTGCACATATATTTTAATCATATACTGATTATCACACCAGAGTGGCCACGGGAAAAAAAAGCTCCGCCACTTTTTGCAGGTCTCCACCACTGTCGCAGCCGTGCTCAGAGGAAAAGAAAATTATTTATCATTAGTCGTAAAGCCAGATGAATCATTATTGTAATGCATAGAGGGGGTCATAAGCGTCTATACTGTAAAATCGATTTTCGACGGAATGAAATAGACATATATGGTAGAATTGTAAACATAGAATACGACTCTAATTGAAAATTATGTAGATCCTACGTGTTGTTAAGGGATAAATCTCATATCGGTTGAATACCAAAATATTTAACAATATATGAGAGTTTAGATTACTTCTCTTAATAAGGTTGACCTTTTAAGATGAAACTCTAAGTCTTAATATAGTATCAGAACACATTAAGCTCCATAGAGTAATTCGATTCGACTAAAACTCAAAAACGAGCATACAGATTTCAAGATTGGTGTGCTCAAATGAGCTACCATCTTGCAGGGTATGTTAAGGATGAATTTCATATTGGTTAAATATCGAATTATTATCTTGTATTAACCTAAGTTGAATTTAAAACTACTACTAAATACAATATTTAAAATCACATTTAAAAAATATAAATGCGATCCTACCTAACAGTTTATATTTTTAGATTAAATGGTTCAACATAGCATCAAAACATATAAATATTTTGGTTTCAAATCTTACTCCACACATTTAAATAAATTGTACACATATTAGGATTTGTTGGATAAAAATAAATCATTTATATATGTAAAGAGACATATTGAAAATAATATTTGATGATAGAAATAATGATAGCTGCTATATGTTGTTTCCCAATAGTGGCACGTCCTGGCCTGCCCGCTTCACTGACTCGCCTGGTTCGTTTGTATCATAAGCTCATCTATGACAGATAGACAACAATGACCCAACTGACATTAGGCAAGCTAGACAGGTGACCTATAAAATGACAGTTACCATATTCCACAATTAGGAAGATGGAACATCAGCAATTGAGAAGATGAAACATCTCTCAGAGATGAAGGAACACCCGTCATCAAATGAAAAAGTTGAAGGGACACCTGTCATCAAATGAGGGAGATAAAAGGACACCCGTCATTAATAATTGCAGGCCATCCCTATAAATAGAGGCCAACCCCTAGGTAAAAATAGAACACGCAACTCTTATATAATCCATATTGCTATTCTGTACAAATGTTTTAATCATATACTAATTATCAAATCGGAGTGGACACGAGAGAAAAACACCCCGCTATCTTTTGTCGGTCTCCACCACTGTCGCAACCGTGCTCGAAGGAGGAGAAAAATATTTATCATTATTTGGCACTGTCTGTGGAAACTCTGAACAAAAAGCCATGGCTCAAATTAGAAGAGCTAAAAATGTAACTGCTCCACTATTCCCCGTTGGAAATGTAGACACCGAGTTTAACACCGCCACTAATCACCGACAACAAGAATTTGCCTCTGCCGCTCAACTTGCGGCACTGCGAGCTCAAGTGGCGGCTTTGATGGCTCTACTCAAAGATCGGAACACTGCTGTTTCTCAACCATCACAAGGTCCTAACCTTCTGCCGATAGGATCATTACCACCAAGGGCTCCACTCCAGGGTCCTAGGCCTCTACCGGTAGGGCCCTCACTACTAGGGACACCTCCTCATGCTCATAAATTTCCAACAATGAACCGCCAACGGCAGCTCCACCGCTGGCTCCAGTTTCTTTGGCTCCGCCTTCTACACCTTACTTCTATTCATTGACATCTGACCCATTGGGAGCAACCGTCATTAATGCCCACACCTACGCTAGTTGAGACACTAGTGTTAAACCTGGAACATCGATTAGAAGACATGATGGGTCACAAAATAGCTGAGGCTATGTCTAAGAAAGGTAGTAGGCAACAATCTATGGTATTAGAAAAAGATCATTTTTCCCTAGAAGTGATGACGGTCCCCTTGCCACGAGATTTCAAACAGCCAAAGATGGATAAGTACGACGGATCATCTAATCCTGTCGATCATCTCCAGGGCTTTTATGGACTTGATAAGGTTGCAAACCCTTGATGTGATTATGTGCAGGACTTTCCCGCCAACACTTAGGCGGGAGGCCAGGGACTGGGTAGCCATCCTTCCTCCAAAATCGATCTGTACATTTGACGATTTTTCTAAGAGTTTTGCTGCATACTTTGCCAGCAGCAAACGTATTAAGAAAACTACCATCAGCCTGATGCTATTGACCCAAGACAAAGACGAGATGCTAAAAGATTTCATTGCCCGGTTCAATAGTGCTACACTAGGAATCAAAGATCTGCAGATGTCTGCTGTAGTCACTACCATAATGAGTGGAACTTGAAGTTGCCCTTTCAAGATGTCACTCTCCAAAAATCTGTCGGATACGATGTATGAGTTACTAAGGAGAGGGGATAAGTATGTGGACACTGAAGAAGCGTATCTCATTACCAAAGATATGAAAGGTCGAAAAGAACATGAGTCTAACAAAAGAAAGACTTAGGACAAGCCCGAACTCGAGATGATAAAGCAAGTAGAAAATAAACAATCTAAATCAAATAAATGATGAGGGTACCAATGAAGGATTAGGCTAGCTAGGAAGTCCTGACACACCTACTAGACCTGACATGTGATAAAAACATTCTCAACTACTACAACAGTCAAATGAGGCGAGCCAAGCCAAAGCCAAGGCAAGCAAAAAATAAAATAAAAAAAATTAGGCGAGGCGAGCCTAAAAAAAAATTAGAGAGAAGCATGTGCAATAGATTATTTCTACTTCCCAATGACGATAGTCTATGAAAAGTAGATGGGTCTATAAGGTAAGAAATAATGACAACTCCTACTGTCTGAAAAACAATGCCAGAAATAATGACAGTTGCTACTGTCTAAAAAACAAAGACAACTACTATTATCTGAAAAACAAGGCCAAAAATAATGACAGCTGCTATTGTCTGAAAAATAAGGCCATCTACTATTTTCTGAAAAATAAGGCCATCTACTACTGTCTGAAAAACAAGGCCATAAATAATGATAGCTGCTACTGTCTGAAAAACAAGGCCAGTTGCTACTATCTAGAAAACAAGGTTAGGCGACGAGTCCTGTAAAAAATCAAGGCGATGATCATCTGTTTAAAAATTAAGCGATGAGCCTCTGTTTAAAAATTAAAACTATGAGCCTTTGTCTGAAAAATTTAGAGAAAAGCATGTGTGGTAGATTATTTATACTTCTCATTGATGACAATCTATGAAAAGTAGAGTGGATTATGATTATAGAAATAATGATAGCTGCTATATGTTGTTTGCCAATAGTGGCACGTCCTAGCCCACCTGCCTCGTTTGTATCATAAGTTCATCTCTGACAGATAGACAACAATGACCCAACTACCATTAAGCAAGCCAGACAGGCAACCCATAAAATGACAGTTACCACCCACAATTGGAAAGATGGAACACCAACAATTGAGAAGATGAAACGTCTCTCATTAACTACTAATAATGAGGAAGTTGAAGGACACCCGTCATCAAATGAAGGAGATAAAGGGATACCCGTCATTAATAACTGCAGGCCATTCCTATAAATAGAGGCAAACCTTAAGTAAAAATAGAATACACAACTCTTATACACTCTATATTGCTATTCTATACAAATATTTTAATCATATATTGATTATCACATCAGAGTGAACACGGGAAAAAAAAAAGTTCCGCCATCTTATACAGGTTTCCACCACTGTCGCAATCGTACTCGTAGAAGAAAAAAAATATTTATTATCAATATTTATTATCGTCCTATCTAATAGTATATCAAGTGGTTGAACGTACATAAATAATCAAATGTCACAATTGATAACTCGTTGATTTCAGTTGTTAGATGGGAATATTTTGTGTGTGTGTGTGTGTGTGTGTGTGTGTGTGTGTGTGAATGGGAGGCGAGAGGTGTTGGGGGTGGGGTGTCATCTTAGTAACAATTGTGCTACATAGTATTATTTAAATTATATAAGTAGCTCAACTAGAGGTCAATATAATATTTAAGACTTATTGTTTGGAAAATTGTACTTTTTTATTTATTATTTTATTAATTTATTATTTATTTTTTTTTGTTTTAGCTCATCTGATTAGAGGTAAAGTTTTATTCTTCCTTCCCATGTATTTTTTATGAGTTATTTATATAAGATTGGGTATCCGAACCCTCCACTTCCCATCTTTTCTTGGTGGAGATTTGACAACCACACTAAAAATGTGATTGTGTGTTGACTAAAAAAAAAATTTGTCTTCTTCTTTATCTGTGGTAATTGAATTATTTAATTAATATATTGTATAAAATGTGAACTCATTAATGTTTTAGTTTACCTTTGATGAAGGTCATAATTGGTAAAGCAGATTGAACAGATTGACATTACGGAAATAATATTCTAAAGTCAACGACCTAGCTAGTTGTTTGTAAATGAAGTATTTGAAATTGGAACATAAATACAATGGCCCAAAAATTTATAAGCTAACATTAGGTAGCATAAAGTACCTGAGGTGCCCCAGCCACAGCAAAGTACAACCCTTTAACCGGTTGATTAGCTAAAGCCATTTGTTCCACTGGCCCCATCAGATTTGATATTGCCAGGCTCGAATTCTTTAACGTGTTGTGGATGCACCGTGCTGTTGCCTGTTACGTAAAATCGTGTAGTAACAATTATATTATTCAGTATTGAATATAATATATGAATCGTAGAGTACGATTTTATATATAAAATGAAAGTTAACATAATCCATACCTCGGGACCTCTAAATTTTCTGATGGTGTCAAGAAATTGGCCAGTTAGATAAACTGATGCAGAATTTCTTTGCCTTTTAATGAGTTGGCGTGCTTTCTTGACAAATTTGAGTGGACTGTTTAACTCGGAGGCAGTCAACTTTGGAATAGGAACTTGCAAGAATGCAAAACGATTACCCCATGGCATTTCTGCATTTGGTTTTATCATCTCACTCACTGATTTGTAACCTCCAATGGCTCGAGTGTTGAGTAGTACAAGTGCTGTACTTTTGGCTTTGCCTGAATCTTCATTCACTTTTTGCATGTACAGTCGAGTTCCGAATATGATAATCCCAGTAATCACGTCATTAATTGTCTGTTAAAGAAATGAAAACTTTTGAAAGCTATGTCGAGTTTCATGTTGTTTGTTTGGTTTGTAGAGGTGTAAAGGTGAGTAGGGTCAGCTCAACTTATTTTAGACTGGTAGTTTACGCAAAAGTCTTGCCTGCCTCGATTTTTTTGACAGTCGAGCCTATTCCTAACATGCCAACAAAATTTATGAAATTGTAGTACATATATTTATGTATGTGTTTGGAGGCCTAGTTTAGAAGCCTAAAATAGTAGGAATTAGTACTTATCTCACTAAAGTTTGTTGCATTCTATGATGATTCATACATAAGAAAATTAATGGATAAAAAGAAAACAAGGAAACAACAAAGAGAGAACCTTAAGATTTTACCACTTTAAGCTTGTCCTTGATTTGCTTGATGTGATCAATGGAAAATGTAGTAGTTCTTATAACAATCGGTCGAAACTCCACTCCATCATCACCGGATCTAATAGGCGATTTGTCGTCCTTAATCAAACTGCTTTTCAAGATATTCCATCCGAAATCATTCGCAGTGTTGATCAACCCTGAAAAAAACCTTGGTACACGACCAAAAAAGCGAAGGCTGTTACTACTAGGCCCCGAGCTAGACTGTCGCGAAGGGAATGTTAATGGCATAGAAGGATTATCAAGTCTTTGTAGACAGGATAGAAGGGCTCCCATTAAAGAATATCCATCTCCAAGTGAATGGTGAAGCTTGAATATCACATTTCCAGCTGCAAGTTTTGTTGGGTACTTAAATATGTGAATTTCCCACAAAGGTCTATTTTCTGGAAATTGTTCCATTGCAAGTTTTGATAAGTACTCGTTGAAACATTCATCGTAATAATCTGTTGACATGCCACTGGGAATAACAGGCACCTTTACATGATCTTTTAGATTTACCTCCACCCTCTTCCATTTCTTTGTTCCTCTCTTCCCAGAAACCTGCTTGAACAAAATCACTTCTTGATTATCATATTTTCACTTTGTTTCATACGTCTCCATTCACAAGTTTAGTACGTATTTGCATGTTTCGTACGTAGAATTAGATAGTACTTGACATTACTCTAAAAAAAAAAAATTGTTTATCATATACACTGACATATTACTATTTAGCAAACATGCACTATATGTGTGTTTTCTATGACGAGTAATTGGATAAAAGATAAAATGCACTAGTGTACACGTATCCATCGTGCTTACTATACACTTTACTACAAACACTCGTCACATCCAACCCTAATAGACCAAAGTCGTGTCTCTGCCCATTTGAACAAAACGGATGAAGATTATAAAAACTCACCATGATTGAGGAGAAGCGATGATTTATGGGTAAGAACACATCTTTGAGGAGTGGAATGGTCATGGAATCATCAATTGGAACTTCTGATTCCAAAACTGCTAAAATAATAAGTGATAACACTGAGCTTTTCAAATATTGGGCACTAGGACTCACAGGCTCTAATGCTTCTTCCTGCTCAAACTCCATAGTTTTCTTGATTTTCAACCTCCAGCTTATTGAAAATTCGTCTTTGCAATTTTTGTACAACCATTAATAAATAGAGTGTCTTCTGAGTGTAAACAAAACCAGATGCAATGGGAACAGAATAAATTAACTTTTTCTGCCTAAATTAGTAAAATATAATTAGATTTGAAAAAGTAGTTAACTCACTCCTCCAATTAATTACTTTTAGTGTCACTGTCCGATGCAATTACTTCGTGTGACACACTTGTGATAGAAATTATATTATCAGAATAGGGCTTGTTCGGTAGAGTTTTTTTTGGGAAAAAATTGGTTTTTTTGGTTACTTTTTGACTTTTCAAATTTTTTGGTAGTGTAAAAAGAGTTGAAAAGTCAAAAATTGTAGGTAAAAAAATAAGTTTTTTTGGATAAAATGGCAGCCGAACAAGCACAAAGAATTGGAGGAATAGCTGTCACTCATCAAAAGTCTATATCGTACACAAGTAAACAATTGAAAAAATTTAAAAAACAAAAACCAAAACTTTGGAATTTTAAGTATACAAGATTTCATTTCATAAGACGCGGTGATGTATATATTTTATTATAATTGTTATCCTTTCATCGAACTTGAAACCGGGTATTGAAGAACATCGGTGGAGTTGACTTTGGCAAATGAAGTATCAAAATAATAAAGGTCGGTTTATTGTTGATTTAGAACATAAGTTGGCATTTTAGAGAGTGATAAAAATTAAAAATAATTAAACTATTATTCACACATTGATATATGACATAAATTTATATGTTATCAATTAATTTGAACTTTGTTTTCAAAATCCATTTGTGTATATCATATTAGCTTAATTCAAGAATAAGTTAAGTGAAAATATATAATTAAACAATTGTGGTGTCCATCTTCTGTTGTCCTATCTGTGTGAAGTTTTAGCTTAACTCAAGAATAAGTTATGTGCCATTAATTAATACATTATGGCGTGCCACCTTTTGTCGTCCCTCTCTGGATGAAGTATAGTGATGGCCAAAAGATGTGTGGTATGCTTAGTGGTTAAGTGTTCTCATTGAGGTCCAGTGGCAAATTATTTGTTTGGACAAGGGTCATGAAAATGGAGGGCAATGCTCTAATCCACTTGTTTGGATACTCATCACTGCTTTAATTATTAACTCGCATAAAGATTGACCCTTTATTTGTTATTTGACCCAAAAATATACCGCGCGATTAATGAATGAATTTGTTGGTAGCGAGGGTAATTTTATTATTAACCATAAAATATAAAATAATTTAAAAAATTATATCTAATTTTTTTAATTTTAAAAATACTGTTTTTATCTTTGTAACATTTATTATTACATTTATTACGTCTGGAAATTAGAGAACTATTCTCTAATCCACTTGTTTGGATACTCACAATTCCTTAATTTTTTTACCTTGTTAGATTGACTTGTTATGAATGAATTTGTGGATAGTAAATGAATCCTTCAATGTAGGCAAATATAGAAAATGGAACATTAACGTTTTCATACAAGTTACGTTTTGACACGTTGATCACAAGCTTGGTTAAACATTTGGTTGGATATTTCATTTTCACTGGCCCATTTTATGAAAAAATACAACTGTCTTAATGACCCTAAAAGGATAGATATTATTGAATGTAGGTTTTCAAATACATGGGGACCAATGATTCAATACTAGGTAAATTTATATAGATCTATGACTTAGTGGGGTAGTATGTTTGGAAATATTTATAAATTGGTCATATATTATTTTTATTCAATTATTTTATAGACCATAATTTTTATTTATTAATTTTGTATGACCAACTATTTATAATCTACAAAAAAAAACTTTATCAAATAATGATTCTTTTTTGTTTTGCATGCATAACTTTAAACATTTGACATTAAAGTGAAAAATCATATAACTTGAGTACAAAAGATTGTCTTAGCACATGTTTACACATGCTTAAATTATAATTTTAATTGATCAAATTGGTTAAACGTACTTTTTGTCCACACATTTAATAGGACCCACAACTTACAAATCATTTTTTAACCATACATTCATCAATAAGTTATATTATAAGCATTTAAAAAATAATTTCATCACTATCAATCATGCTCTTACTAAAACTTGATTTGAACTAAATGATAATGAGAGAGAGAGAGATTGAAACTTAAAAGCAGTAACTAATATTCCCACTCTTTTTCTTCTCTTCTTTTCTTCTTCTTTCGGACTTGGTGAAATTTTGAGGGAATGAAAAAAAAATGTATATATATATATATATAGAAGAATGAGAAAAAGAATACACTAAGTGATATACTAATGATCCTAGTTTTCATTAAACTAATGACCTTAATTTGCATCAATTGCAACTAACGATTACTAAACTGGCTCAAATGATTTTCTAGCAAATAATGATCCAACTTTTCATTAATTGTACTTAAAAATCTATTGAGATTAAAACATAAACCAGTAATTACAAAATGAATCATGAAAACATCAAGATCGAGACTTTTAGGACATAATCTAATACATTGCATCAAATACAATCTTAGATAAATTTAGACATATATATTTTGAGATTTTTAAATAGATTAATAAAATTGAGACTCTCATATATTAATCAATAGATAAATATCAATTTTCTTTCAAAATAATAATGTATTTTTTTATAATTGTAAACTATTTGTTGACACCTTTTTTTTATTTTTTAAATACAAATATTAAAAGCATGCTAGTACCATTTCTTCGAGATATAAGCATGTTTGGCTTAAATTAAAAAATTTACTTATAAGTAAATTTAAAATAAACAATTTATTTGTCACACAAAACATAATTTGGATTGAACTTGAATTAAACTAATTTTAATTAAAAATAAACAATTTTATATTGGAGATTGGACTAATATTTCAAAAAAAGATAATTTATATTGAAGACTTGGGCTTAGGCTATTTTAGATTAATATTATTTGAATCATTTATTGGGGCTATTCACAATGAGTGATTAGTGTTAAAGAGGAAAAAAAAATTCGAGCTAGCCTGACTAGCACGACGGACTAGACAAGCCAGGCCAGGCCGGGCCGGGCCATATAGGACAGGTTTTGTTTGGGCTAGGGCCAGTCCAACCTAAAAATCGGGTTATATGGACTTGCCATCGGGTCTGGCAGGTTTTGCCACCTCTAGTTGTAGGTTATTTGTGTATTCTGACCCGTCCATTTGCTCGAGATGTAAAGATACAATACCCCGGATTGCTGAAGTCAAATAGCATGCTGCAAAAAGAAAACATATACCTTAAGAGCATAAAAAAACAATTTTCTTGGAAGATTTGGTTTTTAGGCTTTAATTGTGGAGTTGCTATAATGTGGATGAAGGGTTAAGATTTTGTAACGTAGTGTAATGTGTATTGCAGTTTTTAATTTAATGAATGAAAAATAAAATAAAATTTATGGGTTTAATATTGTAATATCACTGAGATAGACATTTATGTTCCATGATGTGGAATATTTGGAGATGATACATATACCTTCTCTAACTTGCAAATAGTCCTAAACTTTTGTAGGTAGGTGCATTTTTGGTCCCAAACAATTCTAGGTTAGTGCGTAGATGGTCCTTAACCTTTTAAACTAAGGTGCAAGAATTATCTATAGTGAATTCAAATTAGTGTGCAGTTAGTAATAACTTATTGAAAAAGTTGCATTAATATAAACCCCTATTCAATGATTCCTGGTATTAACCTGCAATCTAATGAGATAGTTTCACTATTAACCATAAAATATAAAATAATTTATAAAATACTATCTAACTTTTTTTTATTCTTAAAATATTGTTTTTGTTTTTATAATACTTGTTGTTATTTGTTACATTTGTTACTTTTTGGAGTTTAAAAAATTAAACAATAATTGTACAACTTTAATAAAAAATCAAGTATGTAACAAAATTATCACACAATCTAATACACCAGTAATGTACATTTATACACCAGCAACCACTTGTTAACCATACCAACAATCTCCCAACTGAAAAAACCATGCGCCAACCCAGAACCCCGAAATTCATTGAAATTCAAACAACAATGAAAAGTACATATATAGCCACCAACATAATCAGCATTTGAAAAACATGATATGCACCAGCACCAAAAATTAGATATTTACATTACATTTTATATACCAGCCACATATAACACATGTGTAACAATATATACAACATTTTTAGATAACAAGATAGTATTTTCCACAAATCATGTAGAACAAATAAATCAAAAAATTGTAGCATTGACATTTATATATCTGCACATCAATTAACCCAACCCATCTCCACACCAGTCATAAAAAGCTAACCCATACAATATGCTCCAAATCCAAACATCAGTCAACTGTCCGGATTGCGCATGTTCTTTTGTTGTGTCCCTCATTGCCGTACTTTCTATACTTCATTATCATTTTGGTTATTCTAGATTTTCTTGACAAAGACTATTGATCATCTATCTCTCTTCGTTTTTCTTTCTTTGGACGGCCAGACATCTTCTTGATTGGTGGTGGGATCAACAGATGTTGGCCAGGGTTCGACATAATTCGAAGCCTGACATAGGGTAGATGGATAAAGACTACGTCCTCAAACATGCCTCCTTCTTGTAGAAGTCACTAACATAACATTATGTCATATGACATCTCTTTGAATGACTAGAGAGCACATGTCCACATTGCAACCCAGACACTTACCAATTCCTACAAGAACAAGTCCTCGCCACTAGATTTATCGCATTTGTGTGACTAGAATAAATGTGCCTGACTTCGAATCTTTTGTCACCCGAGTACGTTGCATGAGGGTACCTATGTTTAACACATGTGAATAAAATCATATATTAAACCTGGCGTGATGTGTATAGAGATATAACATGGAGAAAGACGTATTTAAAAGAGATAAAGAGATAGTGAACATACTAAAGTGTCTTTCTATTTTTCTCAATGATGTTGAATATTTGGGGCCCAACTTCTCTAGTCCATTTCTCAGTCTCTTCTTTCTTGCTGACCATATGAGTCATCATATTAAATCTTATTTGCTCCAACATAGTTAAGATTAACTTCTCTCTCGTATTTAAAATCGAACTATTGAATGCCTCACATAGGTTATTCACTAACAATATTCAAAGTTAAAAAAAAAATCTATAAAAAAAATGAGCCAGGCTCGTGGGCCGTTCGGCTGGGCTCGTTCTACCCATGAACCAAGGGCAGAACGTATCGGACCTTATTGGGCTGAGCCGAGCCTACTGGGCAACGGGCCGGGCCAAGACCATTGCCACCTCTAGCCCGCATTACCTCAGTTCAAAGCCTTTTTTAGCTATAGTTGTAACCCGACAATGGAAATTATTTTCAATAGATGTTAATAATACTTTCGTTGTTGGAAAAATATGTGTCATATTTTTCACTTTATATATCTTGGCTATCTTAATAAATATAACTGATTTTTAATGATAAAAGAGCAGGTCAACATTTGTGTTTCTAACTGATCTGATTAAACGCCAGTTCTGCCTGACTGGCTTGATAGGCGAATCAGTTTTCCAGATCAGCAAAAGTTGCGATTTTATTCTGTTTCTATATTTGATATATTCTGATTTCATGAATATTAATGACAGCTCCTTTTGTAGGTTAAAGAATTTTATCTTATTTCTTTTAGATTTGTTTAGGAATGAATTATTTAGTTTCCTAAATTATTTCGTACTACAAATCTAAGAAATCTTTCTATATTCTTTCCTACTAATTATCTTACCATCTTTGTTGCATATTCTTAGGTAAGAAGTAATTCCTAAACTGATTTCTACTTTAACTATAAGTAAGAGTGAAAATCAATAAGGAATTAACGCTTTGAAAAATAATTTTTGTGTTCTTGTTCCATAAGCTTCAACCTAGCCGAATCCATTCAAGGAGAACAAGACATGGCGCCTCATTGATTCAACTTTCAAAGCACAAAGGTTTTCTTCAAACTCATTGAAGAATCAAGAACTAATTGGTACTCAACGAACAATTCCATATCTTGCTCAAGTCACTTGGCGTGAAGTTAAGAACGGGGGTTCTTAATCCAAGTGGTGGTTGCGGTCAAGTACAATAGGGAAGTGGCGATAAAGTCAAGACCGGTGGGTTTGATTCCACTTCATCAACAAGTCAGAAGAAGAAGTATCATAGGGAGTTGATCTGTTTTCTTTTGATTGTTATTTTGTTAATTTTGCGAAATTACAAAAATCGATACTATTGTATTTTTGAACAAGATTGTTAGTGGATTGTTTTTACCCATGGCATGGGGGTCCGTAGATATTTCCCTTAGGGGTTTACCACGTTACATCTTGTGTTCGTATTTAATTCTTTAATTTCCGCACTAGACAAGATTAGGAAACGAACACTGTTGTGCGAGTCAGAACTGTTATCTCCAAATCTTGCCAGTTCTGACTACATTCTGTCCACTGCTTGTTTAATTAAAATTAAAAATTCGTGTTTAATTTAATTAATCTAGGTTTTAGAACTTTCATTCGTCAATGGTGATCTTTTAGGCGAAGTATACATGAAACCCCCAATAGGTTATGAACATTTATTGAGAAAAGGTTGTCGTCTTTAATGGGCCTTTTATGGTCTTAAACAAGCTCATCTCATGCATGGTTAAAAATATTCAGTAACACAGTTCACGTGTTTAGTTTTTCTTCAAGTTCATATAATCATGCTCTAGTTATTCGTAAAAATTGACAAATGTCATATTCTTCTTCTTTTTTATATTGATGATATGAATATTATTATAGATGATGACTTTCAAGGTATTGCTGAACTCTAATAATAACTCAGTAAACAATGTAATATCAAAGATATTGGCTTACTTAGGTATTTCTTGGGAGTGGGATACGTTCTCATGGTAAATGATATTACTTGCTAATCTTTGTGAAATATGAGAGAAAATATATGTGTGAAGAAATAATTCTCTGTATTGATTCAATTGAATGAATGATTGAATGATTAATATTACAAGAGTATAATGTATATATAATAGTAGGAAAGGAATCTACCTAAATATAGAAATATTACATATATGATATCTTACTATAAATACAATTCTATCAATAAGGTAAATATCAAATATGGTAAATAAATATTTGTTAATACTCCCCCTCAAGTTGGAGCATATATGTCAAAGGTACCCAATTTGTGAGTGAAACTGTGAAATGCCTCATTGCCCAGTGCTTTAGTAAATAAATCTGCGATCTGATTATTGCTTGGGACATAGGCAGTCTTAATCTCTCCCTTAACGATTTGTTCACGAACAATATGACAATCTATTTCAATGTGCTTTGTCCTTTCATGATATATTGGATTAGCCGCAATATGTATTGCTGCTTGATTGTCACAATATAAGGTTGCTGCTTGTAGGTGATCCACACATAAGTCTGTCAGCAATTGCCTCAACCATGTAAGCTCACAAGTAATGGAAGCCATTGCCCTATATCTTGCTTCTGCTGAAGATTTGGACACAGTCGTTTGCTTCTTTCTTCTCCATGATATAAGTGCCTTTCCCAAGAATACACAATATCCCAAAACTGACCGTTGTGTAGTAATATCTCCAGCCCAATCTGAATCACAAAATCCCGCTAGCTGCAATTTCCTACTTGATGGAAAATATAATCCTCGTCCTGGTGCTCCTTTCAAGTATCAGAACAATCGGTGAATTGCATCAAGATGGGATTGTCTAGGTGCCTGCATGAACTGACTGAGTGTATTGACCGAATATGAGATTTTCGGTCTAGTAATGGTGAGATAAATGAGCTTTCCTACCAACCGTCGAAAATATGTAGGATCTTTCAACAATTGTTCATCTGTCGAATTAAATTTTGATGACTGCTCCATGGAAAATGCTGCAGGTTTTGCTCCAAGTAATCCGGCCTCTTGAAGAATGTCAAGAGTATACTTCATTTGATTTATCGAGATCCCTGATCTCGAGCGAGCAATTTCTACTCTAAGAAAGTATTTTAATGTGCCAAGGTCCTTCAACTTGAATTGAAATGCAAGAAACGACTTCGTGGAAGAAATCGCTTCTTTATTGTTTCCTGTTACAATCATATCATCCACATATAATAGGACAGCTGTAAATGAATCACCACTGACCTTGGTAAAGAGTGAATAATCTGCATGTGACTGTTTGAACCCAAATTGAATAACAGCAGATACAAATTTTTGAAACCAAGAACGAGATGCATGTTTCAATCCATATAGAGATTTATGAAGTCGACATACAACTGGTGTCTCTCACTATCGACGAAATCCAGGTGGAGGAGTCATATAGACTTCCTCATCAAGGGCGCCATTAAGAAAAGCATTGTGCACATCCATCTGATGAAGCGTCCAGTTGCGAATAGAGGCGACAGCAAGTAAGCATTTGACAGTAGTTAACTTTGCAACTGAAGCGAAAGTTTCATTATAATCAATCCTTTCTCGTTGTGTGAATCCCTTTGCCACCAGCCGTGCTTTGTAACGTTCAACTGTACCGTCAGAATTAAATTTGACTTTAAACACTCACTTACAACCAATAGGATGAGAACCTGGAGGAAGTGGAACAAGGGACCAAGTGTTGTTTTCTTCCAAGGCACGAATTTTATCATTCATAGCAGCTACCCACTCGGGATCCTGACATGCTGCCTCATATGTTGCTGGCTCAACGATATGAGAAATATTGTATGTAAAAGCACGATGAATAGAAGAAAGATTGCTATATGATACATACCTTGATATAGGATGTCGAGTGCTGGATTCGACCGGAAGAGACCTGGTTTGAGTAGGCAGAGCATGATTGATGGAGTAATCTTTCAGGTGAATTGGGGTTTGAATTGACCTTTTGGATCGTCGAATGTGGTCATTTGGAATGATGTGGGGTTGTTTCGGGTCAATCGGTTGACTAGTTGGTGAAGGCAGTCGACCGGTTGAGCTCTCTGTTGAAACGGATGAGTGATCTAGTCGACCTGTTGAAACAGATGAGGGAACTGGTCGACCGATTGGTGAAGGCGGTCTACCATTTGAGCTCTCTGTTGGAACGGATGATAGAACCAGTCGACCGGTAGGTCTACCGTTAGAACAGTGTACGAGACTCTCAAGCAATAAACCTATTTCTGCTATATGTTGGTCCTCAGGGTAAGGTAAATGTGGCATGTCAACATCCAGAGGCATAGATTATGGTAATGGGATGGAGTTGGTGTCTTCATTTGGCTGGGAGGCGTATGGAAATATGGTTTCATGGAACACAACGTCCCAGGACACCACTAGTTTTCTATCGGTGAGGTCATATAAAATGTATCCTTTTTGTCCTAAGGAGTATCCAAGAAACACACACCGTCTGGCCCGTGTGTCAAATTTATGGCTGGGTTTGAGGTTGGTGGCAAAACATAAGCAACCATAGACACGTAAATAGGAATAAGGTGGTAATTTCTTGTACAATCTCTCGTATGGTGTTTTGTGTGAAAGCAATGGAGAAGGTATCTGGTTGATAAGATAACAAGCCGTTTTGATATGTTCCCCCCAAAATTTTAATGGAAGGTTAGCTTGAAATCTAATGGCACGGGCTACATTAATGAGGTGACGGTGTTTTCTCTCTACTATTCCATTTTGTTGAGGGGTATAGGGACATGACCTATGAAAATTGGTGCCATTTTGATCTAAAAATGCTTGCAATGATAAAAACTCTTGGCCATTATCAGATCTTAGGGCTTTTATAGTCAGGTTGTATTTAACCCAAGCAAAGAAATTCTTAATTATGCTTTAAGTTTCAGACTTGTGACGCATGAGGTGTACCCAAGTATAACGAGAAAAGTCATCAACAATGGTAAGGAAATATCTAGCACCAGAATAAGAATAAATCCTATGAAGTCCCCAAATATCACAATGAATCAGATCAAATGGTTTATTGCTAGAAATTTGACTAACCTTAAAGGGTAGTCTAGATTGTTTAGCCAAATGACAAACATCACAAATATCGTGGGAATCAAAACTAATATCTGGAATACTTTGTGCTAGGAATTGAAGAGGTGAGGCGGAAGGGTGCCCAAGACGTTTATGCCATAGGTTGGTGGATCCACTGGTAGTATGATGTATTTGTGGTTTTTGTGAAAGGTAATATAGACCGTTACTCTGCCTTCCCAAGCCAATTGTCTTCTTCGTAGTCAAATCCTTCATGACACAAAAATCAGGGTAAAATATCGCATAGCAACCTAATCCTCTACTAAGTTTACTGATAGATAATAGATTAACTTTGAAGTTGGGAACATAAAGCACATTATCAATAGTCATATTATTCCCCAAGTCAACTGCACCAATAGATTTAATAAGAGCATGACCCCCATCTGGTAATTGAACAGTTTTGTGCTTTGGCATGGATTTATTCTCAACGATCCCATCCTTCGTCATATGGTCAGTGGCCCCGCTATCAATAATCCATGAATTACTCAAAGAAGTAGTAGAAGAATTGATACCTGGTGTGTTAACATAAGACTTATCATTACCCGTCTTGTTGTTCAAAAGTGTCATGATCTGCTCGTATTCCTTGGATGTGAACGTTCTTCCTTCCTTTGGGTTAAGTGTAGAAGCGGTAATAGTGTTTCTGAAGCGTTTGTTTCGTGGCTTCACATCCTTCCCATGAAATTTGTGCCATAGAGGGAAGCCATGTATGAAATAACAAGTATCAATAATGTGGACAGTTATCCTACAGTGGGTGCACTGTCGCTGTCTAGTTTCCGTCGAAACGGTCGACTGGTAAGATGAAACAGTCGACCGGTCCGGTCGATCTTCACTTTTCCAGTTCGATCTCCAATTGATTGAATGTTGTCCTGGTGCTTTGATCTTCTTGTCAAGTGGTTTAGAAACGGGGATTAAGCCGGGATGATCGGATTGCTGTAGAGCTATGGGATTCGATTGGGCAATCGTCGCTTCTATGGTTTTTCTATCATCGTTTATGCGAAGCATCGTCGCTCAGAATCGTCGCTTTGATACCATGTAAAATATGAGAGAAAATATATGTGTGGAGAAATAATTCTTTGTATTGATTCAATTGAATGAATGATTGAATAATGAATATTACAAGAATACAATGTATATATAATAGTAGGGAAAGGAATCTACATAAATATAGAAATATTACATATATGATATCTTACTATAAATACAATTCTATCAATAAAGTATATATCAAATATGGTAAATAAATATTTGTTAATAATCTTCATAGCTAATAACTCAAGTTAGTTTGAGTGATAACAAAAATACTTCTAGACTAGTGCCAAGTTCACTCCTATGGATAGTGTGCCTAGATAATCTCAGTCTTTATCGACAGATAGTTGGAAATTTAGTCTATCTTGCACTTATCCGTCTAGACATAGCATATGCGGTTCATGTTAGCTCCTCATCTATTTATTTTGCTACTGTTCGTATTTCTATGCTACATCAAAGAGACTCTATTTTATATGGAATTCACTTCTCTGCAGAGTATCGAGCTTTAACAGATATACTACATATCATTTGTTGTCTTTCTTTTTATGACTTATCTCACCTGATAGCCTTGTTCCCTTTCCAATTACCTTTTTCTTTCGAGTAATGCTATTCATAGTCGTTCATTACTGGTAGTCATCCTACGTGGCATTACTCAATTGAAGTAATTATTTATAGTTGCTGACTATGCATTGTAGTAGATAATTACTCCAATTTTAATGCCACATAGGATAACTATAGGTAGTGAGCGACTATAAATAGTATTATTCTTTTCTTTTAAGCACTAAGTACAATTGATATCTTATTGATATCATTGCCATTAATAAGAAATTAATTGTCGCCAATCTCTTTACTTCCTTATTTCTCTGGTTTTCTATCATTTTTCATCAAAGTAAATTATAAAAATAGTAATTTGAGTAAAATATAGCAATTAATAAAATCACTAGTTAATAAACTATTAATAAAGTACTTGTATGTTGAATTCAATAATATCGAACTCCGTGCAAATGACAAAATCAGTCTTATATTTAGTGTTTGTTTTTGCATAGTTTTTAGTAGTTTTTTTTTTATAAAAAATTGATGAAATGTGTAGTTGAAAAGTTAATAAAAATTTTGAATCCTATGAAATATGTAATTACAATTAATTATCGACTGTGACATTAACTCTTTAGTAATTTTTATGTTCGACCAGACAAGCTCTTGGTTTCTTGTGTTCAACACACAATATGTTCAAATTAATTAGATCAAACTTGATAAATATTAGTTGAATCAAGATCCAACCTTAAATTATTTCGTATGCATATTCCTCCTGTTTTTGTTATAAATTTAAAATAAAGCAAAAGAAATTTGAGTTTCAAATGTATGATGCTAAAGCTCCTATAATTTTGTTTCAGCAGTCGGTCACTCAAGTGCTTCTATGGAAATGGTCTCTAAGGCCTATTCAATACAAGACTTGAACTTATTTGGGTCTATAAAACCTTTCTCCACTGCCATGGCAATCCTCAGCTTTCCCACGTAACTCGCCATTGTTACAGAAAGGCTCTGCAGAGTTAAGTTAAAGAAACAACAATCAATAAAAGGTAGATACATAAATAGAAAGATTAATGAAAACTTTTTCCAAAGAGATAGTGTTTAGTTGGAAATCTTAAACTTAATTGAAAGTATTAGATATATAAATATAAATAAGTAATTTTTGTCTCTCCAACAACGTAAAATTTTAGACAATTTATTTCAACGTCGTATGAGAGCGTGCAAAGGTTCCTGATTTCAAATTGCATTGTGACCTAATTATGAAAATTCTACGTATCGAGTCATTTATTAGATAACGAATCCAATATACACATAAAGAATCGTGTGAATATATACAAGACAAACGTGTAAAATTAATATACCAAATTTCTTCCATCGTTAGTGAGCTCTGGACAAGAGGGAGTGAAGGCAAGAGTTGAATTTCTATTTTAAACCAATATCTTCAAGCCATTTCCAAATCTCTTGACATAGTTAACAAACATAAATGCCCTTGTTGTTAATTCCACATCGGTTAAATACCAAAATATTAATCAACATATAAATGTTTGAACTATTCCTCTTAGATTATTTCTAATACACTCCGTCTATTATAGTCTATGTGGCAGGTAAAATAGACGGACTTCCAGTTCATGTGGCACTACGTCTATTGCATAGACGGTCAAATTATAAATTTGTCTCCAATGAGTTCTGTCTAAAATTAATATTACCGCTTATATGGCATTAAATTTTTTTAAATTGACAAGTCTTCAATTTATATTTTTCTTGTTTGGCTTTTTTTTTTTTTTTTTTTAATAAAATCTTGAAATTGAATTAAATTTGCTGAGTCATTTCGTCTAGAAGTTCGTCTAAGTTTAGACAGACTTCTAGACATAGTCTATTTTTGATGTGCCAAATTAACTAGAAAGAGTTCTCGTCAACATGCATTAGAGAGAGTTTTTTTATAACTCCGTCTATATATACTTATGTAGTATGTCTAAAAAAATAATAGACAGAATATATTGGAGATGCTCTTAATAAGAGAGACCTTTTAAAATGAACCCCAAATGTTAATAGCCACGAATATTTAGTTGTTGATACCTTTTTTGTTCGTCCAATTTAAAATTGGCAACTAGTTGTTTACAGTACTCTTTAGGTGGCTTGTAAGATTCAACTAAAATGGAAGGCATATAAGGGCTCTAATATTCGGGGCCTACTTCAATAACTAATAACTTAATATATGTTGGAAGTCGATGTCAAGATAAAAAATTTAGAGGCCCAAATTAGTTATCCTAATTTTAAAATTAGAAACTAAATGAAGTACAAAAGAGCTCTTAATTAAAATGTTGGTATAGATCTAGTACCTGAGGTACCCCAGCCACAACAAAATACAGTCTTTTAACTGGCTGATTAGCTAAAGCCATTTGTTCCATAGGCCCCATCACATTTGAGATTCCCAGGCTCGAATTGTTTATCGTACCGTAGAAACATCGGATGGTTGCCTGTTACATAAGACCGACATCACGAACGGACTTAAACTATTTACTACATGTTTGATAGAGATTAAAATTGGTTTTTTTTTTTGTCAAATATTGCGGCTAGTTTTTGGATTCGAAAACTAAAAATGACTTATTACCTCTTCCAAAATTGCCTCTGTTTGGGTCAAATGTGTTCAGCCTTTTGTGGGTCAACAATTACGGCTCCTTTGTCTGCAAAATGCTCATTTTGGTAATTTCATTCAAATTCTATCTCCCTTGTCATACTTTTTCAGTTTAGTCAAAAATTAAAAAAATAAAAAATTCATTTTAAACCCATTTTAATCCCCACCAAACAAGCACGGAAGATGACTAAATAATATATATTCAATAATATTTGATACGAAAATTAAAACTTGCAAACTCTTGTAAAACTTGAGGGGAAATTAATATGCATACCTCAGGACCTCTAATTTTTCTGATGATGTCAACAAATTGGCCAGTTAGAAAAACTGATGCAGAATTTCTTTGTCTTTTGATGAGTTGGCGTGCTTTCTTGACAAATTCGAGTGGATTGTTTAACTCAGAGGCAGTCAACTTTGGAATAGGAACTTGCAAGAATGCGAATCGATTACCCCATTGCATTTCTGCATTAGGTTTTATCATCTCATTCACTGATTTGTAACCTACAATGGCCCTTGTAGAAATATAAAAGAGAAGAAGAAATATAAAGGAGAATATGTGTGGAGAAATAATTCTCTGTATTGATTCAATTGAATGAATAATTGAATAAGAGTACAATGCATATATATACTAATAATGAAAGGATCCTACCTAAAATAGGAATATTACATACATATATTTTTCTATATACAATTCTACTAATAAGGTAAATATATGAAATATGGTAAGTAAATATATTTGTTTTAATACTCCCCCTCAAGTTGGAGCATGTATGTCAATAGCGCCCAACTTGCGAGTGAAACTGTGAAATGCCTCCTTGCCTAGTGCTTTAGTAAATAAATCTACAATCTGATTGCTGCTTGGAACATAGGCAGTCTTGATCTCTCCCTTGATGATTCGTTCACGAACAATATGGCAATCTATTTCAATGTGCTTTGTCCTCTCATGATAAACTGGATTAGCTGCAATATGTATTGCTGCTTGATTGTCACAATATAAGGTTGCTGCTTGTGGGTGATCCACACATAAATCTGTCAGCAACTGCCTCAACCATGTAAGCTCACAAGTAATTGAAGTCATTGCCCTATATTCTGCTTCTGCTGAAGATTTGGACACAGTTGTTTGCTTCTTACTTCTCCATGATATAAGTGCATTTCCCAAAAATACACAATATCCCGTAACTGACTGTCGTGTAGTAATATCTCCAGCCCAATCTGCATCACAAAATCCCACTAGCTGCAATTTTCCACTTGATGGGAAATATAATCCTCGGCCCGGTGCTCCTTTCAAGTATCGGAGCAATCGGTGAACTGCATCAAGGTGGGGTTGTCTAGGTGCCTGCATGAACTGACTTAGTGTATTGACCGAATATGAGATTTTCGGTCTAGTGATGGTGAGATAAATGAGCTTCCCTACCAACCGTCGATAATATGTGGGATCTTTCAACAATTGTCCATCTGTCGAATTAAATTTTGATGACTGCTCCATGGGAAATGCTGCAGGTTTTGCTCCAAGTAATCCGGCCTCTTGAAGAATGTCAAGAGTATACTTTCTTTGATTTATCGAGATCCCTGATCTCGAGCGAGCAATTTCTACTCCAAGAAAGTATTTTAGTGTGCCAAGGTCCTTCAACTTGAATTGAGATGCAAGAAACGTCTTCGTGGAAGAAATCGCTTCTTTATCGTTTCCTGTGACAATCATATCATCCACATATAATAGAACAGTTGTAAATGAATCACCACTGACCTTGGTAAAGAGTGAATAATCTGCATGTGACTGTTTGAACCCAAACTGAATAATAGCATATACAAATTTTTGAAACCGAGAACGAGATGCCTGTTTCAATCCATATAGAGATTTATGAAGTCGACATACAACTGGTGTCTCCCCCTGTCGACGAAATCCAGGTGGAGGAGTCATATAGACTTCTTCATCAAGGGCACCATGAAGAAAGGCATTGTGGACATCCATCCGACGAAGCGTCCAGTTGCGATTAGAGGCGACAGTGAGTAAGCATCTGACTGTTGTTAACTTTGCAACTGGAGCGAAAGTTTCATTATAATCAATCCCTTCTCGTTGTGTAAACCCCTTTGCCACCAGCCGTGCTTTGTAACGTTCAACAGTACCGTCAGAATTACATTTGACTTTAAACACCCACTTACAACCAATAGGACGAGAACCCGGAGGAAGTGGGACAAGGGACCAAGTGTTGTTTTCTTCTAAGGCACGGATTTCATCATTCATAGCAGCTACCCACTTGGGATCCTGACATACTGCCTCAAATGTTGCTGGCTCAACAATGTGAGAAATATTGTATGTAAGGGCACGATGAACAGAAGAAAGATTGCTATATGATACATACCTTGATATAGGATGTTGAGTGCTGGACTTGACCGGAAGAGACCCGGTTTGAGTAGGCAGAGCATGATTGATATAGTAATCTTTCAGGTGAATTGGGGTTTGAATTGATCTTGTGGATCGTCGAAGTTGGTCATTGTGTATGACAGGAGGTCGGTGTGGTTGTCTGTCAGGTGAAGGTAAAGAAAACTGCTCAACCGGTCGACCGATATGTGGAGACGGTCGACCATCTGAGCTCTCTGTACAAACGGATGAGAGAAACGGGTGACCAGACGGTCGACCGGGTGAACTCTCTGTTGAAACGGATGAGGGAACCGGCTGACCAGACGGTTGACCGTGTGAACTTTCTGTTAAAACGGATGATGGAAACGGTCGACCGGTAGGTCGACCGTTTGAACAGTGTGTGGGACTCTCAGGCAAGGAATCTGTTTCTGCTATATGTTGGTCCTCAGGGTCAGGTAAATGAGGCACGTCAACATCCAGAGGCATAGATTGTGGTAATGGGGATGGAGTTGGTTTCACCATTTTGTTGAGAGGCGTATGGAAATATGGTTTCATGGAATACGACGTCTCGGGATATTATTAATTTTCTGTCGGTAAGGTCATAGAAGGTGTACCCTTTTTGTCCTGAGGAGTATCCAAGAAACACACACCGTCTGGCTCGTGTGTCAAATTTATGGCTGGGTTTAAGGTTGGTGGCAAAACATAGACAACCATAGACACGCAAATGAGAATAAGGTGGTAATTTCTTGTGTAATCTTTCGTATGGTGATTTGTGTGAAAGCAATGGAGAAGGTATACGATTGATAAGATAACAAGCCGTTTTGATATGTTCCCCCCAAAATTTTAATGGAAGATTAGCTTGAAATCTAATGGCACGGGCTACATTAAGGAGGTGACGGTGTTTTCTCTCTACCATTCCATTTTGTTGAGGGGTATAAGGACATGACCTATGAAAATTAGTGTCATTTTGATCCAAAAATACTTGCAATGATAAAAACTCTTGGCCATTATCAGATCGTAGGCCTTTTATAGTCAGATTGTGTTGTGTTTTAACCCAAGCAAAGAAATTCTTAATTATGCTTTGAGTTTCAGACTTGTGACGCATGAGGTGTACCCAAGTGTAACGAGAAAAGTCATCGACAATTGTAAGAAAATATCTAGCACCAAAATAAGAATAAATTTTATGAGGTCCCCAAATATCACAATGAATCAGATCAAATGGTTTATTGCTAGAAATTTGACTAGCCTTAAAAGGTAGTCTAGATTGTTTAGCCAAATGACAAACATCACAAATATCGTGAGAATCAAAACTAATATCCGAAATGCTTTGTGCTAGGAATTGGAGAGGTGAGGCGGAAGGGTGCCCAAGACGTCTATACCATAGGTTGGTTGACCTACTGGTAGTATGATGTATTTGTGGTTTTTGTGAAAGGTAATATAGGCCGTTACTCTGCCTTCCCAAGCCAATTGTCTTCTTCGTAGTCGAATCCTTCATGACACAAAAATCAGGATAAAATATCACATAGCAACCTAATCCTCTAGTAAGTTTACGGATAGATAATAGATTAACTTTGAAGTTGGGAACATAAAGCACATTATCAACAGTCATATTATTTCCCAAGTTAGCTGCACCAATAGATTTAATAAGAGCATGACCCCCATCCAGTAATTGAACAGTTTTGTGCTTTGGCATGGATTTATTCTCAACAATCCCATCCTTCGTCACATGGTCAGTGGCCCCGCTATCAATAATCCATGAATTACTCAAAGAAGTAGTAGAAGAATTGATACCTGGTGTGTTAACATAAGACTTATCATTACCCGTTTTGTTGTTTAAAAGTGTCATGATCTGCTCGTATTCTTTGGCTGTCAGCGTTCTTCCTTCCCTTAGGTTAGGTGCAGAAGCGGTAACAGTATTTGTGAAGCGTTTGTTTCGTGGCTTCACATCCTTCCCATGACACTTGTGCCATAGAGGGAAGCCATGTATGAAATAGCAGGTATCAACAATGTGGCCAGTCATCATACAGTAGGTGCACTGTCGCTGTCCAGTTTCTGTCGAAACGGTCGACCGGTAAGATGAAACGGTCGACCGGTTCGGCCGATCTTCACTTTTCCGGTTCGATCTCCAATTGATCTTCTCATTAAGTAGTTCAGAAACAGGGATTATGCCGGGATGATCGGATTGCTGTATAGCCATGAGATCCGATTGGGCAATCGTCGCTTCTATAATTTTTCTATCATCGTTTGTGCGAAGCATCGTCGCTCAGAATCGTTGCTCTGATACCATGTAGAAATATAAAAGAGATGAAGAAATATAAAGGAGAATATGTGTGGAGAAATAATTCCCTGTATTGATTCAATTGAATGAATAATTGAATAAGAGTACAATGCATATATATACTAATAATGAAAGGATCCTACCTAAAATAGGAATATTATATACATATATTTTCCTATATACAATTCTACTAATAAGGTAAATATATAGAATATGGTAAGTAAATATATTTGTTTTAATAGCCCTAGTATTGAGTAGTACAAGTGCTGTACTTTTGGCTTTGCCTGAGTTTTCATTCACTTTTTGCATGTATAGTTGAGTTCCGAATATGATTATCCCAGTAATCACGTCATTAATTGTCTGTAAAATAAATGAAAACTTTAAATGGATGTCGAGTTTCACGCCCATTCATGTTGTTTGTTTGGTGTTTTACTTGTTCTATTTGATCAAGATTGTGGTGGAGATAAACCTTCTTAAAAAAGTTTAGCCTTGGTACGTAGTGTTAGGGAGGCGGGTCGTGTTGAACCTTGATTTACAGGGCTGCAATTCCCCCATTCGGGCCCTTTTTAGTTTCTTTGAGCTTTTCAAGAAATTATACGAGAACTAAATTATATAACCCCCGATGGCCTGCCTAGTCAAGTATGTCATCCTAGTTAGATAAAGTGAAATGCATTGTGCTTGACACACACACACACACACAACCAATAAGCTGAATTAGTCAATCATAAGAAAAGTGAAGTACAAAATGAAAACAACGAAACAATAAAGAGAAAGAAACCCTAAGAGATTACCACTTTAAGTTTGCTCTTGATTTGCTTGATGTGATCAATGGAAAATGCAGTAGTAGTTACAACAATTGGTCGAAACTCCATTCCTTCTCCACCGGATCTAATAGGCGATTTATCATCCTTGATCATACTGCTCTTGAAGATATTGCATCCAAAGTCATACGCAGTGTTAATCAACTCTGAAAAAAACCTTGGTACACGACCGAAAAAGCCATGGCTATTTGGACTAGGCGCCGAGTTAGATTGGCTTGAAGGGAATGTTAGTGGCATATAAGGATTATCAAGTCTTTGTAGACATGAAAAAAGGGCTCCCATTAAAGAATAGCCATCTCCAAGTGAATGGTGAAGCTTGAATATCAAATTCCCAGCTGCATTTTTTGTTGGGTACTAATTATGTGAATTTCCGACAAAGGTCTGTTTTGTGGAAGTGGATCCAATGCAAGTTTTGATAGATACTCATTGGAACACTCGTCCTAATAATCTGTTGACATCCCAATGGGGAAAACAGGCACCTTTACACGATCTTTTAGATTTACCTCCACCCTATTCAATTTCTTTGCTCCACTCTTGTTTGAAACCTGCTTGGACAAAACAACTTCTTGATCATTATTTATATATCACTTCTAGCCTACGCGAGCGGACACAAAACTTATATGTTATACTTTTCGATGACTAGTTAAGGATAAAGAAAAGGATGCACCCGCAGATACACATGATCACACCTCTAACAATGAACTATTTTAACATATTTGGTAAGCAGTATTAGATAGTTGTGAATACTTAATATTTATTCTTGAGTAATATTTTTCCTTAATGTACGAACACTTGTTACGTGCAACTCTAATTGTCCATGGTCGTGCCTTAGCCATTCAGAAGTAAAGGGTGGGGATCATAAAATGTATACTTGACTACAAACACATATCACATGCAACCCTAATCGACCAGGGTTCGACTAGATTAAAAGGACGAAGATCATAAAACTCACCATGATTGTGGAGAAGCGATGATTTTTTTTTTTTTTTTTTTTTTTTTTTTTTTGAGGAGAAGCGATGATTTATTGGTATGAATACATCTTTGAGGATTGGCATTGTCTTGGAATCATCAATTGGAACTTCTGATTCCAAAATGCCTAAGATAGTGAGTGATAATACTGAGCTTTTCAAAAATTGGGCACTAGGACTCACTGGCTCTAATGCTTCTTCTTGCTCAAACTCCATATTTTTCTTATTTGGTATATTCTTTAAATTTAGTTCAATCATTTATAAATAGAATGCATTCTAAGTGCCAACAAAACCAGCTGCAATGTTAACCTATAAAATTATTAATATTGCTTCCTAAAACAGTATAATTAAATGTGATAACAAAGTAGTTCATTAATTACTTTTAGGAATTACTTCGAGACTTAATTTGCTTCCTTGTAGAATTTTGAAGTATATAAAACGATTTGTTTCATAAGATGGTGACAATGTTTTCCACGGTTGATAGCTCTTGTAGTTCTCCTTCTTCGATCGAACTTGATACCTGGATATTTAAATGCCATTAGTAGAGTTTATGCCTAAATGGAGTAGCGATAAAAGATTCAGTCAAACGTTTATTGAAAATATATAAAGGTTGGTTTAAAGAAGAAAATTTAAGCATTTTAGAACAGAAGTGGCATAGGTATTATTATCATTCTCATTTTAAAGAATGATAAAAAAATGTTAAACATGATTAAACTGTTATACATTGCTATGACTTCAATTTAATATTATATTCTTGAAATTTATGGTGTGTTTTATTTTGATTAAAATCAGTTTTTTTTTGTAAATGTTGATGAGATGAAAGTTTTGGGTCTTAAAAAGTATGTAGTTAAAATTAATTGTTGACTTTGACTTCAGTTTTTAACAAAAATTTAAGTGAAATAAAAAATACTCTTAAACTATTAATCATTTGTCTTAAATTACGATTTTTTATTTCATATATCCAATATTACTTTAATTCAAGAATAATATAAGTGACACCAATTAATCCCTTATAGAGGTGGCATGCCATCATTTGTTGTCCCTAGGGGTGTGCGACTGGGCGTTTCATACCTCCTGCCCAATTCGGTCCGGTTTTATTTAATCTTGAGTTGGTTCTGGTTATCAAAGGCAAGAATTGGATGAGTAGTTGAATTCTCAGCTTTAATAACTATAAATGAAAATATGGTTTTACCCTATTCGGTTTTTCAAAATGACAAAACCAAACCACACAAGAACAACTTTTTAGTGCAAGTGGATTCAATTTTTAAATTTTTTATTTTTCGTCTACCTCAAATATTCATGAACTTCTATCTTCGGTCGAAGAAAGAGAAGATGTCTGCTTTCATTTTTTTCTGTTGTATTTGCAATTTTGAGAATATTTGCATAATTATGGCATTTACTGTTGATGATAAATGATTTTCTCCTCTTCCGAGCACGGCGGCGACAATGGTGGAGACCTGCAAAAGGAGGCGGGACTTTTTCTCCGTGGCCACTCCGGTGTGATAATCAGTATATGATTAAAACATATATGCAGAATAACAATATGAAGTGTATGTGAATTGTGTGTTCTGATTTTACTTGGGGGGTTGGCCTCTATTTATAAGGATGGCCTACAGTTATTGATGATAGGTGTCCCTTCATCTCCCTCATTTGGTAAGGGTATCCTTTCATCTTCCTTGTTTGATAACGGGTGTCCCGTGTCCCTTCATCTTCCTCATTATTAGGAGTTAATAAGGAATGTTTCATCTTCCCAATAATTGGTGGTAACTGTCATTCCATGGGTTGCCTGTCTAGCTAATCTGATGATAGTTGGGTTGTGCAGTCTATCTGTCAGAAGTGTGCTCATGATACCAACGAGATGGGCAAGTTGGTGAGGCAAGCGAGTCGTTGAGGCGGACATGTCACCATAGATAAATAACATACATCAACTGTTATTATTTATATCGTCAAAAAAAACTCTGATGAAACTATGATGATATAAATAATGACAGTTGATGTATGTTATTTATCTATGGTGACATGCCCGCCTCAACGACTCGCCTGCCTCACCAATTTGCCCATCTCGTTGGTATCATGAGCACACTTCTGACAGATAGACTGCACAACCCAACTATCATCAGATTAGCTAGACAGACAGCCTATGGAATGACAGTTACGTATCACCAATTATTGGGAAGATGAAACATCCCTCATTAACTCTTAATAATGAGGGAGATGAAGGGACACCCGTTATCAAAAGAGGAAGATGAAAGGATACCCTTACCAAATGTGGGAGATGAATGGACACCCATCATCAATCACTGCAGGCCAGCCCCCCAGGTAAAATCAGAACACACAATTCACATACACTCCATATTGTTATTCTGCATATATGTTTTAATCATATACTGATTATCACACCGAAGTGTCCACGGGGAAAAATGCCCCGCCTCCTTTTGAAGGTCTCCACCACTGTCGCCGTCGTGCTCGGAGGAGGAGAAAATCATTTATCATCAACTGTTTTATTTTCAATTTTGATTGTTGGTGCTTTTACTTTGAATATAATTTTTGCTGCTTAGTTTCTTGTTTATGGGCATATATTGTTAATTGATCAATTTTATTTTTATGTTTTAAAATTTTTTTTTTTATTGTGAAACCGAACTAGAATCGAATGATTTTATGTATGAAATCCCAAAAATGGGAATCCAACCATAGGGTGCACACCTCTAGTCATCCCTATTTAGGTGACGTTTACTTATGACCAAAAGATTGGGACATACTTAGTGGTTATGTGTACTTATCGAATGTAAATCAAGAATGGGTACTGCAGACTGAAAAGGCAACATCAATCATATATGAAGTCCATTTGCAAATTAATTGTTTGGACGAGGGCCATGAAGATGGAGGGCTATGCTACAATAAAAAATGGGCACTGCAAATGGTGGGTCGATGAAAGATACTTAAAAGGCAGCATCAGCCATATATGAAATCAAATTGCAAATTAATTGTATGGATATGCTCTAATCCACTTGTTTGGATACTCATCACAACACAACTCTATTTTCTTAAGTTGTATGAAGATTGACTCTTTGTTAGTTGACGCAAAAATATCTTGTTTAATTTGTGAATTCTTGAGTAGTAAATATAAATTAATCTATTTGAAAATTGTTTGAAAAAGCATCTTCAAAGTAGTGTGATCGATAAAGTCTTGCTTAATCATAATTTTCACTTTGATAAGTGGTAAGACATTGATTTTTATGTAAATAACTTGTTCAGTCGATTTACATAATAATCGACTGATTTGATAAATTAATTTAAAATAATTATTTTATCGAGATATTTAAACGATTTATGGTTTTATCATTATTGCAAACTGTTAAAATATATTAAAAGCAAACTATAAGAATTAGGGCTGTAAGCAAAACCGTCAAACAGGAAAATCAAATCTCAAATCGTTTTTTTTTTTTTTTTTTAAAAAAATTATCGATTTGGTGTCACATGGATCCATCAACAAAATGATTTTAAACAAAACTAAACCTTTGGGTTTCGGTATTTTAACTGTTGTTTAAAATCAAACTAAATCATTTAATCCAAATATGGGCAATTTGGTCAATTGGCACTTAACAATAATTACCTTAATTTGATAAACCAATCAATTCATCAGTAGGTTGGTTGTTCGTGGTTCATACTTCATACACTTCACGTCCAAAAAGCACAGCAAAACCATCAATTTCACCCTCTCAACCCCATAACAAAGAGGCAGCGACGACAGTGCCATTGAGAACCATGAAGATCTTGTTGGAGAGTATTAAGTTGTATTATGACTATTATATTTTGTTTAATAGAATTTTATTTTGACTTCATATTAGTTTTTATTTTGTACATATTTAAATTTATATTTTGATGTATATAGTTTATTTTATTTTATTGACAAAAAAAAATAGAAAATATTTTGTAATCAACGAATCTGTGACGTTAAAGTAAACAAAAGAAGAAATAGATGTTGAAACCGTAGTTTAAAATTAAATCAAACTGTTAGGTTTAGATTCGAGAAAATTTCTCACCGTTTAAATATTTAGGTTCTGAATTTTCACAAATCATTTTAAACGATTTAGTTTAAAAACATGTTAGAAGCCGTCTAAATCAAATTGTATGCTAACAACAATAATTTAAATTGTAAACATAGTACCACTCGGCATCAAATAAACACATGATATTAATGTTATCAAATGGCTAAAGTTTCGATAGACGTTTCAACGTAGACAACCTTGACAAGGAATCATAACTTTTTCGTATAAGTTACATTTTTTCCATATGCTACAAAACTCGAAAAGGTATTCTTCAACTTTTTTTGTACAAGCTATATTTTTTTCAAATATTTTAACGAAGAGAATAAATATGTTTTTGCAGAGTTTAAAAATAATTTAAATTTATTGTAAAGTAATTTTTATTTTAAAATATATTTGAATATATGTTACTTTTTCTTACTTATAAACAAAAGAAGTTATTTATTTGATAGTAGAATCAAAGTTATTCTTAAAATATGTAAGTCAGATATCTTGCTTATTTTCAACTTATTTATTGTCCAATGATAAATTACAACTAATGATCAATAACATTACTCTTTCAACTTTGACTAACAAAAAAATTATTTTTCATAAAACTAACTTATATTTAAGTATAAGTAAACTTATTAATAAGAGAAAATACTATTTAAGCTTAGCCAAAGGCATATGTAACTATGAATTAAGAACATAAATAGTTTATGTGCATAATAAATAATTCGTAATTTATAACTTTAGATTTATTTTTATTTTCATATAATCTGTGAATAAAGTGTTAGGGGTGGTTCTCTAGAAAGTATCAAGATATTTCAATTGATTAATAAATAAATGTTCTCATCTAGAGATTAATTTTCATATCATGTTATTATTTGCGCTAATATTTAAAAAAATAAAAATTGTAGCTGTCACAATAAATTTGTGCTATTAGTTTCAAGAAGTTATCTTGTAATATGTAATGATCCTCTCAATCTAACTGCCAGTTAAATTTACTCAACTACTTAACCTAAAATGTTAGTTATTGTAAATGATTACACTTAAATCATTTAAAATATATCTTCAACAAGTCCCGTCAATTGCAGGTAGAGTTCTTTTTTTTTTTTTTTTTTTCCTCATTCAAAGCCTGACATGCACATTTTCATTAAAGGGGCGATGGCGAAATGTGAATTCAAGACCTTTATCTAATCTGCTACTATATTGAACCACTTAATATACTAAGTATCTCATTAATGTTACACTTCTTATCAAATTAAACATTATTTGATGATTACTATGAGCTTTTGCCCAACTTCATACAGAAATTGGAAAACTTGTCAGATCATTATCAAGCTCCAACATAATTTGCTTATATGCCACTCAATTTTTTCATGACTCTATTAGCAAGAAATGTTTAAAGTGTTCTTGCAATTTATACGAAATAGCCAACACTACGATCATTTAAGTTGTCCATTCAACTTGCCCTCATGGCATAACTCAGTGGTTGAAAAGATAAGGGTAAGGTAGTCTCAGTTTCGCTGACAGTTGTAATGTGGGGGTTCGAGTCCTGTCTTTGGTATAGATTTGGTCCATTGTAAGCGCAATTAAAAAGCAGCTCTCAATTATACTTCGCTGAATCACATCCTGCGATTTATATTCTCTACCAATGCTCCAGAGTTGGGGCGGTGGGAGTCTTCAAGGTTAGAGTTCAACCTTAAGTTGTCCATTCAACTTTGTTTTCTTGAGGTGACAACACCTTTGAGCTTTTGGTGAACCTTTCAATGGGCAATAAGTGAATGATTATTCACACCTAATAGTTGTGTTGATAAATTATAAATAATGAGTATACAAAATATGTGGAAAAAAAATAGATAAAAACTATAATTCTTATAAAATGTGTAAATAAAAATAATAATTGACCAATTTATAAACACTAACAAACACGTTAGAATTGATCCAATAAAAATGACACTACATTTTTATTTTTTTAGTCTTGAGGTACACCAATTTATAAGTATTTGCCGTATATAACAAACATATTGAATCAATCGAGTGTAGTCATTTTCTTTCTCAATTGGAGTTACGATGTGACTACGTTCGGCGTGAGCAAGACATAAAATTGATAATTTGTATTTATTAGACTTATATGATTTTACTTATATTCAAAAGGAGAGCAAAAAGTGGCTAATTAGCTAAATTATTAAGTGTCGTTTTTCTTTAACGAATAATATATTTATGATCCAATTACAAATCTAATAATTAATTAATTAATAATTCCTTAATCCATAAAATCAAAATTCTAAAAAATAACTAAATTATCACTACCACACAAATTTTATTTTCTTAAAAGCTAAAGGAATCAAATATTCAATATCATTGGTCTCCATAATTTCCTTATTAATTCATCGCTATTTTTTCATCCACAAGATTTAGTAAGAATCAAATGTATTAGGCTTATTCTTCTACAGAGAATGTTCTAATATACACAACTAGATTAGTTTGTGTATTAGTTTCAATGGAGTTGAGCATGCCTAATAAGTTATTATTGTGCCTCAATTTTTAGATTTTGAACCCAAAATAAAGTCATGAAATTATGCACGAAGAGTTTTATCCCCTAAGATATATCAAAATAAGTCATACTAAATTTCCTTGAGAGCCATGTCAACACGAATGTCATTTTTAATGTTTACAAAGGTTTTTTTTTTTTATTTTATTTTATTTAACACATCATCACATTCCTAATGTGGTTTTCAAGCCTCCACTAGAAAAAGATGGGGGAGTTCGGATGTCACAACCATATATATAAATAACTCATAAAAAACACATGGGAGGGGGGGACATAAAATCTGACCTCCAATTATAAAAGCTAAAACAAACAAATAAATGAATAAATAATAAAGTAATAAATAATGAGGTACTACACCCAAAACAAATAGTCTTAAAAAATTCTATAAACTCCTAAATGTAGGAAGCTCATATCAATCAATATGAACTAAGCTGTGGTAACGTCGTGGTAAGTTCTGAGCGCTGTAATCGAAATAGCAATGACGATCTCAACCCTCTGAAGTAAGTAAGTCAGCCACTTGGTTGCCCTCGTGATAAATATGAGAAATAGTATCAAGGTTAAAGGCAAAGAGATGTCTAATGTGGCAAAGAGTAGCCTGAATAGACCAAGGTCTTCCACCTCTGGTGATACAGTGAATGGTCAAAGTAGAGTCAGACTCAATCCATAAATCTGAGAGTACAATCCTCTGAGCAAGAATGATACCGTCAAGAATAGCCCATGAGCTCGGCCTCCAGAATATGACACTCACTATATGAAGAGAAGAAGGCGCAAACACACTGACCTGATGAATCACTAATAATTCTCCATACACTCGTAAATCCATCTTTGACGCATCCATCAGTGTTAACCTTGTAAGATCCCATTAGTGGAGTACGCTAATAAACCAAAACAGTGGAAATAAGAGATGGAGTAGTAAGAGAAATACCAAAAAGAAGAGCAATATCCATATCTCATCGCCAATGAATAACCTAAAATAAACGGCATGTATGTAGTAAGGAGATAGTATGGTATACTCTCCAAATGACCCGTCTCGACTCCATAGAGATATCCTGGTACTTCATATCATTCCTCGTACTCTAAATAAACTAGAGAATCAAAAGATGAATGATTGTGCGAATATGACCCTACCTGACAAAACCCGAGAAATACCAAGACTAAAAGTGATACTGAAAACCCTCAATCAGTCGAAGGGTTATATGAAAAATGTCAAAAAAATGTCACTAAACCTGGTAGGCAATACAACTGTCAATAAATAAATGCTGGATAGTCTCAATAGTGTTTACAGAGGTTACAGTCACTACTTAGAAAAAATAAATAGATCAAAAAGGATACGGAGTTCTTCAACATCAATTTTGATTTGAACATAATGGTAAGAAGAATCAATATATGCATAGATTTCTTTTTAATTTTTTAAATTATTTTTTTTTCTTTCAAAATTCACATCTTTTCTCATTATTCGTGTACTCACTTGTGCATTTTATTATTCTTTTATTTTTTTTAGGTCTGAAATCCCTACTAAAGTGTAGCGCACTTAACTATTGACAAGTGTCAATTTAACTTCTCGTATAACTCCTCAAAACCACACCAATAGCAAGGCACAGTCACAGTATATACAGTGCTTGTCATGTCAATCCTCAATTCCTTCCTGGTCCACGCTTGTATCACATGCATATTGGTGCAGGACCTAGACACCTCGTCCCTATAATAGCCCAAAAAATTATATATTTTTATTCAGGACTTACTTGGGAAGTTTGGAATGTTAAAGATCAAAATGAGAACTTTTCATTTTTCAAAGGGCTTAAGTGCCACTAGTACAAAATATAATGATTAACTTAGGATGATGAAATACAGAGAATGGAGAAGAAGAAATAAAACTTTCTCTTAGTATTTCAACTCTAGAGATTATAGCCTTATATACAACTTAGCAACTCTGTTAACTATGGAAAACGAAAACAATAAGAAAAATACAATAAATAGAGAATACACAATGAGAAATAATTGACCATGTGATTAGAAAATCAAATAAAGGAATTAATAGTAACATGATTATCTAATGGCAATGAATTGTGGAGAGAAATATGGCAAATCAATCAATTCAATATTCTTAACACTCTCCTTCAAGATGGCATGTGAAGATTCTGAACACCCATCTTGACAAGTAAATCATGAAACATGTCTGCTCCAAGTGCTTTGGTAAAAATATTAGCCATTTGTTGTTTGGAACGAACAAAGCTAGTACAAACTACTCCTTGCTGGACCTTTTCATGAACCAAATGACAGTCTGTCTCGATGTGTTGGCTGCAATATGTAAGGCGGCTTTGTTGTCACAATAAAGATGAACTGACTGTGAGTGATGAATTCCAAAATCTTTTAGCATATATAATAGCCAACTAACTTCGCAACAGGCTGTCGCCATTGCCCTATACTCTACTTCAGCAGAAAAGCGAAAAACAGTTGATTGCTTCTTTGATTTCCATGAAATGTGAGAGCTTCCAACAAAGACACAATACCCTATGGTCGAACGATGAGAATCAAGACAACTTGCCCAATCTGAATCACAGTAGGCATGAAGTTGCAACAAACTAGATGCTGAAAGAAGAATTCTTTGGCAGGGACAACTTTTTAAATAGCGCAAAACTCGTATGGTAGCAAGATAGTGTGGTTGACGATGTTGCCCAAGAAACTGACTAAGAATTTCAATAGAGTAAGTAATGTCTGGTCGTGTGACTGTGAGATAAAGCAAACGGCCAACCAAGCTCCTGTAAGATGTTGGATTTGAAATAAGTTCACCATCAATCTTGCTCATTCGAAGATTTTGTTCCATTGGGGTCGTTGAAGAACGTGTGCCGAGGAGACCAAATTCTTCAAGTAACTCAAGATCATATTTTCATTGGCTTAGATAAATACCCTGTTTTGATCGAACAATTTATATACCAAAAAAATATTTGAAGATACCAAGATCTCGCACTTTGAAATGACTTTGAAGGGTCACCTTTATGTTTTAAATCTCCTTAAGATTATCACTTGCAATAATAATGTCATCGACGTGTACAAGAATAATAGTAAGAGAATTGTTGGCTGATTTTGTAAACAGGGAATAGTCCGCCTTTGACTGTTGGTAATCGGCTCCCAACACCTTGCTAGAAAGCTTGACAACCATTGACGGGAAGCCTTCTTGAGACCATAGAGAGACTTTCGAAGCTTACAAACGACATTGCCAGTGCCATGATGTTGAAAACCTTGTAGAAGCTGCATATAAACATCCTCATCTAGATCACCATGAAGAAAAGTATTGCTAATGTCAAGTTGATGGAGGTGCCAACTTTGAACAACTGCAATGGCTAATAAACATCACATTGTTGTGAGTTTGGCTACTGGTGAAAATGTTTCTTGATAATCGAGTCCTTCTTGTTGATTGTATCCTTTTGCAACTAATCGAGCCTTGTACCGCTCAATGGTTCCATCTGGCTGGTACTTGATTTTGTAGACTCATTTGCATCCAATAGCTTGTTTCTCAGGTGGTAGTGGCATAAGCTCCCAAGTTCAATTAACCTCCAAGGTTTTAATTTCCTCTACCATGACCTTTCTCCAATTCACATCAAGCATTGCTTGTTTGAATGTATTTGGTTCTTGGCTAGAAGATATGGAAGCTAAAAAAGAACGATGCATTGGAGAGAACGTTTCATATGACAAGAAATTTTGTAGGGGATAAGAGGTACTTACTGGATTTGAAGAAGACGTTGGTACTAGTAGATCACATGTGGCCAATTGACAATGATAGTCCTTGAGGTAAGAAGGAGGGCGAGACTCACGATTAGATCGTCGAATTGGTGGTGAAGAATGGTCTTGTGTTGTAATAACAGGGTCTTCGTTATATCGTGTTTCAATTGGTATTTCAGCTTGTAGAGGAGACACAGTTTCATTATTAGTCTCATTGACATAACATAGAAGAACAAGCTGATTCAAATGCACTTTTGTTTCTTGATGGAATGGGAAAACTGCTTCTCTAAATTGAACATCTCGAGAAACAAAGATTTTGTTGGTTTCAAGATCATAAAGCTTGTATCCATTTTGGCTGTAAGGATAACCAAGGAAGATGCTACGAGATGCTCTAGAGTCCAACTTTGTTTTTGAACCACTTGTATTTGTTGCAAAACAAAAGCTACCGAAGACCTTTAAATGTGAGAATGAGAGAATTGATTTAAATAACAATTGATATGGTGTCTTACCAGACAACAAAGGAGTTGGAGTGTGATTGATAAGATAAGCTACAGTTAACACACATTCGCCCCAAAATTTAATAGGGAGTCCTGTTTGGAAACGCAAAACACGACCAACATTGAGTAGGTGCCCATGTTTCCTTTCCACCATGCCATTTTGTTGTGGTATGTGTACACAGCTTGTCTCATACATAATCCCTTTAGAATTATAGAAATCTTTCATGTTGAATTCTAATCCATTATCAGACCGCAATACTTTTATCCTTTTATTGAATTGCGTTTCAACATAAAAATAGAAAGATTGTAAAAGTGAACGACTCTCATTCTTACATTGCATAAGAAAAACCCAAGTACAACGAGAATAATCATCCACAATAGTGAGAAAATAATGAGCACCTAATAGAAAACCAGTATGAAATTTACCCCAAATATCACAATGGATTAAATCAAAAGGTTTAACAGAGCTTTTATTACTTAGAGAAAAAGGAGTTCGAGTTTGTTTGGCTAGAGGACAAATCTCACAACTTTTATGTTGAGCAGAAGGACTTAAAGCTGAAATGTAATGCGAAAACAACTTAGAACGACTATGCCCATGGTTTCCAAGACGTTGGTGCCATAAATTATGAATTGAGGAAGACACAGCTTGAGAACATCTGGGATTGGTTGTTGGCAATTGAAGGAGATAAAGACCATCATGTAATCTACCCGCTCCAATCATCTTCTTTGAGGATGGGTCCTGCATGTAACATGAATCAGAAAGAAAGGTTACAAGGCATTTTATATCATGGGTGAGTTTGACAACAGAGATTAAATTAAAATAAAATCTTGGAACACACAAGATATTTTTTAAAATAATATTAGGTGTCAAGTGAACATCACCAATATGTGTAATTGGAACGTTTTCTCCATTTGGAAGCTTAACAGTTCTATGACACGTAGATCTTAAATGGGAGAAAAATGAAGGAGAGCTAACCATATAATCGGTAGTTCCAGAATCTATTATCCAAAAAGTTGAATGAATAGAATGGATGGTATTAAAAGCAATACCTGTCAGATTATCTTGGAAGGCATTGTTACCTACAAAATTTGATTTAGGTTCAGTATCAATCAATGCTAAAATCTGTTGGTATTGTTTTGGAGTGAAAGGGAAATTATGCGTCACCAAAGAAGGGATTGAAATCTGATGTGCAGAAGCTTGGCCTGGTGTGAACTGGTTTGGACACTTATGCAGCTTGTGACCAGGAGGATATCCGTACAAATTATGACATTTATCCTTGTCATGTCTTATTATTCCACAAAAATCACATATGTTTTAAGAATTATTGGAATAATTTTGACGACGATTTTTAGCTCCATTTTCACTCTCCTTGGCAACTAGTGCAGCAGATTCCATCGTGGGACGTGAAATGGCCATACCACGTTGTCGTTTTTCTTGAAGGAGTAATGAGAAAACCTTACTCACTGTCGGAATGGGATTCATTAATAATATTTGACCACGTGAAGTTGTAAAGCTTTCATTCAAACCCATCAAAAACTGCATGGTGCGATCTCTATCTCTATATCCCTCCAAGGTCTTGTTAGAATCACAAGTGCAAGTAGGTATAGGGGAATAAACATTCAATTCATCCCACAACCCCTTCAATTTTGAATAATAAATCGTGATAGAATCTTGACCTTATGGTATAAAGGTAATCCTTTGTTGGAGTTCAAAAATTCGCGGGCCGTTGACTTGAGAAAATCTTTCTTCAAGATCCAACCAGAGGTCTCTAGCTGTTTCTGCATAAATGGCATCACTTGCAAGTTCTGGGATGATAGCATTCACAATCCAGGACGCCACCATGTCATCACATTGCTTCCAATCTCCAAAGTCTGCATCTTTTTGTGACAGCTTTAGGATTGCTCCATTAACAAAACCAGACTTGCTTTTTGCACTAAGAGCCTTCAACATAGCTTTACTCCACATGATATAGTTGTCTCCATTCAACAGAGAAGACACTAAAACTGTCCCTGGGTTATCCGAGGGATGAAGGGTATAAGGGTTTTTCTTATTTTTGTCACCCATTGCAAACAATATTAAGCAAAGTAACTTATTTAAAAGAAGAGATAAATAATCTCAGAAACGATATGGCTCTGATACCATGATGAAATACAGAGAATGGAGAAGAAGAATTAAAACTTTCTCTTAGTGTTTTAACGCTAGAGATTACAGCCTTATATACAACTTGATAACTCTGGTAACTATGGAAAATGAAAACAATAAGAGAAATACAATAAATGGAGAATATACAATGAGAGATAATTGACCATGTGATTAGAAAATCAAATAAAGGAATTAATAGTAACAGGATCATCTAATGGCAATAAATTGTTGAGAGAAATATGGCAAGTCAATATTCTTAACATAGGGTAAATAGTAATAGAAATATGTTATTATTCGTAGAAAACTTTGAATGGACATTTAGAGCTAAAACAAAAAGGCTAAGAGTTGAGCCGAGCGGGAGGACTTATGAGAAACTTCACGCTTTCTTGGTATATATCAAGTTTTATGTTAAATTAATATTTTGGGCCTCCAGAATCTGGGACGACTCCAGATAAATAATTGTTGGGATCATCTTGAGCTAAAAATGCCCATAAAAGTTAATTTTGGCAAACCAAACTCAAAAGGGTAAATTACGCCCACTATATCTATATTTTGCTAAATTACAACTTTATTGTTTGATAGTTTTATATTTTGAGAATACTATGTTTACAACCCCATTCCTGAGACATCAACCAAATTTGCTACTCCCAGAAAATGGCACGAGAATTAACCATAAAAATGAAAAATAAAATTTAATTCATTAAACCAGGATCTTTGCTAGGTATTCACGTGTTAATTATAGTTAAATACTAATGATTAGTATTATACCTAAATCGATATATGATATTAGAAATTGATCTGATTCACGAACTTGCTGCTTTTGATTTAAGAACTTGGTGCTCCCAACGTTCAAATCTTCTATGATATTCTCCAAGTATAGATTACACCGGCGTGTAGGCACCTTTTAATTTAATCAAAAACTAATTTCTAGACTAGTCTGATTTAGAAAACCAAGAAGATAAAATTCAAGTCAAACAAGACTTAAAAAATTTTCTCTCCTCTTTTCTTAATCGTTGGAATGAATTTACATCACATGCAATGTGATATAAATACGACAAGCATCCTGATTGCAAACAATGACAAGACATCCAAATCTAATTAGCTTAGGATTGATTTAATTACACATGTAATCCCTGAACTTATATCACAATTACTATTAAATCCAAAACTTACATAGTAACTGTGATTAAACCCACAACTTTATAAAGCTACCACAGACCTGTTCGGACATATATTTTTCAAGTTTCAATAATTAGATTATGTCTAGTCGACCCTAGACCCTTCAATCTAATTATTAGTCTTTTATTTTTTCCACTAAATGCAAGAGACTGCACTCTCAGAATATATAAAATTACAGAAGTTGTAATACTTTCCTCTGACCCACCGTATATATATATATATATATATTTCATCCCTTTCTGAAATCCGATAATTAGGTATGAGCATAAATGACCGTTTTGCTATTCTAATTATTCTCACTAACTTTAAGTTACATTTTCTTCAATGGTACTGTGAACTAACTCACAGATATCGAAGTTTAGCCATTGCTAAACACTGAGCTCAGATTTATAACCGTTCAACAAAAAATACTTAAGTTGTCACTCGACCCATTTTTCAGGGCGACAGTTCCCGACACGAATTCGTGTTCTCTACTTCGCTCATTTTCAAGCTCCTAACTCACTGAGATATTTGATCAATAAAATTGATCTCACCCATTGGTGAATTAAAGAACCATCAAACTAATGAAAAGATATACACAAAATTGTCAAGGGATTTAGATGAAATACTCGATGATCAAGTGGAATTTAATTATTCGCACGATCATGATATATAATTAAATTCAACACATGTCATGTTCAATACACTCTAAGTGTACTAATGTTACCATTAATCTATTTATGTGATAAGGACAAATCGCATATCCGAATGATTAAATAGTCAACACTACAACCTTCCGGTACAAGGCGCCAACTCTTATACATTAGTTGTGAACAATTTTATTGATGATCAAAATATAAGTTGTCACATTATGCTTCTCAACGCAAGCACCCAACTTATGTTATCACAAGTGATCATTGGCACTTTATTTACATGCTCAATATTAAACAAATGCAATAATATTAAATGAATAGAACAAACTTTTATTTATCATAAAAATTTTATTTTATTACAACAAAAACTATACTATAAGGGCACACTACCCAACAATACTCCCACTTGCCCTAGATGATATTTGTCATGCCTTGCAGATGTCTCTCGAAACTTTTGGCCAAAAGGCTTTTAGTAAATGGGTCTGCGAGGTTATCCTCAGTAGCAATTTTGCTGACAATTACATATCCTCGACTAACAATCTCTCTTAAGAGATCATATTTCTGTTCTATATGTTTTTTCCTTTGATGATTCCTTGGTTCTTTAGCATTTGCCACTACCCTACTATTGTCACAGTACAATGTCATGGGCTGTGATGATGCAGGCACTACCTCAATGTCCATTAGAAATTTCTTGAGCCATACAGCCTCTTTAGCAGCTTCACAAGATACCACATACTCGATTTCCATGGTGGAATCAGCAATGCATGATTGCTTAATACTTCTCCATATAATGGCTCCACCATCTAGCGTAAACAATGATCCTGATGTGGACTTACGAGAGTTTTTATCAGCTTTAAAATCGGAATCTATATATCCAACTCGAACAATGTCTGGTGAGGAGTAAACTAGCATATGGTTTACTGTTCTCCAAAGATACTTAAAGATATGCTTTACAGCCACCCAATGTTCCGGTCCAGGTTTAGATTGATAACGACTGATCATACCAACAGCATAACAAATGTCAGGTCTAGTGTATAACATAGCATACATGAGACTACCCACTACTGACGCATAAGGTATTCTGCTCATGTGCTCTATCTCTTCAAGAGTTTTTGGGGATTGCTCTTTAGAGAGTTGGATTCCATATCTGAACAGCAAATTGCCTTTCTTGGAATCTTGTATGGCAAATCTGACAAGTATCTTGTCAATATATGTAGCTTGGGATAATGCTATCAACTTGTTCTTTTGATCTCTCAAGATCTAAATGCCTAGAACATAACTAGCTTTACCCAAATCATTTATATGAAACTGTTAGGCAAACTACACTTTTGTAGATAATAACACATCTACGTCATTTCCTATGAGTAGAATGTCATCCACATAAAGCACCAGAAAAATTATATTTTTATCCTGTATCTTTTTATAGACATAGGGTTCGTCGAAATTCTGATCAAAACCATATGTCTTAATCATCTCGTCAAACTTTTTGTTCCAAGATCTTGATGTCTACTTCAGTCCATAAACGGACCATTAAAGCTTGCAGACTTTAGATTCATAACTACGTTCTTCGAACTCAAAGATTCGCGTTATTCTCATTCAGCTGCATTGTATGTTCGACATTATCGAACGCGATGGGAAGTGGCCTCTTCCCGTTCGCCTGCCAAACCTTCTTAAGGTTAATGCCTCGATAGATACCATATCGCTTAGACGGGGAAGCTGAAAAAGAGCAAATACGATATATTTGATATGAAATTCAACGATAATGAAGTCACTGTAAGAAATTACAAAATAAAAAATATTGTAACAAAAATTCCTATCGGGCTCGCATGATGAATTGAACCGATGGGGTGGCTGATATGGAGGATCGTCTGCATCATCACCTCGTTAGCCATACTAGCAACTAATAAAAAAGAACATCAATTAGTATAGAAACGGTCCCTACACTTTATTTTTTTTGCACATCAGTCCCTAAATTATGTATTTTTTGTGCAAATGGTCCCTAATCTTTGTTTTTAGTTCGAAAATGGTATCTAATGTTTATTTTGCACATCAGCCCCTAAATTTCATATTTTTTTTTACAAATGGTTCCTCAACTTTGTTTTTTGGCACATCATTCTCTAACGTTTGTGTTTTTGTGCAATTGGTCTCTAAACTTTGTTTTTAATTTGAAATGGCCCCTAAACTTTGTTTTTTTGCACATTAGTTCATAAATTATGTGTTTTTGTGCAAATGGTGCCTAATCTTTGTTTCTAGTTCAAAAATGGTCACTAATATTTGTTTTGCACATCAGTGCCTAAATTTTGTGTGTTCTACAAATGGTCTCTCAACTTTGTTTTTTGGCACATCAGTCCCTAATGTTTATGTTTTGTGCAATTGGTCCCTAATCTTTATTTTTAATTCGAAAATAGTCCATAAACTAAAGTTTTTTTTTGCACATCAGTCCCTAAATTATATGTTTTTGTGCAAATAGTTCTTAATCTTTTTTTTGGTTCAGAAATAGTCCCTAATCTTTGTTTTGTACATCAGTCCCTAAATTGTATTTATCTGTAAAAGGTCTCTAAACTTTATTTTTTGGCACATCAGTCCCTAACATTTGTATTTTTGTGCAGTTGGTCCCCAATCTTTGTTTTTAGTTCGAAAATGGTTCCTAATGTTTGGTTTGCACATCATCCCCCAAAATTTTATGTTTTCTACAAATGGTTCCTCAACCTTTTTTGGCACATCAATCCCTAAAGTTTGTATTTTGTGCAATTGGTCCCTAATCATGCCTATAAGAACAAGACAACTTCATCAAATCAAAATTTCATCTAATCATGCCTATAACTTACAGATATCACAAATCATGCCTATTTTGTAACAAAATCAAACCCGATGAAATTCAACATTGGCCACTCCATTTGTATTGGTAATTACATGAAATCTTACATAATATAAGAATGCTTGATGATAAATTGAAAAAACAGAACAAAAATTAAAAAACGTGTTGGTGTCCGGACTGGTATTCAGTCCAGACTGACACGTGAACTTTCAGTTCGGACCGTCTATTGTTCAGCTCGGACCGGCCTCGCCTTTCAGGTCAGATCTACACCAGATTCGTCATGGATGACATCATCAGTGTAGGTTGTTCTTTGGAGTGTCAGGTGACAGTCTAGCTGCAGTTTATGATTACTTAAATAAGCCTGCATTAAATGCCCCAAAAAAGGGATGTCTTGTAAGCATTAAATGGCCAAGCTATGCATTAAATGCCTAGCTTGGCATTAAATGCAAGTAATCATTGTAAATTTCCCTATAAGTATGAGGAAATAAATGTCCGAAAGGGACAACACAAAATGACGAGAAAAAGACATTAATACAAAGAACGTACATTTAGTTCTCCCTGCTCACGTTTACCTAGCTGAAACCCAGTACGGATTCAGCCGACCTGAACACCATCATTAAGTTGACTTGGGATTAGTGCAAACTATTTTCCGACGTCAACAGTTTGGCACTAGAAGGAGGGGCCCTCATTTTCTAAAAAGGCTCTCCATTTTCCACAACTACCATACACCACACCAAAACACTCAAAAATTATCCAAACATGAGTCGTAGTCATGACTCAAGGGCTCGTAGCCACGAAAGAACTGGGAGTCAGCAGGTCAACCTTCCCCAGGTCTTCCGTCGTAGACAACAAGAAGAAACCTCGGCTCGAACACATGTGCCCGAGGGAGATGCAGTCCTACAGAAGCTTGAATACCTAACTCGAGCTATTGAACGGCTCGAGAGAAATCAAGCCACTACCAAACGAATTTCTGACTTAGAAGCTGAGTCACTGGCACACGATGAGTCTAAAAGCCGTCAAGTAAAACGAAGACTAGACTTCGAAGCGAAAAGCCCATCAGAAAGTAAGGGAGAAAAAAGTGTGCGCTCCAGCCCCCACAGGAAAGTTTCCACGCAACAGTCAGTTAGCGTATTTGACCGTCTAGGTCATTTTTCTCAAGTCTCTCACGAACAAGAGGCACAAAGAAAGAAGAAAGCTCCGTCCATGGCAGCCTCGAGTATACAGGACACTCCGGATGAGCTTGAACTCATGAAGCAACGACTGGCCAAACTGGAAGCAAAGCAAAAGAATACCTCGGAAGAAGTCACCACGGACAGGCGTTCCCTATTCACGGAGGACATCTTGGCAAAATCTCTGCCGGAGAAGCTGAAAATGCCGCAGTTAACTAGCTATGAGGATGGTAATGATCCTGTGGGCCACCTCGACAGGTATACCTCTTGGATGGAACTCCAAGGAGCCAGTGACGCTATCATGTGCAGAGCATTCTCCCTCACCTTCGGGAATAGAGCGATGAGGTGGTTCAAAAAATTACCACCGCGCTCCATTCGAAGCTGGAATGACCTCTCAGGTCAGTTCGTCTCCACCTTCATGGGGGCAAGAACTCGATCCACCCCGAAAGAGCGCCTTATCAGCATTAAACAAGGCCGAACTGAAACACTGAGGTCCTACATGGATCGTTTTAGCAAGAGGATAGTGGAGGTGGACAAAATATCAGATGATGCCGCCCTGATGGCAGTCCTGTCAGGACTAAGAACACGAACTCGGTTCTGGTGGTCCGTTCACGAAGACGGACCTGCTACCTACCAAGACTTCCTGGCTAGAGCTGAAAAACACATCGGCGCTGAGGAAGCCACCTCGGACCAGGAGAATGACCGCCCTGATCGTAAGGACAGCACGAAGGGTAAAGAGAAAGACCTGAAAACGGAGAAGAAGGGGAGTCCTAAGAAAACACCGGATTTTCAGCATGTAGGGCGTCCAAGGCCCACCACGCCGAGGTACCAGGGGTACCATGTCCTAAACACTTCGCTTGAGAATGTCCTAATGAAAACCAAAGGCAAGGGCATCCTCAAAAGTCCAGCTCCTATGAAGGTGAACTCATCAGGGCTAAACCAAAGGAGATACTGCAGGTACCATCGATCGGCTGGGCACGACACGGATGATTGCCGTGATTTAAAAGGAGAAATTGAAAGCCTCATTAGACGAGGCCACCTGAAGGAGTTCCTAGCGCGGCCATCTGGCGGAACTGAGCCTTCCCAGGTCCATGACCGAGCTGAACTACCACCTCCACCTCCACCTCCACCTCAACCCGGACGAGGTGAAATTCACATGATAGTCAGTAGGAGTCAGTACCTGGAAGGATCAAGGAGACAGCGCCGTAAGTCTTCCAGGGAAGCTCACAATAGCTACCAAGTGTTGGCAGGTACAACAGCTAACCCTGATGCATAAAAATTCTCTTTTTCCGAGGAAGACGCATCCCATGTATTGCAACCACACTCGGATGCACTCGTCATTACTATGCCGGTCTCCGGCGTCAACATCCATCGAACATTGGTAGATGACGGGAGCTCCGTAAATATCCTATATCTCAAAACATTCAATCAGATGGATCTCAACATTCGGCACGTTAGGCCTTTTCCAAAGCCCCTGCAGGGGTTCACTGGGGATTATGTAAATCCCAAGGGCCAGATCGCCTTGGTGGTTGAGCTCGGATTGCCTCCCTGTCACAGGAGGATCATTACGAATTTTGTAATTGTAGATCTCCCATCTAACTACAATGCCATCCTAGGGCGGCCAATCCTGCATGAGCTAAAAGCACCCGCGTCCATCTATCACTCCACCATAAAATTCCCCACTCCATATGGGGTAGGAGTAGTACGGAGAAGCTAACTGGTAGCAAGGAGCTGCAACATCAACTTCGCCCGAGCAGGGGTAAACACAATCTGGACTGACGCTGAGCTTGCAGCTGGGAAGTCCGAGGATGAGCTGGATGGGAACACAGCAGAAGATCTGGGTCACCTCGACCCCAGGTCGGTACAAGTGCCACGGAAGGCTGAACCAGTTGAAGACCTGGAGCAAGTAGAGGTCGACCCCAACCGACCTAAAAAGGTCCTCCACATCGGAAAGGAACTCAAACAACCAGTAAGGTCCCAACTTACAACCTTCCTGAAAAGCAACACTGACGTCTTCGCATGGGAACACGCGGACATGGAAGGAATTGATCCCAAACTCTCGTGCCACAGACTGAATACCAGTTCGGACGTCAAACCAAAACAGCAACACCGACGTCTTCTCAATCCAGAGAGGTACGAGGCCTTAGCTAAGGAAGTCGATAAACTACTCAAGTGCGGCTTCATTAGGGAATCACTTTATCCCCGGTGGGTAGCCAACCCTGTTCTCGTAAAAAAGAGCAGCGGAGCTTGGAGGGTGTGCATAGATTTTACTGATCTGAACAAAGCTTGCCCTAAAGACAGCTTTCCACTCCCTCGGATAGACCAAATGGTGGATGCCACCGCTGGGCACGAGCTCCTGAGCTTCATGGATGCGTACTCCGGCTACAATCAAATTGCAATGCATGAGGATGATCAAGAGCACACCTCCTTCATCACTGATCGAGGTTTGTACTGCTATCGAGTTATGCCCTTTGGGTTGAAGAACGCTGGAGCCACTTATCAACGGCTGGTGAACTCAATGTTCTCCGAACTCATTGGGAAAACTATGGAGGTGTACGTTGACGACATGCTTGTCAAAAGCACCAAGGAAATGGACCACGTGGAGCACCTCTCCGAGATGTTCTCCATACTGAGGAGATATAAAATGAAGCTTAATCCTAACAAATGCTCCTTCGGTGTAAAGTCAGAGAAGTTCTTGGGGTACATGGTCCACCGAAGAGGAATCGAGGCCAACCCGGAAAAGATCAGAGCTCTCCAAGAGATGAGGCCCCCTACTAAGATCAAAGAGGTACAGAGTTTTACTGGGCATATAGCAGCGCTTAGTCGTTTTGTTTCAAAATCGACCGATAAGTGCAAACCCTTATTCGACGCTTTACGCAAAAGAAAGGAGTTTAAGTGGGATGAGGAATGTCAGCTAGCATTCGAAGAGCTGAAGAGGCAACTGGCACGACCTCCACTACTCTCCAAACCTCTAGTGAAGGAGGTCCTCACTCTCTATTTAGCAGTCTCGAAGCACTCAATTAGTTCCGTACTCATAAGGACGGACGAGGGCATCCAACACCCAGTGTACTATGTCAGCCAGGCGTTACACGATGCCGAACTGAACTACACCCCGATGGAAAAATTGACGTATGCCCTTATCATGTCTGCAAGAAAGCTCAGACCCTACTTCTTGCAACATCCAATACAGGTCCTGTCAAACTATCCTCTGAGACAGGTCCTGCAGAAACCAGACACCTCCGGGAGACTTATAAAGTGGGCGGTTGAGCTCGGCCAGTTTGAGCTCCACTACAAACCACGGACTGCAATCAAGGGTCAAGCTCTCGCAGACTTCATCGCTGAGTTCAGCCCGGAGCACGAGCTCAGTGCCAGAAAGGAGGAAGTCTGGACTCTCTTTGTGGATGGCTCATCGACCAAGACTCGGGCTGGAGCCGGAGTAGTCCTGATGAGCCCAGACCTAGAGCCACTGTGCCAATCTCTACGATTTAATTTTCGTGCCTCAAACAACGAGGCTGAGTATGAGGCCCTAATTGCCGGCCTAAGGTTTGCGAAAGGTATGGGTGCACTCAAACTGCTCGTGTACAGCGATTCTCAGCTGGTGGTCAATCAAATCAACAAGTCCTACCAAACCAAAGACGATAGGATGGCGTCTTACTCACTCATTGTGGAGTAGGAACTGAAATCATTCGCCACCGTCGAGGTTAGCCAGATTCCCAGGACCCAGAATGGCCTCGCTGATGCACTAGCAAGACTTTCTACCAGCGAGGGCATAGAAGAGCTGGAGAGCATCCCGATTGGAAGACTCAGTAGCGCAGCTATATCTCAGCCTGAGCAAATTAGCAACACGTCCGAACTGAGCTCCAGCTGGACTGACGAGATCGTCCAATTCCTGAAGGATGGGAAGGTACCCCCAAATAGCGGGGAAGCTAGAAAGTTAAGAATCAGGGCAGCAAGGTACACTATAATCGATAACATCCTGTTCAGAAAAGGCTTTTCGCTCCCTCTACTACGGTGCCTAAAAGAAAACGAAGCTAAATACGCCCTCAGTGAAGTCCACGAAGGAGTATGCGGCAACCACACTGGGGGGCACTCTCTCGCACTCAAGATCTTGAGGCAGGGGTATTTTTGGCCATCAATGAAGAAGGACTCCATCGATTTCGCGAGGAAATGCGACAAATGTCAGAAATTTGGTCCCTCCATCAAAGCACACCCGGAAGAGCTGACCTCAATCATCAGTCCGTGGCCCTTCTCCAAATGGGAAATTGACCTCATCGGTCCCATGCTAGTAGGAAGAGGTGGAACTAAGTATGCCATAGTTGCCGTGGATTACTTCACCAAATGGGCAGAGGTAGAACCGCTTGCCAAAATAACTGAGCAGAAAACTATCGGTTTCATATGGAAATCGATTGTCTGCAGGTTTGGAGTCCCACATTCGATCATTACAGACAACGGCAAGCAATTCGACAATGCTAGACTCAGGTCATTCTGTGAAGACCTCAATATCAGAAAGCACTTCTCCACTCCAAACCACCCCCAGTCAAATGGACAAGTTGAGGCAATAAATAAAATTATTAAGCATACACTGAAGACACGCTTGGATGAGCTGAAAGGAGCTTGGGCAGAAGAGCTCCCCAGTGTGCTATGGTCTTATCGAACAACATGCCGGTCAAGCACGGGAGAGACACCTTTCTCACTGGCCTTCGATACAGAAGCCGTCATACCGGTCGAACTCGAGCTCCCGTCTTATAGAGTTCGGACGTTTGACGAAAATCACAACGACGAAGGCTTGAGATCCGAGCTCGACCTCCTGGAGGAAAGAAGGCTGGGGGTAGAACTGAAAACTGCCATCTACAAGCAAAGAAGTGCAAGGTATTACAATGGCAGAGTCAAAGAGCAGAAATTCGAAGCTGGGGACCTGGTCCTGAGAAAGGTATCCCTAGCAACGAAAGAAAGTCAAGCGGGCACGCTCGCCCCAAATTGGGAAGGACCTTACAAGATCACTGCTGTTCTAAGAAATGGAGCTTACGAGCTCCAGAATGCATAAGAACTATCACTCGCGCATCCATGGAGTGCCGAGCATCTAAAGAAGTACTACCAATGAAGACTATCCACCTATGCCCACGGGCGTAAACTACTTTTGTCAAAAGAAGCCACGGCTTCCACCTTGTAATCGTTTCTCAAATTTATGAAATGAAGAAAATTTTACAAGATAAAGGGCTCACGTTGAAATCTGAAAGCCTAAAAAGGCTCCGACCTAACAAAGGATGACTAAGGTCGCAATCCTCTTGAACACATGAACGTGTGACCCGGCTGGGTGGCATAAGTGCTGCGTCATCAACGCCAAAACTAAAACTTATTCATCTCAGACATACTATGTCTAAGGAATATAGTTCGTCCAAGAGACCGAACTAGTCTGAAGAATAGAGTTCGTCCGTGAGACCGAACTACTTTCCCAAATATGTGAAATAATTCAACTTTCAGGTCGTCCCACACGCCGACCTAAACAGCAATGTACTATACCGATCTGGAAACTTGGGGGGCCTCCACCCATCCAACCTGGTATTGACTACAGGTCGGGCCTCGTTCTTGAAGTTCCAGATCGCCCACGTACTGAAGTCAGAATTCAGAAGTTAATTGAAGTTCAAAGCATTTGAGCTCGGGCTAAGTTCGTCCTCGCCGAAGTAAACACTTGAAGTTTGAAGTTATTTAACTATTGGCAGTTCGGTTTAAGTTCCTTCTCGCACTCAGGGTTCCAGAAGTCAAAGTTAGAAGTCAAGTTACAAATCAGAACGGAAATGTTTCATTGCATTCAGGTCTACATATTTACATCCGAACTACTTTGACTACAACAAAAGAAAAACCAAAAACAACAAGTTGGAGCTCATTCCTCATCTCTGGACTGATCTGGATCTGCACCGGCCTGAGAAGTTTCTACCTCCTCTGGAGATGGAGGATTGAGCGTAGACTTCTTTTTCAGATCAGCGAGCTCGTCCTTAAGGAACTGGAGGTCCCAGTCCGGTCGCTTCTCCGCGGTCGAATCAATTAGCTCCTCCATCGTCAGGAAGTAGACCACCTCCTACTCGACCAAATAGGCATCTGAAGCTCTGAACTCAGCCACTGCTTCTTCCTTTGCAGTACTGCTCTCCAATGCAGCCTGAAGTTCAGAGTTCTTCTTCCTCTCGGCCTCCACCTCGGCCTCCAAATCGGCCCGGACTTTGGCCGCCCTCACCAGCTCATCCGCCTTGGCGTTGAGCTCCTCCTCCCTTCTCAGCAGGATGTCCTCCGAGGCAGCTCGCAGCCTCCTCTCCTTCTCGAGGTCTTCCAGGACCTTCCGCCCTTCGTCCCTCAGTACTTGGACGTCGGACACCAGCCTGGCCATCTTCTCCGAGGCTGAGGTCAACTGGATGGCAGCCCTCGAAACGTTTATCGAGGCGGCCATGACGGAGTCCATTACCCCCATGCTATCCAAGTACTTCTGCTGGACTGGGGTCCAGCACTTGGCGACCGACCTAATCGCCCTCCTCAATGACAGGGGGAGACCGGCGATCTCTTCTCTGGTCGGCGAGTTCGACCTGATGAAATTCCGGACTGGCTTGGGAACAGTCCCCCGCAGACGCAGGAACTCCCCGTCTTTCTCTGGGGTCGAGCCCAAGTACGTGGGCTGGAGCTGGGGCCCGGCTGGAAAACGGACGGGCTGGAAGGAGGACGGTCCGGCTCGCACGGTGGTCGGAGCTGTGATCTCCTCCACGCTCTCCGTCGGACTTCTCTGAGGGCGAGGAGGCAGATCGGCCTCCAGTCTCGGCCACGAAGAACGATCCTGGTCCCCAGCAGGGACCTTTCTCTTCCCCTTGCCGGCCTGGCTGGGGCCTTGGTGTTTCTTCCTCAGGAGGGCGGAGATGTCCTTCATGCTTCCTTCGGGCCGGTCTGAAATCAGAGAGGAAGTAGTCAGACCTGAACAAATCTTTACATGAAAGATAAGTATTTTTCACAAAGTAATGAGTTCGGACTTATGGGCTGTAGGACGGTCTGAGAGAGGGCGGGAGAGCCGAGCAGATATTAGATTCTCCTCGGTTATCAGGACGACGCTCGACCTAAGGCTTTCGCTGATCTCCCGTGCTCGCCGAGCTCTTTCTGAAGACTCTAATGTGGGCTCCCGAGCGACGTGTCCTGCAACCGGCATGAATAAACAGTTCAGTACGGATACAAAGTAATTGTTGTAAAGAAGAACAGTAATACGCTTACTTAGTTCGTGATAACGAACTGGGATGCTGAGATCAGGCCTGGCGTCGTCCTCAGCGAACTGCCACGGACCACGGACGAAGAACCAAAACTTTTTCCAATTCTTGATCGAGTCCGGAGTCTGAGTGACGATGCTGCCCCCCGTCCTCGCCTTCACTGAAGCGTACCACCAGCCCGACCTCTTCCCGTCCGACTTAAAAGAGTACAGACTGTGGAAATCCCCAATAGAAGGGCGGGAGAAGCTGAACTGGTCCCAAAGAACCAAGAGGCCTATCAGGATCCTCCACCCATTGGGGCAGAGCTGAGTGGGAGCTATTCTCCACTCTCACAGGAACTTCTTGATTACCCTGGGAAAGGGTAGTCGGAGTCCGGCAGCCAGGATGGCCTGATTCAGGGCGACAGTACCCAAGGGCAGTTCGTCAGCCCGGTCATCAGGACCTGGAACGACGAACTCTATGTCGTCGGGAATCCTATACATCTGGTGCCACTCCCTAAGCTGCCCTTCACTCACCTCGGAAGGGAAAAACCTACACTTCCATACAGGGGCCGTCCTAAGCCCCGAGGCGACCTCCGCCTCCCTCTTACTTATGCTCCCGGGCTCTACTACCCGCTCACCCCTGGTCTCGGCCTGTTCGGACGGCCCAACTCGAGGGGGAACAGCAGCGATAGGAGCAGGGCTGAGGACTTCGTCCTCGTCTAATCCCTCTACTATCCTACCCGAACTCGCCGGCTCCTCATCCTGGCCCCTGCCCCAAGAAAGAGCCTCTCTCCCACTGTCACTACCGACCTCACTAGACATTCTATTGAATAAAAAGAAAGAAGAGGAGAAATGTGAAGAAGGAGTCTGTACTGACCGTTCTCACCCCCAGATCGGAATGGAATGGCTGAAGTGGGTTTAAGATCGGAAATGGCTGACCGCTCTGACGATGAGTTCGGAGTGCACCAGAGTTTCAGTGGAGAAATTACGTATAAGCAAAGGCTTCAAATGACCATTGCCCCCTATATATAGGGCGGGAAAATGAAAGGTCATCACCATTCATGAGGCAATAATGACGCGACAGCTAAGGCGTGTCCTCGAGCCACGCGCAGACCTGACACCTCCATTGGGATTGCTCCACGTGTCAGACAGCATTAAATAAAGTCAGGATTGTCAAAGTCAACGGTACAGAACAGGACGGCCTCAGCCGAACTGCCAGAGGAATTGAAGACCTCCTTTCACCGACGTTAAAACAGGTCCTCAGGGAGCAATTGTTGGTGTCCGGATTGGTATTCAGTCCGGACTGACACGTGAACTTTTAGTTCGGACCGGCTATTGTTCAGCTCGGACCGGCCTCGCCTTTCAGGTCGGATCTACACCAGATTCGTCATGGCTGACATCATTAGTGTAGGTTGTCCTTTGGAGTGTCAGGTGACAGTCTAGCTGCAGTTTATGATTACTTAAATAAGCCTGCATTAAATGCCCCAAAAAGGGGATGTCTTGTAAGCATTAAATGGCCAAGCTATGCATTAAATGCCTAGCTTGGCATTAAATGCAAGTAATCATTGTAAATTTCCCTATAAGTATGAGGAAATAAATGTCCGAAATGGACAACACAAAATGACGAGAAAAAGACACTTATACAAAGAACGTACATTTAGTTCTCCCTGCTCACGTTTACCTAGCTGAAACCCAGTACAGATTCAGCCGACCTGAACACCATCATTAAGTTGACTTGGGATTAGTGCAAACCATTTTCCGACGTCAACAAAACGTAATTGCAAAAATTGAAAAATAAAACATAATTCAAATGGTAGAACAAAAATTAACATAATTGCAGTGAAAGATTTAATCAATGTGCGGAACTCCATTGCAACACAACAAAACATAAATTGAAAAACAGCGTGTATAATTCTAAATCAAACACAACTCAAAAAAATGGTAATGAAACAAAATCAAACACATATTATCACAAATCAAAATTGAAAAACAGCGTGTATATTTCAAAATCAAACACAAACTATCACAAATCAAGATTCAAGAAAACTTTAAGAAAATGGAAGAAGATGATTCAGAGGGTAATTGAACCTGATTGCGGCAGTTGGACGGTGGCTGACTAGACGGCGACAGGATGGAGGGTGGCAGAATGGGGAAGAAATGGAGAAGAAAAGGTTTCTACGTGTTATAAAATGGCTAACTATGTAGTTACGACATATATCGTCGCTATATGTGTAGCGATGACATTTTTTTAATTTTTTGGTACACGCGCAGAACACGTGCTGCCAAAAATTTTAACATATAGCGACGACTTGTCGTTGCTATAATTGTTGTCGATTTAACATTAAACATTGGTTATTTGTATTTAGGTCTCTCAACTTTAAAAATTATTCATTTTGGACCTTATATTTCTTCATTTATTTACATTTGATCCTTTTTTATTTTCAATGTAAGTCCTTCAAGTTTTACGAGATTTCATATAGGTCTCGATTACTATGATTTTGTACAATTGTAATCCTTATTCGTCTATTTTTTCGTGATGTTGGAATTCCATCCGAACTCGTGTTTTGACCAAAAATAATCATTGTAGTGACGAAAAACATTCAATCTGATTCACTAACAACAATAACAATGAAATTTTTATAAATCTAACTCATAAATTTTAGTGATGAACAACAACATTCAATCTGATTCACTATCATGATACGATTAATCATCATCGTCGTCACTGTCTTTCTCATTGCATGTTTCGTCATCTTCATATTCTTCGTGTGTCTTCTTCCACATCATTGTCGTTAATCGTTAATGAACAAAGTATCTCCAGTAGTATCAAACGATACTCTTCTGATAAACAGTACTCCTATCTCATCAGCTTCACCATCATCTTGGTACAAAGATATGTGCTCTAAGTTACCAAGATCAACGATCAGAGAAAAACGAGAAGAGCTGTTATTGTGAAGAAGGTATAGTATCTCAGTGATGTTAGATCCCATAATATCCCAAGTGCTCCTATGATGGACTTCTTATATAACTTGCAAGTTCGGATCACAAGAATGATCTTCAATATAGAACTCTTGTTGTGCTTGGCTAGTAAGTATAAACTGATCATCCTTGTACGTCTCTGAACTAATGTCAATACTAGTAATTTTATTCTCAGTTACCATACGTCTCCTATCATACCTAAACTGTTTGTATCAGAACATAAAAACTAAAATTTTCAGTCCAAACTGTAGCTCTAATATCTCTTATAGCTACTCGTAGTGAACTTCACCCCCAATCTCTGGGACAGACACACCACTATTCTGCATTTTCCTACAAATATTATGATCATGTGTTAGAAAGCGAACTCCTTTTACGACACAGGTCATGTAAGACATAACCTGCTGGTAACATCTATTGGCCAATTTAAACAACTCATGCGAAACTTGAAGGGAGTGGCTTTGGCACAGTGCATATATTTGTATAAAGTGGAAGTTGGTTTTAGTCAATGTTATAGAAAAGAAAAATGTGGACATTTGAAATGTATTTGATTGTTGTTCGTTTATCTTCCTATAAAACTAACCGTAAAAGTCTATTCTATGCACTTGGTCGATGTTTGGGCGCAATAGCTCCTACCTATGTTCTCTTTACAAGGCATATAAGATCAATTAAATAGTTCGTTTAAAATGACAAAGCTTATTGAAGACAATTGAATAATATTTAAGATCGAGGTCTTACTACAAGAATGTCTCAATTTCAGTATAGTTGTTAAGGACGTAAAACATCGCTTGACTCTGAACATTTACAAAAAAACGTCGTTAGTGTCTTCTTTCCAATTGGGCGACACTACGACCGAAAAATAGAAAGTTGTGTTCATAGAACACTTACATCCTCTTTCTATCTGGTCGATTGAACCTTGTTTCTATGTCATTGAAATACCTCGAACAAAAAGTCAATGCCTCGTCAACAACATACCCTTCAGCTTCAGCTATTGAACCCTCAGGCTGAGCTCAATTTCTGACACAGTCCTTAAGTTTTTTCAAGTATCGCTTGAAGGGATACATCCATCTCATGTGCATCAGACCTCCAAGGATTGCCTTTTCTTGCAGATGCATTACGAGGTAAATCATGATGTCGAAGAATGATGGCGAAAAGATTTGTTCCAACTTGTAGAGGATGAGTATCAAGTGATCGTTGGCAGCCATCATGTTGCTAACCTTTAGTGTTCTTGCACAAAATTGCTTAAAGAACGTGTACAATTCAATAATTGTAGTAGAAATAGTTTTATTCAAGAACGTGCGTCATCTGACTGGCAATAACCGTTGCATGATAATATGGTAATCGTATAACTTCAACCCAATGATGTAGTTGTCATTAGGAGTAATATTCTTCCAAAGATTAGAAGCTAAGCCATCTGGAAACTTAACCGATCGGATGAAGTTGCAAAACTTATGATGGTTTGCAATGGACATGGTGTAACATTCGGTAGGCTTCATACACATATTCTCGATATGATACAAGTGCAACTCTCTTTTGATCCATAATTGCATCAGATCACACCTGGCATTAACTATGTCCTTTGATTTGAATGGATCGTCTAGAATTGTGCCGAGCAAGCTATCACAAACATTCTTTTCTACGTGCATGACATCGATGTTATGTTTTAGCTCATTAGAAGACCAATACGGCAACTTATAAAAAATGCTCATTTTTCTCCAATTCAACTTGTCATCACTTCGCCTCTTTCTAGCACCTCTATAGTTATGGTGCTTTTTCAGAATACTATGTCTCACATGGCTTAACTGTGCTAAAATGTCTACAGTCGTTAAATGACGCACAGGTGGTCGCCTTCGTCCTCTTGTAAAAGTCTAAATTGTTCCTAAAATGATATATGGATGGCAGAAACTGTTGGTGACCCACGTAAGCTGTCTTACCTATCACACGGATGGAAAGCGTCTCCTCATTGCATGTAGGACATGCCATGTATCCATAACTGCTCCAACCCGACAAACTACTTCTCGCTGAAAAATCATTAACTGTCCACAACAACGCTACACACATTCTGAATACCGACATATTATTGGTTCCAGCGTCACGCGTGTAATTCCATTGGCCCACAACTCTTTTAACTTGTCCACTAATGGTCGTAAAAATACATCAACGTTCTCACCCGGTACTTTAGGGCCAGGTATCAAGAGAGTAAGCATGAGGTATTCAGGTTTCATGCATAACCAAGGTGGTAGGTCGTAAATGGTTACTACTACTGGCCACGTGCTGTATGCCAGGCTCATGTCTTCAAATAGATTGAATCTATCTGCGGTCAAACCTAACTGGACATTTCGAATATCACTTACGAACAGTGGATATTTCTATCATAATTCCATCATGCCTTCCTGTCAATGAGATGCTACATTTCATGTTCATCTCTAGACCTTTCTATATTATGCCACCGCATGACTTTTGCAGTATCATTTGTCGCGAACATACGTTTAGTATGGGGGCCAAGAAAAAATAGTGCAACATCTTATGTGGAACATTCTTCCCGTTCACTATCCCAGAAGTGTGCACCCAAAGACTTTTCTGACAGATTGGACAAATTTATCTATCAGCATGCTCACCCCAAAATAGTGTACAGTCATTCTTGTAACCCAAACCAAGCTTTGTCATCATCTTCTTAGATTCGTAGTGGGAGTCCACCAGGATCATGTTTGGGAAAGCTAACTTCAACAATTTCAAAAGATCATTGACAGACTTGTTTGTCCATTTGTTCACAACCTTAATATGCATCAACTTCACTAAAAAATTTAAGGACGAAAATGATGAAACTCTCAATTATAGTTTTAAATGCAGAGCCTCAAACAATTCATCAAAGTAAGAATCAATGCTTGTACCAGCATGCTCATCACCGACTACGTTGTCTATGGCATCCATCATCTCATTCTCCACACCTGCTCTCTCATTCTGTGTATACACATTCGTAGTTTAAATCTCGGTCTCTCCATGGTATATCCAGGTTACATAACTCTCTGTAAAACTATGACGAAATATGTGAGTCTTAGCAATTTTCAATGAATGTGTGAGACCGTTTAAACAACTTGTGCACGGACATTTAATCATTCCCATGTCGTTTACGTATGGCCTAGCCATGTTTATAATTACTTTCAAACTGTGCCAAAAATCTGACGATTTAGTGCGATTTCTAATTTTTGTCCAATTTTTTATCAATATCCATACTTGAAAAATACTATTTTTTTCAATGAGGTATAGAATTTTCAAAAATATAGTGATGAAATGGACGAAAAAGAAAATAGAGATGGAGATGGAAAAATGAAATGAAAACAAGATGAAGGTGGAAAAAATTTCAGAAATACAGAAATGGAGAGCTAAAAAGGAGATTTTATAGCGGCGATAGTGTCGTCTCTATAGATTAAAAATGTCTTCACTATAGATAAGAAATGTACACCAATTTTTCCGCCATCTTTGACAACTCTACAGCGATGACAAAAGTCGTCTCAATAGACTTCAATAAAATTTACGAGGAGAATCATACTTCTCATGACTAAAAACAACAGCCGTAGCTCTATTGCGACAAAGTATGTCGTCTCTATGTGTACACATAAATGGCGTGAATTATTCCCGCCATTTGGAATATATATAGCGACGACATAATGTGCCGTCACTATATATCGACAGTAATAGTGACAATAAATTAAATATAAAGACGACTTATGTCATCACTATAGAATTGGAACTTATAGTAACGATATTTCATTATCGTCACTACTATACAGAACAAGTAGGAATGACATTGTATCGTCGTTATAGCTAGAGCTGGCAAATGGGTTGCCCAACCCACCAGAACAGGGCCACACATGAAACTGGACTAGGCTGGCCCAGCTCAGTTTTGTATGGGCCAGAAATATGCTAGCCCAGTCCAGCCCATTGGCCCAACTTATCTTAATTTTCTTTTTTTTTTGAAAATAAATTTTTTATACAATCTAATACATTACATCAAATACAATCTTAGATAAATTTAGACTATATAGATATTTTTTAAAAAATTAATTTATAAAATTGGGGCTCTCATGTATTAGTTAATAGATAAACGTCAATTTTCTTTCAAAATAATAATTTTTTTTGGTTAATTGTAAACTATTTGTATACTTTTTAAAATAATCATTTGTAACATTTGTATCAAACATTGATACACAATATCATTTGTAACATATGTATCAAATAGTGATACTATAAAGGACTAAATTGATATAAAAGTATAAATATGGGGATCAACTTGCAAAAATTTAAAAGTTGAAAGACTTAGGTTGCAAATAAAAGAGGACGAAATTGAAATGAAAGAGAAAGTATAAGGACTAAAGTGAAACTTTTATAAAGATGAAGGACTTATTGTACAAATAATCAAGGACTCGAATGCAAATTTAAATGAATTCACGTGAAAATATATATTTTGTGGTATAGATTTGATTCTAATTTATTATTTTATTAATTAATATAATTTTAAGAATGTAGTATTTTTAGAATAAATTTGTTAAGTTGATAAAATTAGAATTATTTTTAAAAAGTGGTTTATTTATGAAAAAATCTCTTGATATTATTTGAATTATGTATTGGGGCTATTCACAAAATGAGTTAATTAGTGTTAAGGAGCCCAAAAAATAAAAATCAAAATCAAAATCAAAATCAAAATCGGGCCGGTCCAACTAGCCCACGGGCTAGATGGGCCGGGCCATCTTGGCCCAGTTTTATTTGGGTTAGGGCCAACCCAACCCAAGAAGGCGGGCTACATGGGTCGGCCCACGGACTGGGCCAATTTTGCCACCTCTAGTTATAGCTACCTTTTCTTCTAATGAATATATCAGTGTAGTGCGCACTTAAAACATGTTTTGAAGAATATATATATATATATATAATTCTGAAGAATACGCATTTTATCAAAATGAAAATTGTAAAATCCTCAATATTTTTAATGTTCATATTTAATATTAAACCAAAATAATAGAGTTTTCTCAATATTATTTAATATTTACTATAAACCCTAAAAATAATAATCTCAGCAAAAAATTTGGAGCTATTAAAATATTTCTAAATGCCTATATATTATGTCATCGAAAACTTATATTTTATGCGAGTGTAGTTATATAATAAAAATAAAATTATACAAAAATTAGATCTTTACATAGCGAGGGGCAAGAGGGCCTCCAAGAGTATCTCTAGTGCATTCTATAGATTGATAACTAAGTCACACAAATGTTGAAAAACTTGCATAAACGTGATATTAATGTCTAATGGATAGACATTCAAGTTTAAAATTGATTTCCAATGCATTCTATGAATTGCTATCGAGATGTCTTTTATTTTCTTCAAATAAAAGTAAAATTACATTTAAATTTGTATAAAAAATTTAAATTTTGTTAAGTCAGCAAGTTTAATAGAACTTATAAATCTAGTCATAACTAGACAATGTCTATTTTTTTCTCTGCCACGTGAGTTTGATGAAATCCTTGTCACCTTCCATTAAAGAGAATTTTTTTAAACACCAACTATTTTGGTTATATGATATATTATTTTAAGCAATCCATGGTTGCATTAGAGATGCTCTAAGTGGCTTGTTCACTTTTAAATTATTTGTGAGTTTTTTATTTTTATTTTCAATGTTACTTGTCTTTTATTTCTTTTTTATTTACTTTTTTTTTCCTTGGTATTATTTTTTCTTACCTATCCCATGTACTTACAAAAACCAAAATTTCAAAAGTAAACAACACAATCTTCGTCGTTTTCCTTGCATGTAATTTTTACCCTTCTTCGACAGAAGAAGTTGGGGGCCTCCTGATTTAGAGGAGGTATCGAAGGTGCCCTAGTCCAGTCTTGTAATAGGTTGGATGAGATATTATATAGTTGTAATACCCTGACTAGACACCGCTACGTCATGCATCGGAGGAAGAGACATTAGGTTCTCTTACACTGTGGCTACATAACTCACCCCTGAAGTGGGGTCTACCGGGTATTCATTCCGGCGTAGTTGCTGGTTGTGGAGTGCCCTTTGGGCCTCGGCCAAATCCAACTCCTTGTACAAGGCTGGGGCCCACCACGCCCAGTTCCTATAGAGGATCATATGTTCGTTCATGATTTCTTCTGTTATCATTCCCACTAGCTGGTCAAAGGTGGTAAGGCTTTTATTGCAAACATCTCTCCAGAATGGGAGATTCATGTTGAGGCCTCCTTTCAAGGCTGAAAGGAATTCGGCATCTGACACTCTTTTGCTGAAGAGAATTTTCTCACTGAAATGGCTGGGGTAGCTTTGAAGCGGTTCGCCTGTCCCTTATCTCATGCCATGGAGGTGCTGCACTTCTTTGAGATGAAGTATTTGATAAATGTCTCTTTCAGCTCTGGCTAGTTGGAAATGCTGCTAGTTCGGAGTTTGTTGTACCACATTTTCATCCCTCCAGACAGGGAAAGGTAGAAAGATCTACATTTCGAGGTTAGAGAGGCCCATCTTTGTTTTATATGTGTTCACATGGTCCAAATGATCACCATTGCCAGTGTAAAGGGTGATTTTTGGCACAGAAAATGTATGATGAATTGGTGTGTTCCTAATCCCAGCTGAGAATGAGAGATTCTTGTTGTCATCATCCACTTCAGTGGGACTGTTGGGACATATAGTGGGACTGTTGCTGCTGTGGTTGATAAGTTATATAGTACTGGGGTTGTTGGTGCTATGTTTGTCATGGAAGAGGTAGGTGGTACTCAGATTATTCCCTTGACATTGCCTCTGCAACCCTTATTTCTCACATATTACTAGTCGGGCTTTGCGGCTGCTCCCTGGGCAGGTTCTCTGGAGGCCCATTCATGGGTGCATTTCCCAGCCTATCAAAGACATTCTCCGACATTGACAATTGGGACCCCTATCATATGCCGGAGGGAAGTGGACCTCGTCCTCATGTTGGTCTCCTCTAGTCGTAGTCAAAGTTGCCTAGTATAGGTAATGACATCAACCAAGGCTGTTCACTTCTTACTGACCTAGTTGAAGCAGAGGTAGTCGAGAGGAAATGGACGGTTGAGACTAACCCAATCATGTTTTGCAGAAGTCCTTTCTAACACTACATATTAGATTGATGGGACCACCTGTTACAACAGCTTGTCACAGCCATAGCTGCTGAAAGAGACCTTTAAATAATGTTGTGATATGACACCTTGGACATGAAAGGAGGTTCCTTGAGATTGCGCTACTTTGCGCTACTTGTCGCACATCAAAGGAACCTGGCCAATTGGCATTGGCATATATAATCTAAGGTCATGTCCCCGAGAAAAGGATAATGAAATTTCAGAGAGAAAGAGTGAAACCATATTGAGTAAGTCCTCCCTACTTATTAGCTTAAGTATCACTCAACGTTCTAAGGAAGTCCGTGGTGGCTATTTTTTTCTTCCTTTTTCAAAAAAAAGAAAGTGATAATAACATATATTTGATGCATCTTTGACTAATAAACTTAAAATACTTTTAAACATTCTTAAACATATTGTAGCTTGTTTAATGCAAATATAGACATAAATTTTATGTTGTAAAAAATTATCGAACACTACTTTAATAGATAAATATTGTATATAACTTTTTTTGTTATATATAAATTTTAGGAAAATGCTAGATGAACAACAATTTGGACATAAAGTTAGACCATTATGTGTAAAATGTCAAATATGTCCTTTGAAAAGACATAAATAGGAATTTGAATTATGTCTTTGCAAATGACAGATTTGACATTTTACACATGATAATCTAACTTTATGTTCAACTTGATGTTCATATGGCATTACTCTAAATTTTATTAATACATTAAATTTTTTTAAAAGAAAAATTACCTCCATACATAATTTTTCGAATCCGCCCCAACTACAACCAATCCAATACAAAAATCCCATAAGCAGTGCCAGTGAACAAGATAAACCATAAAACAGACATTGGAAAACTCAAAAATATATCTGTTGTGGTATTAATAAAGAAAATATATATATCATCTGAAGATTAGAAATACAATCGTACACTTACAACAGCTAAATCACCTGGGCTTGATCTCTTCCAATACTGTGACTTCCTCAAAGCTGCCTCATTTTTTCCTAATATTTAGTGGGTTCTATTTTGGGAATATATCGTATATAGTCTTTAAATAATTCCTAATTTTTGTTTTCTGACATGAATGTTCTTAATCTACATGTTTTAGTGTGTAATCTGAAAAAAATTAATATGCTCTTAGTTTTAATAAAAAAAAATTCAAGTAAATTCTAAATTTTTACAAAATGTGCACATGAGTCCGATACCCTTATTTTTATAAAAAGTGAAAAGAAAACTAATGAATTTTTTTTATTTAAAACTTTATTATTCAAAATATACATAAATTATTTTTGAATATTTTACAAACTTATGAATTAATTAAAATTTAAGTTCATAATCATTAACAAACGTGTCAAATAAAATTATTAATTTTATTATTAAGTAATTACATTATTTAAAATTTCAACTTTTATTTTATGGTTATAACAAAAAAAAAAAAAAAGAACAATAACTTCTAATTGACATTTTGTAAAAATAGCAAACTTTTAGCTACAAAAAATCATATATATCATTTTGTACATACGACAAGTTTTTCTTTATGCATTTCAAGAGAAGTTATCTATTGACATTTTTTTTAAACAAAACGACATTTGAACTATCATTAGTTTTTTTTTCTTTTTCTTTTTCTTTTTCTTTTTATTTTGACAATTAAACTGTATGTAATAAAAATAAAAAATCGACAGTTAAACTGTAGAAATTCTGAAGAAAAACGATAGTTGAATCTGTAAAAAAATTCTACAATCAAACTCTTTGATCGACAGTGGACTGTCGGTCAACGAAAATATTTTTTTCTTTATCTTTTTTACAAATTGAACTGTCTTTTTTTTTCTTCTAAATTTTGATAGCCAACGCTGTTGTTCGACGGCCAAAGCATCGAACTGTCGTTCGAAAATAGCTCAACCCACCATTTTCGGTTTGTTTTTCCATTTCCACATTCTTCTTATTCAACCGACATTAATCAATGAACCCAATTTCTTCTAATATTTTTTGAGCAATTATATTCAACATATTTTCAATAAACTAACTAAACTAATCTAGCACAACACTTGTTGAATTTTTGTTTTTTATAACTCAAATTAATCTAGTATTTTTATGTGAAATAAAAACATAATAAGATTGGTTGAATGTCATAAATTATTTACGTAATTTTTTTTATTATTGCATCTTAATTTTTATTTAAGTTTTTTATATTTTATAGCAATTGCAGAATTTTAATTGAGTCGGCTATAATGATATTTTTAGTACGCTAATTAAATATTTTTAAATAAAGGTACCAAGCTCATTTATACATTTTGCAAAAGTTATAAACTAGACTGCAATTTATTCTAATTAAAATTAAAGAACATATTAGTCCTTTCATCAAATAAGTACCAATTGCGCAACAAACAAAACACATAAGTTAAGATTTTCTATATCAAGAAATAAAAATTAGAGACTATTTATGCACTAAGAAAAAAGATTAAGGACCATATGCGCCATGCTTGCAAATCTTGGCTAGATCTAACGTCAAAGTAGAGCATTCAAAAATGCAAAATAATAATAATAATAATAAATGTAAAAGTAGAGATACAAACATGAGCCGTGCCGATCTGCATTGGTTAGGCAGAAGCCCTGTCGTGTATGTGTCCCGACTTTTCAAGCTGGTCATTTTGGATTTTAAGTTTCTAAGTTAGTGATCCACGTGTACAAATACAAACGTAATTTAATTTAAAAAATGAGAATATTATACCTACTACTTACCAATTTTAAAATAATTTCAAATCTAACAACATAATAGATTTATTTTAAAAAAACTACATAATTAATATTATATTAATTAATAAAATAATAAATTAATTATTTATACGATAAGTCTTTTATCTTTATAATATCTCCACTTTAGTCTATGTATTTTCTCTTTCATTTCAATTTCATCCTCTTTTATTTGTAACTCAAGTTCTTCAACTTTATATTTTTACAAATTGGTCCCTATATTTATACTTTTATATCAATTTAGTCCTTTATAGTATTACTATTTGATACAGATGTTACAAATGATATTTTATATCACTGAATATGTTACATACTATATTATGTTATTTTACACATCACATATTATATGAATTGGTATTCTGTATCACTTATTTTACGTATGTTATAAATGATGAAATCAATAGTTTTATTTGTTAAATTTGACATTGTGTTACATATCTATATCATACTGATATTACATAGTATCAATAGATTTTTAAAAATACGAACTTATTGAAATTTAGAGTTTGTTTTATATAGATGAAGGACTTATCGTACAAATAATCAAAGATTCAAGTAGCAAATTTACATATTCAATTATCATATATTATTTAATACAATAAATTAAAATAAAAAAAAAACCATTTTTTTTTAAAATAAATGAAACAAAAATAGTTTTTTTAGAATTATTTTTTAAAAAATTGCTTATTTATGGGAAAAAAAAAAAACTCCTTAAAAAATACTATAAAATAGAAATAACACAGAGAGAACCCATTTGACTTTTTGCAGAATGCCTTTGTACGAGTCATTTTTTTTTTTTTTTTTTTTTTTATCGAAATGTACGAGTCATTTTTTTGTATGTTGAAACTTGTGTTAGAGAGCAAAATTACTTAGGGCATGTTTGGTGAAGTTTAAAAATAGTTTTTTAAGAAATTTTGAAAAAATTTGGTGAAATATATGGCTGAAAAATTTATGAAATTATAGGTCTCATAAAATTTGTGAATAAGAATAAATTTGGGAAAAAAAAAAAAAGTGTTTAAACTAAACTATGCCAAACATATGCTTAATCTATTTTCTAAAAAAAAAAAAAAAAACTAATCTGGGTCGTGACCCGACACGGGTCATATATGGTTAGACAGACTGTCCCCGACCTATTTTACATCTCCGGAAGAGCTTTGATTTTGATGGCTCTATCCAGCCCATTTGGAAGATATTACAAAATGGGCCGTAAATCTAATTTCTTGATTAAAAATCCCCAATTCTCGCTAGGGTTTAGAAGTCCCCTTCTCTATAAATTAGACACATTGGTAATTAGGTTTTCGACAGTTCTTCATCTTCCCGCAGGCTCCCGATTCAGCTTCAATGGCTCCTCTCTCTCTCTGTCTCTCTCTCTCTAACGCACGGTGCGCACACACACACACACACACGAACGGGGTAAGTTTAAGTGCTATTTTGCCTATATTGAAGATGATGAAAGGAATAAAGTGTGATGGTCAATCCCATATGATCAATTATAATCGTTTTTGCTGCGTTCTTTCTGATTCAAAATTTTCATTTTCTTCTCTTTTTAACTATTTTATTTTATATTTTTTAGTTATATTATACGCCTTTTGATTTATGATATATACAAGAAATATATATATATATATATATATATATATATATATATATATATATATATATATATATATATATATATATATTTTGTTGAATCATCAAGATGATGAAATCAGAAAATCTTAGGACACCTTCTGACGCAGTCTGACAATGCTGTGTATGAGAAAGATTTTATTTCTGATACTTGATGCTTTATTTTTAATTGGTTTTTTCTAATAAATAGTATTTTTTTTACCGATATATTTGTACATGTTCGATTATTGGATGGCATTTACCTCTTTCTCAAAGTCTATACTATAAATATTTGCTTATTTCTAATAAAATTTAAATTAATGATTTTTTTTTATAATGGGTTTATTTTTAATTTTTTTCCTTTATTTTAGAGTCCAAATAATAAATAAAAGTGTAATTAATAAAATAAACATATATTTTAATCATTTTATTACACCCAGTTAACATAAATAATTGATGAAAATAAAGAACCCTGTAATTGCTCCAACAATTTTTGAATCAAAAATGGTCCACGTTTCCAATAAATATTCATATGCAAAATTAGTGCACGCACGAACAATTCATTAGACAAGCTAACTAGCATTTACAAGTGTCTAGATGAGTAACAATTGGTCTGTTGCGAACCAAGTTAGACTACTTTTTCGCACACAATCATCCATTTGATCAACCAGTTCCCAAGAACGAAGTGAGAATCTATGCCACCGGTCTATTGCAATTTTAGAAACAAGCTTAAAAGTCTTCTCAATCAACTCACCACCACCGGTCTCTAGTACCATTAGTGTCGGACTTTTGCACTTCTCCAACAAGTTAGCATTTTCTTTGGTTTTTGATTTTATCAAAAGGGAAATTTGCACTTGTCAAGTATGTAGCAAAATTCTTCAATCCATTTTCACCATTAAATCCCGGATTTGCTTTCTTTTTTTAAAAAATAAGAAAAAATACAAAACAATAGAATAACAAAAAATAAGTAAAATTGCAAAAAAAACCTCATGAATTTTCAAAACTATATAAAAATATCATTAAAAATAATTTAATACATATTAATACTAAAAAAATTAGAAAAAATAAACATTTTATCTTTTTCATCTAAGTTCACCACACCCACCCACATCTACCCCACTCCCACTTTACCTCACATAACACCCACACAAGACCAAACATCACTTTCACAAGTGCAATCACGTTTGAGATGGTACTACTGCATTAGAAAAATTAATTCAAAAAAAGAAGATAAAAATCAACCGGTTACGATTTGAGTTTTTCAATCTAGGCTGTGATTTTGTTATTTAAGTAAAAAAATTGAGGACGATATTTGTGAAAAAAAACTGAATGTGGATGATATTGTTATAAAGTTGAAAGAATATGGACGATTAGTGTAATTAACTCTTTATTTAATGATTGAATTTTTATGATTAAATTAACTTTATTAGACTGATAAAAATCTCTGTTGTTAATATGGAGTTATTATTTTATTACCTATAAACTTTTACGTTGATAATATTTATTTTTTAAATATTTAATTTTTTGTCATAATTTTTATCGACATTAAATATATGAAATAAGTTTTTTTATTCGTTAGTGTAAGAGATTATGTTAACAAAATTATTTGGAAATAAAGTTCTTAATATGGAGTTTTAAACGAGAAGCTTGGACGACTATCTTATTTAGTTAAGGCTAAGAATATGTTTAGTAAAGTTTTTTTTGTAAATTATAAGCAGCGAGTTATATAAAATGTGTAGATAAAAAGCAGATAAAAGTTATATGTATTACGAAATGTGCGAATAAAAATAATATTTGACTAATATATAAGTACTTCTAAACAGTAATAAACATGCTCTAAGCTTATTGTGGTTATATCAAAGCTTCACTTGATAGTCAATGATTGGATGTACATTTGAGAACCTAGTGCATTTCTTGTGATAAAATTCCCACCATCAAGAAGCATTTTAGAGCAGGAATTTGCCGACCATTGGCGGGGAGTTACTTTATGGGTTTCTTCAGCCATTTTCCTAAAGAGACGGGGGAAGGGAAGAAGCAAGCAATTCTTTAGCTTCCTTGATTTAGGTGGTCGCGGGTGTTTTTGGTTGGGTGAGGTGGGGATGGGGTTGGTTGGAGATGAATGGATGATTTTTCTTTTTTAAATTGATAATAGTGCTTCAACTATTTTGCCCTTTCTTTAAATTCACATAGATGATCTTTCGCAGTTTTGAAAAAGTTAAGATGGTGTTCTCTTTGCGTTTGAGTTTTATGTTTTGAGTTTTGAATTCATTTTGTATTTTGTGTTTTGAGTGTTTGTTTTGAGATTTTTGAAAATATGTTCTTTTTTGTGTTTTCGAAAATTGTTTTTGAAAATACAAAATTCGAAAACGCGTTTACTTGAATTTTTTGAGAAATTTGGACTTGGAATTAAAAACAATTTAAACTTGAAATTTAAAGCACTTATTATTATTTAAAAATAATTTAAACTTGGAATTAAAAACATGTAAACACAATTAAAATTATTTAATTATGAAATTAAAAACATTTAAAAACAATTAAAAATATTTAAAAAGAATTAAAAATATTTAATTATGGAATTAAAAACTTTTAAAACAATTAAAAATATTTAAACACAATTAAAAACATTTAATTATAGAATTAAAAACATTTAAAAACAATTAAAAACAATTATTTGGAATTAAAAACATTGTTTTAAACAATTAAATATATTTAAAAAAATTATTGTTGGAATTAAAAATATTTAAGTTCAATTAAAATATTTAAAAACACACTAAAAATATTTAAAAACATTGAAAAACAATTATTGTTGGAATTAAAAATATTTAAAAACAATTACAAATAATTAATAACAATTAAAAACTTGGAATTAATTAGAATTACAAATAATTATTATTTAAAAACAATTAAAAATATTATGTTTGGATTTAAAAACAATTAAATTAATTCAAAGCAAAAACAAAAAAGCCACGCATTTGGAGAGTTGAACCCCTGACCTCCTTGTTGGAATTTGTGCATGCTAACCATTTTGGCAAGGAACAGCTCTTTGTTAAGAAAAACGTAGAAATTGGTTATATTATAATTATCTTTTCAGCGTAAAATGAAAAAAATAAAATAAAATGCCGGATGCTAGACTCGAACCGCGTACCTCCTTATTGAAAACGCGCGTTTTCAACCGTTTTGAAAAACAGCCATTTGTTGTACACAAAACGCAAAATGATGAAAATATCATTTTCCATTTCCTTTGAAAATTTTTTGAGTGTTTTGGAAAATGCATTTTCAAAAATGGTAAAAAGAACGTGTTTTCACTATTTTCAAAAACACAAAATAGAAAATGGTTGAAAACACCCAAAGAGAACATGCCCTAAGAGTCTGAATTGCAATTTGTCTATTTTCTTTTTCTTTGTGTTGTTTTAGTTTATTTAAGTTGGATGACAAAATTATCATAAATAAAATTGAGGATAATATGTACGATTAAAATTGAATAGGGACAAAATTGCGACAACTTTCAAAGATTGAGGACCTTTAGTGTAATTATTCTTACAAAAATCAGATTACAACAACTGAAGTTTCATCTCTAAATTCTATTTTATTTTTTAATTGTAATTGCGATCCTTGTAATAGTTCGGGTCTAAAATCTTATCCTTTCCAACACACATTTTTCTCGACATTCTACTATTATTGTTGTAGGATGTTTACAAATGCAACAAGTATTAGCTATCAACCTAAATTAGATTTTTTCTTCTATACCAATTTTGGTGCAGCAACGAATTTGTTGACAAAGAAAAACTGAAGAATCTTGATAGACTTAATTTTAAAATAGAATTGATTAATTACAAAACATGTGCAGCCCTTTTCTAATATAGTTAATAAACAAACTCCAAAATAAATACTAACAGGATTAGTGATGGCAATGGGGTGGATTCGGATTGGATCGGCTTGATCCGTATTCGTTCCGTAATAATTGTAAGAGATCCAAATCTGCAGATTGATCAGCATTTGATCGGGACGGATCGAGCAGATCAGAGCACTGATCTATATATATACACTGATCTTTTTTTTTTTTTTTTTTTTTCACATCCCAAATACATGCTTTGTTCGTGGCTGCATTACTGTTCTTACGGTATAATGAATTCCAGATTGGTGGAAGAGCCGATTTTATTGAATTCATGGAAAACAAGGTTAGTGGGAATCTTGCCAACAACATTAACCTTGGGAAAAAAGTGCTCTATCAATTGGGGAAAATGACACCATTATTTATGAAAGAAGTCCCAACTCTTTTTCAAAAGTAGTTCTTTTGAATATTGTTATATAAGCCTACCTTGGATTGTCAGAATCAATCAACCTTCTGCGTGTAGAAAGAAAAAAATGTTCAAGACAAACAATAAAATTTGTACAAACTATAAAGACTCAATCAACATTAATAATTTTTTACTATTTATACAAACTATAAAGACAAATATAGCTGACAAATGGGATAGGTTGAGCCAGTCCAGCCCGTTAGAGCTGAGCCACACATGAAATTAGACTGGGTTGGACCAGCCCATCCCATTAGAGCATGGCCACACATGAAATTAGGTTGGGCTGGCCCAATCTAGTTTTGTATGAGCCAGAAATATGCTAATTCGGTCAAGCCCATTGGCCCAACTTGGTATTAATTTTTATTTTTTTTAAATAAATTTTTTATACAATCTAATACATTACATCAAATACAATCTTAAATAAATTTGGACTATATATTTGAAATTTTTAAAGAGATTAATTTATAAAATTGAGGCTCTCATGTATTAGTGAATAGATAAACGTTAATTTTTTTTCAAAATAATTTTTTTTTTGTTAATTGTAAACTATTTGTACGCTTTATTAAAAAAAATACAAATATTAGTCTTATTAATTTGAGATATAAGCATGTTTGATTTAAATTAAAAAAGTTTACTTATAAGTAAATTTAAAATAAATTATTTACTTGTCACACCAAATATATTTTGAATTGAAACTTAAATTAAACTAAATTTTAATTAAATCTAAACAATTTTATGTTGGATTTTATGATTTTTGGACTAATGTTTATTGGTGACTTGGGCTTAGATTATTTTAGATTGTTATTATTTTGATTATGTATTGAGGCTATTAACAAAATAAGTGATTAGTGTTACGAAAAAAAAAATCAAAATCGAGTCAACCCAACTAGCTCGCGTGCTAGATCGACCGGGCCATATTGACCCACCCAAAATCCAGGTTATATGGGCCAGCCCTAGGCCAGGCCGATTTTTGCCACATCTAAAGACAAACAATAAAATTCCTTAATATTTGCCTAAATTTTCTCTAAAAATATGCCACATTCAATTCTCCTATCAAAATCTACATTCAATCATCCCGTCAAAATTAACAGAAAATAACTTTTTTATAGTTAATTTTCTAAAAAATTAAACCAAAAAAAAAAAAAAAAAACTAAGTTCCTTACAATACAAGGGCTGGACCACTGCTTTCTTTTTCTTTCTTCTTTTCTTCTTCTTTCTCGAATGTTTTTCTTCGGCTGGTGGTGATAGGCGGTTGTTTCTGTGGGATGAATTGTGAGCGAGGCAGCAAGACGCACTAAAACATATGTAACACACACGTACATATCACTTTAAATTATTTTTAAAAAATTGGTTTTTGGTATTTATATAAGATTTGATTTTTCATGAGAGAGAGAACAGTGGCCTAAAAAGATACATGTAATCTTAAATAAATAAATAAATTCAGAGAACTTATTAAAGTATGTCTTATCCCAATCGGTTCCTTCTATAAGTTTCAACGATAAGATCTTCAACGCATCAAATTCAAATCCATTCATTCAAAGAATCAAATCAAATGTCATCAAGTTTTCTATGAACTTTCTATGAAAAATTTGTTGATGGAGATGAAAATAAATTCGAAGGGCCGGACTTATAATTCGCTGTTGTACTGAAGAGAAGCCAACTTGTGAAACTTGGTGTGGAATAAAAGCTTTGGTGGACAATGGAAAAAGGTTAAACAAATAAAACCTCAAATTAATTCAACATACTTAAAGTGGACAAAGTAGATCCACTTCTTCTTTCTTGGTTAATGTCATCTATTTTCAATAAACATTGAATACTTTAACCGATTTCAAATTAACCAACAATTTAAAAAATAAAAATTTGTTGAAAATATTTTATGCACTCAAACAACCAAAGATTTATCAACTAAGAGGAGCTTTATATTCAACCCAAAAAGGACCCCTAATTGTAATAGAGTTTCAAAAAAATAAAAAAATAAAAATAAATTATCATGAACAAAACTGGCAGGTATAAGGATTAATTCCATTAATCCCAACTTTGTTCATATCTTAAAGAATTTCATTCCAACAAAAATTGTGCTACATAGTCTTCAAATTCAAGTTCAAATCAAATTTTAAAATTAAAATCAAAATCAAGATTTATTTATTTATTTTTGTATAATAAATGAATAAATCTTGAGGGGTATTTGTAGACACTAAAAAATAAAATAAAATAAATAAATGAGCTTGGCCTATTAAAAACAAATAGTCTATTTAAATTGATTAAAGTCCAAGTCTATTATAATCCGTTCATATTAAAACTAACCCACGTAAAAAAAATTCGTCCCACTTTTTTTTTTAATATTTATTTTAAATGAGTTAGCAGTTATAAATAGAAAGTAGGTAGTTTGAAATTTCTCTATAAATAGGATATTAAGTCCAAGAAAAATCAAAAATTAAAATTCTGGCAAAAGAAAAGCCAGAAGTCCAGAAGCAAGTTCATGAGAAAATCTACAACTCGGAAGAAAATCCAAAACCCGAGAAATCTCAAGAAGATCAAAATCTTCTTCAAATTAAAGCAAGTCCAAGCCAAATCGAAGAAGATCAAAATCTTCTTCACAAATCAAATACAAGCCAAGTACAAGCATTGAAGGTTCAAGCAAATCAAATTTCTAACAAGTCTCGAAGTCCAGGATTCAAGCCACGTGGCCCCTCGTCTTCAACACTCGGAACGTTAATCAGAAGATTCTGCAGCTACACAATCACAAGAAGATCATCTACTTTGTAATTTATCAAAATTTTATTTTACACAATTTCTGTATTTTAATACACGAAATTCGTTGTAAACTAATTTTGATGTATAGGAAAGAAACTGTGAATTTTGAAGAAGTTACAAGTAAATTAATTTCTGAAGAAAGGAGGTTGAGTGGTGGAAGTAATATTTTATCTCAAAACTCGTTATTTGTTGTTGAAAAATGGAAGAAGAATAACTCCATGAAAAGGAAAGTATTTTGTTGGAATTGTGGACAATCTGGTTACATGAGGAAAAATTGTCCAAAAGGTAATTGCTTGATATCAGATACGAACAATATGTCTCTCTTTATGAGAGACGATGATGTCGCTTGAGTAAATATTTATATCTTTGTGACATACGTTAATTGTCATGATAGAGGATTGTGTTACTACTAGCGGGTCTACATGTTTGCACATGGATTTTGGCTTGACATTAATGCGGGGTGTGTGGTAAAATTGATGTCGATGGCTAATGAACTTCCAAATAAGTCAAACAAGGAGGTTGCACTATAATATTTAAGCAAATTTATTCGACATGAACTAATAAAATTCTTAGAATTCGTTAATTCTAAGTGATTATACTTATATGGTGGAGTATGTTAATTCTCTGTTTTGAAAATTGAGATTGTGAAAGTTTACCAGTTTTTTTTAAGTATCGAGATGAAGAGCTGCATAAGAGATAATTGAGTTTTGACTCGTTTTTTGTTAAGATGGAGATTACTGAGATATTTTCTGAAAACGTGGTAGTCAAAACTTGAAAGACGTCTAGGTCGACTAAAATTGAACAAGTTTCTAAATATTAAACACTTTGATAGTCGAAACTTGGAAGACATTGAACAAGTTTTCAAATCTTGGACTCTTTAGCAGTCAAAACTTGGAAGAAAATTAGGTCATATGTTAACTATAAATTGACGTGGTTTATTCTCTTTTGTAAATGTGAATTGAGGATTTTTTTAGAAAAAAATTATAAGCATAACATTCTAGTTGTTTTACTTGTTCTCTTTGTGGGTTGTACAAATAGTAGAAATTTGTGGGAAGTTTAGGATATTATTTTTCTTAAGATACTTGAGAAATTTGGGTGGATAAAATCCATATGATTGTAATAATTTTTCATTTAATGAAAGCTTTGACAGTCCATAAATCTTTCTCTATCTTTCATATTTTTATGTTTCGTTATCTTACTCTGAATAAAGATCTTGTGAGCAATAAAAGAATTGGTCTCAATTCCCAATAGTGTTTTCATTAGAAATTAAAACTTATTTGTTTGTTTTTCTTTTTTGGTCTGAGGATTAATATTTAAAGTTAAAATTATAATTCTAGCTTTCCATGTATATTTTAGCAGTATGTATTGAATTATGTAGACACTTAGTTACCTATTTTATAAAAATTAGTAATAAAAAATTTTAAAATTTGATTTTTGCTGAAGTAGTTATTCACAATTTGAGTAGGCATTCTTTTGATTAATTTTAAGTCTCAATATGATGCAGTAGTTCATATAGCTCTATCAACAATACAAAGTAGGAGTAATTTTCTGTTAAAAAGAAAAATAATAAATCCAAACAGTGAATTGCAATTTTACATGAACTAATCACTTTGACTTTCCCAAAAATTGAATTCATTAAACAAGTGACTTCTAGAGAAAAAAATCGTGAATAGTTTAAATTTGATGATGTGACTGCTCTTATAATTTCAAGAATTAGCAATAAATTTGTTTATTAATTTAAGACTTCAACAAATATTCTAGTCCTTGGGCATGCTTCAAATAGAACGGGGCAAGAATGAGATTTAAACGGTTGTTATGGTATAATTTATTCATCATAAAGACCAACTTGGAACTCGGGCAATTAAATTCAAACACTTTTGAAAAAAAAAAAACAAGAATTTTATTAAATTTAACTTTTTAATATTTTAGCTCCACGAACTAAATTCCTGGATCGTGCCCTGCGTGAGAGCCATTTTAGGATCCTCTGTTGACCTTCATTTGTAGATAGAATTTTCAATGAGTGGGAACAAGCACCCTACCTAATAAAGGAAAGGGGCTTATTGAGTAAATCTCTGAAGTTTCTCTTTTCCTTTGCTTTCTGATATCAAGAATATAGGCATAGAGTTCACGTTTCTTCTTGTTTATTCCTTGCAGCTGTTTCTGTAACAAACAAACAACCTTTTCAGCTTCCTTTAAATCTTTCCAAACTTGTTCCTCAGAAGCAATGATTGGCTTTTGTTTCTTCTTTAACTCTTGGAGTTCACTTAACATGAGCTGCAGAAGATTATGCAGGGAAAATAAAAGAAGCTAAAATCAGCTCTTAATATAGCTTAAAGGATTCTACATGTTAAGACAATACTGCATACATTCATCTGATCGTTTAGTCCTTCTGAGTCGGGGATATATACGTGGCACGAGCAGTGATATGTCTGTCTTCGTTTCTTATCTACATCAGAAGATGGTTTTTCACTATCTTCTTTAGCATGCTTAATTGCTCTCAAAATCCTCCTTTCCTTGGCTAAATTGTTATTGCCATGTTGCATCTGCTGACACAATTCTTGAATCTGTTTCGAGATTTACAATTCAGAAAATTGAAAGGAGAAAAAGGAAGAAGGACGAATTCTAACTACGACAATGAAATTTAGATAGCAAATAAATGTTATAAAATAGCAGCGGGAAAGCATGGCCAAGGTTCGCTAACTCCATTGCACTTGGGATTGGAAGGGGTGATGCCTAAGGTGTAAGGAATTGATGTGTATACATGCACAGCGGAAAATAAATATTCAATTCCTATAAGCCCGGATCAACCTTGCACTTAGAGAGAATTCGTGATAGAAGTTTACATTTGATGAATATCGTGATATCTGATTATCTGATTGGTTGGATGTGCGATCTTCAATACCACAGCTGTCCAGATGTCCAGCCTCCAATGGTGATCCACACAGCAAAAACAGATCTGGACTTCCACGATGAAGAACAGATGAAAGCAGAACTTTTGGGAGAAGTTGATTGGGTTGTCTCTTACAAGTGCTAGCAAGTAATAGAAAACAACTCTTAACCCTAATACGTTGCGCCTATGTATTTATAGGCGGGGCTAACCCTAACCCTAGCCCTAGTTCTAGTCCAACTAGAATTCATCAACAATCAGGCCCGATTAAATAATCTTATTAATTAATTTGGCCCAATGAGTAATTAAGTCCGACCCAACTAATTGGACCTTGAACATTAATTCTTACAATCTCCCACTTGGACAAGGTCCAACTCCAGATGCTCAATTCTCGCCTTTTGTGTGTGACCCATTAGGTTCCCATTCACGATGGCAAACGCAGTGATATTCTCATCGATTCACCGAGATCGATCAATTCATGTCGCCGTCCAAGATTGACATCTAGCAATGTGTCAAGGCAATCCATGTGAAGGAAAATGTCATGTGGTATGACAGAACCAATATATGTGCGGTTACCGTAGAAATATAATCCCTTCATCAATATAACCCAATTAGTTAAGAGATATGGATCAGCGTCAATCTCATTTCAACCAATTATGTTATTCACCTCAACTCTTCGTTGATCTAATCTAGTTATGATTGAAACATTTTCAACTCATAACTCCACCTCGGCCGAGGAAATTTATATCAACTTAAGTGGGCAAAATGCAGGTTATAATCTCCTACTTTCCAGGAGTGACGAATCCTCATATTGGACATTCACAACCTTCATACGATTCTCACTGTACCCGTACGACGTCTTCCTGGTGACTCAAATCTTCGAGCCCCATCAAACGCTCGTCAAAGTACAGTGGTCCTCATATAAGATTCTATAATGTTCTCAAGTCAAAGGACCAAATCCACAACCGCGCATTAGAGATTTACCACTGACGCTTGGATAGTTATCCATGTGGAATCTCTAGGCGGATCATCCAATGTCATGTTCTCATAACAATGCATTCATGTGTTCATTTAGATGTCCCTCTACATCTTAGCTCATGAGATCAGCTACTTTCTTTCAAAAAAAATGTAACACATACTAGTCTATCCGCAATAATGATATCCGTATCTCATTATTACTATGACTAGGGATATTTCAAGAATAAGTTATTTATAACTTGTATCTCACAATCACAACACCTTGTGATTAACAAGTTACTGTGAACTTTTCTTCGGATTCTATTATTTTAAATAATAAATTTTTTAAAAAATAACAGATCTGCCATTAAAATGTAGACAAGCATTTAATTAATCAATTTGTTCATATACTTCAATGTCTAACAAAAAGTATATCACAAAATGTCCCATTCAAACTAAATCCAATCACTCAGGTATCTTAATACCATCAAATTTAGCATGACCATCATGCTTGTGCTGGGACAACAACTTTGTCAAAAGATCTGCTACATTATCGTATGTTAGGACTCGTTCTATCTTTATATAATTTCTTAAGATTATCTCCCTGATGAGATGATACTGCCTCAATATATATATCTGGATCATTGATGAGACTTGGGTTCCTTCGCTTGTGCGATGGCTCCATTGTTATCACAATACAAGTTATTGGATCAACAATGCTAGGAACTATTCCAAGTTCAGTAATGAACTTCTTGATCCAGACTGTTTTCTTTGCTGCTTCTGAAGCAGCTATATATTCGACTTCTGTAGTTGAATTAGCAGTCGTTTCTTGTTTGGAACTTTTCCAACTGACTGCACCATCATTTTGAGTAAATACATATCCAGAACACGTCTTTAGTTCCATACACCAAGAACATGTCTTTATCAGATTGAAAGCTGACATCGGCATAACTTTGAACTCTAAGTTCATTTCCTCCATATACCAAGAACATGTCTTTATCAGATTGAAAGCTGACATCGGCATAACTTTGAACTCTAAGTTCATTTCCTCCATATACCAAGAACATGTCTTTAATCCTTCCTAAGAACTTAAGGATGTTCTTGACTGCGATCCAATGTTTCTCGCCAGGGTTCACTTGGAACCTGCTTGTGACACTCAAAGCATATGAAACATCCAATCGAGTACATAGTATTGCATGCATGATAGATCCTATTGCTAATGCATAAGAAATTCTATCCATGCGATCTCTTTCAATTTGTGTCTTTGGACACATCTCTTTTAAGAGATAGATCCCATGCCCGATGGGACAGAGTCCTCTCTTGGACTCTTCTATGCTAAATCTTCTTAAGATTTTATCTATGTACATATCTTGAGATAGGCCAAGCATTCTCTTAGATCTATCTCTATAGATATTTATACCGAGAATGTACGCTACCTCTCCCATATCCTTCATGGAGAAATTTTTGGATAACCACAATTTAACTGATTTTAGCATTGGGATATCGTTTCCTAATAATAGTATGTCATCCACATACAAAATTAGAAATACGACTTTACTCCCACTAACCTTTTTATACACTCATGGTTCATCTTCATTTTTGATAAAATCAAACATTTTGATTGTCTCATCAAAAAGAAGATTCCAGCTCCGAAAGGCTTGCTTTAATCCATATATGGATTTCTGTAGTTTGCATACCTTGTTTGACTCTATGGATTCAAGACATTCAGGTTGTGTCATGTACACATCCTCGCTAAGATTCCCGTTAAGGAATGCAATCTTGACATCCATTTGCCAGATATCATTGTTATGGTATGCTTCTATCGCAAGCGGAATCCGAATTAACTTAAACAAAGCTACTGGTGAGAAGGTTTCGTCAAAGTCAATCTCTTGTCTTTACTTGTAATCCTTCGCAACCAATCTTGCCTTGTAAGTATGAACATTATCATCCATGTCGACCCTTTTTAACGTAAACCAATTTACAGCCTATAGGTTTTACCCCTTCAGGCGGGTTAAGCAAGGTCCAAACCTTGTTTTCGTACATGGAGTTCATCTCAGATTCTATGGCTTCCTGCCATCTCTTTGAGTCAACACTTGACTTCGATTCTGCGTAAGTAGTAGGTTCATCTTCCTCGATTAGTAATACATTACTAGTAATCAGGAGATCGTATCTCAGAGGAAAATGAATGACTCTGCTCGACTTACGCGAAGCTGGTGTGTCCTTGGGAACTGGTTGTTCCCACTTTCTCAATCTGTGCTTCATCAGATGCAAGCTCAGCCATTGGAATATCTAATTGGTTAATTTTATTTGTGGTTTCTTGAATCTCTTCAAGATCTACATTGCTCCCACTGTCTTCTTTAAGAATACAGCAAGTCTCGATATGATGACCTTCATCTCGATAGAATTTTAGAAATAATATCCAACACTTTCTTTTGGATACCCCACAAATAAACAATTATCAGATATAGCTCATAGCTTATCTGATTCAACGCGCTTCACATAAGCGTCGCATCCCTAAACCTTCATGTATGAAAGATTAGGTATTTTTCCCTTTCCATAACTCGTATGGAGTTTTATTGATCGATTTAGATAGGGCACGGTTTAGTGTATAACATGCAGTGTTAATCGCATACCTCCAAAACGATTTTGGAATAACTACGCAACTCACCATTGATCGCACCATATTAAGTAAGGTGCAATTTCTCCTTTCAGATACACCATTTTATCATGGTGTATACGGTGGAGTCCACTGCGAGAGAATCTCATTCTCTTTTAGATAGTCTAAAAACTCACCCTTCAAATATTCTCCACCTCGATCAAATCTAAGTGTTAGAATATTTTTCTCGATTTGCCTTTCTACTTCTTGCTTGAATTCCTTGAACTTTTCAAGGGCTTCACTCTTGAATTCTATCAAGCATATAAAACCATATCTAGAATGGTCATATGTAAATATGATAAAGTAAGAAAAGCCACCTTTAGCATCTTTAGACATTTGTCCATATACATCAGTATGTACAAGACCCAAAATGTCTGCAACTGTGTCTCCCTTTCTTGAAAATAGGGTCTAGGTCACTTTGCCCAACGGGAATGATTCACACTTATCAAATGATTCATAATCATTTGAATCCAAGTATTCATCTTTATGTAACTTGGTGATGCGTTTTCATTTATATGACCGAATATGCAATGCCAAAGATATGAGTATTTTAGTTTTATCTCTTTTATGCCTTGTGGTTCCACTTCTAATGCCATTTGTTTCCACATTGAAAACACGAATCATCAGATTTGGATTCGTCTTTGCTTAACTGTTTTTCCAACAGATTCGACCTTCTTGGATCCTTTCTAAAAGGTCCATTTAGATTTCCTCTTAGTACCCTTAGAGGTATCAATGGCCAAAGTTTACCCATTTCCTTGGGCTTAACAGTTTTTAGCACGTTTAGCAGCTTAAGTAGGGTACACTGAATCTTATTCATGTTGAAGTTCATAATGAACTGCAAAAAGTTATTAGGTAGGGACTGTATAACTAAGTCTATTACTTAGCTTGTTGTCCATGGTAAAACTTAATTGATTTTATTTTTCAATATAATCAATCATCTTCAATACATGAGCACTGATTGAAGATCTTTTTACCATCAAACCTCTTTATAACCTTTTGGATGTCTCATACTGTTCAGTCCGTGACTGTTCATCATTCAACTCCTTGAAATGATATATTTTGGTATAGGCATCCAAACTCTCGTGCTGCTTTTCTAACTCAAGTGACATATTGCAAGCATCATATGTTGCAGTGTTACTATTATCACTGTGTTCTTGTAAGCCTGCACGTTCCCCAACGTAGCCTCCTCAATAGGAGCTTCTGTCATTAGCTGCTTATTGACAGATCCAATTTTTCTTTTTCATGCTTGAGAACAATTCTCAGATTGTGGTGCCAGTCCAAAAAATTTGGTCTGATATGTTTGTTGGCATCCAATATGCCTCTCAAACTTATATGGTTATTGTTACCACACGATTACGATACGGCCGCCACGTCAGCACAGGCCCCATCTAAGCCCAGTAAGGGCCCAATTCGTAATCCATCAAGAACCTTATCTGGGCCCCTGCTAGGGCCAGGGAAGGGCCCGTCACTAGCTTAGGCCTTCGGCCAAAAATCTGCGAGTCATGTGGAGGGTCTTGGCACCCGCATGCGAACTATAGGGCCTCGTCAGGCCTCGCATCACTCGTAACCAGCGAGCAGCTCGGTATGCCGGGAGAACCAGAGAAGTAATTAAAGAAAGATTGCGTTGGATTGGGCGCACGAACCTCCACAAGGAAACACAATCATGATCTCCTAAAATCATGCAACGTGATAAACTCAAGGAAGGAAGGCGATCTCGGGTATCCTTATCACAAAAGGAAGGAAGACCCGATTGGGGATCTAATTGATTTCGTCTTCCAAATCAATTAGGATTCTTGCGCTATAAAAACAATGCCTCCGATTGTTCTAAGGTACGTACTTTTTATGCTTACGAATCCCACCCTAAACTCTGCTCAAACTTCTGCCTGCTTGTCTCTCCCACACTCCTATTTTGTTCCCGCCCCCGCGTATTCCTTATATACCGGCTGTTGACTTGATCGTCGGAGTGCCAACGATCGTCGGACCACTTTTCTCCGGTGATCTTGGCACCTAACGGTCGTCCTAGTGTGCAGGTAACATACGAGCTGGCAGAGGAGTGACTGGAGATCTATTGGCACGTGGACTGGTGCAGGTTCAGACGTCAACAGATTGGCACCGTCTGTGGGAACCGAGAAGCCTTACACGACCTAGAGCTTTTGGTAAAATGTGTCTTCTACCCAGAAGAGCATGACGTCCGAACAGTCTACAGAAGAGGAGGTGGAGTCCCACCATACCAACCTGCGACAGGAGAACGTTCAGGACTTACAGAACGTTACCCTTCGCAGAAAGAGAAGGCATCAGAAGAAACGAACGATGGAGCAGGAGAACCAGGACCTCAAGATAGACAACGCCCGGATGAAGGCCACGCTTGAACTGTTGGAGAATCAATCCCTCCAACATGGACCCAAGCGCAGCCGTGCCCGGAGGAGTCTCTCATCCACTGGTTCGCTGGACAGCCAGGGTTCCCGAGAAGAACCCCCCGTTTCCCATGACCGGAGCCTCCAGAATCCGGCTCCGAAGCCTCCGCAGAACGGCCACAAAGGGAGACCCTTCCCTGTACGAGAAAGCCATCCTGTTCCTGCAGCTAGCGTGTTTGACAGGCTGGGAGTAGGGTCTTCGATCGCGCCACCCAGCCCTCGCACAGCAGGCGCAGCGAGCACAGCGAGACCCGTACGGAGAAGAAGAAGGACCAGAAGAATCAAGAAAAAACCGAAGACGAAAAGGAAAGGCTGGAGTGTTATGAGGACGATGATGACGAGAATCTACCCTTCACCAGCTACATGAAGGCGATGGAGGTGCCGACCAACTTCCGAATGCCTATCATGGACAAGTATAATGGGAGGGGTGACCCCACGGACCACATTAACACCTACAAGACAAAACTCCAGGGCCAATCTCCCGCAGTGAAGTGTCGAAATTTCCATACCACGCTCACGGGTGATGCGAAGAGGTGGTACAACAAGCTAAGACCTGGGAGCATCCGAAGTTGGCCACAACTCAAGAGAGAGTTCGTCAACGCCTTCATCGGCAACCGCACGATGATCGCCGACATCGCCCAACTTAATGATATCCGGCAAAAGGAGGGAGAAACCGTCAAAAGCTACTTTAAACGATTCAGCAACATCATCAACAAGATCGAAACGGTGACCAACGAGAAGGCCCTGGATGCGTTGATAACAGGGCTCCACATGCGAACTCCCTTCTGGAGAGACGTCCAAAATAGTCAGCCAAAAGTCTACAGCCAGCTGGTGGACATGATACAACGCGAAATCCGATCGGAAGAAACGATCGAGAACAGAGAGAGAGCTGAAAGGGAGAGAGGAGACCGATACATGAGGGAAGGACGTCGCTCCCCAGAACCTCGGTTCGCCCGCTTTCAGAGGAAGCGTTCCCCAGATCCTGCCCACAGCCATTATCAGAGGTTCAATCAAACAGAGGTAGCCCTAGTCCCACGGGCACCAGTAGCGGCCCCCTTACCCACGGAGGCCCCACCCAAGTTCTGTCGTATACACAGGACCAGGGTACACAACACAGAAGACTACCCCGATGTAAGAGAGTTAATCAACCGCGGGAACCACGGGCCAGGCGAGAGGGATCAGGCGGCGTGAGGACGACGAGGACCGCCCGCGCCAGGGCGAAGGCCCCCTCCTCAGCGCCACAATGAAGGACCCCGCCGCGATGAAGGAAGGAATGAGGGGAATAGAGACCAGCCGAAGGCCGAGAGGCCCCAAAGAGCCCCGCCCATTCGGGAGATAAATACCATCTTTGGAGGGCCGTACGTCGGAGGAAGCACAATGAACTCACGGCGTAACTATGCGAAGGCTGCCAGGGGAGAACCCCTGGAAAGCTGGAAGGTACACGGACATCGGCCTAGACTACCGCCAATCACATTCACAGAAGATGACGAATTCGGCATTCATTATCCGCATTGCGATGCTCTAGTGGTGCGCGCCATTGTCGCTAGGAACGGCCTAGGCCAGATGCTGGTTGACGACGGAAGCGCCGTAAACATCCTATTCGGTATTACGTTCGACCAGATGGACGTGGATCACAAGCCGACGGCCATCGCCGAGCCGTTGTTCGGTTTTACCGGGGACAGTCTCGTCCCTCGAGGAAGAATCACCCTGGCAGTAGACTTTGGAGAGCCACCGTGCCACATCCAGAAATACATGGAGTTCCTAATAGTGGACACACGCTCGGCCTACCACGGTGTTCTTGGTAGGCCCGCGCTGAAAGACTTACAGGCAGTTACGTCCATACACCACTTATCGATGAAATTCCCGACTCCCGGAGGAGTAGTGAAGATCCGCGGTAATCAGACGGAGGCACGGGCATGCTACATGAACGCCTTACAAAAGGCTACCAAGCGCGAGGATATCACCCCAGCTACAACAACTTGAAACCCTGCCAATGGCATTTCTGTTTTATTTTCTTCCTGCACTGTTTTGGTCTCTCTAGAGGCTTTTCCATTTTGCCGAACGCCGGGAAACTAGGCACCACTCAATAAATATTCGTCTTTTATGCAATTAACGCGTTCCCTAAAACGAAGAGCAACAACACGGCAGCGAGGGAGTGTGGTTCGCGGCCAACTCCATTAACTCGCTGGGTAAATATTTTACGCGTAATCAGGCAATTACAAAGTACAAGGCAGCGAGGGAGTGTGGTTCGCGGCCAACTCTATTAACTCGCTGGGTAAATATTTTACGCGTAAGAAAGCAATCACGAAGTACAAGGCAGCGAGGGAGTGTGGTTCGCGGCCAACTCTATTAACTCGCTGGGTAAATATTTTACGCGTAAGAAAGTAATCGCGAAGAACACGGCAGCGAGGGAGTGTGGTTCGCGGCCAACTCCATTAACTCGCTGGGTAAATATTTTACGCGTAAGAAAGCAATCGCGAAGAACACGGCAGCGAGGGAGTGTGGTTCGCGGCCAACTCCATTAACTCGCTGGGTAAATATTTTACGCGTAAGAAAGCAATTACGAAGTACAAGGCAGCGAGGGAGTGTGGTTCGCGGCCAACTCCATTAACTCGCTGGGTAAATATTTTACGCGTAAGAAAGCAATCGCGAAGAACACGGCAGCGAGGGAGTGTGGTTCGCGGCCAACTCTATTAACTCGCTGGGTAAATATTTTACGCGTAAGAAAGCAATCACGAAGTACAAGGCAGCGAGGGAGTGTGGTTCGCGGCCAACTCCATTAACTCGCTGGGTAAATATTTTACGCGTAAGAAAGCAATCGCGAAGAACACGGCAGCGAGGGAGTGTGGTTCGCGGCCAACTCCATTAAATCGCTGGGTAAATATTTTACGCGTAAGAAAACAATCACGAAGTACAAGGCAGCGAGGGAGTGTGGTTCGCGGCCAACTCCATTAACTCGCTGGGTAAATATTTTACGCGTAAGAAAGCAATCGCGAAGAACACGGCAGCGAGGGAGTGTGGTTCGCGGCCAACTCCATTAACTCGCTGGGTAAATATTTTACGCGTAAGAAAGCAATCACGAAGTACAAGGCAGCGAGGGAGTGTGGTTCGCGGCCAACTCCATTAACTCGCTGGGTAAATATTTTACGCGTAAGAAAGCAATCACGAAGAACACGGCAGCGAGGGAGTGTGGTTCGCGGCCAACTCTATTAACTCGCTGGGTAAATATTTTACGCGTAAGAAAGCAATCACGAAGTACAAGGCAGCGAGGGAGTGTGGTTCGCGGCCAACTCCATTAACTCGCTGGGTAAATATTTTACGCGTAAGAAAGCAATCACGAAGAACACGGCAGCGAGGGAGTGTGGTTCGCGGCCAACCCCATTAACTCGCTGGGTAAATATTTTACGCGAACTCAGGCAATTACAGAGTACACGGCAGCAAGGGAGTGTGGTTCACGGCCGACTCTATTATCTCGCTGGGTAAATATTTAACGCGTTATTAATCAAATGCATTTAAAATCGACAGCAAAAGGATTAGGGTTCGGAGCGTTTTGATTCACAGGATGGGCATTACGCTCGTAAAACCCTAAGCCTGACAAACAAGGTTTCAAGTACATCTAAAACGAAACACAAAAACTTCTACTGCAAGCTCGTTACTCGATTACACAAAGACCAATGCGACAAAAATTCTACGTTTCGATATAACCCGGTACCCCCAGTTTCGCCAGAAGGCCTTTAGCCTTCGCCAGTTCGTTTGACACTTCTATCAGCTCCTTATCTTTGGCTTGTATCATGTTCTGGCACGATTTCAACTGGGACTCAGCCTTTTTCTGGGCAACGACACACGCCTTTTGGATTGTCTGGGCTTTCGTCACGTCATACAAGGCGCGACTGCGCGCGTCTTCCGAAAATGCGAGTCTTGCCCGAAGGCGTTTGACCTCGGCCCTCATCGCCTCGGCATCGTCATCCTCTCCAAGAGCAGACCGTATCTCAGCAACCCTCATCTCCAGCATTTTATACAACTCACAATTTAAGACATGGCTATGAGAGGTATACATTTCGGCAAGCTTCATCAACTCCGTCACCTCCACGGCATCAACCGCCTTCCCAAAGGGGGATGTCCAGTACTTATGGACTGAGGTAGCCGCAAGTGCAACCGCTGGGGGCAGCTTCTCAACGGCTGACGGATCCAGATCATCCTGACGGGCCCCAATGTTGATATACTCACGCCGGCCAGGATGGGGAGATGCAAGCATTCGGGACGCCTGTTCTCCACTCTCGACCTTTGGTCTCTTACTTGCTGGCGACCAAACAGGGGACCTGCGACTAGCAAAATTTGGAACGCCTACTCTCACTCCCGGCACGGAGGAAGTGGACGGTCGACTTGCCGCCGTCTCCGGATCCTGCATCCCTGCAGGCCCGGACCCAGGCACCCCAGGTGACGCCACACGTGGATGGGAGGCATCCTCCACTATGCCCCCACGTCTAATTTTGAATTTAGGGACCTTAGAAAAATGGAAGCCCGACATGGTCGACAAAGAGCAAAGGTTTAGGCAGGACAGCGAAACGACAGGAGAATGCTGATTTGGGAATTCCCTGTCACATTATATAAGCTCAACGGGATACCAATAGTCAGGTGAACCGACACGTGGCAGGAATTTGACACACGTGTGATAAACCCTAAGGAGATATATCTAAACGTTTGGAGGAGCAGGGAGCGTGCCTGCGCGAACACTAAGGCATGACGAAACTATCGCCACCGCCCACCCACGGCAAGTCAAGTTTGTTAGACGTTCGCCCCAACCCCATCATAATTCCTACACAGCGTGGTATCGATCATGACGTACGCACCGCCAGAAATGTGGTTCGCTACCCTGGTCTTGTACTAATAACTTCGCAAAGCAACACATCGGCGAAGACCGTGAACAAGTATTTACAGCACGAACATCATACACACGATAGGGATACAAGCATACAGAGACGAAGGCAACTCGGCATACTTTTTTATTTCATACAATACACAATACTAGAGAAGGTCTAATGGCAGAACATCCTAAGAACCCCCGCCGCCTCTCCGGGTCAGCACATAACTAGGGTAGCTAGATCTACTAAACCTACCCCTTAGTTTCCTCTGGCATCGTCCAGGTTAGGGAGCCTGACTCCATTTTGATAGGGGGTCCCCTGAGCCAACCTGAATTGATTTGGTGGCTAATTAGACCATACTGCTCAAAAAAGGCTGTTGATGCCTTTCTTGGCAGCAGGAGAACACCCCCGCCGCCTCATCCACAGTTCAGAGGAGGGCCGGGCCAAGGCTGCTAAGCCTAGATTCCCTCCCTGGACATTTGGTCCCCTGAACGTTGATTGGCACATCCTTTGGTCCTCTGAACGTTGATTCTCCGATTCACAGGCATCTCGACTGCCAGCCCCTCAGCCACACCACCATCACACGTCCTCTATTTTTATCTTGATCATACGGTCATGACAGGTTGATTACGATGGAATCACGATAGAAGATTATTGTCACGCCTGCATCCCACTTATAAAGGGCCACATCGGAAAGAGAAGTAATACACTGAAAACGGGCATGACCGAGAACCTAGAACGACGCACGGACATTCTACCTCCCCAAGGCATTGACAACGGAAAACTTTTCGGGTTCCCCTGAATGTCTGCGCAATTAATGCTCGGGAAATGATTCCCAAATTTAAATGCGCCCCCCATATACCCCTATCACGCGGTAGCATTTAATGCACGCACTCCCTCACTCATGATTGCCTGGCCAGAGGGTAACAGTCTTGGTGGACAGGATCACGCCATCAGAAAACATATCAGCATTGGCCTGTCCCCTGTAAGCCCTCACCCGTCATGAATGTTCGGCCTCGGACTTGGGGGACTATACTGAGTGGTACACACTTTCTGCGAGACACATCACTCCCTGCCGAACCACCTTAAGAAACACTTCATGCGATGCACATGAACACTCTGCTTATCCTCACAAGTCCCTCGCCTAGCATAAATAATAGGCTTGGACTTGGGGGACTATTGTTACCACACGATTACGATACGGCCACCACGTCAGCACAGGCCCCATCTAAGCCCAGTAAGGGCCCAATTCGTAATCCATCAAGAACCTTATCTGGGCCCCTGCTAGGGCCAGGGAAGGGCCCGTCACTAGCTTAGGCCTTCGGCCAAAAATCTGCGAGTCATGTGGAGGGTCTTGGCACCCGCATGCGAACTATAGGGCCTCGTCAGGCCTCGCATCACTCGTAACCAGCGAGCAGCTCGGTATGCCAGGGGAACCAGAGAAGTAATTAAAGAAAGATTGCGTTGGATTGGGCGCACGAACCTCCACAAGGAAACACAATCATGATCTCCTAAAATCATGCAACGTGATAAACTCAAGGAAGGAAGGCGATCTCGGGTATCCTTATCACAAAAGGAAGGAAGACCCGATTGGGGATCTAATTGATTTCGTCTTCCAAATCAATTAGGATTCTTGCGCTATAAAAACAATGCCTCCGATTGTTCCAAGGTACGCACTTTTTATGCTTACGAATCCCACCTTAAACTCTGCTCAAACTTCTGCCTGCTTGTCTCTCCCACACTCCTATTTTGTTCCCGCCCCCGCGTATTCCTTATATACCGGCTGTTGACTTGATCGTCGGAGTGCCAACGATCGTCGGACCCCTTTTCTCCGGTGATCTTGGCGCCTAACGGTCGTCCTAGTGTGCAGGTAACATACGAGCTGGCAGAGGAGTGACTGGAGATCTGTTGGCACGTGGACTGGTGCAGGTTCAGACGTCAACAGTTATTCATGATTCAACCAATAAATAATAAGATAGAACAATTAATTAAATGCATAAAATTAATTTAACATGGACTTATATTAAATTAATTATACTCCCACTGTTTAAATTGAATTAATGACCCTCAAACATTAATCAATAGAACCATTTAGATTCCCAGTGGGCTAGGATCCCTTTTGTTTTATTAGAACCTTGAGTGACTCAACAAATCCTAATAAAACATCCAGGTAGATACTTCTATCAATCACATTTCTATGTGACTCCTAAATCATCAAATAGACAACTTATTGTCGCACACATTATATGTATTTACTTGATTGTGCCCCTAAAATTCTATTTCCTTGAGTGACTCAACAAAAAATAAAATTTTAGTTAAATTCGACCCATTGTTCAGAAACATCAAATGTCTCATAGTGATAAACATATTCATGAGCGAGCAACCTTGAGTGACTCAACAAACTGACATCGATAATGGACTCTGATTTTTCATTATAACAATGGAAGGCACGTTATATTAACCATTTAATACGAATTTAATATTTTGATAAAGAGGGGTTTGTCTCATCATATTTATGTATATGCAATTAATTATACATAATTATAAGTGTGGATGAGTATGGACTTTATCTATCTAATCTTCTTGAGCCAAAAAGAAGATTAGTTGGTCAATTCCTAAGGGACGTTGCATTCGTTCATCGAATGCTAAATGCAATCATCTCCATCTTCTGCTGCAACATGTATCCTATACTAGTTGGCACGCAGGCCCTGATCAATGGACACGCAGGCCCATAATAAATAAATAACTCGAAAATCTAATTAAATAAATAATAGGCTCGTAGGCCCATTTAATTAAATAATAAGCTCGCAGGTCCAACCAATAAGCAACAGGAATAATTAACCATACAACCAATCACATGGGTCGAGTCCATAATCATCCACTAAACATCCATTTTAATATCTAATATTAAAAATATATTAATTTCTAAATTTGCAGCTTTGACAGTATAAGTCTAAACCTTTTAGACATTTTGGAACGGACTAGACAGAATTAAATAATTAATCTAATTAATTACTTAATTTTTCAATAATAAAATTAATCAATTAACCAATTAACCAATTAATTTTATTCAAATAAGGGGATTTTTCAAAAAAAAAAATTTTATCTCTCAATTTAAAGTCACACTCTAATTGAAGATAAAATTTGTATAAGGTCAAAATTGTAATTTTGTAAAATAAAGTCAAATTTTTAATCTGGTCAAAAATTCAAAATATTGTTTAAAAACTATTTTAATTAATTTTGAATATTTGACCAACATTAAAAGAATTAATATTTACAATTTTCCAAAAATAATTAAAATTACATTTAAGACCTTAATTTTTCATTTAAAGGTTGATGACTTAATGTACAATTTCTAAAATTTCATAATCATTCCTTAAGGTTTTAAAACAATGGGTCCTTAATTGCAATTTCTAAAATTACGTAGAAGGCCCTCTCTGATTTTAAAACAGTTGGCCTTTTTGTGAAATTTCTAAAATTGCACAGAATGTCCCTTTTCAATTTTATAACACTTGTCCTTCCTATGCAATTTCTAAAATTGCATAGGAGGACCTTTTAAAATATTTTGAAATATGGGACTTCTCATGCAATTTCCAAAATTGCAATGAGGCCCCCGTCCCCATTCTCAAAACGATGCAGAAACCCTAGGGTTTCTTCAATGCGGCGCCGTTTGTCACGGCGCCGCTAACACATCTCCTGGCGGTGGTCGCGCCGGTGTCTAACACCGGCGGCCACCGCGGTTTGTCAGCGAACAGCAGCTTTTGCTGCTGTTCAAAGAGAGATCGTCGCCGCTGCTACTTCTAGCAGCGGCCCATGGTTGTGCCGCCGCGAAATCAGCGGCGGCAACCTCTGGTTCCTTACGGCAGTTCTCTGCCCGTTGTCGCCATCTCTGCAGCGGTGACTTCCAAAGCACCGCCGGTCAAGAGAAAATGGGAAGGAGATGCAGCCGTGAACAGCAGCAACCATTGCTCTATTCCACGAGCAGCAGCCGCGGTGCCGCTGCAATAGCCGCGAATATCAGCTGTCTGATTTTCGCGGCTGTGACTGCTGTATCAGCCGGCGTCGAACTCGCTCTTCCACCGGCGGCGGCATTTTAGTCCTTTATTTTGTTCCAATCAATCCAAATCAAATTCAGATTTTGCCCTTTTAAAAATTCACAATTTTATTTTACTGTCAAATCTCAAATCAAATTAATATCACAATAACAATTATTGTACTATTCATCAAAACAGTTTAACGAATTCTAACAAGTAACAAGGTAGTCTCTGATACCACTGTAAGGAATTGATGTGTATACATGTACAGCGGAAAATAAATATTCAATTCCTATAAGCCCGGATCAACCTTGCACTTAGAAAGAATTCGTGATAGAAGTTTACCTTTGATGAATATCGTGATATCTGATTATCTGATTGGTTGGATGTGCGATCTTCAATACCACAGCTATCCAGATGTCCAGCCTCCAATGGTGATCCACACAGCAAGAACAGATCTGGACTTCCACGATCAAGAACAGATGAAAGCAGAACTTTTGGGAGAAGTTGATTGGGTTGTCTCTTACAAGTGCTAGCAAGTAATGGAAAACAACTCTTAACCCTAATACGTTGCGCCTATGTATTTATAGGCGGGGCTAACCCTAGCCCTAGTTCTAGTCCAACTAGAACTCATCAACAATCAGGCCCGATTAAATAATCTTATTAATTAATTTGGCCCAATGAGTAATTAAGTCCGACCCAACTAATTGGACCTTGAACATTAATTCTTACATAAGGTCGGTCCAAGTGGCAAGTGGTTGAGCATGTTGGATATGCTAAAAGGTTAATATAAATGCCTTTCTTCGTACCATTCGATTTTTCCCTTGTGTAGTCGACTCTTTGAGCTCGACTAAAGCTTGTTGACAATAATGGAGTCGTGTTTTTTTCTGATACATAAGACGCCTGACTCTATCCCAATAATATCTATCCTTTAACCATGTATTGAAATAGTCTCGATCAGCCTGTAAAAACGTTGATCAATGATCAGTAACAAGAAATTTCACAAAATTCATCTTAGCAGAATTAATAAGTAGCCTAAAACTAAAGGAGAGAATGATTATAAAAAATATTCTTGATTCTCACCTTTCTCTTCTCCAAGTCTGTAATAGTTTGGTATTTCATTTGATTTAGCTTGTGAATCAATTCTTCAGCCTGTTCAAATTTATCTTTAATAGGCTGAACCTCTTTCTCACATAGGCAGCCACAGCTTTCTTCCATTTCCAGCTTCAATGATGATTGATTATTGTCTGCAATCAAGACTGCTTGACATTGCTACAAAGAAAAAAATATCCACCCTTTAAAATTTAAATTTTCAATGGTTATTTCATCTAACAAATTATGAAGTACTCCGGTACGAAGTAGTATTAAATATACGAGTCCAAATCTGTTGTCCCAAATGTATTCTCATTTCTAATAAAAAATTTATACATCATCAAATAAATATAAGTCAATCTTAACAGTAAGTGTGAACACATTACATAATTGTATTTATTTGATGATGTGTAAATTTTTTATTGGTGAGACGGCTAAAAGACATACATTTGAGATAGAAGATCTGGACTCTAAATATACATGTAATGCCAGGGATAAGATTAATGGAATAAGATGAACAACAACTTAAGTTTTATTCCATTGAATAAAAGAAGAATAACCCATATATATCACATTTAATGGATAAAAAAACCTTATATTGGTCTACCAAAAAAAAAAAAATCAATTTCACAACATATATCAGATCCTAAAATACTACATTTTCTTATCTAAACTGCAAAATAACTAAAAAGAGAAAGAAAGATCCCAACTAACCTTAAAAATAGAATCCATTTGGGGTTGAAAGTGTGAGAGGTAAGCCTTATTGAGGGAGAGAAGAACTAATTTCCATTTATTTATATATTAGGCTGTCATTATAAAATAGAAATAGGTACGTTGACCTAGAATTGCACTTGCTCCCCACGCCAAGTTAATCTTATATTTTATTCCCTTCCCATTTTCAACTACTTTAGCTTGTATTCCGCTTCTTTGTACTAGGATTCAATCATAGGTTTTATTATAATGATAGATTGAGACGGTTAATAGATTTGAAAATAATTAGTGGAAGGAGATGATTGATTGAGGAAGATAGATTGAGAATTTGAACAGATTTTAAAAATGATTGGTTGAGGGAGATGATCAAATCAGGGAGATGGATTGAAACGGTCATCAAATTTTGATGGAGATGATTTTGCTAAGGGAGAAATTGAAAACATAGTGACACACGGACATCTAAATACTTTTTTCTCTCCGTAACGGAGAAAACTCTTTACAAGCTGGTCAAATTGGTCAAATATACTTTTTATCTATACATTTAGTAAAATCTTACTAATTTATAAGTATTTAAAAAATAATTTCAGGTCTTGGACGGTTTGACCTTTTTTGATTATGTTAGCGATTTTATATCTTTAATAATTCCGCAAGTGCACGGATCGCTCAAGTAATAAAGTGGATTGTGAGTCCAAGTATCGTTCCCACGAAGATTTAGATAGTTCAGTTCAATTATACTAACCTTAACCGAATCTAATGAACTTTGGATGTTTGTATGATTAAGAACTAATTAAAGTATTTGAACTAAAATTAATTAACTAATTATAAATCAAATAACTAAAAATTAGATTAATAAAGATTACTTTAAAATTGAGAAAGAAGAGTACTAGGATCCCGAATCCATTTATAATCGTTAATTCCTCTATCTTGATTCTTGGTCTTGACAAATTACATCAGTTATGAAGATCAATATCCCTAGATTGTTTAACAGTTTCTTTCGAATAAAGCTAAACCTATTCATATGCATGACTCGACTATATTTCTATGACAAATGCGAATACAAATGAAAGTATTAAATTTCTATGGATAATTAAAGATCACCTAAAGCATAGCGGTATATTTCTATCCCCTATCGGACTTTAAGATAATTAAAATATTGTCTAGCATGCTTTCGATCTTTCGACAGTAAAACACACCACAACAATCATACAATTATTGCGCATATAATTGTAGATTCATATAAATCAAAATTAATTATTCAAAACTATATTGAAGTAAATTGCCAAAAACCAAGTCTCAAGATGGAAGAATTTAGATTACAAACTTCATCGTAATCCTAGCACAAAATAAACTAGCCTAACATACTAATAATAAAAGAAGAAGGAGAAGAAGAAACAATGGAATTCATAACCCGGAACGAAGAAATCTTGAGCGAGAAGAAATCTTGATCTTGATCTTGATCTTCGTTCTTGGATAGATGAATCTTGATCTTCCGCGTTGTGTGTCTTGTAATGTTGTCTTTCCCCAAAACTCAACAAAAACCCAACAACCCTCGATATGAGTTAATAACTCATGTATATACTTACCTAATTGTGCCCTAAAAGATCCCAAAAATTCATTAAAATCGTGTCCCAGAGGTTTCCTAAGTGTATCAGGACTCAAAAAGGAAAGAAAATTACGTTTCTGCCGAAAATACACTAGGCGATCGCCCAGTACAAACCTGGGCGGTCGCGCAGGCATGATCTTTTGCATTCTGCTGCCAAAAAAGGGTTCCGGGCGATCGCCCACGACAAGATCGCCCCGCTTTGTCGTGGGCGATCGCGCAGTTCAGCATTTTTTCTCTGCGGCGGCTGTTTTTCAAATGACCATAACTTCTTGTAGAAAACTCTAAATTGAGATCCGTAAAAAGTGTTGGACTTATAATTCAATTATCTTTCCAATGGTATATCATTTGCCTTGTGAAGATTTTAATATCAATAGTTGTGATCTAATTTCTCCACATGCGTCGGTAGGTAGTTTCTCAATTCGGTTCTTTAGCTTTCTGGTGTCTCAACCATTGATTCAACTCTTTATTGTCACTCCAAAACACCTTAAACTTATTGATTTATCTTCTTCCTCATGCTCCAATGTTTGTCTCTTGATATTCACTTCAAAAACTCCATTTACTTGTCGATTTCACCAAGTTGTTGCTCTTTCCGTCCATTCTTCTCCAATTGCTATTAAACAGGTCCAAAACTGAAATATGAAGATTAAAACACAAAATTAAGTAATAATTCAATAAAATAACGGAATAAAAGCTTAGTTTAAAGGTCCTAATAAGTGTACAAAATATACTTATCAGATTACTCATTCAGATTGAAGATTGGAAATTTTCAGCAAGTCTTGCAAGTTTTGAAGCTGAAACCTGATAAAAATGGGTTGTGTTCTACAGAGCCTTGAGGACATGGTCTGCTAGTGATTTTTTTATTCTAGTTTTGATATAGATGCCGAGATGGCAGGGTTTATATTTGGTTGGAGATTTTGTTATGATTCATACAATATGCTTTAGGATGGTCTTGAAAATTAACCTGGAATTTGAGTGTGACTAAAGAGCTTATAGAATGTTTTATTTATGGGTAATTTTCACTTTTGTTCTTCAACTTTTACGATTAGTTATTAATCTACATCAATCAATTTTTTTAGCATTAGACATCCCCAATATTTATAGTTTGTTGCAAACTATGTACCAATTGACATATTTTGACGGATTTGCCTCCTTTTTAAATAAACAAAAATAGAAAAAAAGTCAAAATAAAAAAAAAAATAAAAGAAAATTACAAATAAAATTCCATAACTTTTAAAAATTATAAATTAACTTCATCTTCTCCAAAAACCTATTCCAATGAAGTCCCATAACTTTTAAAAATCGTTGATGAAACCCAGCTCCTTTACTCCAGGAAATAGCTTTCACCATGTTGCAAACTCTGCACCAAAAAACCATACTCATTTACTTGGATTGGCACTCCAGAAGAATGAAATAAGACAAATTCTTCACCAAACATGAATTTCATGTCCACTGCCCCTCGAGGTATCTCTGTTGGAACTCCATTGATAAACACTGTAATCAATCCTGCACAGTTATGAAGCAGTTCAATATTGTACCAAAATACATAAGTGTTGTACAGAATACACTAAAAAGGAAAAAAAATGTAAATCATAGCCTAATTGCAATTTTATAGCTATATAAAAAAGTTTAGTGTTTGGACTAATATGAAGAAAAATAATGAAAGCCTATATAAAATCCAGTGAAAAGGGAAAGAATTATCTTGTGCTTATTGTTCAAAAATTGAAGGGTTTTGCTCAATTTTTGGGAGCCCTAATGGACTGAAAAATGAAAAGAGATAATCGGAATTCTCATTGCCAACGAGGCTACAAGATGCAGAAGACATAGGGAAACACAATGAATTGGATGCAAAACCAGCAGAATTAGAACTGGTATTTTCATACAGCTGAATTGCACCACCAATACTTGAAGTCTGTGTTTATTGTTGTTCTCCACTAAGGCTGGCCTGGATTTGTCGTTGCCTCTGGCGAGACCTTGACCATCGATTTTGAAACCAGTAGAAGACATTGGCATCACCAATTGAGCCAAATTTCTCGAGCAATTTTTTTATTCTCACGGTTTCATCCTATGGAGGATTAACCATAACTTCATCTTCCCCAAAAAATTAATTTGTACTTTTTAAAAGTTATGAAACTTCATTTGCAATTTTCTTTTATTTTTTTGTTGTTTTTAGCTTTTTTTCTATTTTTTTTTATTTAAAGAGGATGGCAAATCTATCAAAATATGTCAATAAAGACGTGATTTATAATTACTTGAAAGGTTTGTAATGTCTGATACTAAAAAAATTGGTTGATAGTATATTAGTAACCAACTGCAGAGATTGTGGACCAAAAGTGCAAATTACCCTTTATTTATAGTCACTAGAGGTAAAATATGACAAATGTTAGGGTAATTTACAATTTTAGTTCTCAACATTTCAAATCTGTAATTAATTTACCCAAACTAATTTTTATAGCATTAGACATTTCCAACCTTTGCAATTTGTTGCAAATCACGTTTCCATTGACATATTTTGACGGATTTGCCATCTTCTTTAAAGAAACAAAAATAGAAAAAAGTTAAAAACAAAAAAAAAGTGCAAATGAAGTCCTATAACTTTTAAAAAATACAAAATAACTCCATCTTTCCAAAAAATATTATACTGTATCATTTTCTTTCATCATAAAAGAACTCATAGTGAGAAAAAAAAAAGGCTTATTTGCACAAATGGTCCCTGACTTTTGCATTTATTGCTGGTTGATGACCTATCTTTTTATTTTTGACAGTTTAGCCCCTATTTCAAATATTTTTGGCGTCAATGGTCCTTTTTATTAATTTCCATCCAAATCACCGTGAAATTTGACGGTAGAAATTTTTTTTATTTCAAAAGGTCTTATTTGCACAAATGGTCCCTGACTTTTGTAAAGAAAAATTTGCAGTAAAAGTCCCTAATCTTTCAAAAAGTATTGAAAAGTCCCATAACCTTTTAATCCTAACACATATGACCCCAAATTTTTTTGACAATCTTATCCCGAACTTAAATGAATTAAAAATAACCCATAAACCTTTTCAAAAATACAAATAAGTCCTAAATCTTTTTATTTTTTACAGGTTTATACTTAAAATAATAAAAAGTGTGTCATCAAGTCCCAAAATTTTTAATTTTGTTCACCAAAATGACATTTAAAATGTGTTTGATTAAAATCAGATTTTTTTTAGTAAAAATTGTTGAAATGTGTAGTTAAAAAGTTGTGGGACCATAAAATGTATGGTTAAAATTAATTGTTGACTTTGATTTTAAATTTTTTGCAAAATCAAAATTTAAAACAAACGGGCTCTTAGAGTCTCTACAGATTTTGTCCAGTGGTCCATTAATTAATAAAAAAGTTATACCCATGATCAAAATTTGACCAATTTAAAATTTTAATTTATTTTTCATACCAATTTTAAAAAAAGGTGGTGGTGGACTGAAAATTGTGAAGAATTTTTTTTGTTTAATTATTATTTAGTAATTGGTAGAGCTGAGAAATGGGCTAGATGGACTGGCCCAACCTGAAATTAGACGGGCCACATAAAAGATTAGACTGGGTTAATCCTGACCCAATTTTATATGGGCTGGTATTTGCTGGGCTAACCCAGCCCGAAGTATTTGCTGGGCCAACCCAACCCCATTTTGGACCACAGGGCCAATGGGCCAACACAACTTACATTTTTAACTTATTTTTTTAAAATAATTACTTATACTTTTGTAAAAAAAAATAAAAAAATAAAAAAAATTTATGTGGCCCATCTAATTTCAAGTTTGGCCAGTCCATCTAGCCCATTTGCCAGCTCTACCAATTACTAAATAATAATTAAAAAAATTCTTCACAATCTTGGGCCCACCACCAGCTTTTTTTAAAATTGCTATGAAAAATAAATTAAAATTTTAAATTGGTCAAATTTTGATCATATGTATAATTTTTTTGTTAATTAATGGACCACTTTGTAGAGACTCTAAGAGCCCGTTTATTTTTAATTTTGATTTTGCTAAAAAAGTTAAAGTCAAATTCAACAACTAATTTTAACCACACATTTTATGGTCCCACAACTTTTCAATCACATATTTCAACAACTTTTACTTAAAAAATCTGATTTTAATCAAACACATTTTAAATGCCATTTTGGTGAACAAAATTAAAAATTTTAAGACTTGATGACACACTTTTTATTATTTTAAGTGTAAATCTGTAAAAAAATAAAAAGATTTAGGACTTATTTGTATTTTTTTGAAAAGGTTTATGGGTTATTTTTAATTCATTTAAGTTAGGGGTCAAATTGTCAAAAAATATTGGGGTCATATGTGTTAGGATTAAAAGGTTATGGGACTTTTCAACACTTTTTGAAAGATTAGGGACTTTTGCTGCAAATTTTCCTTTACAAAAGTCAGGGACCATTTGTGCAAATAAGACCTTTTGAAATAAAAAAAATTCTACCGTCAAATTTCACGGTGATTTGGATGGAAATTAATGAAAAGGACCATTGACGCCAAAAACATTTGAAATAGGAGCTAAACTGCCAAAAATAAAAAGATAGGTCCTCAATCCGCAGTAAGTGCAAAAGTCAGGGACCATTTGTGCAAATAAGCCAAAAAAAAAACTGAAATCAAAGTCCACTTTTATTTCTGCTATCAAACACTCTCTCTCTTTCTCACGTCACCTAGATTTTCTTCTCCTTTACACCCAAATAAAGGTGTAGAAATTTAGTAGCAGTAGAGTAGTAGTGATAATTGATGCCGCCGGAGTTATTTCCATAGGATTGGAGAGGCTTACGGAAGTACAATAGAATCGGGTCGGACGCCTCCCTTAATGGAAGATTCGGTAGTGGGGGCCCTACTAGATGAAACCTCTTTGCAGCTAGTTTCTGAAAAGGCTTTCAATTCAATTTCTTGAGCAGCGAACTCATGAGGAGACTCCATTGAATGGACCTAATTGCGACGTCTGCTTAAAATTGAAAACCTTAAGCTTGAAAATGATGCAGACGATGCTTATTAACATAGAGCTGTTTTCCTGCCCACAGTGGGAGGAAATTATTCTACCCACGACCTAAGTGGCAGTGCCATGTCATTTAACACATCCACATCATCCATGCCACATCATATATTTCTTCCCCAAATTCACTATCCAATCTCTCTCCTGCACTTCTAGGTTTCATCACAGTGAACTTAAACACATTATTCAACATAATAATTATCAATTGTTTTCAAGAATCAACACCACAATATTCAAGAACCAAGTCTTCCTTCCATACCCACCCCCACCCCCAACCCGAGTACATTTCAGTTCAGGTCAAGAGAGCTTTTAGCCCAAGCATATTTCCAGCCATTGTTTCACTTATAATCTCCCTCACAATAATTAGCTTTTGGCATGTAAAACCGACAAGTTTACTTGAAGATTAATTGAAGAAAATGGGAGCACGTACCTGGTTTCAGCAGAAAATTACTTGAATAAAAATAAAGCGAAGTTCCGACAAGTTGGTGTTCGGCGTGAGTCGTCCGACTTGGGTATTTCTCCAGCGTGGGCTTGCGAAGGGGAGGAGGGGAGATGGTTAGGGCTTATAATATGATATCCTGTCGTGTGAGAGGAGAGACACATTTTTACAAAAAAAGGAACAACTTTTCTATCATTTTTACATGTTTCTGGATCTACCTTCTTTGTGAAGAAGAGGAAAGGGTTGTCGATGCTGGTGGATAGGAGATGGAGTGAATACCAGTGTGGTGGTGGTGCTCTTCAGTTGGTGGTTGTCGTGCTCTTTTGTTTTTAGGAAAGAAAATTGAGTGTGGGAATGTGTGAGAGATAACAACGTCCGGCGAGGTGGTGGTCGGCGGTGGTTGTCGAGCTACTGAGTTGGTAAAAAGACGACCACTGGATCGAAATTAGGAGAAAGATTGGATAATGAATTTGGTGAAGATATATATGATGTGGCATGGATGACGTGGATGAGTTAAATGACATGGCACTGCCACTTAGGACGTGGGTAGGATAATTTCCTCTCACTGTGGGTAGGTTAACATTATGTAGCTGGCATTTCTTATCTTACATGAAATAGAAAATTCAAAATTTTACCCAAAAATCGTGCAATTGACTACTAAAATTCAAACTCCAAGCAATCCGGAAACAAAAAAGGCCACAAAAATTTCTTAAAGACTCATTACTAGAATTTTATTTGTTATTTTTTTGGATTTAAATAAGATAAACATAAAAAGGAGAATTCAAAGATCAAGAAAAGATGAATGAGGAAAGATAAATAAAAGGGGATGTTTGAAACCCTACTGGGAACGAGGGAATACTTATATATTGGGGTGATTTGGATAGCGTAAATTAATACTTATGGGGTAGAATCTTTTAATGCAAGATTTGGATTTTTAAAAAAAAGTAGTGTGATTAGTGTAACTATAATTTGATTGGAAAAATTTTAGGCGTACATGGTGATGTTGATGAAAGAAAATGATACAGTATAAGGTTTTTGGAGAAGATGAAGTTATTTTGTATTTTTTAAAAGTTATGGGACTTCATTTGTAATTTTATTTTATTTTTACTTTATTTTTGTTTTTAGCTTTATTCTATTTTTGTTTATTTAAAGAGGGGGGCAAATCCATCAAAATATGTCAATGAGGACGTAATTTGCAACAAATTGAAAGGTTTGGGATGCATGGTGCTAAAAAAATTGGTTAATGGTAGATTAGTTACAGATTTGAAAGGTTAGAGACCAAAATTACAAATTACCCTAAATGTTATTTGCATTCGCATTATTTCATATAATGCTTGTTGTTGTCTTTAGCTCTTGACAAGGTCACCATAGATTTTTTTTTTTTTAGACTAACAATCTTATAGGCGCACGTAGCGTGATGATTGTCGAGTACATTTTGAATTATTCTAATGAAAATGATATGGTGATGAAATCGCCTATTGATGAAGATAGTTATTGAATAACAACTTGTTTGGCTAAGTTTAAATTAATTTCAGTAGTCAAACATATTTTTTATCTACAAATTTTTATAGGACCAAAATTTGCTTTACATTTACTATCTACACATTACATATGATCTACAACTTATAAACACTTAAAAAGTAATTTTAACATTGTCAAACATGCACTAAGCCTATCGATGATGATCATAATGCATATGATAGTTGTGTTTTACCAATTGTTTCTCCAAAAGAAACATTTTCAAGCAGTTATAATATTAAATAACACTTTCTACAAAATGAAAAAAATATACCAAATGTAATATGTGCATTGTAAGAAATTAGGGATTAAGTTGATTTTGGTTTGATTTTTTTTTTTAAATAACACGACTTTTAGATGTATATTATGAGAAAGAGGTGAATTGAAAAAAATTGTCAAACATTTAATGGAGTTATTAATTTAGTATACTAATCTAAGTTGAGACTCGAGAGTGAAGAATTTTATTATTTAAGTCTAATTATTAATTTATCAAACATTCATTTATTGAGATTTTATTAATTGTAGTTATATTCACAAAATATTTTTCATTATCTGCACTATATTTTAATTGCAATGAAAGTTCTCCAACTTTTGACATTTTGACAATTTTGTTCTTAACTTTTTTCATTGCATTTTTTATCATTAACTTTTGATTAAATTTAACATCTTATCTCTGATATTGATTTTTTTCCAAATATTCTGTTAATATTTATTGAAATTAGAGACAAATATTTTGTCAAACTTTTGTATTTGTTATTTAATTTGCTTATTTAAAAATGCGATTTGCAACCATATATTTTTACACCCTCCTAATTAACTTTTTGGACATAATCCAGCATCATAGACATATATGAGATGTTCAAATTAATAGGTCGATGATAAGAATGTGATAAAAAATAATTGGGGACATAAATACAAAAATGAGAAATAGTTGAATATTATTAATAATGTTGAGCCCAATGATTATATCCACCATGATGAACAACCCGATGTTGAAAGTTCAAGACCTCTATGTTGGGCTTTGTGCTTCAACTTTCAGAAGTCTTCTCATTCGTTGGATTGTCACTTTTGATCCTAGCCATTGGTGTTGAGTACTTAAAGACCCATTCTTCAGATTAGGGTTAAGACTCGTTATCTGTTGTGAAAGGGGTAACATCTGAAAAGTAAGGATCTGAGTTTGTATGAGTGATTCATGGGTAGTTCTGAGTGGATTATCTCTTGTAAACTTGATTCTTGACATGTTGTGATTTAATAGTGCAAAAGAGGCCGGATCTACGTTTGTAGAGCCTCAAAGGCAAATGTAAGCGTTTCATTAGCTGAACTGCCTGTCCCAAAAGGGACAAACAAATCCTTGTGTTTTTCTTTTACGTTTCTGCTTTAACTTCTTGATATGTTTACTAATGTGTTCTTGAAAAGATCTATAAGTTCATGTTAATCGCATCAACATGTGGTATCAGTGCAAGAATAATGTTCTTGGCGATTAAACAATCTTTGCTTTTGTTACTGAGACAAATCTCAGGGCTGTAAGTATCTTTCTTTCCCCTGTTTAGGTAAAAAAAAAGTATGTTATCCTAATTTGTTATGTTTTAACTATGTGTTTACATAATAAAAGAAAATTGTGTTGTATTACATACTTTATAATGTGCTCTTAGTATTCTTTTTTGAAAAACACTTTCAAGAAAAATTAGATCCTAACAAGGTTTTTTATAATTCTTTTGTGATACTTATTCTTTGTGTAAATCTGTATCATAATATTGTTTCTAAACTTGTTATACTTGAAAGACCCCTTTCCTGAGACTTTCTTGAAATACCCCTTGACCTGGGAACCTAATTTTCACGGAATCTTGGGGTCTTCTTGATTATAGGTCTCTCACAAAATCCTGTATGATATTTTGCTTGTGCATGTGTCTGGTTGTTGATGATTTTGTATCTCCTACTTGAATAAAATACTTTTATCTTTCAATATTTGTGTCAGTTTTTGCTTCTAGGTTTAAATGGCAACTTCAAGTTTTCATTTAGATCAGTTTAATGATAAAGGTGACTTTGCCATTTAGCAACAAAAAATGAAAGGTATTTTAGTTCAACAAAAGGTGTCAAAGGCCATAAATAAATCTGATCATGATACCATGTCTGATGATCAAAAAGTTGAAGCTGATGAGTTAGCCTATACCTCTATTATACTTCATATGTCTGATTCTGTGCTTAGAAAAATTGGTACTCTTGATGATGCTAAATCTTTATGAGAAACTCTTGAATCAACTTACTTGGAAAAATCACTTCCTAACAAATTGTTTCTATTAGAAAAATTCTTTAGTTTTAAAATTTATCCCTCAAAGGGTCTTGATGAAGTTTTGATAAATTCAATAAGTTGATTCAAGATATAAAAAATTGTGGTGATAAAGGTATTGATGAATATAAAAACAAAATTCTTTTGAATTCTATACCTTGATGCCTATAAAGATATTAAAAGTACCATAAAATATGGTAGAGATGATCTTACTATTGATATGGTAATTAATACCCTTAGAAGTAAGTCGTGAGCTTAAGAATGAAAAAGAAACAAGAAGTAATGGTGAAGGCTTATTTGTTAGAGGTAGATCCCAGTATAGATAGACTATAATCAGGATGGAAATAACTCTAATGGTCAGTATCATAAAAAGAAGGATAAGGAAAAGTCTAGATCTAAATCCAAGGTAAAGGGAATAAAGTTTTATAATTGTGGTAATGTAGGTCACTATATTAAAGATTGTTATAAATTGAATAACAATGCTCAGAAAAATAGACTACCTGAACAAAGCAATCTTGCTACCACTAATGTTGAAACATTAGGAGAATTGTATGTAGCCATTAAAAATGAAGAGACTGAGACCTTAGTGAACTATGTATCTTCCATCTGTCAGTCTGATGAATGGTTACTTGATTCTAGTTGTACGTTTCATATGAATCCTGATTTTGATATGTTTTGTTCATATACAAAAGTAAATTCTGGTATGGTTGTTATGGGGAATAATGTTGCCTGTAAAATTCATGGGATAGGTAACATCAAATTAAAATTTGACACTGGTTTTGTTTACCTTCTTGAAAATGTAAGACACATACCTGATTTGTCCAAAAACCTTATATCAATTGGATCTTTTGAAAATTCAAACTTTGATGGCAAATTTGGAGATGGCTATTTTAAAATAACAAAGGGAGCACTTATTGCAATCAAAGGGTATAAGAGAAATAGTTTGTACTATACTAAATCAGAAAAATGTCCCCCTGATTCTGCAATGGCAAATTCTGTTAGAAATGATTGCACTAATCTTTGGCATAGAAGACTTGCTCACTTAAGTAATAAGGGGCTTAGTATTTTACAAAATCAGGGATGTTTTGGAAAAGATGAGGTGTCTAATCTTCCTTTCTATGAAAATTGTGTCATGGGTAAACAACACAGAGTTCAATTTTTTGATGGCTTATATAAATCTTTCTCCATTCTTGTATATGTGCACTCTGATTTATGGGGACCTTCAAGCACACCTACACATGGAGGTAACAAGTATTTTCTGTCTATTATAGATGATTTTTCAAGAAAAGTATGGATTTTTCTGTTGAAAAACAAATCTGAAACTTTTGATAAGTTTAAAACTTGGAAAACTCTTCTTGAAAATCAAACTGGTAAAACCTTAAAGTGTTTAAGGACAGATAATGGTCTTGAATTTTGCAGCAAAGCCTTTGATGAATTTTGTAATCAATCTGGTATAAAGAGACATAAAACTGTCCCTTATACCCCTCAGCAAAATGGTGTTCCTGAGAGGATGAATATGACTTTACTTGAAAGAGTTAGGTGTATGGTTTCTAGTTCTGGTCTATCCAAACATTTTTAGGGTGAAGCTGTGGTTAAAACTTGTTATCTAGTTAATAGATCTCCCTCTACTGCCTTAAATGGTAAAACACCTGAGGAGATGTGGTATGGTAGGCCAACTTACTACTCTAATCTTAAAATTTTTGGTTGTACTGCATACTCACATCAAAAGGATGATAAACTTGATCCCAGATCTCAAAAGTGTGTGTTTTTAGGCTATCCTGATGGAATAAAAGGGTATAGACTTTGGGCTAGAAGTTTAGGGGGTTCAAAACTATTATCGGTAGAGATGTTGTTTTCAAAGAAGATGAAATGCCTTGTTTAAAACAAAATCCTGATAATACAGAGATTAAGGTAGAGTCTGATAATGTTGATATCACCCCTGTAGAACAAAATCAACCTGTGATTCCCCAACTTCATGAATCTGATGATGATTTAAATCATAGTCAGACTACAAATGAAGGTCAAGATCATTTTCATAACTTAGAGTTAGAAAATTATCATTTAGCAAGAAATAGAAATAGAAGAACTACTAAAGTGCCTTCTAGATTATCTGATTATGATCTTGCAGCTCTAGCTATTAACTCTTATGAAGAGTTAAGTGGAAATGAACCTAAAACTTTTGATAATGCTGTTAATGGAAATGAATCAGACAAATGGTGGATAGCTATGCAAGAAGAAATGAGTTCTTTACACAATAATCAAACATGGGAATTGGTTCCCAAACCAAAGCACAAATCTATTGTTGACTGCAGGTGGCTTTACAAAGTAAATGAATGTAATAATATCTCTTATCCTCTTAAATTTAAAGCAAGATTTGTAGCTAAAGGGTTCACTAAAAAATATGGTATAGATTACAATGAAATCTTTTCCCCAGTTGTTAAATACACCACTTTAAGAGTTATGTTTGCTTTAGTTGCTCATTCTAATTTTGAAATGGAACAACTAGTTGTTAAAACTGCCTTCCTACATGGTGATCTTGAAGAAAAGATATGTATGAATCAACCCATTGGTTTTATTGATACACACAAGTCTGAATATGTTTTCTTGCTTAAGAAATCTCTATATGGATTGAAACAGTCTCCAAGGCAATGGAATAAAAGGTTTGATTCTTTCATGTTATCTTTAAATTTCATTAGAAGTGAGTTTGATCATTATCTCTATTATAAATCAGAACAACCCAATAATACTCTTGTGTTTCTACTGTTATATGTTGATGATATGTTAATAATTAGTTCTTGTACTGAATTAATTAGTAACATTGAAACTGCTTTAAGTTCTGAATTTGATATGAAAGATCTTGGCAAAGCTAAGAAGATTCTAGGGATGGATATATTTAGAAACATATCTAATTCACTCCTGATGTTAAAACAACAGAGTTATATCATGAAAATTCTTAAGAAATTTTCTATGCATGACTCTAAAGCTGTATCTGTTCCATTAGCCAATCATTTCATGTTAAGTAAAGACCAATGTCCCCAATCTAATGATGAAGTTGATTATATGAATAAGGTGCCTTATTCAAATGTGATTGGTTCAGTAATGTATACTATGGTCTGCCCTAGACCTGATATTGTTTATTCTGTGAGTGTATTGAGTAGATACGTGTCAAATCCAGGTGAACACCATTGGGAAGCACTAAAGTGGCTGTTAAAATACCTTAAGGGTACTGCAAATGTAGGCTTAGTTTTTAGACATTGTAGTGAATGGATAAAATTAAAAGGTTATGTAGATGCTAACTATGCTAATGATAAAGATCGTAGGAAGTCTACTACTTCTTATGCTTTTACTTTGTGCAATTCATGCATTAGCTGGAAATCTCAGTTGCAACATATTGTGACATTGTCTACAATTGAATATGAATATATAACAATCACTGAAGCTGTGAAAGAGGTCTTATGGCTTAAAGGGTTACTTTCTGAGTTAAACTTACAACACAATCCTATTGTTCTATATTCTGATAGCCAATTTGCCATTCAGTTATGCAAAAATCCCGTCTTCCATAACAGAACAAAGCATATGGATGTTAGATTGTATTTTAAAAGAGACATTGTGTCCAAAAAGCTTATTGAGCTTGATAAAATTCATTCTCAAGAAAATCCTTCTTATATGAGAACTAAGCCATTATCTTTAAATAAGTCCAAATCATGTTTAAGCTTGCTTAACATTGATTCAGGTTGAAAGTATTATTCTTTTCTATTAACTGTAGTGTTATAGCTTAGAACATATATTTTTCTTGTTTTTCTAACTTGTTTAAATTTTTGCAGGTACTCGAGGCAATGATCAAACTTGAACTGTTGTCTTCTTTTGCACTAAGAAACTCTGCATTTGGCTCAAGGTGGAGATTATTAATAATGTTGAGCCCAATGATTTATATCCTCCATGATGAACAACCCGATGTTGAAAGTTCAAGCCCTCTATGTTAGGCTTTAGCTGCTGTGCCCAGTTGATATGTCTGGCCCAAATGCTTGGAGAATGCGTTTTTTGGTATTGCTAATAATGCGCCTTTGTACTTCAACTTTCAGAAGCCTTCTCATTTGTTAGATTGTCACTTTTGATCCTAGCCATTGGTGTTGAGTACTTAAAGACCCATTCTTCATATTAGGGTTAAGACGACTTCATTGTTGGTGCGCAGCTTGTGATTTTCTTTACTCTCTCTCTCTCTCTCTCTCTCTCTCTCTCTCTCCAGATTCTTCTTCTTTTCATCTCCTTCTTTTTGGGTGAACCATTGGTTCTCCAATGGTCTTTGAAGTAGATGTTGCTACAGTAATCATCTTCTGATTACTGTAGACTTATGAGTTTATCCCGTTATCTGTTGTGAAAGGGGTAATGTTTGAAAAGTAAGGATCTGAGTCTGTATGAGTGATTCTTGGGTAGTTTTGAGTGGATTATCTCTTGTAAACTTGATTCTTGACATGTTGTAGTTTAATAGTGCAAAAGAGGCCATATCTAAGTTTGTAGAGCCTCAAAGGCAGATGTAAGCGTTTCATCAGCTGAACTGTCTGTCCTGAAAAGGACAAACAAATCCTTGTGTTTTTTTTTTAAGTTTCTGCTTTAACTTCTTGATTTGTTTACTAATGTGTTCTTGAAAAGATCTTAAGTTCATGTTAATCGCCTGAACAAATATCTTTATTACAATAAAAATATGGTTGTGTTAATATAATTACCCTTTTATTAACAATATTTAACAAACCATTGTTCCACATTTATCATTCCAAGTGATTTTTTTATTTATTTTTTATATTTTATCACCTAAGAAAATTGATCCCTGACAATTTCAAGCAACGGTACCAATTGTTGGGAAAGACATACTAATAATCCACATTATAATAAATCATTTTTTTTTTTTGTGAAATTAAATGGATTGTCAACATTCCAACTAAGTATGAAAATCAAGCAACAAAGATAAGAAAATATATGAACTCCTAAGAGATAGATTTTGATTTCCTACTCACTTATCTTATCTACTTATAATGCTCACGCTGAGGTGGTATCACATGATTGGTAGTCATGTTCGGTTTTCAACCGAGGCGAGTGAGACAACCGCATCGGGTCCAAAACCAAAAGGGGCCTACTTTTTCAAAAAAAACAAAAAAATCCAGTAGGCAAATTACTAGCTACCAGGTACCCATTTTGTTTTGTTTTTTTTAAAAATTGAATACCACACTCCAAAGCGCCCAAGCCCAACAACAATAGAAGCCTATTAAATGGATGATGGTTTGGAATATTGGATCACTTCTCTGGCTCTCTATTCTTGACCGCATCCCAGATTCACAGTCTCACACACACACACACAGCACCAGCAGGAGAAAAAAGAAGCTGGAGCGCTAGCCGGAGAAAAATAATCTCCCTGACTCCCTCATTTTCTGTCTTTCTCTCCAAGTGAAACTGGGCTCGGTCGAGGAATCCTCATAGGTACGGGTATGGGGTATTGTAATGTACATCAGTACATTCAAATTTTCATTTCTTTATTAGTTTTTTTTTTTAATATTTGTTATGGTTAATGACTTAAATCACTTAATGCTCATTGAAGCTTGAAAATTGAAATTTTGAATATTGTGAATCTTAGTTGGCTTTTACAGATTTATTGATTTATCGAAACTGAAGTTTTCCATTAAAAATGATTTCGCTTCGGCCTTCAGAAATGGAATATGATGTGTTTCTCTGACTCCTAGAAATGGAATATGATTTCGGCTTCAGCCTTCAGTATTTACTGATTTATTGTGATTCTTTTTTTGAGTTTTCCACTCCCTCCTCCTTGTATCGATGTGTTTCTCTTGTGTGCGTCAATTTATAAATTGTGAATATGATTGTGAATTTGTGTTGTGAATATTATGAATTGTGATTGAACTCAATAACTTGAGTTAATTTATTCTAAAATTCTGAGTATTTGTGATTGAAATCAATTTATTTTGAATATTGTGATTTTGGTTGCATAACTAAATTAAAAGCTCTATTAATGTCTTCAAATTTAATCTCATTTGTGAAGTTGATTTTTTCCATTTTGAAGTTGATTTTATCTTAAATTTCGGCTCAATTTTAGGAAAACTCCACGAAGAAGAAGAAAATTTTGATTTTTCATATTCTATCATTTCATAATTGTCGCTCAATTCTCACTCTCAATTAAGCAATGGCAATCCTTTGCTTATTTATTGACTTATTAAAAATAGTTGAAACCTTGTCAGCTTATATGATTGTAGCATTGCTGATTTTAATTGTGATATTATTGAAATATTTTTTTTTAGCCTAGTCATGACTCCTAAATATGAGTCTGAAGCTCAAAATAGAAAAAGAAAAGGAAAGGAAATGGCATTAGTTCAAAGTTAAACAAGAGATATGGATAAGTATTTTAATTGAAAAAAAGAATAGTGAAGAAACGATGGAAACTTTGGTCATTTGGGGGGAGGGGGTCTAATTTTTGGACTTCGCATCAGGCCCCGAAAATGTCAGAACTGACCCTGTTGGTAGTTTATGGTCCCACACTTATTATTTTTACCAATCATTTGATGCCACTTCAACATGAGTATTATAAGTAAGTAGAATAAGTGGATAGAAGATCAAAATCCGCTAAGAGACACTGATTTTTTACATAGAAGGAAAAAACTTTGGGATCATAATCCAATGTGAAGTACTTCTATATAATAATAATAATAAAAATAGTTAGTTTCTACTTTCTATTTTTTTTTTTTTTTTTTGGTACCTAGGTATCCTAGCTTAGCCAGACTAAATCCTGGACCCCCAAGACTCTTGCCTTTAGAACCTTGGAGGAGGTAAATCACGGGTGATGCCTCAACTGGCTCCCAGGTTCCCCTCATCCGACTGTACACTTCTACGCACAAGGAGTCGCCTCCAAAATGATTGCTCCATACCAAATAAAATCCAGCCGCAGGTTCCCACCAGGATTCGAATTCCCACCCTGCCGCTGGAAGCAAGCCTTATGTTGATTGTTCCACCAATTGAGCTATACCCCGGGGGGGCGCTAGTTTCTACTTTCTAGATAATGGTAAATGCTCACAATTTAATCAAGAACTCAATTATTATTTGTAAAAGAATTGTTTATCACTACAAAGATAAATAATACTAAATGACAATAATATTTATAAGTATTTATAAGTTAATTAAATATTATTTTTATAGGTAAAAGTTTCAATTTTTTTATTTTTGTAACAATATTATTTTCTATTCAATTTTATTCTCATATATTGTCCCCACCTTTTTATTAATCTGCACAGATAGTTTTTAAATACTTTTTTTTTTATGATTTTTTCCTTATTTAAAATAAATTAAAATAGAAAAAAATAGAAAATTTAATGAAAAAATTACATTTGAAGATCCTAACTTTTTAAATGTACAAAATAATATTTGTACATTTTATTATTTTAAATAATTAAAAAAATTCTTTTTCTTTCCCAACTCAACCCAGTGACAAATCAAATGAGAATTTCTATCTCCAATTTTGAACCCAAAATGCCCAAAATTGGGAAAAAAATTGGTGGCCATAGAAGCAATGTCATTCTGATAAATCTCAGATGTTCTTCTATGTAGGACATAGATAGAGAGACAAAAAAAAAAAAAAAAAAAAAAAAAAAAAAAAAAAAAAAAGAGAGAGAGAAAAAGAAAAGAGAGGATGACGGGAGTTCGTCAGGGATGACCATTTAGATAGTATTATCTGGCTTGACTAATAATCCACTGACATCATGAAGAATTGACAGTGGTTTCTTTGGACCGGCCATGATCTGCTGCCCACTCATGGGCAGCAAATCGGATCCCTTCTTTGGACTTGGGAGAATATGAAGATAACTTAAGAAACCCTTTACAGAAGTAAAACAAACATGAGAAAAAGTTAAGATTTAAAAATTCAGGAAACTTTATTTTGCAATATATTATAAGATTTAAAAGGTTAATCACCTCCACCATATTAACAATGAAGTTGAATATTTCTGCTGCTGCCAACACAAGCTTCTACATCAACATTTAAATGCTCGATTTGGTCACAGGGGAGGAGTGGGTGGGGTTGGGTGGGGTCTTTTTTAATTGTTTTAAGTAATGAAATGTGAAAATACTATTTTGTCTTTGTTAAATTGGTCAAATTTAAATTACAAATTTAATTTTTTGTTAACTAACGAATATTTGGATGAAATTTATTTAGACTGTAGAGGTCCTTTCGGGACACATATACTGAGGGACGTAGGTGCTAGATTAGAAGGTTTGAGATTTGATGACACATTTTTAATTTTAAGTGAATATATGTAGAAAATAAAAGGTTTAAAATTTAATTGCACTTTTTAAAAAGTTAAGGACAAGACCTGCAAATTTTTCATTAAGATTTTTGTTTTTTTCTATTTTAATTTAGGGTTAATTACACTAATAGTTCACATTCTTTCAGGTTTGTAACTATTTCATCTTCATTCAATTTTTTTTAACAAATATCATTCACATCCTTTTATTTATTCGTACAGATAGTCCCCAAATGACTATTTTGATAATTCTTTGACAATTTTGTCCTTGACTTAAATAAATTCAAATGATAGAAAAAAGAGAATACAATAAAAAAAATTACAATTGGACTCCTAACATTTTCAAAAGTACAAATAAATCCTAAACCTTTTATATTATTCAAAATAATTAAAAAATAAATAAAAAAATCAAACGCCACTTCATCTTCTCCAACCCACCCACCCACCCACCCCCACCATGCTTGCCACCATGCTTGCATACAAGTCAAGAATAACAGAACACATTAGAAACAAGAAACCCAAAAGCAGTAATCACCCTTTGATGGCGATCGAGGCGGAAACAGATCCAAATACTACTCGCTCCAAATTCACCATTTCCTCTCTCCTCCCCTCCTCTACTACCACTAATGACAATCTCATTAACACCACAGCCATCACCTCTTCTAAGAAAAAAAAAAAAACTTCACATCTTCAATATTCAGAGGACTGAAGATCAAAAAAAAGGATAACAGGCGAATTTCGACTCGATTGCTCTCGATCCAGATTTGAAAAACAAGGTGAAATTCAATCTGGAAACATTCATTAAGTCCAAGCAAAATTATCACAAGCTCGGTCGTGCGTGGAAGCACTACTATCTTTTTTACGGCTCGTCCAACACTGGAAAATCCAAGTTCATTATAGCAATGGCGAATTTCCATTCGTACGATGTTTACAACGTAAATTTATCACACATTTCAGAAGATTCCCATCTTAACATAATTCTGTTGCAAACTACATCTTAATCATTGATTGTTGTTGAAGACTTGGATCGTTATATATGTGAGAAGTCAACGGCTGCTAGTTTATCTGGGCTAATGAATTTCATGGATGGAATTCTGGTTCCAGCTTTCCAAAGACTCCAACTAAATTGTTGGAATTTATTATAGTAAACTACATCCTAAATTTATTTCAACTTGGAAAGATGACGTGGGCGTGGGCGTGGGGGTGGGGGTGGGGGTGTGGGTGTGGGGTAATGTTGAATTGTGGGGTGGGGAAGATGTAAAAAAAATTATTTATTTGTATTTTTGAAAAGATTTGGGGTCCAATTGAAATTTTTCTATATATTTTCTTTTTTCTATCATTTGAATTTATTTAAGTAAATGGCAAAATTGTCAAAGAATTGTCAAAATAGTCATTTGGGGATAATCTGTGCGAATAAATAAAAAAATGGAGATGATATCTACTAAAAAAAATTGAATGGAGATGAAATCGTTACAAACCTAAAAAAATATAGACCATTAGTGTAATTAATAATTTAATTTATTTAAATTAAAGGCAAAATCATAAAAGAAAACCATTTGTTGACCATATGTGCAAATTAATAAAAGAATGTAGATGATATCTATGAATAAAATTTGAATGATGATGATATTGTTACAAAATTGAAAGAATAGGGACACTGAGTGCAATTTATCCTGTTTTTATGCACACATTTCAAAAAATCCATAATTTGTATCCACTTTTTATCCACACATTATGTATGATCCACTATTTATAATTTATAAAAAAAACTTTACCAAACAAGCACATAGAAATGTTTAGATTTTATCAAACGGAATATTTAGATAAAAAAATAGATAAAAATTGTGCATTCTGCGAAATGTGTGAATAAAAAATAATGTCTAACTAACTTATAAGTGCACTTATAAACACTTACAAACATACAAGATTAACCACTTAATATATGAATCAAAATCACTTTTTCGCCTTCCAATCATCTTTAAAAAGCTCCCACATCTAACAAATGATACAATAACACAGTTAAAATTCTGGATAGGGAACAAGATACAATATTAACTTGACGTGGGGTGCAAGTGCATAAGCTATTAAAGTCAACGTTCCTATTTCCATTTTCTATTGACACCCAATATTTATAAATTAATGGCATACCATACCTCTCTATTTCCCTTCCACCCCCAATTGGATTCTATTACTGAGGTTGGTATCTTTTTCCTAATTATTTTGCATCTTAAGTTTGATGTCATTTTTCAAGTAGAATTTCATGCCATTGAAGATAAACATGTACCAATTCAGAAAGCTGGAAATGGGAGATAGCATTGGCTGCACATATAAGAAAGAGGTTAAGCCTATTAAAGTCAATGTCTCAAGCTTGAAAGTCGAAGTTAAATTTGAAAAGGCAGAAAAATTTATTCAGAAGCTTAACCAAATGAAATATCAAATTCTTTCACTCTTAGAAAAGAGAAAGGTGAGGATTCAGAATCCCAGTATTTATTAGTTCTTCTATGAAGATTCTTAAGATATTTCTTTGTCACACTGGTACAGGCTGATCGAGATTATTTCAATACACAGTTAAAGAATCGACCATATTGTGGTAGACTCTTCAGTCTTGTATATGAGAAAAAGGAACAACTCCAATACTTGAAAGAAGCTCTCCAAGAGTCAACTGCAGAACATAATTATAGAATGGTATAAACAAATCATACACTTCTTCCTTTTTTTCCCCCTCTTTATTTTCTGAATTTTAAAGCTCGATGCAGATTCAGAAATTGTGTCATCGAATGCAACATGGGAACAAAAATATAGCCGAAGAGAGGACGATCTTAAGAGAAATTAAACAAAGAGAAAAAATTTCTTTTGATGACGATAAAAAACAAACAAAGACGTATCAGTGGACCTTAGGAAAAATCCCTGAAACAAAAGGAGGAATAAAAGATCTAATCAATGTAAGAAGTATTTGTGCCATTGTTCTTGTTAAAATTAAGCACAAGTCAACTGATTTTACATTTTTTTTTTCTTCCTACCGAATTTTTTGCAGATCATACGTGGTGAACTCCAAGAGTTGAAGAAGAAACAGATGCCATTCATTGTTTTTGAGAATAAACTTAGAAAAGATATAGAAGCTGCTAAAAAAGATATTTGTTTCTTTGAAAGACAATTGGAAGACATAGACAAGAAGAAACATAAACTCTATTGTACTTTCCAGTCGTATCCAATATCTCGTACCAAACATGATGACTTGGAAGTGAAAATAGAATTATGAAGAAGTCACTGCAAAGTCTACAGTGGTTCATCTACCTGGTTTGATCTAATGTTTGTATCATTGATGGAGAGGAATACTTAAAAAATCGGCTTGTTTTAACTCCTTAATTTACATGTTAAACCTACTTAGGCAACCATTGAGGCAGAGTTTCTTTTCGTGTTTATATATGCTAAGTGTATTTTATACGCTTATTTATGTTTGTAAACTTGGTATATATTCACTTTCTTTTTCGTTCTAAACTTATCCAAATTGAGTTTTGTACCTACGTATGCAATAATTGAACTCATTTAAATAGAAATCTGCTGACAAGAGTTTGATGCTTAATTAACGCTTAATCGGATGACACAAATATAAGTTGAAGTTATTAGAAAGCACTTGTGATGAATTCTTGAAGTTTTGGGAGCAAGAATCAGATTTTGAAAAGTTTGAGGACTAAATTGTACTTCTTTAAATATTTGGAAGGCCACTTTGTAAGACTTTAGAAGGGTGAGAACCAATTAGAATGCATTTTGAAGATTTTGGATTGAATTGAGAAGATTCAAAGAAGAAATGACCAAAACTGTACATCAAAAGCCAAATCGATGACCAAATTGTAAATTTTAGAAAAAGGTCACACCTATGTAGCAGAATGGATTGTGCGACCTAGGTGCGGTTGTGCAAATTTACTGGAGGTCACACCTAGATAGTAGAATGCATTGTGCGACCTACGCTGAAGGAAAGTCATAAGTGTGATTTTTCTAAAGTTAAGTAGAATTATAACTCTTTTAAGACACAACTAGGGTTGGACGTGAGTTGAGTTGGGTCAATTTTTGGGCGAGTTGGGTCAATTTTTGGGCCCAACCCAACCAAAAAAATTTATTTGATAAAAACTCAACCTCAAACCCAGACCGTCGACGGGTTTAAATGACCCGAACCAACCCGATCAATCTTCAGACAGGTTGGATGGGGTTGGTGGTTTGGACTTTGGCCCAATTCTCAGTTTGAGTTTTTTCTTTTTTAAGCAGACTAACAGTATTCAATTTTTTGGGCCATTAGTGGAATAATTTTTTGGGCCCAATAGTGATTATATGTCTCTCAAATGATGTTTAAACTATGATTATATCACCATCTAATTTTTTGGGGTCAAAATGTGGTTATATCACTTTTTAGTCCAGAAATAGCTTCAAAATTCAATAGATGGTACAAATTAAAAATAAGTAACGGATATGCATCCAATAATTCATTCGACAATGATCCTGAAAATGAAACAAATTCAACCTAAATAATAAGTAATAAGGACTAAAAATATTAGACTCATCCAAACTAAATCTAAATTTAAAAATATTAATGGCATCCAACCTCAAAAAATTATAAATGTAAAATATTACAGTCATCCTAACATATTTTAATCAACCAACATTGTTAAAACTTAAAACATTACAGCAAACATTCCATTGAAGAAATAATAATGGCTTCCTGCAACAAAAGAAATGAAACTATTATAGAAAAATAAAGAATATTTTGAATTAAGTATTTGTCAAACTAATATATCAATATGTATAGGGATGGCAATGGGCCCACCCGAGCCGGGCCGGATCGACCCGTCCATGGAATACGAGTTCGAACCGGCCCATGGTTTACGGGCATGTCCGTGGACCCACGTGAACTTCTATTTTTTAAGTTAAAAATAAATAAATTATTATAAAATTATTTTCTACGCATAATTCATCAAATACTTGTTTTCTAGCAGGTGAAGCAATAATATAATTTAAGGCATACCTAATTTTTTTTTTTTTAATTGTGGGCATATATACTTTAAATCATCTTGTACAATTAAATTAAAAAATATGACATAATATCTAACATGAAACAAAATTCCACCGAAATCCGAATTTAATTCTTGAATTAATTATCTACTACTATATTGTTAGGCACAACATTGTCAAATGGAAAACTGCGAATTCTAGATTTACAATTAAATTCTCTAATAATTGCCATTAAATAATTATAAATCTGTATCACATTATGAGGGTAATCAGTTACTTTAAAAGTAATTATTCTTTTATGCATAATCCATAATTTATCAATATAATGTAAAATAGCCGCAATATATCTTTTATGATTTTGACCAGATCATAAGTCCTGAAGTGAATGATACAAAACCAGAATATTTATTTAAATCATTTTTATTTTTACCATGCAAACTGTTGTTTACTATATTTACACATTGCTTTGAAAATTGGTTGTCCGTCTGCGGTTGCATCGGTCTGCACTAACTTGAAATGATCCCAACACCGAACATTTTGTTTTGCGGCTCTTCGTTTAGTAGTCGATTGAGTAATGTTGGTCGTTTCTAACTCTTCGTTGATATCATCTAAATCGATATTTGGACTAAAATCATCACCAAATTCGAGAATTGGAACATTATTTAACCCACTAAATCATCATTAATTTAGTTTTCGACAGACTCAACACTTCCTTGAAAATTGTATTGATCCATGTAGAATTGTAGATAATAGAAATGTAAAAGTAGAATGTAGAATGTAGAATGTAGAATGTAGAATGTAGATAACTAAAAATGTAGGAATGTAGAAGATTAGAAATGTGGAAAACAATATAATTTTTTCGGATTGTTGTGGGAATGTAGGTTGAGAGAATTGTGAATTTATGAAGAATATGGAAAGTTTATGGGGTATTTATAGGGAAAAAAATATTGCCATTTAAATAGAAAAAAAAACGTTGGGGGACCAACTTCAACGGTCCAAAATTTGACCATTGCTTAGAAACGATCACATTTTGGACTGTTGTTAATTGCAACATTGGTCCCCAGCTTAAAGTTGGAGACCAATTTGGCCTCCATTTGGTCCACGGACCAGTCCACGGGTCTGCCTGTGGACCAGCCCACGAGCCGGATCCACGGGCCAACTTGTGTACTTCACGAGCCGAGCTTGTATATATTTTCTCGGCCCGACCCTAGTCCGGGCCTATCTTTGGACAAGCCTGGGCCACTCATAGGCCAGAATTTTAAGGGGCCCACGAGCGTCCCGGCCTTTTTGCCATCTCGAAATACATATACCTGGAAAAGCTTGTAAAACAAATGAATCACTTGGCTTTCGACACTTGAGTATTTTCAGTTGGTTTTAGATACATTGAGTCCAAAAGTTCTACAAAAAAAAAAAGTAATTGAATTACCATTAAAGTAGATAGAAATAAGTAAAGTTAACAATTATATAGGATGTAGTTATATTACCTTACAAATGATTGTAATGCTCAATATCTTCCATATAAAATCCATCCAAGTTTGGAGAAGCTTTCAACCAACTTTGAGTGCGTACCAAGACCTCCACAATTGTAAGACTTAAGGAACTACGAAAAGGATCAAGGATCCTCCATCTAGTACTAAAAGCACTTTCTGAAGCAACGGTAGAGGCTTGAATAGCCAACACATCCTTGGCTATATTGGACAAGATATCATACTTACTTTTGTTTACTTTCCACCAATTGAGAACATCAAAATCCTTATTGTTTACGCTTTCACGGGCATCCAACAAGTATCTTTTCACATCATTTTTAATATCAGTCAAATATTTTACTGTTTGTTTTTCATTAAACCTAAAAAGACGAGCCTTACTCGTAGAAAAAGAAGAACTTCCTTTATCATAATTAAAAGAACTTAAAGGAGTCTTATTTGATACTTCACTACTTCCAGAAACTCCTTCACATCCCAAATACCACTCGTAAATAGTCATCAATTTGGCTTTCACTATTTTAGTCATGCTACTAGCAACTTGTTCATCCTTGTAGATATCAACAAAACAATATTCAACATAATTCAATTTGTATCTTAGATCAAGTATAGTAGCAACAAGCAACAATCGGTTCACATTTTCCATTTTACCCCAATACTTATCAAACTTCTTTTTCATGTTAGATGCCATTTCGCCCTACAGAAAATCGCTACTTAAACTCCATTCATCCAATTCGAGTAAAAGATTAGTAATTCATGAAGATAAGTACAAGACTAAAATGCAATGAGAAATTCAAAGTCACATTGAAGAAATTCTTAAGAAACTTGACAAACATGGAAGTATTGTCCCAATTCGAACTTGAAGGAGGTCCACCCATCCTTCTACCCCCTTCATCTTCCCGAAAGTAATTCAATTATTGTGCATATTCTTCTTCTAACTTATCAAAAGCTTTTTGGAATTTCAAAGCAGCTTCCAACATTAGATAAGTAGATTTCCACCTAGTTGGAACATCCAAAAACACAATAGATTTGCATTCAATCTTTTCTTGCCTCGCACACTCCTTTAATTTTTCAAACCTCACAGGATAAGATTTAACATATTTCATTGCATTGCGAATTCCAACAATAGAGTCATGTGCTTCTCTCAAACCATCACAGACAATCAAAATGATAATGTGTGCACACCATCTCAAGTATAAATATCTACCATCTAGAAGAAACCCATCATTACCCCCAACCAATGACCTTTCTCCTAAGATAAGAAATTGCCATATCATTTGATGTTGCGATATCAACGATGATTGTAAAAAATTTCTAAACCCCTACTCATGTAAGCAAGCCTCAATAATTTTGCCAATTGTTTCACCCTTATGATCTGGAACAACACAAAAGCTTATAATGCGCTTATGAAAAGTCCAATTAGAATCAATGTAGTGTGATGTAAGAGACATATAATTCATATTCTGATTGGAAGTCCAAGTATCAATTGTAAGTGAAACCCTTTGAGGGTGAGAAGAGAAAACATCTTTCAATTTCATTTTTTCATCCATATACAATTGATAAATGTCTCTTACAAGAGTTCTACGAGACAGAGACTCAAACTGAGGACATGCAACAGTACAAAATAGTCTAAATCCACGAGCTTCAACAAACCTAAAAGGCAGTTCATCAATTATTACCATCTTAACACATGCAACCCTACACTTTGCTGTACGACCAATAGCTATAAGATTGCTTCCACCACCCTCTTTTTGGTTCTCAAAAGATAGTATTTTCTAATTTTTATCTTGCAATCTACTAGTATATTTCATACAATTATTTGTCAAATAGTTATTCAAAGTGCTTGTCCCACATTTTTTCGTGCCACATGCATAATCCACTCCACAATAGTTACACTTATACCTAACATTTGGATCATCTCTTGGGCCCCTTAGCGTAAAGTGATCCCAGACATTATAAAGCTATACTATTCAATTTTCTCTTCCCTAATGTTGATGGTGGACGTTTATCTGAATTCAAATTTGTCTCATTCGATGGAGCTATATTGTCACTTTTTTCAAATATATCCGTATCTACCAACGTATTCCACAAAATGTATCAATCAATCATTATAAGAAATAACTAGTATTACTTCAATGTAAGAAAAAATAAGTATTGCACCTTTGTCCATTTTCTCTTAGACTACTTTTCGGTCTCAGATTTTCAACGTCCAACGAGCACCAAAACAAAGTTTAACCTACAAGCAGAAATCATAAAATCAGTCCAAATAAAAATCATACTTTGGGAATCATTACAAAAAAATTAGTACAAAGCAATCAATTTGCAGTAATAAAAAACCAATCCACAAACAGTACAAATAGAAAAATCACTACAAGCAAAAATCATAAAATTGAAAATCATTAAAAAAAATCGGTACAAAGCAGTAAAAAAAATCAGTCCAACAGTTGAGGAGAAAAAACACATTAGGATAACATAAAATTTGTTATTTATTGAAAACACTTGAATTAACTTTAGTACAAAAATCATTCCACCAATTGAAAACCCTAATATATTTTGAGCTCGATTTGTTTCCCAAAATCTGTCATATATTGGAACCCTAATCAATTTGAAGTCATATATACCTTAAGAATTGAGAAAAAAATAACTATTTTTCAAAATCACATTTGAATCGGATTGGGTCGGTTGAAGGGTTTTTACCTTAGTAGAAACTTCAGCAGTTGGTGGTGGCGGTTTAAGAGTGCGCACAAGAGAGAGATAGAGAGGGACGCACGCAGATGGCATATGGAAATTTTAGAGTAATGGAATCACGCTTGGCTGTTGGTAACTGATGTTGTTCAAATTTGGTTTTTTCTTATTTGGGCTTTTAGACTCTTTGCCTTTAGGGCAACTCATTTGCCATTTCAACATTTTTTAAAGTTATTGGAGTGGGTTGGTTCGGGTCGGGTTTATGCGTATAACTCACAACCCGACCCAATTTCAGAATTTCAAACCCATACCCAATGCATTTAAGTGCAAAAACTGATCCAAACTGCTCCGTTCGGGTCAGGTCAGGTCGAGTTGAGCGGCTTGGGTCAATTTTCGCCCACCCCTAGATAATACTTTGAAGATTTCCCAAGTACTATAAAGAGACACATTCTAGATCTTTTGAAAGGGTTACGCAATTGAGGAAAAAAATAGAGATCAAGAACAAGAAAAAAAAAAAGGAATTTTTGGGCAACATTCATCAAGTGCAATCGAAGATTTTGGATTAATTCAAAATTAAGGGTTGTATCTATTTTTTTTCTTTTTCTTCCAGTTCATGAATTTTTTTTATTAATAACGCTATATTCATAGTAATCATGTCCGGCTAGATCTTTTATATCTAGGATAAACGATGAAACCTTGAGTTTTTGATTAATTAGAAGTTATTTGTTTTCGTAAATTTATTAATTCCGATTTGATTATTTATTATTTATTATTTTCATTTTGATGTTTGATCGCCATTAAAATATTTTTGTGGTCTAGATTGCTTTCGAGAGATTCAATTTAGATGAGTACATGGTAATAAATAACATAAGCTCCAATAATGGATAGAGATTATTAAATTTTATGAAATCTTTCCGGATGATCTTTGTGATTAATTGCATGCTTTTGTGTTCAAAATTTACTAGAGATGGTTAGGTTCATATGGAGGTATATAATTGATTGACTGTCGAGAAAAGTTTTTGATTATATTAGGATCATCAATTTTCGACCTAAGGCAATAATTTGCGACGACGAGTAATTGATAATTAATTGTTGAAACATGACGGTGGATTTGTGAATCCTAGTAGCCGTAAAACTTGAATTTGATAATTATTCTATTTTCGTTTATGTGATAATTTAGACTTTGTTGAATTAGAATATGATAATCTTAGAAATTAAAATCATAAATAAACTGTGTTTTAATTTTGTTAAAACTCTAATTATAAAATTAATTTGGTAATTAATTTCCAGTTCTCGTGGGTTCGATACTTTTCTCATCATTATATTAGTTGTTAACGATCTGTGCACTTGTGGGATTAAAATCGACAACAAATTTTTAGCGTCGTTTCTGGGGGCTGGTTTGATTGATTATTACATTAATTGATCTTTTAGTTTTAATAAATAATTTTATTTTATTCTTTTTTTTGAGTAAACGCTGAATTTTGGGTATTCTTCATTGTTTCAGGTATTGATCGTGCATGCGCCGTTCGAAAAATCTGGATCTATTTGATTTCGATCCAAAAAGTGAACGAAGCTTTCACCAATGACAACGTGAACAATGATAAAAAAACAGCAAAGATACACAATGGACTACAACAATCGGGTCTGTGATCCACCACTTGCAAATATGAGAAATATTCTTACACCTGTGGCTTGATCAGTATAAGTTAATAAATGAGATATTCTTATGGGTGAGTATATGATGCCACGGATTATTGAGAATTGGTCCAACATAATTTACTCACATTTTGGACTCGAGAACTTTCAGTTAAGACCAGATCTGATTAATCTGTTTTTGAACAATCTGTCGTTCTATAGGAATACTGACGAAAATCCTCACTATCATCTTTCTCGCTTCATGGATTACTGTGGAAACTTCAACTATCACAGTGTTAATGAAGAAGTACTTAGGATGACACTTTTCCCACACAGTCTGAAAGATAAGGCTGGAGAATTGTTAGATTCTCTACCGTCTAGAAGCCACTAATTGGATAGATTTGGTCCAGAAATTTACACTAAAATATTTCCCTCAGACCAGAGTAAACAGACTGAAGCATGAAATATCAAAATTTCAACAATCTGACTTGAAAAATTTTCATCAAGAGTGGGAAAGATTCAAGGAACTACTTAGAAAGTGTCCAATTCATGTTTTCCTTTAGTAACTTAGAATCATTGTTTCTACTTTGGATTAGTGCCAAACAGTCGTTCTTCAGTAGATTCTGCAGTAGGTGGCTTTATCCAAAATAGATCCGCCGGCAACCTTCACGACTTGTATGAAATGATGAGTAAACAGTTCGTTATATGGTCAGACAGATGGTCACAAAAGAAAGCAACAAGAATGCACGAGATGGAAATCAATTCGCTCCTACTGGTGAAAATTGATTCATTGGAAAACCAGATGGAAACACTGAACTCTTAGTCTGCTAATATGGTTCAGATGTCTCTACAGATTTATGCAACTTGCGAGGCAAAACCATCAATCAGTAGAGTACCCTTTGGCATCACCTAAACAAGTTGCATATGCTCAGAATTTTCATCGACAACAGAATAATCCATACTCGTAGAGTTATAATCCCGGATGGAGAAATCATCCAAATTTCTCATATGGAAATACCCAAAATATTCAAAATCCGCTAAATCAGGTTAGACCACAAAAAAATGAGGATGGGAAGAAGCTTTCACTAATTTATCATAACGAATGGAATCTAAATTCAAGGAAGTGCAGAAAAGACAAGATATCTCAATTAAGAATGTAGAAAATCAGATTGGGTAGTTGGTTAAACTATTGATCGAGCGACAACCAGGTACATGGCCAAATAATACCGAGGTCAATCCAAAAGAACAAGTAAATGAAATTACCACGAGAAGCGGAGTTGAGCTGTTAGAAGTTCATGTGAAAAGACTGGGTGTAGAAAAGAAAACTGCGTTCAACAAAGAGAGAAAACAAATTCGATAAATCCGAAGAAACAATTGAGTAAGAAAAAGGAAGCCCTCCACCAGATTATTTTCCACCACCGGTCAAAGCTTATATTCCTCCAATTCTATTTCCTCAAAGGTTGTGAAAACATAAGCTAGACAAAAAATTCGAGAAATTTCTCGATGTGTTCAAGAAACTTCAAATCAACATACATTTTGTCGACACTTTAGCTCAAATGTCAATCTATGCAAATTTTATCAATGAAATTCTTTCAAAAAAAAAAAAAAATGGAAGTTGGAGGAGCACGAAATAATCATGCTTACCTCAGCCCGGTCCTTGCCAAGACGAACCCGGCTCGGCCCATCAAAGAAATCGTGGCCCAGATCAACCCGTGGTCCGCGGGCCACACGGGCCAAGCCACGAGCCGGTCCGTAGACCACACGTGAACTTCTATTTTTTTATTTTTTATTTTTAAAGTTAAAAAAAATAAGTTATGATAAAATTGACATTTCAACTATAAATTGTAGAAATGTAGAACACTTGATAGTTAAAATGTATAAATTAAATTATAAATTGCACGATAAAAGATCTAATGTTGACAATATATTATTATATTTTTTTCGGATTGTATAGGTTGAGAGAGTTATGAATTTGTGAAGAATATGGAAACTTTAAAAGATATTTATAAGAAAAGAGCCGTTTGAAGGAAAAAAATAAAAAATTTAGGACGTGGATCGGTCCATAGGCTGGCCTGTGGTTATTTTTGTGGGCCTATCGTTAGATAAGCTTGGGCCGTCCAAGGGCCGGGCTTTTACGAACCGGGCTGACAGACGGCCTGGTCCATTTGCCATCCCAATGCTTACCAAAAAATGCAGAGCTATCTTACAAAACAAACTACCTTTGAAATTTAAAGATCCAAAAAGTTTTACTATTCTTTGCGCTGTTGGTAGTTCATTTTTCTAAAAAGCATTATGTGATTTAGGTGCTATCATTAATTTGATACCTTACTCTATTTTCAGGCAACTAGTTCTCAGAAAAACTAAGCCGACTACAATATCACTACAGACTGATCGATCAGTTAAACGTCTGCGCGGGGTCTTTGAAGATATTTTAGTAAAAGTGGACAAGTTCATATTTTCGACTGACTTCATTGTCTTGGATATGAGAGAAGACAGAGAAGTACCACTTATCTTGGGATGACATTTCTTAGCTACTAGAAGAGCACTGATTGATGTACAAAAAAAGTAGCTAGTGTTGAGATTAAATAAGGAGCAAGTCAGTTTCAACGTGTTCAAGACAATTCAATATTCGAGCACATCTGGCTCTTGTTTTCAAATTAATATCATCGATCATGAGGCAGCCAATACTTTCACTTTGGAAAATCTCCATGCATTATGTATTCTCAAGAAGAAAATTTTGACTCTCCAGTTCTTAAAGAATATGCCAGATATTTACAAGGAGCTAAACGGATGGAAAGAAAGAACAAATACATAGAACTAGACACCACACCTCATCAACCACCACCTTCAATTCAACAAGCTCTAACTCTCGAGCTAAAACAATTACCATCTCTCCTTAGGTCTACCTATCTTAGTGATTCATATACTCTTCCAGTCATTATTGCAAATTTCATCATTCAAAATTAGGAAGGCAAACTACTACGAGTACTGAGAGAATACAAATCAGCCCTCAGTTGGACTATAGCAGACATTAATGATATCAGCCCGTCCATTTGCATGCACAAGATCATAATGGAAGAAGCATATAAGCCGACAGTACAACATCAACACATATTAAATTCTCATTTGTAAGAGATAGTCCGAGCTGAAGTTTTGAAACTACTAGATGCAGGTATCATCTATCATATCTCAGATAGCACATGGATAAGTCTAGGTCAGGTGTTGCCTAAGAAATGAAGAATTACGGTTGAGAAGAACAAAAATAATGAGCTTATACAAGTCAGATTAACCACTGGATGGCGGGTTTGTATTGTATTTGGACTACAATCAGATCCATATAGCCCAGAAGATAAGGAGAAGATGACGTTTACATGCCCTTACGGCACGTTTGCATATAGGCGAATGCCGTTTGGCTTTTGCAACACTTCTACCATATTTCATCGTTGTCCGATGTCCATTTAATCGGATATGGTCAAAAAATTCATTGAAGTATTTATGGATGATTTTTTGATTTTTGTGGTCTCATTCAAGGAATGCCTGAAAAATTTGACCTTTGTACTTCAGCGTTGTGAGAAAACAAACTTGGTGCTTAACTAGGAAAAATATCACTTTATGGTCCAAGAAGAGATTGTGTTAGAACACCGGATATCAGCTAAAGGCATTAAGGTTGACAAAGCAAAGATTCAAGTCCGCCGACAATACTTAAGGGTATTCGATCATTTCTGGGACTTGAAGGGTTTTATAGACGACTCATAAAAGATTTTTCCAAGATCACTAAACCGTTGTGCAGTTTGTTGGAAAAAGAAGTCAAATTTGACTTATCTATAGATTTTCTTAGAACTTTTAATACCCTTAAAGAAAGCGTAATCTCAACACCATTGATTGTGGCCTCTGATTGGGATTTAGCGTTTGAGCTCATATGCGACACAAATGATTTTGCCATCAGAGCAGTTTTGGGACAGGGAAGGAAAAAAGTCATACTTGTCGTATATTACGCCAGCCGAACTCTCAATGATGGTCAAATGAACTATGTCACTATAGAAAAGGAACTACTAGCGATAGTATTTGCCTTCAAATCAGTCTTACCTCACAGGATCGAAGGTGATAGTGCACACGGACCATGCGGCATTGAAATATCTCTTTGCTAAAAAAATACGAAATTGAGGCTGATTCGGGATAAAAAGATGAGTGAGAACGTAGTAGTCGACCACTTGTCAAGAATAGAGCAGTCAGAAGGGAATGAAGAAGGTGAAATAAATGAAAAATTCTCAGACGAGAATTTTTTTGGAATATAGCAATCAAAAAACGAAGGTAGCGCACCGTGGTATGCCGATTGTGTGAATTACCTTACAAGCAATATTGTGCCACCGGATTATGATCACCAACGTCGGAAAAAGTTATTTTCAGAACTTAAATACTACTTTTGGAAGGCCTATTCTCTACAGAAGGGGTGCAGATCAAGTAATTCGGATGTGTGTACTTGAAGAAGAAATGGAGACGGTTTTGGAACAATGTCATTCCTCACCATACGGAGGCCACTTTGGTGCTATTAAGACCAGTCAAAGTGTTACTAACTGGATTTTATTGGCCGACATTGTTTAAGGATGCTTATAGTTTGGTGAAAAAGTGTGATAGATGCCGAAGGACGGGAAACATATTCCGAAAGAAAGAAATGCCAATTCGAAGCATTTTAGAGGTTGAATTATTCGACGTATGGGGAATCGATTTTATGGGACCATTTCCACCATCCTTCCCAAATTTATACATCTTAGCGGTCGTAGACTACGTCTCAAAATAGGTAGAAGTTGTAACTTTACCTACTAATGATAGCCGGGTCATGGTGAATTTTCTCAAAAAGAACATTTTCACGCGTTTTGGGACTCCTCAAGCAATCATAAGTGACGGAGGTAAACATTTTTGCAACTGAAATTTTGAGACTCTCTTGGCAAAATATGGTATGAAGCTCTGAGTGGCTACTCTTTATCATCCACAAACTAGTGGCCAGGTAGAAATTTCCAATCGAGAGTTGAAAAGGATTCTGAAGCTAACCGTGAGTACCTCGAGGAAAGATTGGTCGAACAAGTTTGATGATGCTCTTTGGGCATATCGCACGGCATTCGAAACTCCAATTGAAATGTCACCATACTGCCTAGTTTTTTGAAAGCCTACCATTTACCAGTTGAGTTAGAACATCGAGCTTATTGGGTACTGAGGAAGCTAAATTTTGATTTAAAAGAGACTGGTGAGAAAATAATGCTTCAATTGAACGAAATGGATGAATTTCGATTTGAGGCATATGTGAATGCCAAGTTATACAAAGAGAACGAAAAAATGGCATGACAAGCATATCCAACATAATCACTTTGAGACGGGACAAAAAGTTCTATTATTCAATTAACGCCTCAAGCTCTTTCCGGATAAATTGTGTTCAAGATGGTCCAGGCCATTTACGATATTGAAAGTTTATGCACACGATGCAATGGAAGTTGCTCATGATACAAAAGACAGGTTTAAGGTGAATGGACAAAGGTTTAAACCATACTTGAAGGTTGAATTTTCGAAGGAAAATTTATTCACCATGTTAGGAAATTCGGAGTGACCATCGTGACAAAGTCAAGTTAATGACTTTGAAGAAGTGCTTTTTAGGAGGTACCCCAAGTTTCTACCCTTTCCTTAGCTATTTTTATTTCTTTTTGGTTTTCACTTATTAGTTTATTTCTTTATGTTTATCTTAGGATAAATATTTTTCACCTTTTTTTTTAGTTAAGGTCATCATAACTCTTTCTCCAATTTTTCTTGGGCGTCATAAACATTATAGTATAATAAGCTAGTGGTTTAAATTTGGTGTCAATCGGAATTCGTTTGATAGGGAACGAAGATAGCAACAAAAATTAAATCATTGGGCAGCAGGTCGTGCAAAGGTTGCAACTTGCATGTCGCGACGTAGTGCGACCTGCAGAAAGTTTCTGCATCTTATGGTCTAACCGCGGTACGACAGCGACACTGTCCCTCTTCTCCTCATTTGTTCATTCTATTTCAAAATTTCTCCCAAAATCTTCATACCCACATCTTTAACTTCAGACACATTACCAAATATTTGAATAGAAACATACATTACACTAAGATCTATCTAGCAGCAGATTTTGAGAAGCAGCAAAATGGTAGCTTCTCAGATTCTGCTTTTAGTTTTTCTATTTTTCTCTTATTAAAATATCAAATTTAACCCTAATTAATTAAAATAATTTCTTTTATTAGTATTCTAATTATAATGCAACAAATAATTTAAATTTAAATTTAATTGATTTTTGAATTATATGACTATATTTTTATTTTGTAATTTTTATAAAATTTGAGATTTAATATATGTTTATTATTTTTATTTTAAAATAATTATAGTGAATGATGTCTTTAAATAAATATTGATAATATTAATATTGTTATAAAAGTAAAAATAAATTTTACAATACTACTTGTGATAATAATAATACAAAAAACATTATTACAATGTTAACTTTAAAAATTTTATACAGTGACAACAATAAATCAGTTTTGTTTACCAAAAGCTCAAATACTAATTTTGAAAAATAAAAAAATTTTCAAACAAAAAATTACGAGTTAATTATACTGGCAGTCACTGAACTTTTAGAGAAATTACAAAACGGGCACTGAAATTACAAAATTTTTGCACTCGTCACTGAAGAATACTAACGCATTCACCGACGATCACTCTTTTAAATTTCCAGCTTGAATTGATGACATGTTACCGTTAAGTGCCCATGTGGTACACAATCGGTTGACATTTGGCAAAAATTAATGCCAAGTGGACTTAATGTACTAATAACAATAAAATTCAGACCACAAAGGATGCAACTAAAATATGAGGACCTAGCTGCAATTTTCTAAACATGAATTTAGGATCCCCAATTTCCCATCTCTTCAAACTCGATTCTCAAAACCAAATTCTTCCCAAAACTCTAATTTCCCCCCAATTGCTAAAATACACAATTAATCCATCATAAATAACCAGTTCTCATGTTTTAAGCTCCGTCGTGGTCCGAATTTATTGTCATTAGTTCACTAAGTTCATGTGGTGTCAAATTTTGCCAAATATTAATCGATTGTGTACCACGTGGACAGTTAACGGTGTCACGTCATCAATTCACACTGAAATTTTAACAGAGTGACTATCAGTAAATACATTAATATATTTCAGTAACCGGCTCTAAAACTTTATAACTTTAGTAACCGGCGTTAAAATTTTATAACTTTAGTAACCGTTTTGTAATTTGACTGAAATTTCAGTGACCGCTAATGAAGTTAACCCAAAATTTACCAAATACTTATATTCTTTTAACCGATTATTTTTTCTGCAGTACTGCAAAAACTGATTCTTTTAACACTATGAATAACATAATTTTTTATATGTGTTTGTCTTCATAAAACATTAACAACCATCTTCTCAAATTTCCTCCCTTCAACTTTGTCTTCTTTTTCTCTTTTTTACAAAATTTAAATTATAGTTGTACGATCGAATTTTACTAACATGTATATACTAGTAATCACGACCGTAGATAATTTATAATTCACTGACCCAAAAATTTACTATACCTTTGTATTCACCATTTCAAATTTTTTATTTTTCAATTTCTTCAATTCTCAATTCTCTTTTTCTTTATTATTATTTTTCAAATATTTCCTTTTAAAGATCCAAGTGCAAATTGCTGGTGTAGTCCCTGAGATTACATATGGTTCAACTCTTGATAATGGTGTATCGTATACAAAATTCTCTTACAAGTGTTATCTGTACGGTAGTACTAATTCAAGCTCAATATGGATTACATATTCAAATATCAACATCGTTCTAATGCCCACTATATTTATAATGTCCACCGAAATATTGGATTGTTCGATTTGCATTATAACACTATTACAAAACCGATCCAAATATATCAATTAATGCCTGTTTCAACTGTCCAAGTGTTATTGACAGAGAGCATTAGAAGGGACAAGCAGCAAAGGGTTTATTCCTTGGTATTTAGTTACACTAAAAATTGGGAACAATTTACAGTGAAGGAAAGGGGAAAAGGGAGACGTGATCATATCCCTCTTGCAGTGTTTTCTATAGGAGAAGTCATCTTCTTCATCACAAAACTTGGAAGGTACTATCAGATTGATTTGTGTAAAATCATGCTTTTAATTTATTGTCGCACTCGATTTGATTGTTGTGAATGATTTAATTTCAACACGCATCTAAGATTCTGTCCAGCCTTATCGTCCTTATCTCTTCTTCAACTTATAATTTATTTTTCCAAAATTGTTGTTTCTTGATGGTAATCTTCCTCGCAATCTCTCTTGAAATTTTGTTTTGGTTCTTTATGGTACTGCCGCCCCTCAACTGTAATAGATGAAATACCCAGGACCAAAATCCAGTGGGGGCAACAGCCCCCACTAGACCCCAGGTGGCTCCGCCACTGCTTCAGTCAGCATTTTCATAAACTCCCTCTCCTGGAGGGCATCGTGGAACTGCAGTGCAAGCATCTCCCCTAGTCGTTTTTTTCCTTAGGATTTCAATCAGTTGGAATTTAATGGGCTCAACTCAAGACATTATGGACTTCAAAATTTAAATCAAGGCCATTTCATTTGGCTCTATCTAGATCCTGGTTTTTTGTGTGGACAGGGAAAGGGATAAGTACAACTTCTTGTGCGTCTTTCAGATTTAAACAGAAATATTTATGAAGTTCCAGATATATTCTAATATCATAAAACATGAGAGAAATCATTTAAATATTTTGAAATTTCTCCCAAGAATATGTTTTTAATCATTGCCCATGTGTATTCTGTTGCTAATAAACTGGAGAAAAGACTTGCGCTGGTGTTTTCCGTTATTTGTTTTACTGGAATCTAAGATCCAGGCAAGAACACCCTTAAGGAAGTGATAAATTGTATATCCCATTTTGGTTTTCACGTGCAATTCAGTTTTGAAATTGATCATTGTTACATAAAATTTCTGGTTTTACATTTTTGCTAAAATGTTTTTTCTTTATTAATTAAATCTGGATGATTGATATTCATATGTCTAATATCTTTCTTCACAGCAACATCCAGCTATGCAGTGTAATCTTAAGTACGCATAAATTTTTTATTGCTGGGGTTGTTAAATAAAATTCAAGAAGCTTTTATGAGTGTTTCAGTTTTAAATAAGCTTAAATTGTATTATCCTGGGTTTATGAAATTAAGTTCAAGAAATTCTATGTATATTTCAGTTTTAAATAGTTTAGACCATCTGTAGGGCTTATTTATTAGACCCTTCTTTTGAAAGAGAGAGATGGGAATACACGATTTAATTGGTGTTGCTCACGTTCAGAATGTTGTAATTAGGTAATCATTCTGAGTAAGTGTCACTGTTTTATCAAAGCCCTTACTCCAATTCATTACGGTTGGATTATATACCTTTCCGGCCTCATGGACAAGGATAATGCCGCCTTTATGGATCTTAGTTTTAATGTCATGTTTTAGTGCTTGTTTGCCTCAAATTATAATTTAAGCCGGTAAAACATATTTTTTATCCATGCATTTCGTAGGACCTAGAACTTACTGCTCCTTATTATCCACACATTTTATAGGACCTATAACTTATAAGTACTTCAAAAATAATTTCAACACCCCCAAACGTGTGCTTATTCTTCAATTTAACTTCCAATTTTAATGACGATGATACTTTTATGTACTCTCCATAAATTTAATCTTGCACAACTAAATTGGTTATGTTTGAGAAGTTAATAAGTAGTTCTTGATCTTTGAAGTTTGAATAACTTGTCTGGAACGAAGTTAATGATAAAAAAAGAATCTCTTTTGGAATGTGGATGACAACAAATGAGATTGAAGTAACATAATTAAGAAGTGTCATCTTTGTTATGTTGTTTCTTGATGTTGGAAATAGCTTCAAATTATGTATATTCGTTGTTTGGCAGGGTGACAGTTCAATTTTAACAATTTGAAGCCTAGACAATAAATATTTGATTACAGTTTTTATTATATATGACAGAAAGTAGCCCATGCCTCGGAAAGTGGGTTATGGGGTTGATTATGATGACGACTACGATATCAATGAGGATTACGATTTTCACTATGGAGATGAGTATGAATATGAAAATGAAGAAAGAGGTGAGTTTCTCTCTCAGTACGAGTTGATGGAAGATTTGTTGTGCTTCATGTTTCGAGGGTTTATTATTAGAATATCTTTTGACTATTATAGTTTCATGCATTACTTTGGTGGACTATATTGTGAATATTGAATTGTTTTCTAATATATTTTTGGACTTAGAAGTGGGCTTTTTCATCAAGTTATACTGATAATGTAACTAACTATTTCTACAGAGCTTGAAAGTTGAAAATAGAAAAAATATGAGATAGGAGAAGTGTATTTAAGTTTGCATTCCTATTTGTATTTTAGGAATTAATACCTGGCTTACCCAAATAAAACTTTAGCGATGAAATAGTTGCATGGGAGAACTTCTCACTTTTAGTCAATTCTTACTATAGTCGCAGGAAGTTGGTTTCCTAACTTGAGGGTAATGAACTGCTAAATCAATATTATGAACTAACTTTGGATATCCAATTCTGATAGTGGGAAGGACTATGAGTCCTTTTCTTAGGGTAATGATTTTAACTGTTCAACACATATTAGAAACTAAACACTGAATCTTATGAGGTAGGTCCAAAGTAATGGTATTTTTATACTGCAATTGCTTGGTACCAATTTGTCCTATTTTTAGCGAATATAGAACTCCCAAACTGATATTGAGTGAGAAAGCATAAGAGATAATGAGAATTAAGTTGATTAAAAGAAATAGAAATGTAGGGCACTCTAGGAAAATGTTCAAATTGGGCAGAAATTCCAAGCATGTTTCTGTCTTTTTCTCAAGCTGGCTTGACCAGAGGAGTTGTCAGTCATGATATGCTTTCTCATCATGATTTATTTTTAGTTGGTTGGCAATGTAAATTGTTCAGCATGAAAGTAATAAGAATATGAGGATGGATAATTTTCTCTTACTTTTTTCCTGAGGTGCAGCTGGGGTACTGTGGGATTTGATTTTACTCAAGGTCATTTGAGACTCAGCTGGAAGTAATTGGTGTATTCTTTGAAAACTTTGATTTTCTGATTGTGATGACTCAGGTCGAATGATGAAAGGAAATGGTTTTAAAAACAGGCGATATTCTAACTCTTTCTGTAGTGTTACATAATTAATGTTAGCAGCGTCTCTCTTTGAACAGAGATGGAAATTGTAATCCAACAAAATTTGATTTTCTTTTGTTGATGTGAGGCAGATCATGTTTGCATTCTTATACATGATACGATGGGGAGAGGATGACAATAAATTGCATTGCTGACAGCTTTGTGAAATAAATGGAGAGGGCACTGTTATTTGCTACTTCTCTGACTTGTTAGTAGGGATTTATGGTCTCTTTTTTAAGTTTCCTGACTTACATAGAAGATACTTAGAACAGATAAAACTATCTTTCTGGGCTTGAATTTGTATAGGTGGATGCAGGGGCGGTGCTAGGAATTTACATTGGGGGCAAAAAATTTAAAAAGGCAATGTACAAACACAAAAAGTCATAATACGATATTACGTACTGAAGTGGTGCACGACGATCTTTTACAGCATAAAATCCATCTATAATAGAATCTACAATAAACAAAGTACAAGGACAAAAGTCTACACCATAACTTCTTACCATAAATAAATCTAACACAAAAATCCCAATTTGTTGTTTGTGGAATAGATCCAAATATGTTTAAGGAGAAAAGTCGTTTAAAAGTATTCTAGGTTTATTAGTCAAAGACACACCAAATATATGTCATTATCATTTTATATTTTTCGAAAAAGGATGACCCAGTTGCCAAAAAGTTGTTTAAGGCTCTTCCAATTAACTTCTCCAATTTTATCCTAATCCCACAATTTTTGAATTATGCTCAAATACCCCCAATTAAACCTAAAAAAAATGGACTGTATTAGAAATCTAGGTTTGTGTCAGATCTAGTTGCCCTACAAATCCATGTAAATGCTTGCAAGTTCTCAATTTAGCTATTGAATTTGATATAGAATTTGTATTACCCATGGGAAAAGGTAAGAATTTTGATTAGATTTCAAGAAAATGCAAAATAAGTAATGTAATTTGTGCGGAGAAATGGTTTTTTATGGGGGTTTAGGGGGAGGTTTTAAGATGCAGGGAAGTGGGTTTGAATTGTCTGAAATTTCAATTTCAATTGCGTTGAAGTGTGGAGGGGTAATGGGCACCATTACTAATAATTTTAATTAGGCTTAAAGGGAATGGTTGGGCCCAAAAATTGAAAGAATGAATTAATGTGTGTAATTGAATCGGGTCTGGGGTAAGGAAAATTGGGCTGGGGCTGGACTAGTAATTTATTTTGGGCTTAACTAACATATAACCCTTTTTTTTTTTTTTTTTTTTGAGTGTGTGTGTGTGTGTGTGTGTGTATTATACTTAGGATCTGGGTTACAGCCGAGGCTGCCCCCCCCCCCCCCCCCCCCCCCCCAATGGGTGGATGAGCCCTGTCATACATAATTTGGTAACTCAATTGTGTTTTATTAGCACCTATGGTTCTTTTTAGGTTATTACTTGTGAAAATAGTTGACAGATAAGTGCTATGGGCTTAATATATTAATATGTTTCCTGTATTGGCTTGTCGAAGGATTCTTTTAGGGATTCTCGAACCTACTAGTAACTCCTAGGATACACTTTTAATCTTGTTGGGTCGTTCATTCCATTGCCTTAAGTTCACTGTGTGTTGTTAGCAATTGAGTTAGTAGAGTAGGAAAATAGGAGATTTCATTTTAACTTGTCATACTAAACATGTAAAATAGACACTGTCAAATACCAGTAGTGTAATTAACAAATTTTCTGAACACAAGGGGTTCACAATCACATCAGGTGTTCAAATTTATGGTTTCTGTTACTACTGATTAGTGGATTGTAAGAAGGAAGGGGGAGGTGGGAATGTAGTTAAATTGCTTCATTTAAAGCCAGAAGAATATGGGAGCATTCATGTATTTTTCTGGACCATCCACAGGCGCTACCCTATAATTAAATCTATGTTCACTTTTATTTGCTAATTTTTTTCATAGTATCTTACAGAATACATATGTGCTATTGTTCGATGTTAAATACCATGTTGCTTGATAAAGACTTCGTTGCAACAGAGATTGCACCTCGGACAAAGGAAAAAAAAGAAGTCATCAAGACTGGGGTATGGCGTTGCCCCATTTGTACATATGATAATGAAGATAGTATGTCTGAATGTGAGATATGTGGGGTTCTACGCAATCCTTTGGTCAAATTTAGTGGCAACGGTGACAGCGCTGCAGGTAAAGTCTTTCCGTATCTCTTGCTCTATGATTTTGGATCTATTTTCTCACTCTTTTTGAGTTACAGGTCATAGATAGAAATGCTTTTCTCTATGGAGTTTTCCCCTCAATTTTATGAATATTTTTCATTTTCCATGCCTGTCAACGTTATAAAGTTAATCTGATTTACTTTTTGGGAATGACATATTTCCTTCGTTTAATTAGTCTCCTCTTTTGAATCTTATCAAATTTCTCCTTCCAGATAGGTCAAATACCTTTGTGTTCTGTAGCACCCATGTCTGTTTCCATTTCTTATATCATAGAGTAGAAACTTTCCATGCAGTTGGTGGCAGATGCACAAACTCTGGAGCATCAGTGATGGCCAAGTCTCTTTTTGCATCAGTTCCACACAAGACATCAGCAAAGTTTGTACCCATTGAAGCACAGAATGATGTTTCCCTGACAGAAGATGGTTTTAACTTCCACAAGCTTGGAAATATCCGTGGGAATTTACATGAATTCCATAGGGCCTTTAGCTATCCAAATCATCAGAACATTAATATAGGTCAGAATAAGATCTAATACGGGGTGTCAATTTGTGGACGAACATATTAAAGTTCTAAGCCAGTCAATAGATAAACATGTGTTATACTTCAAAAATTCTTAGTCCAACATTATTTGATGAAATCATTACAACTGTTCCTGGGGATGTAACATCTTCTTTTTTCTGACATTATATATTATGTTGATAGCAGCCTCTTTCGAGTTCAATTCCCCATCTCCTGATGATTTGGTATCCAGTAGACTGCATTCCTCAAAGTTGGATTCCAAAGGTATCTTTTTACTGTTTAGAGTCTATTTTTAGGATTTTTTGCACGAATTTAGGTGTAAGAAGAGGTGTAAGAAGAGCACAACCTCTATGATTATTGTAGAAAGGAAGATTATAGGAACTCAAACCTAATGCATTGGATTCTTTCGCAATATGATGCCCTACAATATTTCACTCTACATAGTCAGAAGTTGGTTACTCAGTGACTTAGGACTTGTTCTCTTTGCATTTCAAACATGTTTATTTGTTATTCGAAAAAACTATTTCTCAAAACAGAAAATTAGAAAAAACGTTTTGTTCGAAATTTTGAGTAATTTGTATGACATTTTATTCAATATAATAGAACAATTTTATGCCAATATATTATCAAGTAATATATACAATTTAAAGTTGACGAATCTTACAATTTTTTTTTCTGCTACAAAAATAAAATACTAATAAATAATAAATTGGCAAAATAGGAAATAAAAAAAAAAAAAAATTAATGACGCAGACCGAGAATTTTAATCTGTTTTAATTTAAATAAATTTTTTAAGATTTTTTATTTAAATAACTAATAAGGGCTTGAACTATTTTTACTCTTTTAGGATTTTTCTTTATTTAGTAGAATTCAATTTTTTAGAAATTTCATTTTTATAGAATTTTTTTTTTTAGAATTTTTATTTAAATAATTTTTTATTTAAACACTTATTTATCATATTTTGAGTGTTTTGGTGTTTTCACTAAAAAGTCAAAAACTTGTTTTGATTTTTATGTTATACGTTTAACCTTCTTTTCAAAAAATGCATTTTCAAAAACAGCATACCAAACAAGTTTTGGGTGTTTTACAAAATTGAAAACTAAAAATAGCTTGAAAACAACAAAGAGAAGATGTCCTTATTTTCTCAAAAATAAACACTGTTTATTTTAACCCTTCATTTAGTTGTGTGGAAGTTGTGTTTATTACATTGCGTCAGTCACTTAATCTAAAACAAAATTACATTTTAGGATTGTTTTGTTTTGTATCAATTTAGTATTGGAAAAAAGGACAAACTTCTATCTCAAGCATATATAGCTTGGTAAAATATATGTTTCATTCCAGACTTCATCTCACGCCAAAATTTTGAAGGTGATGAAAACCTCATTAGTTTCCCCAATACATTTAGAGATAATCCCTTGTGAGGCAAAGGAAGAGAAGGAAAGATACATTAACAGCTAACGCAGAAAATTACAGAGATCTTCTAGATGGTTATGCAAGGTTGCAGTTGAATAAACTTGTAAATCTACACATATAGGAAGGCTGACTTAGGGGTACCACAGAGTAAATATTCCTTGAGGTTTTTGCTTCATGTTGCAGTTCAAAAGAGTGTTGCTTTTACTTTTTTTATTTTATTTGAGTGGGGGTGTGGCCCCTGCTTGCCTCTTCCTCTGCCATGGGTGGTAATGCGCAAGTACAGAAATGAATAAACCAGACCTCATGACCTGTATTAAAGAGACTGAACATTGATAATTATGGTGGAACTTAGGTTCTTTAATCCTTTTTACCATAGGTGGGAATAAGGTTTTAACTCATTAATTTTTTAGAAAAGAGGTCAATGATGTTGCTATTATCTTAGAATGGAGAAACTGGACCATAGAAGAGGATCTAGTTATTACAATTACGACAATGTCTAAAAGTCTGTATGGTTCAGAGTGTTATTTATTCATTTGGATGTATTCAGCTAGTTATTTCACATTTTGTTACCATACATGAATTGTGTTTACTGTTATTCCTTCAAATATATGTAAATGTTGTAGTCTTGTATGCAGTAATTGGTAATTTGTTGAGCTTTGGATGTTGGTTCTTTAAGTCTCACTTAGTAAGGAAACATGGTGATGGAACAAGAAGGTATAGATGATAGTTGAGGCTAAAATAAAGTGCTATAAAACCTTACCAAAATTTAAAACATTTTAAGTTAGATAAAGGAGAAGCCACGTGGGCAATATGGGAATCTTGAGTGAAAACATCCGAGAAGTTAGATAGTGGTTCCAAGAATGGAAAGATAGCTGTTTACAACACATCATGTCAAATATGAGTAGGGAAGTAGAGATCTAAACCACATTAAAGTGTATTAGAAATGAAAACCATGGAGTGCTGCTGTTTCGTAGTTATGAGATCACAAAAGGATAAAATTAGTTAAAACAAATTATTTTATATAAGGTAGTGTGTGGGTCTTGAAAATTTGTCGATCTCCATTATATATAGAAATATTGACTATAATAGAAGAATCCAAGTTTGGAAGTGAGGGGGCTATGAAGCGGATGAATACGAGAAAAACAATTGGTGTCGATGTAACTTCCTGTCGAGGTGTGGAAGTGTTTGGGTGAGGGGTATGCTGTCATCGACAAAATCAATCAATGAGATTTTAAAGAGTAGAAGGATATTAGACGTATGTTTGGGTGATGAGGGGTATGTTACTTATTTTAAGAAGAAAGTCTAAATTAAGATTTTTATTCCAGAGATATTAAGGTCTGAACTGATCCTATGAAATTGTGAGAGATAGTGATTAAGCATAGATTCAGGAGCAAGTTAAAGGTTTTTGAAACTGGTTTGGTTAATCTATGCTATGGAAGCCATTGATAGAAAGATATAGAGAAACTAAACACTATATGTATGATTTTATTGACTTAGAAAAAGTCTATGATAGGTTGTGCTGGTGTAATGGGTGCTAGTGAGAAAATGAATTTATGTTATATATCTCGATATTGTTAAGGATATCTATGATGGAACAATCATGTGTAAGATGTAATACTAGAAAATTTCCTGTTACTATAGGATTGTGTTTAGGTTTTGCCGTGTGTTCCTTTTACTTTAGTCATAGATGAGTTTACATGACATAACAACCACATTCTTCATTACAGCATACTATTATGTTCTCGTTGATGGATGTATGTTGATGACATAGTTTTAGTTGATGAGACTAGGATGGGGATGAATCATAAGTTGGAACTTTGGAGGAGCATTTTGGAATCTTAAAGCTTTAGATTGAGTAAAAGTAAGATTGAATACATGGAATGTCCTTTTAGTCATAATAGAAATAATGATGATAGTAAAGTTTATGAGTCTTGTCCTAAAGAGTGATTGTTTTTAGGCACTTTAGGTTCAATTATTGGATCTTGAATAGGATGCAATGCATCGGATTAGGGCAAGTTCGGTGAAATGGAGTGGTAGTATAGGGGTTATCTATAACCACAAGGTTTCTCAAGTTAAACACAGAGGTTCTCAGTATACTCTCTGGTACTGACATTTGGGTTGTTAAAGGATAATGTCCGAAAGATTAACACAGTAGAAATTATGATTACAAGATGGAAGTGACAATACTAGAGTAGATAAATAAGACAGGAAAATAAACAGCAATAAGTCAAGTGGTAGGGCTACCACTTGAAGATAAATTAAGGGAATTGCAACTTGGTTATCTCCCATCCGTAAGAGCAATGCAATATTTAGGATGTGTTAGAAAACATAAAGTAGAGGTAGACTAAAATGGTTGCTTATAATTTGGCTTCATTGGATCTTTTTGTTGTCCTGGCGATGGACCAAATGAAGTAGAAAAAATTATCCAAGAAGCGGACCCCAAATTCAAGTTTTTAGTTGTTGGTTCTTCAAGTCCACGTTGAGCAAAAATTCTCTTTTGCACAGCGCTTAAGAAGCTATTATGCTCAGTTGATTATTTAAATTCTTGAGCTAGATATACTGATTCATGTTCCTTTATTAGACAGCATTTGGAATTTTGGACAGCTTTCTGATGGCCACTAATTTCTGCTTTCAGCCAATTTCAAAAGATTATTGTCATTAGATATGCCTTCAACTGAAAAAGAGAAGAATATTCTAATTGAATCAGAGTTGGCTGCGGAAGGGCCCGATTCCTCATCAGCATCCATGGCAAGAGATGAACATAGTGGAGTGAAGGAGAGAGACTCTACTTCAGTCAGTGGCAGCAAACCAGAAATACTTATCAGTGGTATGAGGAGTGTTTCTTTGTCTTCCAAATCTAGAACAGAAAATGTTAATGAGGAAATGGACGTATCAAATTTGCAATATAAACCTGAGTCATGGATGATGCCAGATCAAGCAGAAGATAGATTGAGTCAACTAAATCTTGCGATTGTAAGTTACATTTTCCATCAGAGTGTCCTCCTTGATAATCTGTTTCAATAAGGCTATGGTTTTTTCTACTGATTATATTGTTTTAAATACTTAGGTTGGCCATGTTGATTCTGGAAAATCGACACTTTCAGGAAGGTTACTTCACCTTTTGGGGCGGATATCCCAAAAAGAGATGCACAAGTATGAGAAAGAAGCTAAACAACAGGTTATATAGCGACCATATTTCTTGTGTTTTTCATGCATCTAGGTTTGATGTCCTGAATGTGTGCTTTATACTTTGACCAGGGAAAGGGGTCCTTTTCTTATGCGTGGGCATTGGATGAGAGTGCCGAAGAAAGGGAAAGGGGTATAACCATGACTGTGGCTGTTGCTTTTTTCAATTCTAGAAAATATCATGTTGTTTTGCTCGACTCCCCTGGCCATAGAGATTTTGTTCCGAACATGATATCTGGAGCAACACAAGCAGATGCCGCCATTCTGGTGGTAGATGCTTCAATGGGTTCATTTGAAGCAGGCCTGGATGCTATAGGAGGGCAAACAAGAGAGCACGCACAGCTTATTAGAAGCTTTGGAGTTGATCAACTTATAGTTGTAGTTAACAAAATGGATGTCGTAGAATACTCCCAGGAACGGTTTGATATGGTTAAGAAGAAACTTGGAACGTTTCTTCGCTCATGTGGTTATAAAGATTCTTCTGTGTCATGGATTCCAGTGAGTGCAATGGAAAACCAAAATTTGGTGGCAACTTCTGATGATAAACGAATGTTATCCTGGTTAGATGCCTCTATCTGCTGTTTCTGTTCATTACATTCTTTTTTGATTTTGTTCATTTGATGTTTTCTTTTATGTCATAATGTATATGCATTTAAGACGTACTTATCAATCGATCTTTGAGAATTGAAAACTTCTACCAGATTTTTGTTGTGTTGTTGATCCTGGGTTGCTTTCAATTGCCATGTGTATTGTCAAGGGAAATAAGTCGGTGGTGTGAATCTCTGATTGCATTTGAGCAGGGCTCATGTGTTGCCATGTGAATGGTATATTTTTATTTCTATATATGTTTCATGGTAACCATATGCAGAAAAATGAATGTGATTTTCTTCTCCGCATCCTTACAAATTGGTGATATTATTGATCTACAAATCAATTCGAATGCATGAATTGAAAACCAATATGGGCATTTCCTTGATGACTCTGAAGATTGCCATCATCTCTGTCTGCGGGTGAAAGAAAGAGGATGCTCGTTTCTGTTGGCGACTGCTTTTATATGCTTGATTCTACATTATATATTGTCCTGAACATGTACACCAAATACATACACACATAACTTACTCAACATGTTTGATTTCTATATGTGTGGTGCTGTCTTGCGAACTTCTGAAATTATTGAATTGCAGGTTTCATGGACGTTGTTTATTGGACACAATAGATTCTCTTCAACTTCCTGCAAGAGATTACTCAAAGCCATTACTAATGCCAATATGTGACATTATCAAATCACAATCACAAGGTCAGGTGTCTGCATGTGGGAAATTGGAGACTGGAGCTATTCGAACTGGTTCTAAGGTACAGATTGTGCTGCCCTTAGTTTTCAGTAATTCTTGACTAGTTTTAGGGTCCATTTGGCACAACTGTTGTGAGTATAAATTTTTTGCAGTAGAGCTTTTGTTAAAAAGTTGTTGATTGTTTGGATGTGAATCCAAAAAGTGCTTTGAATATTAAATTGAGTGTTTGGTTGCATAATTATAAAAGTACTTTTGTATAAATTTTATATTTATTTGACTAAACAGTAATTAATTATTATATATCTCATATTATTTTTTTAAAAATAAATAATGTTTTTTATATCCTATAATAATTATTAAAATTAAATTAATTAAATTATAATAACACAATTATTTTAGTATATATTATATTACTTAAAATTAATTAATCATTTAAATCAAAGATATTATGTGTAATTTGTATTATATTATTTAACACATCAATTTATATTTTTCACTTTATATAAATATATGAAGTGACAATTTAATATAAGTAATTAATGTGGTAAATAAATTAGTGTATATATATATATATATTTTATATGTATTAATGGTACTTCGTTAATTTTTAAGTTTCATAAATGATAGTTACAACTTTCCGTAAAAGTTTAATTAAACAGCTTTTTTTAAGCTGTGTTTTTAGTCAAAAAGTACTTTTTGACTTAAGAGCTACCTTTCTATTTGGGGTTGTTTGGAATTGATTTTCTGTTTCTTCCAATATAAGCTTTTGAATTTATAAAATAGTTTAATACTCATTACCTAACCCCCTCCCCCCACCCCCCCCACCCGGCGCTACCCAGTTTAGTCCAGTACTCTTATCAAAAAGTTATTTGTGAGTGCACTTTACAGCCCATTTCTTAAAACAGCATTCTTTTTCAATTCCCGCATTAATAATTCTGAAGTTCCTACTGAGGTATTCACTATGAACTGGATGGAGTGCAATTACATTAGTCAGCTGTGAAGATCTTGATCTGTGGTGCCGATATAATAATCTTTGAGCTTGATGTAAAATCTGCTGTTGTGTTGCATTATATCAGGGAGGGATTAGCAGCACTAGTCTTATTTAAAATTTCTGTTGGTACATTGCTCTGTTTTCTCATTTTAGGTTATACGTTGGTCCTTTTTCCAATTTCTGTATTCTATACAATTTAAAAGATTGAAACAGTTGCAAACTTTAAATGTTTTTTGCAGTCATCTTGACTTCAAGCTCTAAATGAGTCATGGTACCACTACACTACTTACTATACCTGTAAAAGATCCAACCTTACACACAAGATCAGCCCGTCTCAAATTAATAATCATCTCCCTGTTCTCAAGCCTGCCTTTTACAGGCTATTTTTTCACAAAATGCTCATTTTGGTTGTATATGCACACAGTTTTAGAGAACTACTATACAACATGGATGGGATGAGACTGTTGAAGTCACCATCCTTACAAGTTGAGGTTATAATAAATTCTATATTGATGCTGTAAAATGCCACTTGGTAAGTTTATAATTGCTGATTAACCGCTATTCTTCGGGGCAAGAGCATTTTATGTATGTAGTGTTTGCAGTTTTTTCTTCTAGGAGATGGCTAAGCTGTATTTTGCCTAGGCATGTGCATTTTGTATATGGATTATACTAATTATTTTTCGGGCTTGAAAATAATTTTCTTTTCAAGGAGTGGGAGAAAATTCCTCCTAAATCATTTCGAATTTGTTCTTTGTGGTGGAAAGTTTTGTCTAATGGATAGAAGGTTTCTTATGATTTGGCTTACATAGGTATAATGGAATCTTCGGAGCTGGTTTGCCTTCGAGGAGAGTGTGTAATAACTGCCACTTGTAACACTTGTTTGTAAATGCTGGTTACAGGTTCTGGTTATGCCTTCGAGAGAAGTAGCAACAGTGCGTTCTATGGAACGGGATTCTCAAGTTTGTAACATTGCGAGAGCTGGTGACAATATCACTGTCAATTTACAGGGTATTGAGAGCAATCGTGTGACAGCTGGGGGTGTCTTATGTCACCCTGATTTCCCGGTTCGCGTCGCAAACCACTTGGAACTGAAGATCCTTGTGCTGGATATTACGATTCCAATTCTAGTTGGTTCTCAGGTTTCACTCTTTGTAGAAAGAATTTTAATCTCTCTGGTTACCATGCTCTGTAGGAGCTTACTTGCATAATCTCCATGAATTTGCAGTTGGAACTACACATACACCACGTAAAAGAGGCTGCAAGAGTTGTGAAGATATTGTCACTGCTCGATCCAAAGACTGGCAAGGTTATGAAAAAGTCCCCAAGATGTATATTATCAAAGCAGAATGCAGTAATTGAGGTTTGTGGTACAGAATTCTCTCAGTCCCCCACTCCCAAAACCCGGAGAAGTGAAAAAGAGGAAAGAGAAATGAAAATAGACCCACGACCACCACCATATGTGGGGCCTTCTGTGGGTTTTTTTTATTTTTTTGCTTTCTTTTTTATGTATTTCGCTTCCTGGTTGATCTGCACCTGTGTTCTCTAGTAGCTGGCTTAAAGTGTATTTTGTTACCTTAGGTGGTTCTGCAAGGGTTGGTTTGTGTAGATGAGTACGCTAAATCCAGAGCTCTGGGACGGGTGTCACTTAGATCATCTGGAAGAACTATTGCTCTTGGTATTGTAACTCAAATATTGAAGAGGCAAGAATAATTTTGATCGGAGATAATTGGCATGGTTGCTACCAACAATCCGTGAAAGAGACACCATTTTGACATAGAGGCGGGCTGTGTCGTAGTTTATTCTTAAGTTATAATGTATAAATGATTCACCCTGCTTTGTATTATGGATTTAATTTCATGAAAGAATTTATTCAAAGATTTTCCTTTTTCTCTTGGTGACATACTACTGACATGGGGAAGCTTTATAATTGATTGAACTTTTAGTGCTTTGGTAGCAGGTCGTTCCCCAGTTATTAAAAAAGAACAAGTTGGTCCTTAACTTTTCATTACAATTGCACAATCAATCTTCCAATGAATGAACTGTCCAATCTTCGTTAAGTTGTAATGTCATACTCATGAAAAATGTCTTCAAATTCTAGACGCCAGTCCAAGTTGTGAATCAAACCCGGATTTATAAGATTAGACATACGAGGACCATGTGATTATTTAATGTTGATTGATTTTGCAACTAAAATGAAAGGTTGGAGACTTACTTGTTGCATTTTAGAGGTTCGGTGTTGGGTGTTGGCTGGCTTCGAATTATGTTTGGGTTTGAGGGGTTGGGTGTTTGAATTTGAGTTTTGTTTTGGGGTTGGGTTTTAATTAGGCCTGGGTTAGGGGTGGGGTTTGGTTTTGATTGGTGGAAAAATTAGTCCAAGTACATACTTTTTAGGGTAAATAGCACTGAGGTCCCAAACTTTTAAACCTTATGATGATGGGATTTCGAACCTTCTATTTTTAACCACTGGGTTCTTAACCTTTAAAACTTCGCGCGAGTAAAGTTTTTTTGTTAAAAAAATCGTTAGTTATTGGTCAAAATTTACTTAAAATGACCAATTTACTTTTTTCAAATTAAAATAAAAAACAAAGAAATAAAGAAAATAAAGAAAAAATTGCAATTAATCCCCCTCCCCACCTCATCTTCTCCAATCAAACCCCTCCTCATTATTTTCTTCATCAATCAACCCTCTCCAACGGACAGCAGTGCTCTAACGGCACCGACAACCAGTAATAACAGGCCTAAGAAAGGATTTATTTTCCTTTAAATCTTCAGAGATGCTTCGTCCTACACATTTCCGGCGGACACCGCATCATTATCATCTCTCACCACCGGTAAACACTCTGCTACAGAAGAGGACTTCACCAAATCTCCCCTTCCCCCCTCCAACCAAATGACAACCTAAGATTCAACTCAATCTCCTCATCCTCCTTTTTTTCCGCCTTGTATTCGCTACTACTACCCATAAACCTCTGCAACAAGTCCCTTGAAAATCTGTTTCTTGTAATATGACTAATATCCAAAGAAAGATTCTCCATTTCTACAGCTCTTAAATCTCTCTTGTTATCATTTCCATCCTCCATAGGATACACAACAAACCCCACTTATTTTCCTTTAGGTCTATATATTATTAGTACTCCATTTTCATGGGTTAGAAAGGATTTCCCAGTGAAGAAAAATTATATGCCTAGCCCGTCCTCTGCCAAAATTTTGATCTAGCCCACTACTCAAAATCTGAAACCCAATTGCCCAAATCTGTGAAAGTGAAAAACCCAAATTTCTCCCTCTTCCCGCGAGTTCATCCTCTTCCGACTTCTAGATCCACCTGGTTATTTCCCCTCTTCCGACTTCTAGCTCTAGTCGGCGACTTTGGAGGCAGTGGATGATTATGGGTTCCTTCATAGGTTGTGGTCAAGATTGTTTGGTCCTCGGCACAACTTTTTCAGTCTCAGCTGAGGTTTTCATGGTGGTGATTGTGTCGAGTTGTTCAATTCCATGGCGGTGGGGTAGTGGCCCGGCGAGGAGGGGTTGATTGGCGAAGAAAAGAATAGGAAAGGGGTTGACTGGAGAAGATGAGGTGGGGAAGGGGGTTAATTGCAATTTTTTTCTTTATTTTCTTTATTTCTTTGTTTTTTATTTTAATTTAAAAAAGGTAAATTGGTCATTTTAAGTAAATTTTGACCAGTTAAAGGTCAAACTAACAATTTTTTTTAACAAAAGGACTTTACTCGGGAAGTTGTAAAGATTAAGGACCTGGGGGTTAAAAATGGAAGGTTCGCTACCCCATCATCACAAGGTTCAAAGGTTTAGGATCTCCAGTGCTATTTTCCCTACTTTTTTTAAAAAAAGATTAAAATATAATTTTTTTTTAAATCTTATTAATACATACCCTTAAAAAAATATTTAATGAAAAATACCATTTTTTGCACTGTACAAATATTTGACAAACCCTTATCCTAATTTAATTACTCACTAATCCTAATCTTTAACACACACCACCTTTACCTTCTACTTGGCGCTACCACCGACCACCGCACTATAACCACCACGAGCCACCATTGTTGCTGTGCCACCACCATTACCATTGATCCCCATCTCAAATCTTTTGCCCCAAATTTGAAATTTCAAGCCGTCCGCCACCACAAACCTCTGACTAATTTGCACTTTCGCCAATGCCTCTGTCACCAAACAAATTGCAAAAATCCATATATTTTTTCACCGTCTCCATTGCCACCTTTCTTCTACACCAATCTAGACGATCCAGATCTGTGCAAAATCAGATCAGCACAAATCTCCAAACCCTAACACCTATCCATCGCCACCTCCCCCCTCCAACAACCAGTAGCTGTGAGTTTCGCCACCACCATTGCCCTCGAAGTCACGTCCCGAAGCTTTCTTGACCACATGTAGCCTGATACTTAGCTTCCAAAGACTTTGATCGATTGAACCCAAGCCTCTTTTTTTCATTATTTGATTTCTCCATTTTTTATTTGAGTGGTTATGATGTTTGGTGCAAAAAATGTGGTGATTTTATGGTGGCAGATTTAATAGAGGCGGTTAGGTTGATAGCGGTGGCTTACGTTGACTGATGTTGGTGGTGATGATGGAAATTGTTGTCGAGACCATAGGTGACGGTGATAACATGTGTTACCCTACCTTAATTTAAGTTAGTGGTAGTGGAGCAGTGTTGGTAGTGGAGAAAGATGGTGGTAGTAGTAACACATGTGTTACCCTATAAGTAACACATGTTACTCAAACATGAATTAGGGTAATACATGTGCTATCATAATTTAAATTAGTGGTAGTAGTGGAACAATATTGGTGGTTGAAAAATATTTGTTACCCTACAAGTAACACATGTATTTCTCTAATTTAAATTGGGGTAATACATGTGTAACTGTAATTTAAATTAGTGGTGGTGGTGGGGAAAGATGTGTTACCCTAAATTTAAATTAAGATAACACATATTTTACCCTGATTGTGGTGGAGTTGATTATGATTGTAGATGATGGTTTGAACATGGTTGTAATAGAGGTGGTGATGGGCTAAGGCGAGGGGCGGTTGGAAATGGTAACAAATATGTTACTTGTTTTTAAATGAAATATTTAAATATTGATTTCAAATTAAATTAATTTGGTTTTTTAAAAATTTATAAAAAGAGATAAATAATAAAATATAATGAAAACGAGGAAGTAACATAGGGTAACACATATGGCAAGACATATGTTACCCATGTAAAAATGTTGTTTTTAAATGAAAAAATAAAAAAATAAAAATAATGTATTTTTTAAAAATTATAAAAGTAGGGTAACATATGGTAATACATATGGTAACATATAAAATATTTAACTTAAGATAACACATCATTTTCCATATATAAATTATTAAATATTAACATATGGAAAATTACATATGGTAATGCAACATATGGTAATATATATATTACCTAGATAAAAATGTTGTTTTCAAATAAAAAAATTGAATATTAATTTTAAGTGAAAATATTGTATTTTTAAAAAAAATTATAAATAATAAAAATTTAATTTTAATAAAAATTAGGAAGTAACACATGTTCCCAGGTAAAATGTTGTTTTCAAAAAAAAAAAAAATTAAAATGTTGATTTGAAATGAAAATAATATATTTTAAAAAAAATAAAAGAAGAAAAATTATAAATATTAATTCTAATGAAAATGTGATAATTTTTTTTTTTAAACGAAAATGAGGTATTTTTCAAAATCTTATTTTTCAAATTTTTTTTTTTTTTACAAAAATGCCATTAGTGTTGGGTTTGGAGGGGTTGGGTTTTTAGATTTGGGTTTGGTTTTTAGGTTGGGTTTTTGTTTGGGATGTGTTTCGGTTTGAATTAGGTTTCATATTTTTGTTGGGTTGGGTTGGGTTGGATTTCAGGGTTGGGACTGGGTTTGAATTTTGGGTTAGGTTTTGGGTTTTGAGTTTTGGGACTCGAGTCTAGATTTTGGCTACAAGATGGGTTGGGTTGGGTTGGGGGTTTTGGGTTTTGGGACTCGAGTCTAGATTTTGGCTACAAGATGGGTTGGGTTGGGTTGGGTTGGGTTGGGTTTGAGTTTGGAGGTGATGAGTTTGGATTTGAATTAAGCTTGTGTTTCGGTTGGGATTGGTTTAGAGCTTGGGTTGTGTATGGGCTTGTGTTAGGCTTGGCTTTGGGTTAGGGGTTGGCTTGGCTTTGGGTTTAAGGTTAGGTTTATGTTTGGATTGGATTGAGTTTGTTTTGAATCAAGCTTGGTTTGCGTCCAAATTTATTTTGGGTTAGGTTTGGTTTTTGGCTTTGACGCTAAGGGTAGTTTGGGTTTTGGTTTAAGTTTGGAGTTTGGGTTGGGCCTGTTTTTGAATTAGGCTTGGGTTCGGTTCCAAAATTTGTGTTAAGCTAGAGGTTGGATTAGATTTGGGTTTAAATTTTGGGTTTGGGGTTGAATTTGGCTTGGGTTTGGGTCCGATTTGGTGTTGAGTTGGGTTTGAATCTTGGTTGGTTTTGGATCGAGTTGGGTTTTGGTTTTAAGTTTTTGGGTTTGGGTTGGGCCTATGTTTGTATTAGGTTTGGGCATCTAATTTGGTTTGTGTTGGACTTGATTTTGTAGTTGGGGCTGGGTTTGAATCTTGGTTGGGCTTTTAGATATGAGTCTGGATTTGGGCTAGAGTTTGGGTTGGATTTGAATTTTGGTTAGTTTACGTTGGAGTTGAGATTTTGGATTAGGTAAATTCAAGGACGGTCACTGTTTATGTACTTATGGACTCTAAAGTCATATTGTCAAACTTAATTCAATTAAAGTCACATTTTAGAGCTAAAAGACCAACATACCCTTAATTGTAAAAAAACGCTAATTTAATAATACTGTTTTGTTGTGATAATGTTTTATTGTGATACTATTTTGTATGATACTGTTTTATTTAGATAATGTACATTGGTATATTTACACCATGTTTTTATCTTTGATACTGTTTTATTATGACAATGTTTAAACCAATAATTTTGTACAACTAATGGAGCATTTTAAGAATAGTATCATTATTTCAACCATTAAAATATCTTGTACTTAGTTTTATATATGATAATGTTTTGTATATGATAGTGTTTTATATAGATAATGTGTTATGATACACTTACACCATGCTTTGATTTTTGATACTATTTTATTATGATAATGTTTCATCATATGATACTATTTTAATTTATGATAATGTTATTGAATGTAAACAGTATCAATAGTCTTATACTACTAATGGAGCATTTTAAGAACAATATAATTACTTCAACCAGTAAAACAATTCTATGATACGATTTTATTTAGATAAAGTGATATGATATACTTATACCATATTTTTATCTTTGATACTATTTTATTATGATAATATTTCAACCTATTATACTGTTATTTAATTATGATACTGTTATTTTATTGGGTTGTAGTTTGTGTATGTGATACTGTTTTATTAAGATATTTTTTATGTATGATACTAATATATTAATGTACATTTATCTGTGATACTATTTTAGTAGGTATGATACTGTTTTGACAAGAAAAATTAAAGATTGTCATTTTAAGCTAAAGAGATGACTTCAAACGACTAAAATCCATCGTACACAGTGGCAAAGCGACTGGTCTTGACTGGCTTGTCGAGACTATTCCGAAAATATATTATAATAAAAATTCTAAGCACGTATGCGAATTCTATACTTATTTCGATTATAATACTGTTTTATGTGATACTGTTTTTCTATAATACAGTATCAAACTACACACATTACTAACAATACAAAGAAATAATCTAATGTCCAACTTAATACAATATCAAGCTACTATTCTATAATACAATATCAAATTGTTTTCTATATTATAGTATCAAACTGCTATTTACAGAAGTAAATTATGGTCACAACTAATATAATGATACTATTTTCTATAATACAGTATCATCCCTACAGAAAATTCAAATTACTATTTACAGCAACAAATCATGGCAACTTTACTCCACCTATCATGGCCACTCATGGACATACACCTGCACCTCCTTTCTCATCCTCCATATCCTTTTCCAGCTTGATCTGTTTCTCTGCAGCTTACTCAGCTTTCTTGTTATTAGCTTCTAAGACAGCCTCAGGTATAGAGGGTGGCCTTTTCTTCTGGTCACGTGGCTTAGGCATTGCAACATGGAAGCGGTTCAGACAGTCATTCAACTTTTTCGACTTCATTTTTAACTCCACCCACCCTCTGATCCAACAGCCTCTCACAAGCTGCATTCTTTACTGCAATTACACCCTTCTAAGTTAACTCTTCATAGTCAAGAGCACGCCCTCGTCGTTTGTTGGCTCACCTCCTTGACCTATCAAAGTTTTCATAGCTTCTGCTTTCATATGCATAACCAGTTTCTTATCATCTTCTTATCCACACCTTCACTTTTCTTTATCAAAATTACCTCTTTCAAAACCCTTCAAAATTACCTCCCTACTTTTCCAGCTATTGCTAGTTAAAAACAAACTTAAATTGATGAAAAGAATTAAATAAATAAATTAGACAATTTACGAGTTCGACAATGGAGATCTTAAAAAGGAATAGATTACTATCTCATTCAACAAGCCTTCCTTTTGTCTACCCAATCAAAGCTTCTATTGCACTACCAGCTCTGCCGTCTCCACTGGCGGTGACGGTGTTTCTAACAGAACCCAAAAACTCCCAATCTGAAAATCTAGGAGACTACGAGTTCTCCTTGATCGGCCCATGAAAAGACAGACAAGCATAAAAAAGAATATGTACAAATCTACGAGGGAAAAAAAATTTTGCAATTTTGGAAGAACTCGCCAGAGGTTGCTGGAGGTGGAGACAACTTGTGGAGTTGAAAGAACTTGTGGATAGAAAATATAGATTACAAGGGTGATTTTGAAAATATTGTTGAAAGTATGACTTAATCACAATTTAAAAAAATATTTTGACCTAATTTGAAACAAGTTATGTAGATGTGACTTATAAGCAATTTCTCCTTTTGGATTTGAGTTTGGGTTGGTAGGGCTTGTGTTGGGTTTGGGTTCGTATTTTAATTAATTTTGGTTTTGGAGTTGGGTTTATGTTTGGGTTGGGTTGGGTTTGAGTTTAAGTAAGGCTTGGGTTTAGATACAAATCTGTGTTAGGTTTGGTTTGGAGATAGATTGGATTTTTGTTTGTGTTTGGGTTAGGCTAGGACTTGGACTGCGTTTGGGGATTGGATTTGAATCTTGGTTTGGTTTTTTTTTGAATTTGAGTTTAAGTTTGGGCTAGGGAAATTTTCATCAATAAGCCATGATATGTTAATAATTATAAAAAAACTGTTACATTTTATATATTATATGAATATTGGATGAGGCTGTAATTTTTTTTTTTTTTTTTTTTTTTCCAAATCTCAATAATTGTATGTAACAGACGCCACATTTCACTCCAGTTACCATATTAATTAGAATTCTATATTTGTCTAAAAATTATAATCAATCATAATCTTTTCAATATCTCTCTTCCATGAAAACAAACTGCATTTATCTCGACACTCTGCAATTCATCTCGTTCCTGCAAAGTCTTGTCTGGCAATAAGATCTCTATATTCTAGTAAGATTTAACAATTTTTCTGTTCAATTGTATTATATCATATTAACTTCATGTTACAAATAAGCGAACTCATTTAGAACCAGATGTTATTCCAGATGTTATTTCCAGTCTTAGTTCGTTTCCTTCTGTTTCATTAGACGTGTGGATTGCATTGTTATAATTTGCAGTTCACTTTTGATGTTACAAATTCTAATGATCATTTTTAATATTTGCTAATATGCTGGTGCAAAGGATGTTACGAAATTAGTTGTAATTGCTATATTAATAAATCGTTTATTTCGTATCTATTCTTGTTGTTGTTGAAGAATGTGTTATAATTCTGTACCTAAAACCAGTTCTGATCCCATGTTCTTAGAAATGATGTTATGAAAACCAGTTGCATTGTCTCTGTCGTTGAGCAGTTGCAAACGATGCTACAAAATATTTTGTAGGGTCACTGATGTTAATCTGTTGCAGGTAGTGTTATAAAGTGTTTCATTGTATCTGTTATTAAAATGTTGCAATCGATGTAACATAATCTGTTGCAGTGTCGCTGTTACTGATATGTTGCAAGCGGTGTTACAACAATTTTCATTGTCTACTTGTACTAATATGTTGCAAGTAGTGTTACAAAATAAGTTTCAGTATCTTTGTTATTAATCTGTTGCAAACGATACTACAAAATAGGTTGCATTGTCTCGGTTAATAATATGTTGTAATTGATGTTACAAAATCTGTTTAAGTGTCTCTGTTATTAATTAATTTATTACCATGATATTGACAGGTATGGATAACATAAATATTTTCATCAACTGCAATGTAGTAAGTAGAGGAATCCTTGTTCCAATATGTTGTACTTATATAGAACTCGTTGATTTGATAATGTCAGTATCGAATCTTGTTAAACGTAGTAGTGCACTATCTATATAATATGAAGTAGCTGGGTGCCTGTCTTCACTGAAGATAACAAATGACAACATATTGATGTTCTATTTGGAGCTTAAAAGAAAGGATTAAAATCTAACGAATTACCCCCTACAAATTGATGTTACACCTTCATTGGGAAATATTCCGTCAATATATACTTTGGATATTTTGGGTGATCAAGAGATGGAAAGATTAGAGCAACAAAACCTAAATTGTCATTCATTATCAAGTTACTCCGGTAACAACTTGTGCTATCTACATAGATTTGCTGCTAGTGTATGTGAAACAATTTCAAATGTGCCAAAATTTGAAATTCAGGAAGATAACATTGTTATTGGACACCCAGACTTCAACGACATTTCAGCAGGGAGGATATTTAGGGATAAAAATGTGTTAAAGAAGACTATATCCCTATATGTTATTTATAACAACTTTCAGTATAAGGTGTACAGGTCTGACAAAGAAGAATACATCCTCAAATGCCTCGATGATAATTGCATGTGGCATTTTTGGGCTTCTAGACTGAACGACACATATTTATTCAAAATACGATATATTAAAAATGGACATAACTACTCAATGGATTACATTATGGGAGATCATAAACAGGCAACAAGTTCTCTATTAGCATATTGCATTAAACACAAGTATGTGGATGCTAAAACTATCTACACTCCAAGGGACATCATAAACGATGCCTCAAAAACATACGGTGTGACTTTGAGTTATGGGAAGGCATGGAGGGCACGTGAATCAGTATTGGAAAAAATAGTTGGAGAACTAGAAGACTCGTACAACAAGCTCCCAAGTTTCTTATACATGTTGAGATTCAAGAATCCAGGGACCGTAACACGGACTAAGACTAATGCAGATAATCAATTTGAATATATGTTCATGGCATTGGGAGGATCGATACAAGGTTGGGAACACTGCAAACCTGTGGTCGTTGTCGATGCAACATTTTTAACTGAGCGTTATGGTGGCACACTTTTCACCGCTTGTACTTAGGATGCTGACTACAATATATTTATTCTCGCATTCGGGATTGGTGATGCTAAGAATGAAAATGCATGAGAATGGTTCCTAATAAATTTCAGGGAAGCTTATGGAGAACGAGATGAGATGTGCATAATATCTGACAGACATAAAAGTATAGAAAATGCAATCGATCAGGTATACCCAGACGTAATGTATGGATTATGTTCTTACCATTTGTTGCAAAACCTGAAGAGGCGATTTGGAAAGGTAGCGAAACACATTACAAAGCTATTTAATGCTGCTGCTAGAGCATACACATTTTCTGAATTTGAGTACCAAATGAAACAATTAGATAAGGTCCGCGATGAGATTCGACCATATCTGGTAAGAGAAATTCTATCTTATTATTATAAGCATAAATATGTGTCATATTTTCTAAATCTGATATGTCATTTTCATATATAGGAAGAAGAAGTGGGGTTCTATAGGTGGTCAAGAGCACATACGCCAATCAACCAGTATTCTACGATGACTTCTAATATTGTTGAGTCGGTGAACGCTGTTACAAAGTCAATGAAGAATTATTCTATCGTGACGTTGCTAGAATGTTTGAGGAATATCTTGCAGGACTGGTTGTACAAAAATCGTAATAAGACACTTTCAACATTTACAAAATTGGCAACAAAAAATGAGAATAAGCTAAAGGCTAACTCAAAAGATGCACTCAAATTGAAGGTAATGTTTTCTTCCGTTTGAGCTAGTTGTTTATTTTATTTACTAGTTAAAATAACAAATTTGTTTCAATAAACAGGTTTTAGGTTCAAGCGACGTTCTATATCAAGTTAATGATGAAAACACACATCATTCAGTCGACATGGAAAAATGCAATTGCACATGTAACATGTTCCAAGTTGACGGGATACCATGCAAACATGCTTTGTCAGTTATCAGCAAATACGGAATGGCAACATATAAATATTGTTCTTCTTACCACACGAAAGAAGCTTATATTCCAGCATATAATGGTAACATTATACCATTCGGTGACCGGTCCAATTGGATAGTGCCAAAAAATATAGAGGAAGTGGTTATTTTGGCTCCCCAATCCTTCTAGAAAACTAGGAAGACCTAAAGAAAAGAGGTACAGATTAACAGGAGAACGAACTTTTGTGACGAAGTGTATGAGATGTGGTCGTCACAGCCACAATAAGAGGATGTGCAAGTATCCATTGGGTATGATAAAACATTCAACAAAGAAGGGGTGGAACAATATATTGCATCTCTACTTGGCGCAAATAATTGATATTGAATTTGGGTTTGATTTCATATATCATAAATTATGTCGAATTTTGATGATTCAATGAATGAATTACACTTACATCATGTTTGTATGGTGGATGTTAGCAATGCTTTGCATTTTTTCTACTAGTGTTATCATGTTTTTATTTAATTTTTAGAAGCAGAGGCTTAAAAGATTACACAAACAATTGATACTCCTAAGACTAGTAATCTTATCAAATGATATTAACTTAGGATGTGTTATTTCATATTTGTCAAATCATTGGAAATCTTTAAATGGTCATTTTTATATATTTTGATGTTAAAATTGATTAATGCTATGATGTAATAACGTCTGGGATGCATATTTGAAGGCACCAGTTCAATTATCTTGCTTTCTAATGTAATTAATTTAAGATGAAATTACACCAAAATATGCCAAACAAATGGAGCATGTACGCTAAAGCCTGTGTGGACAACATTCTACATGAAATGATTTCTTCATGAAATTTTTTCCACAAACAAATGCATGCTTGGTTGTAGTAATTTAATAATAGACAAAGAATAAAATCAAAAATTGCCAATGAAAATAACTGTAACATAATAAAAATCTGCCAATATAAAGACAAAAATAAATATATGTCAATATAAAAGATACAAAGGATGAATAATACATCTGTCAACATAAAGACAAAATAACAAATCTACCAATGAAAAAATGTAACATAAAAAAAACGTGTCTTATCAATAAAATCTATGACATTCCTAAAGATTGAGCAACTATCATGCAAGTACCGTTTGTCGATAAACAATGTCAAAAACTGATTGTCTTGTTTTGTTACTGATAACAAAACAAGACAATCTATTATAGGCCAAAACTGTAATTACATAATGTAACCTACTACTAATAGACAATTGCATCAATCATGTAACATTGCAAAAATCCAAAAATGTCATAGCTCATGCTAATCTGATTGAAATGGACCTAAATAATATGTCTGACTACTATCAAAACCACATAGCAAAAACAAAAAGGAAAGTGAACTACTAGCTCAATTAATTATGGTTAGTTCTATTCTAGCAGAAGTCACAAACAAGTTTGTTATATTTTTTTAGCTACCTTCCTTCTTTCCTTTCCCTCCTCGAAAGAAAATCAGGATCAGATTCATAGCCTTCGTTGATCTTGTGCACACTGTGTTTATATAATTGCGATGCCAGATATGTCCTCTCACTTGTAGCATCAAAATGATTGGGCATGCATTGCATATTATCATTTATGAAATACTCTGCATACTTTATCACAAATATACTGCAATTAGTCCTTCAGAAAATGCAAATTGAAGTTAGTAAATAATATGGTTAACTATTTTGATGAATAACGTATTGAAAGAATAATAACGTATTTTAATAAGCACTCACCCGTTACTCTGTTGAGGGATGTCATGAACAAGATTAACAACTAGGGGTTTAATATGTTGTACACCATTAACAATCACAGGTTGCCAGACATTAATATTGGCCATCAAGTGTGGGATAACAAAAGCAAACGGTTGAACGTCTGCTATGACTTCTCTGTCTCTTATCGTATCCATGCATAAGTTGTAAATATTGATACACCTTTTTTGGATATCCAAGTGCCCAAGGATCCAATGTGCATGAACACCCACCCTTATGGGCATCAAAACATGAATAGGATTCAAAATCTCCAAGAAATTGCCATGCAATTTTATCTAAAACCGATTAACATTAACTCAAAATTTGTATTTTCCCCAAATAAATTCACCCAACATTCACCCATACTTGCATTTTACAGACATAAAACAAAATATTTACTACAATTTCTATACACTATAATGAAAATGGAACTACCTGCGCTTCGTAGGGCTGAGGTTAGTTAATCTTGTTGGAACTACAACTTTGGGCTACCTTGTCCGGCATAGGCTTGTCTATATTTTTATTTTTGTGCATTTCTTTTGAAGAACACGAACTCATTCGTCGACGACTTCCTTCATCATGTGAATTTATGTTTTTATTGAAGATTGAATCTTTCGTATGAGTGGGCGTGTTAAGGAAAATGAATTTTTGTTTGGAATGTAATGCAGGCTTCTTCGTAAAGTCAGGCGACTCCTTCTTTGCCGTTGACCGAGTCATTCTGCGAGTAGGCGTATTCATGTTGGGTATTTTGGTCCAGCGACTAAAATTTTCTAGAAATTGGGGGTTAGGGTTCCATTTAGTGATGGAATCCTAGAGATTTAGGGGATTAGATTATACGGTTAACGGCAATGTTGGCAAGATGGACGTGCTAAAGAGGGATTGTGAACGTGAATATGGTTTTTCCTCTCTCTGACGGTTTCTCTCTCTCTCTCTCTCTCTCTCTCTCTCCGTGAAAATAAAGGGGATATATATTATCTTTCCTTTTTGTAAAATATTATATTATATAAATATTATAATAATATATATACAATACCCAGTATTTTCAGAATATATACACTAGAAAAGTAAATTTAACAAAATATTGTATATACATAGTAATGGATGTAATTTCATATTTGGGCTAGGAGTTGGGTTAGCTTTGCGTTAATGGTTAGATTTATGTTTGGATTGAGTTTAGTTTAAATTAGTGAAAATTAAGCCTGGTTTGGGTCCAAATTTGTGGTGGGCTAGGTTTGGTTTTTGGGTTTGAATTTGGGTTTTGGCTAAGGGTGGATTGGGTTTTTGTTTTGAGTTCCAGGTTTGGGTTGGGGCTGTGTTTGAATTAGGCTTGGGCTCGAATTTAAGTTTGTATTGGGGCTTGATTTTGGAGTTGGGGCTGGGTTTGAATCTTAGTGAGTGTTTGGATTTGAGCATGGATTTGGGCTAGAGGTTGGGTTGGGTTTGAATTTTGGTTGGTTTATGATGGAGTTAGGTTTGGTTTAGGGCTTGGGTTGGGTTGTGTTTGGGTTTTAATTTTGGATTTGAAGTGAAGTTTATGTTTGGGTTTAAATAAGGCTTGAGTTTGGATCCAAATCTGTGTTGGGTTTGGTTTTGAAATGGATTGGGTTTTATTTGAGTTTGGGTTAGGGCTAAGGATTGGGTTTATGTTGTGGATGGGTTTTGAGTTTACACGAGTAACATATATGTTATCATATGTTAAATCATCATTTTCATTAAAATCAATATTTTAAAATTTATCTGTTTTTATAAAGTTTTAAAAAATACATTATTTTTATTTAAAATATATATTTCAATTTTTTCAGTTGAAAACAACATTTTTATGTGGATAACATATGTGTTACTATATGTTGTTTCCTCGTCTTCATTAAAATCAATATTTTACAATTTATCTTTTTTAATATAGTTTTTAATAAAATACATTATTTTTATTTTAAATCAATACTTCAATATTCATTTGTAAACAACATTGTTACACGAATAACATATGTTTTACCAAATGTGTTACTTTATGTTACTTTATCATTTTCATTAAAATCAATATTTTACAATATTTGTCTCTTTCTACAAATTTGAAAATAAAAAATATTATTTGCATTTAAACTCAATATTTAATTTTTTTTTATTAGAAAACAATATTTTTACGCGCGTAACATTTGTGTTCCTATAAATTATTTCTTCATTTTCATTAAAATCAATATTTTGTAATTTATCTCCATTTTTTATTGCTTTTAAGAAAATAGATTATTTCATTTAAAATCAATATTTCCATATTTTTATATTGAGTAACATACGTGTTACCGGTTACCCTATGTTACTTTCTTGTTTTTAATATAATTAATATTTTATTATTTATCTTCTTATATAAATTGTTAAAAAGTAATTTATTTTAATTTATAATCAATATTTGAAATTTTAATTTGAAAACAATTTTTTTTTTTTTTTACATTGGATAACATATGTAATACATTATATTACTTTCTCATTTAAATTTAAATTAATATTATATAATCTACCTCTTTTTATAATTCTTTTTAAAAATACATTATTTTAATTTTAAATCAATATTTCAATATTTCATTTGTTGTCATTACGTGGCCCTATCTTTCCTGTCAGATTTTAAGATACAATTCCAACCCTTCATCTACATCATTTAAAATTTGAATTTGAATGACTCGTGTAATTTTTTTTTTTCATTTTCCATATGATTAAGTATAATATTCTAATAACTAAGAAATATTTAATCTATTTAATTGCTGAATAATATTAAAAATATTTAATTGCTGAATAATATTAAAAATATTAAAGTCTTATTTATCATCTTGTATATATGAATATGAAAGGGACTCGAACAAAATATAATTCATGAATTAGTCCACTATCTATTGGATCATAAAACTATCAATTGGGCCAAGTAGGCCTAAGCTATATCTACTAGTCCATTATCTTTGCCATCGGGTTAAATTCATTGGATTTTTATCAAAATGGGGTAAATATTAATATTTTAAAAATAAAGTATATTTCAACTTTTTGCAAAAAAAGGGGAAATGGGGCTAATTTTTTCTTTAAAAAATGAGGGTATATTTCAACTTTTTACAAAAAAAAAAAAAAGGGGGTAATGGGGTTAATTTTCTCATCTCATCTTTAAAATTATATATTGAGATTTTTATTTAATTCAATGACTGAAAATAATTCTTATAGGTAAAAAAATTAAGAACTACAACTTTTGAGGATTTGATTTTTACAAAAAACGAAAATTAAATAAAAAAATTAAATTCCAAATTACTTACTAATTTCTATACAAATTCTTGTATCTTATCAACTTTAAATATAAATTAGTCTATTCTAAATTGGTTTATTTTGAGACTTTTGACATTCTATTATTAATTTTGATTTTATTAGTCTTCAATCTTTCTTTTTCATAAAAATATGTTAAATTAAAAATAAGCATTGTTGAAAAAAAAAACAAAAGATACAAGGACGGGCATTAACAACTATCCACATGTTTTAATAAATAGTTTTTATGTATATGTAGAAATATATTATAGATGATCCTTTTATATACATTAATATTATCTCAATTTTAGAAAATTTGGAATGAACAATTTTGTCTCATTTGCACATCTACATGGATGAATCATATGAGCAAGCACCATGGAAATTTAAATATAGAATATCATTTATCTTTTTTATAGTATGTTTGATAAGTTGGATTCATGATTATCGTACTGGGTAGTACTAAAGTTAGAAAAAGCTTATCAAATACTATCTAGCTAATTATTGTTGGAATATTTTGGTGTGGACTTGTAAATAATAGTTATTACTCAGTTTTATATTAAAGTATGTTTTGGACAATCATATTTTTCTGATGTATTAGACATCATGCCATAATAAGATGTACACATTATTTTACTTAGAGATAATTATGCCACATATCTCATTTTCTTCCAAAAGTTAAAAATACTCAAATTTTTTAATTTTACCTACATCTAATTATACTTTTTTTCTTTTAACAAATACCTCTTTTACAATATATATATATATATATATATATATTCAACAAATCTTAATTTTAATTTAATTTAGTAAACAAACATAATCCTAATCCATAATCCTAATCCTCAAGCACTGCACCACCAACCCAATGCATCGTCCACTATCTCTGTTGCTGGGGACAACTCTCCAACAACCACCACTACTATTATTCCTAGCCCCCGATGTTACTTTACTATCTATTTTCCATCTGTAGAATCTTGCAATGGCGATGTGATGGTATCACTATCATCACCACCTTCTTTTCCACCACTATCACCACCACTCCTAACCCCTGTGCCTTTACCGCTACCAACGTCACTGCCACTGCCACCACCACCACAACCGTTCTCAATCTTTTCTCCAAAGATTTAGATCTTTACCAATGGAGTGGAGCGGCTTCTGTATTGGCTGTAAAACACCTAAACCCTAATAGTTGTACATCGCCGCTACCTCACGCCTACCAATCGATTTTTTGCATTTTCATCTCAAATTTATTCTCACAAAAATTTCGAAAAAGAACAAAATTAAAAGAACTTTTACTCATGATCATAAATCTATAATGGGTTGACAGGGTAGGAGCAGATTGATGATGGAAAGCAGCTCACCCGAATTAGAAATTTTGTAACAGTTGTATCTTTGGTGTATATTATTCTATTGGAATTAATTAAATTTTATCATGCTAAATTATTAAATATATTTAATTTATGTGGACCATTACAATTAATTTTAGCTGAATTGAAAAAGTCTCTAACAAAATGTAAGTAATTTTGTCGTATGATGAATGGACATATTCAATCAAGATTTAATCTGAACCATCATATTATATAAAAATATGAAATGGTACAACCTAATAGCTCATATTAATTAGACCAAATAGTGTACTCATTCATGAAGAGACACACATCCATTCAAAAAGACACTTCAAAACCTATAAATAGGACTCCTAATTTCAATTTTTTCACACCAAATCAATTCTAAAATATTGACCTCTCCAAAATTTCGTCTACATAATTTTCAAGCAAATTTCTATTCAAATTAATTTCGTGCAATTTATTTAAAATTTGTGTTTTTTATTCCATTCAAGAATAATACAATCAATTCTTTGATTGACCAATAAGGTTGGTATAGTGCAATACCAATTTTAGAAAGAGTATTGTATCTTGGGAGAGATATGTCCATGTTGGGTAGTATGCTCATATAATATAGTTTTTTACTGTAATAAAATAACAATTTCATGATAAATAAAAGTTTGTTCTTTTCATTTATTGTTATTGCATTTGTTTAGTATTGATTATGTAAATAAAGTGCTAATGATCACTTGTGATAATATAAGTTGGATACTTGCATTGAGAAGTATAGTGTGACACAACTTATATTTTGATCATCAATAAATTTGTTCACAATTAATGTATAAGAGTTGTCACCTTATACCGGAAGGTTGTAGTGTTGACTATTTAATCATTCGGGTTTGCGATTTGTCTTTATCGCATAAATGGATAAATGGAGACACTAGTACACTTAGAGTGTATTAAACGAACCACGTGTCGAATTTAATTATATAGCATGACCGTGCGAATAATTAAATTCCACTTGATCACCGGGTATCTCATCTAAATCCCTTGATAGGATTGTGTATATCTTTTCGTTAGTTTGATGGTTATTTGATTCACCAATGAGTGAGATCAATTTAGTTGATCAAATACCTCGGTGAGTTGGGAGTTTGAGAATAAGCGAAGTAGGGAATATGAATTCGTGTTGGTAACTGTCGCTCTGAAAAATGGGTCGAGTGACAACTTAAGTATTTTTTGTTGAACAGTTATAAATCTGAGCTCAGTATTTTGCGACGACTAAACTTCGACATCTGTGAATTAGTTCACAGGACTGTTGAAGAAAATGTAACTTAAAGTTAGCGAGAATAATTAGAAGGGTAAAACAGTCATTTATGCTCTTACCTAATTATTGGATCTCAAACAGGAATGAATTATATATACAGTAGGTCAGAAGAAAGTATTACAGCTTCTGTAATTTTATATATTCCAAGAGTTCAGTCTTTTGCCTTTAGTGGAAAAAACAAAAGACTAATAATTAGATTGAAGGATCTAGGGTTGACTAGATGGAATCTAATTATTGGAGTTAGGAAAATATATGTCTGATCAGGTCCATGTGGTAGCTCTATAAAGTTTTGAGCTTAATCACAATTACTAGAAAAGTTTTGGACTTAATTGTAATTGTGTAAGTTCAGTGATTACATGTGTAATTAAATCAATCTTAAACTAATTGGACTTAGATGCAATCAGGACTATTGTCGTTGTTTGTAATCAGAACGCTTGTCTTATTTATATCACATTGCTTGTGACATAAATTATTTGATCAATTAAGAAAAGAGAATAAATTTAGCTTCTTGGGTTTCTAGATCTAACCAGTCCAGAAATTAGTTTTTGATTTAATTAGAAGGTGCCCACATGTCGGTGTAATCCAGATTTGGGAGAATACCATAGAAGGCTTGAACGTTGGAAGCACCAAGTTCGTGAATTAAAAAACAGCAAGTTCGAGAATCAGATCCAGACCAATATTGTTTATCGATTCAGGTATAATACTAATCCATTAGTATTTTAATTGTAATAAATACGTGAACGCCTAGAAAAGATCCTGTTTTTATTGAATTAAAGAATTTTTTTCTGGCTAATTCTCGTGTCAGTTTCTAACAAGTGGTATCAGAACAGTCTAGATCGTTCACGTATTTGTTATGTTATCTAGATCTGATAATTGGATGTTCTAGTCGAGCGATATCTAGGATTATTTGTTTATATATTGATTGAATAATTGATATTATTTTAAATTGTGATCCAATTATTTTGCGGCTCTTACTTGTTCGTTGAATTTCGTTATTTCGAGTCTATAACATGATCGGTGGATTACGACTCCATCATCTTGATTTAATTTTTAATTACAAAATAGATTTAAATTGTGAGCCCTAAATTGGGAGTAGTTATTTTTGTAATGATTGAAGACTGTCAATCGGAGCGACGAAACGAAGAAAAAAAAAAGAAAAGGAAAATAAAAAGAATCTGGCCAGACAGGTGCGCGACCGCCGGACATAACTCTCCGGTTCTGCGCCGCGGTCACGCAGATGGATCTCTCCGATGGCGCGGTCGTACAGATTTCAGATCAGCGCGACCGGTGCGCCTTTACAGATCTCAGATCTGTCTGACGACGTGGTCGCGCTAATTTCAGATCTGCGCGACCGGTGCGCCTATACAGATCTGAGATCTGTCTTCTGGCGGGTGTCGCGCAGATCCAAGATCTGCGCGATGAGCGTGCCAAAGCAGATCTGAGATCTGCTAGCCGGAAGCCAGTGTAGATCTGAGATCTGTGTGTGGCGTGGTGGAGCAGATCTTGAGTGATGGTCGTGCCGACGGCCACACATAGCCGAAGTGTTACCGGCGATTCAACTTGGCGGCGAGCTGAGGTTAGGACAATGGTAACTTTTCCGGCGGGGATGGTGGTTGAATTTCTAGCAAGAAATTCTTGAGGAAGAAGAAGGTCCACGTTTGGTCATTTGGATTATTCAGCTTGTTTGGCAACATGTTCAAGTTTTTTGTTTTTTGTTTTTTTTTTTGTTTTTTTTGGATCCCATTTAATCTTTGGGCTTGTTTGGCAATTGGAGCAAGGTGTTGAGATGAAGATTTAATTTAAATATTGGATTTGGACCCATTTAGTTTTTAATTTAATTCTTAAGTCTTGTTTTGGGCTACAAATAATTGTTAAATTTATTGTTAATGTATGTTTTAAATATTTGTTTGAGATATTATTATTCTGTAAATCATGTCATATAAAATTAATTTTGGCATCGCTCGTGAAATTTAGAATAGAATGCATTTAATTAAAATATTTATTTTTCCTCGATTAATTTAATTTAAATTAATTTTTTCTAGAAAGAAAAATTCGTAATAATTAAACTGTATGTTAATTTGATTAATGTGAATAGCTGATAATTATTTTAAATTAAAATTCATTATTTTAAAATATTGAGTGGGAGTGGATATTTATTTAAATAAAAATCTATGGTCTCCTTTTGCCAATCCATAAGTAGCGGAATGCGTTAGCCTCGTGCCGGTAACGTAACGGACTCTCTATAGGAGGGCTGCGTGATTCGGGTTGTTTGATTGGATTCCTTTCTGGTAAGATCGTCTAGATAGAATATAATTTGAGATCATCCTATAGATGGCGAGATTATTTTTCAAGTATCTGGAGATCTAGACAAAGGTTATACACTCAAATCGAGATCATCTACGAACCTCCTATAGAGGCTCTCGTTTATAATCTTGGTGACTAAATAAAGCGATACTGGATTTATCTAGATATTTATTGTCAAGATATGATTTGTCTGGTGGGAGGGTCCCAACTTAATCAGTGGACAAGGTGACCTTTCCTATAAAGATGTCTGTTGGATCATAAGGATTAAGTAGTCGTTATATTATTGTAGTTTTATGGATCTACATATGCACTCATGCATCATATGCTAAATTCCTTGCTCAATATTAATATGCAATAATTTTGTTATTTTCAGCAAAATGTCTCTCAGTCCATTTTCCGTTATCCTAAAACAAAACCAACTAACTGGAGAAAATTATGTGTATTAGAAACGTAACCTAATGATTGTTCTCACTGTTGAGAAAATTGATTTTGTGCTTGAAGAAGATTGGCATGAGGAACTTAATGAGGCTGCAAGCAAGGTCAAGAGGGATGCTTATGATAAGTGGGTAGCTGCAGACAAGTTAGCTCGCTGTTACATTTTGGCATCAATGTCAAATGTGTTACATCAGAAGTATGACAGTCTTGAGACCTCTTATGACATAATGAAAAGCCTCAAGGACATGTTTGCACATTAAAGTAGGAGAGCTTGGTTCGAAGATATTCGTACCTTACAGAACATCCACATGAAACCCAGAACGCCAGTGAAGGACCATATGTTAACCATGATTAGACACTTCAATGTGGAGGAGAATTTGGGTGTAACCATTGATGCAAATACTCAGGTTGATATGGTATTGAACTCTTTACCTGATATGTTTTCACAGTTTACTGTGGACTATCACTTACACAAGATGGATATGCCATTGACTGAGTTGATGAATGAGTTGCAAAATGTAGAAAGTGGTCTGAAGGCCAAATGTGGTAATGTTTATGCAGCAATTGGTAGCTCCTCTAATTCCAAGTTAAAAGATAAAGGTGGAAAGAAAAGGAAGAGAGCTAACAAGAACATGAAGCAACAAAAGGACCAAAGCAGATGGAAAGCCGAAAGGCAAGTGTTTCAGTTGTGGCGAGAAAGGTCACTAGAAGAAAGACTATCCCAAAGCACTAGCTAAATAGAAGCAGAATGCTGGTGATTTTTTCATAAATGAGTTTTGTTTAGTAGTTGATTCTACATATTCCTGGGTTGTAGATTCTGGAGCTACTAATCATATTTGCATGTCAATGCAGGTGCTTCAGGAGAGTAGAAAACTCAATGAAGGCCAGTTTACTATCACAGTCGGCACATGGGCAGTAGTTTCGGCGAGAGCTGTAGGAGTAGTTTATTTTTATTTCAGTAGTGGTAGGCGTTTAATTCTTAAAGACTGTTATTATGTCTCGCAGATGAAGCGAAATTTGATTTCCATTTTTTGTTTAATAGGACAGGGTTATTCTCTTAATTTTGTGCCTAATAAAGAGCTTTACATTTTGATGAATAAAGGTCCTATTTGTGCCGGATATTTGATGAATGGTCTTTATATATTAAACTATTCCACAAATGAAATTAATAATACTTCTGCAAACCATAATAAACAAAATACATACCATACTAGTGATACTTATCTATGGCATCTTAGACTTGGACACATCAACTTTAACAGGATACAAAGATTGGCAAAGGATGGTCCTCTCAACTCAATTGAGGTCGAACCATTGCCGGTCTGTGATTCTTGTTTGGAAGGTAAGATGACCAAAAGGTCATTTTTAGCGAAGGGGCATAGAGCCAAAGAAGTGTTAGAACTAGTTCATTCTGATGTATGTGGACCTATGAGTACACCAACGAGAAGGGGATATGAGTATTTTATCACTTTTACAGATAATTACTCTAGATTCAGATACATTTTCCTGATAACTCGAAAGTCAGAGGCTTTTGAAAAATTCAAAGCATATCGGACTGAGGTCGAGAAAAATTTAAGTAAAAGTATAAAGACATTTTGATCATATCGAGTTGGTGAATATCTCTCGGGAGAATTCAGGGACTACTTAATAGAAAATAGTATAGTTTCTCAACTGAGTGCGCCTGGTATACCCCAACAGAACGACGTTTCAAAAAGAAGAAACATGACATTGTTAGATATGGTTAGGTCAACGATGAGTTTTTCAACTCTACCTATCTCATTTTGAGGATATGCACTGGAGACAGCCGCTTATATTCTTAATCTAGTTCCATCTAAGTCTGTTCCCAAGACTCTCCTAGAATTATGGAATGGGCGCAAACCAAATTTGCGTCACATCCGAATTTGGAGATGTCCGGCTCATGTGCTGAAAGGGAAGACAGAAAAGTTGGAATTTAGATCAGAAATATGCCTGTTTGTGGGATACCCTAAAGATACTAGGAGATACTATTTTTATAGTCCTCTAGATAGGAAGGTTTTTGTCAGTACAAATACAACCTTCCTGGAGGATAAATATATCAATGAACGTCAGTCTAAGAGTAGGGCTGTTTTGGAAGAAATGAATGGGAGTAATCCTAACTTATTAATTACTGGGACACAACCTAGTGACAGACAACCCATGGTATCGCAAACATCTAGAGAACGTAATCTGAGTGGGAGAAGTGATATGTTATCTAATCACATAGATCAAGGAAACATTCGAGGTGATTAGGAGGAAATGGCATCATCTAAAGGTGACAACAACATTGATGAAAATGTTACGATTCCAAATAAAGCCACGATTCAAGATCCACCGCCCCTTAGGCAAAGCCAAAAGGTTATCAAAAAACCGTCTAGATATTTGTTTGTCGGAGAATCCAAATAGGCAATCTCTGCAGAACAAGTAGATGATCCGAATTCATATAAGGAGGCTATAAACGATGTGGATTCAGATTTGTGGAGACTGGCTATGAACACTGAGATGGAATCTATGCATTCTAATCAAGTCTGGGAACTTGTAGATGCACCAAAAGGGATAAAACCCATTGGTTGGGTCTACAAAAGAAAGAGAAGAGTAGATGGAAATGTATAAACCTTCAAAACAAGACTAGTGGCTAATGGTTTTACCCAAAGAGAAGGTATTGATTACGAGGAAACTTTCTCGCCTGTATCTATGCTTAAATCTATTCAGATTCTCTTATCCATTGCAGCTCATTATAATTATGAGGTATGACAAATGGATGTCAAGACGGCTTTTCTTATTGGTCATCTTGAAGAGTGTATCTATATGGTACAACCAGATGGGTTCTTAGAACGTGGTCATGAATCTAAAGTGTGCAAGCTGCAATGGTCCATTTATGGACTGAAGGAGGCATCAAGATCTTGGAACAAGAGGTTCGACTAGTTGATTAGGACATATGTCTTTGATCAGAACTTCGACGAACCCTGTATCTATAAAAAGTTACAGGACAAAAAGGTAACTTTTCTGGTACTTTATGTGGATGATATTCTACTCATAGGAAACGATATAGGTGTATTATCATCTATGAAAGCGTGGTTGGCCCAACAGTTTCATATGAAGGATTTGGGAGAGGCTAGTTATGTTATGGGCATTCAGATCTTGAGGGATCGAAAGAACAAGCTGATACCATTGTCCCAAGCTATATATATCGACAAGATACTTGTCAGATTTTCCATGCAAGATTCCAAGAAAGATAATTTGCCGTTCAGACATGGAATTCAACTCTCTAAGGAACAATCTCCAAAAACTCCTGAAGAGATAGAGCACATGAGTAGAATACCTTATGCGTCAGCAGTGGGTAGTCTCATGTATGCTATGCTATGCACTAGACCTGACATTTGTTATGCTGTTGGTATGATCAGTCGTTATCAATCTAACCCAGGACCGGAACATTGGGTGGCTGTAAATCATATCTTTAAGTACCTTTGGAGAACAAAGAACCATATGCTAGTTTACTCATCACCAAATATTATTCCAGTTGGGTATACAGATTCTGATTTTCAAACTGATAAAGACTCTCGTAAGTCCACATCAGGATCATTGTTTATGCTAGGTGGTGGAGCCATTAAATGGAGAAGTATCAAGCAATCATGCATTGCTAATTCCACCATGGAAGCCGAATATATGGCATCTTGTGAAGCTGCTAAAGAGGCCGTATGGCTCAAGAAATTCCTAATGGACATTGAGGTGGTTCCTGCATCATCACAGCCCATGACATTATACTGTGACAATAGTAGAGCAGTGGCAAATGCTAAAAAACCAAGGAGTCATCAAAGGAGAAAACATATAGAACGGAAATATCATCTCTTAAGAGAGATTGTTAGTCGTGGAGATGTAATTATCAGCAAGATTGCTAATGAGGATAACCTCGTGGACCCATTTACTAAAAGCCTTCCGGCTAAAAGTTTTGAGGGACACCTGCAAGGTATAGGGTTGCAAGACATGACATATATACTCTAGGGCAAGTGGGAGAATTGTTGGTTAGTATGCCCATATAGTATAGTTTTTTGCTGTAATAAAATAACAATTTCATGATAAATAAAAGTTTGTTCTTTTCATTTATTATTATTGCATTTCTTTAGTATTGAGTATGTAAATAAAGTGTCAATGATCATTTGTGCTAATATAAGTTGGATATTTGAGTTAGAGAAGTATAATGTGACACAACTTATATTTTGATCATCAATAAAATTGTTCACAACTAATGTATAAGGGTTGGCGCCTTGTACTGAAAGGTTGTAGTATTTACTATTTAATCATTCAGGTTTGCGATTTGTCCTTATCGTAGAAATGGATAAATGGTGACACTAGTACACTTAGAGTGTATTGAACGGACCACGTGTTGAATTTAATTATATAGCATGACCGTGCGAATAATTAAATTCTATTTGATCACCGGGTATTTCATTTAAATCTCTTGACATGATTGTGTATATCTTTTTGCTAGTTTGATGGTTCTTTGATTCACCAATGGGTGAGATTAATTTAGTTGATCAAATATCTCAGTGAGTTGGGAGCTTGAGAATAAGTGAAGTAGAGAACATGAATTCGTGTCGGGAACTATCGCCCTGAAAAATGGGTCGTGTGACAACTTAAGTATTTTCTGTTGAACGATTATAAATCTGAGCTCAGTTTAGTGACGGCTAAACTTTGACATCTATAAATTAGTTCACAGGCCCTTGAAGAAAATGTAACTTAAAGTTAGTGAGAATAATTAGAACGACAAAACGGTCATTTATGCTCATACTTAATTATTAGATATTAGACAGGGATGAATTATATATACGGTAGGTCAGAGGAAAGTATTACAGCTTATTTAATTTTATATATTCTGAGAGTGCAGTCTTTTGCCTTTAGTGGAAACAACAAAAGATTAATAATTAGATTGAGAGATCTAGGGTCGACTAGACGGAATCTAATTATTGAAGCTTAGAAAATATATGTCCGATCAGGTCCTTGTGGTAGCTCTATAAAATTTTGGACTTAATCACAGTTACTATAAAAGTTTTGGACTTAATTGTAATTGTGTAAGTTCAGGAATTACATATGTAATTAAATCAATCCTAAACTAATTGGATTTGGATGCAATTAGGACTCTTGTCGTTGTTTTCAATCAGAATGCTTGCCTTATTTATATCACATTGTTTGTGACATAAATTATTCGACCAATTAAGAAAAGAGAAGAAATTTAGCTTTTTGGTTTTCTAGATCTGACCAGTCCAGAAATTAGTTTTTGATTTAATTAGAAGGTGCCCACACGCCAGTGTAATCCATACTTGGGAGAATACCATAGAAGACTTGAACATTGGAAGCACCAAGTTCGTGAATAAAAAATCAGCAAGTTCGTGAATCAGATCCAGACCAATATCGTTTATCAATTCAGGTATAATACTAATCCATTAGTATTTTAATTATAATAAATATGTGAACGCCTATCAAAGATCCTGATTTTATTGAATTAAAGAATTTTTTTTTCTGGCTAATTCTGGTGCCAGTTTCCAATAGTCCATATATCCTGTTGGTACCTTTTTGCAAGAAATAAAATATGTATTAAGGAAATTTGATTCGGCATACTTCGCTCCATTTGTAGTACTTCTACTTCATTTCGTATTGGGGTAGTCACATTTTTCGACAACAATATTAAGACAGATCTTCTATTTCATCTACATTTATTGGTGTTATACATAATTTAGTTATATGTGTTCAATATTTTAAAATGATTATATTCTCTGTATTTACGATTTTACGGAAAAATGACTAGTACAACTGAGCATAGTAGTGGATTGATTGGACAAATTTGTGGTTCCAATCAATTTGTCATACTGCCGGCCTCGCAACATGAGAAGCCGAAAAAATTCAATGGCATAGATTTCAAGCAATGGCAATAGAAGATGTTATATCTGACGATGTTGAACTTTGTAAAATTGTTGCATGAAGAATGCCCCGCACAAACGACGGAGAATGCCATGGACAAAAATACATCGTTGGTCATTGAAGCATGGAAATACGCTATTTTTGTATGCCGTAGCTATATTCTGAACGGGTTGGATAATACATTATATAATGTCTATTGTTCTTACAAAACGACTAAGGAATTGTCAGAATCTCTTGGCAATAAATACAAAAGGGAAGATGCGACTAAGGAATTGTGAAAATCTCTTGACAATAAATACAAAACGGAAGATGTCGTGACTAAGAAATTTATCGTTGGAAAATTTTTGGATTTCAAAATAATTGATTCAAAGACGTCCATGAGCCAGGTTCAATAGATGCAAGTTCTCCTTCATGATATTGAAGATGAATGGATGACATTGAGTGAATCTTTCTAGATTATTGCTATGATCGAAAAGCTACCTCCACTATGGAAATATTTAAAAAATTATCTTAAGCACAAGCGCAAGGAGATGACAATGGAGGATTTGATGAAGAAGACAATTGGGCTACAAGAAAAAAAAATTATGTGCGTAACATGGAAGAAAAGGCTAACATGGTGGAAGACTCGGGGTCTAAGACCAAGAAAAGAAAGCATCCAGGCTCGTCTAAGGACAAAGAAAAAGGCAAAGATGCAAAGCGGTTTAAAGGGGACTATTACAATTTGTGGAAAATCTGGGCACTATGCTAAAGATTATCATAAAAGAAAGGATATATAGAAGAAGAACCACCCCAAGCTAACATAACTGAAGTGGATAGAATGTGTCCATAGCTGTCTCCAGTTTCTTATGAAGTTAACTTGGTAACTAATGACAAGGATTGGTAGGTGGACATAGGAGCCACTCGACATATTTGTGCAGACAAGGGATTGTTTGTTGAATATAAAAAATTAGATAGTGAGGAACATCTCTACGTGAGCAATTCAGTGGAGTCAAAAAATGAAGGAACTGGAAAAGTTATTTTGAAATTTACATCCGGGAAAGAACTGACGCTGAACGATGTGGTATACGTCCCTGATATTAGGAAAAATATGATTTTAGGGTCTATTCTTAGTATGAAATGCTTTAAAATAGTATTTGAGTCTGATAAATTTGTACTTACAAAGGTGGGCATGTATGTTGGAAATAGTTATTTACTTGATGGTCTGTTTAAGGCAAACGCTATTGAAGTGGACAAAAAATCCACATATTTGTATACTCAAGTTATGCATAAAATTAATTATCACGTGTTTACTTGCTTAAGTCTTCAATTCTATGGCATAGCAAATTAAGACATCTAAATTGTGCTTCTTTAAGAAAACTTGTAAGTTTAGGACTTATACTTAAACTTGAATCAGAAGACAAACAAAAATGTGAAATTTGTGTTAAAGTTAAATTTGCTAAAAAACCTTTTAACTTAATTCAAAGGTGTAGTGGACCGTTAGGTTTGATATATAGTGATATTTGTGATCTAAAATTTGTTCAAACTCGATATGGTAAAAAGTATTTTATCACGTTTATTGATCATCACAGTAGATATTATTATATTTATTTGTTAAATAGTAAAGATGATGCATTGAATGTATTTGTTACTTACAAAAATGATGTTGAAAATCAACTTGGCAAGACAATTAAGGTATTGAGATCCAATAGAGGTGGTGAATAATATACGTCAGTTTTTGGTGAATTATGTGCTAAGTTTGGTATTATTCACCAAACGACTACTCTATATACTCTGCAGCAAAATGGAATTGCTAAAACGAAAAAATAGAACTTTGAAATATATGGTCAATGCTATACTTATCAGTTTTTGGTTATCGCAAAACTTGTAAGGAGACTTTATTATGAATAGAATTCCCCGCAAGAAAACTGGTTCAATGCCTTATGAAGTTTAGAAAGGAAGAATGTCATCTCACAATTACTTAAAAGTGTGGAACTGCTTAGCAAAAGTGGCTATTCTACCTCCGAAAAGGATGTCCTAAAACTGTTGATTGTATATTTATTGGATATGCAATTAATAGTAGCAGTTACAGATTTCTTGTGCATAAATCTGACATAAATGATATTCATGTCAATACTATTATTAAGTCTAGAGATGTCGAATTCATTGAAGAAGTGTTTCCCAAAAAAAGAGATATTTCTAAAAATACTCAAAGAGAGCTCGTGATAATGCATTTGAAAGCAATAAAGAAACTGAACCAATGAGTAAAAGAGAAAATGTTGATAATTATTTTGGTCCAGACCTTATATCTTTTATGATTAAGAACGTTCATCAAACATTTAAGGAGGCTATGACTAGCCCAAATCTTCATTCTGGAAGGAAGCTATAAATAGCAAAATTGAATCCATTATGAGTTATAATACTTGACAATTAGTTGATCTTTCCAAGGCTCGACTTGTTAACAAAGGATATCGTCAAAAAGAGGACTTGACTTTTTTGACACCTATTCTCCAGTAAAAAACAATTATTCTATTCGAGATTTAATTTCAATAGTAGCCTTGTATAACTTGTAGATACATCACTTGGATGTTAAGACTGCAATTTTGAATGGTGAATTAAACGAAGAAGTTTATATGGAACAACTAGAATGCTTCATAGTAAATGGACAAGAAATTTTTTTTTGTAAGCTTATCAAATCCTAATATAGATTAAAGCAAGCCCCTAAACAATGGTTTGAAAAGTTTGATAGCCCCATGATTAAGAATGGATTCACCATAAATGAATGTGATAAATGCGTATACTCGAAAAAATTCGAAGAAGCATACGTATTTATTTTTCTATGTGTAGATGGCATACTCATATTAGAAACTAATATGGAAATCATTAATAAAACAAAGAAAATGCTTACCAGTAATATAGAACACCTGTTGGAATATTCATGTCTCAAACCCATTACGTCGATAAAGTAATTGAGAGATTTATGACTCATAATATTAAAGAGACTAGTAATCCATTTCTTCCTCATATAGTTTTTCACAAGAATATTGGAAATGGTAAACAACAGTTAGAATATTTTCAAATTATTTGAAACCTAATGTACTTGATGAATTGTGTTAGGCCAGATATAGCTTACTCGGTAAGTTGGCTAAATCTATATACAAGTAACCCAGTAATGAACATTGAGATGCATTAAGAGTTTTGGGATACGTGAAATAGACCAGAAAATATTTATTACATTATGGAAAATATTCTCCAGTATTTGAGGATACAATGATACCAATTGGATTTCAGATACGGATGAGTCAAAGTCAACAAGTTGCTATGTATTTATTTTCGGTGGTGGTGCTATATCATGAAAATATTCTAAGAAAATGTGTATAGCTCAATCTACTATGGAATATGAGTTTATGTCTTTACATAAAGCAGGAGAAGAAGAAGAATGGTTATGACATTTCGTAGAAGATATTGCTATATGGCCAAAGCCTGTGTCAGGTATTTGTATTCATTGCGATAACCAAGCAACGATAGCCTGGGTTGAAAATTTTATGTATAACGGTAAGTGAAGACATATACGTCGTAGACATAATATCATTATGTAGTTTCTCTCAAATGGCAATATCAACTGATTTTGGTAAGTCGAAAGAAACCTAAAGATCCATTTACTAAAAAGTTATCTAGAGAGCGTATAGACCACGCACCGAGGGAAATGAGATTAAAGCCTAAATCTAATGAGTATCTTAATGGAAACCTAACCCATCTTAATGGAAACTTAACCTAACGACTGGAGATCCCACAGACTAGGTTCAATAGAAAAACTAATTATGAGTAACTCAATGAAAAGCACTAAGAAGTTTAACTTATCCTTATTTTTATGATACATACAAGTGCTACCTACAAAAAAAGGTGGAGGATAAGCTTTTCTTTTATTAATGACTATATTTTATAATAGTGCAAATGTAGTATTTTAGGGTACTATTTATAGAACATTACCTATATAAGTGTGAACGTGGTCGGTTCTTTGATAATTTTTCTTAGGCAGATTCTCTAAAGCACTTGCAGGACCCAAGAAGTTCAGGGCCGAAATAATGAACATAATAGATAACCAAGTTTGATATGAGAAATAATGTGTTTGGTCTATTATCTGAGCTTGCAATAAATGGCTCACAGTTCAAAACGTTGTATATTACTGATTAGCCAAATGAGTTCGATAGATTTTTACTAAAGAAGGTTCAAAGCGAAAGCTGCCTATCTTGATGTGTTATCTTTCATATAGTACTCTTCTTATTTTTCCTTGATTTGAGTCGACTTCTTCTACTCATGTGGGGGATTGTTGGAATTAATTGAATTTTATTGGGTTGAATCATTAAATATATTAAATGATGTGGGCAATTACAATTAATTTTGGTTGAATTGAAAAAGTCTCTAATAAAAGGTACGTAATTGGTGAATGAGTATGATTAATAGACATATTCATTCATAATTGGTGAATATGTATGATGCATGGATACATTCATTCAAAATTTAATTTGAACCATTAGATTACATATAAAAATATGAAATGGAGCGATCTAAGGACTCATATTAATTAGACCAAATGGTGTATCTATTCATGAAGGGAAACACTTCCATTCAAAAAGACACTTCAAAACCTATAAATAGAAACCCCTAAATTTAAAAAATTCACTCCAAATCAATTCCAAAATATTGATTTATAAATTCTCTTCTATCTCTAAAATTCTGTCTACTTAATTTTCGAGTCAATTTCTATTCAAATTAGTTTCATGCAATTTATTTAAAGTTCGTGTTTTTATTCCATTCAAGAAGAGTACAATTAATTCTTTGGTTCGATCGACAATGTTAGTATAGTACAACACCAATTTTGGAAGGAGTATTGTATCTTGTGAGACACACACTGTTCGCACCTTTTTGAAGGGGACGAAATCTATCTTAAAGAGATTTGCTTTAGCATTTCTCGCTCCATCTCTAGTACTTCTACTTCATTTCGTATTAGACTAGTCGAATTTTTTGACAACATCTTCTACTCTTTTTTGTCTGTTATTGGTTGGTATTTTTCTATTCCTTCTTTTTTATCTTTTTGGGAATGGAGATGGTTATGCATGTGTTGGAAATTAGGGAATTTGGTTATCTCCATACTTAGAGACAATACCATATCGAAGGTGGTAACCCCCTCCCTCAAAATTAAATCATTGCTTTTATTGACGAGAGAATGTATGACATTTCATTTTATTATACACATTGAATTTTACTTGTATGACTTTGTTCCATTTGCTCTGCTTGCATCTACTTGCATTTCTATGCTCTTCTTCTTCACTAGACTAGAAACATCCTATGCTCTTCTTCACTAGACTTGCATTTCTTGTTTAAGTTCCCGAATGTGCATAAGGTCCGAATCTTTGGAATTAATGAGGATCAGTGAGTTGAGCCTTATTTGTATAAACGACATGTTTTGGTTTTCAACATGGGACACCACAGTATAAGACAATAAACAAGATTTTAAATAATATTGTTAATCAATATATTGCAGCATTTGCGTATTTTCTTGTAATACGAGATTTTCACATGATGATAAGTTGCCTCTTGATGGGAATCATTTTTTACTTCTTCAATTAGGATTCTCTACTGTATAATGGGATAGAAAATTGAAGTAGGAAAATTGAGTCGCTTTGTTGCAGTATTAAACCAGGTGCACTATATAATACCCTGCTAAATATTAGTTTTTTGTTTTATATAAATTTGGAATTTGGAATTTGGAATTAAGATAACACCAATAATGGCATGAAATCTTTGAGACCTGATTGTCTAATTTTGATGACAAATTCAAACGTTTTTTTCCCGAGGATATACACCTTCCAATCAAAATGGTTAATATTCGCCTCTTTTAATTTTGTGAATTATGATTTTGTAGATATGTTTGTATTCAATTATTATTTTTACAGTATTTTTGTTTTTATTTAGGAGATTTTGAATATAATTTGTGGAATTTAGAGTTGGAAAAGATTATTGCACTTGTCTATTTCAAATTATCTGACATTTGGCAAACAAAATACCAATAGTTACTCACCTTATAGTGAAGTTTTCTTTGGTCACCGAATACTTATTTGGTTCTACAATGATCCTTGATATTATGTTTTGTTTTAGTTTGGTTACTTGACTTAAATATGTGAGGACTTCCATGTTGGTTACTTAGCTTAAATACGATGTAGTTATTCTAATTTGGTTTTTAATAAAATCACGATACTTCTGATTTTTGAAATTTTTGTTCTTCCCGCACTCCTCCGGTATCCTTTTATGTATTGCCTTACAAGTAACATATATGTTACCTTAATTTAAATAAGTATTGGTGGGGTGGGGTGGGGTGGGGTGGGGTGGGGTGGGGTGGGGTGGGGAAAGATGGTGGTGGTTGTAACCTATTTGTTACCCTACGAGTACCAAATGTGGTTCCCTAAATTGAATTTAGGTAACATATGTGTTATACTAATTTAAATTAGTAGTGGTGGTAGTGGAACAGTGTTGGTGGTGGTGCTGGAGTTGTGCGGTGGTGGAAAATGATGGTGGTGGCGATAACACATGTACTAACCTAAAAGTAACATGTATGTTACTCGTGTAAAATATTGTTTCCAAATGAAAAATTGAAATATTAGTTTTAAATAAAATAATTATTATTAAAAATTATAAAAAAAAAAAGAGAAGAATTGTAAAATATTGATTTTAACGAGAATAAGGAAGCATATGTTACCCATGTAAAAATGTTATTTTCAAATGAAAAATTAAAATAATGATTTTAAATAAAATTAATGTACTTAAAAAAATTACAAAATGAGATATTTGTAAAATATTGATTTATGGTAACACATCAAATAAAAAATTGAAATATTGATTTTAAATTAAAATAATGTATTTTTTAAAAATTAAAAAAAGAGATAAACTACAAAATATTGGTTTTAATGAAAATGAGGAAGTAACATATGGTAACACATATTATTCGTGTAAAAATATTATTTTCAAATAAAATATTAAATTATTGATTTTCAATGTAATTAATGTATTTTAAAAATAATTATAAAAAGAGATAAATTGTAAAATATTTATTTTAATGGAAGTGAGGAAGTAACATATGTAGTGTAAAAATGTTATTTTCAAATTAAATTTGAAATATTGATGTAAAATAAAAATAGTGCATTTTTAAAAATATTATAAAAAATGAGATAAAGTATCAAATATTGGTTTAACAAAAAAATGAGGAAGTAAGATATGGTAAACATATGGTACTGTGTAAAAAAATTATTTCAAATTAAATTGAAATAATAATTTTAAATAAAAATAAAAATGGATGAAATGTAAAATATAATTTTAATGAAAATAAGGAAGACCATATGCGAGAGACTAGAGGTTTTCCTCCCCAAAGTTCTTTAAGGTTTTAGAAGTTAATTGGACGAGGGTGACCTATTAATCAAATAAGTTGTAGTACAAGTAACTTCAACCCAAATCCCATTAGAAATAACACAATTTTTTAGCATAGACCTCACCTTATCCACTATTATTATATTTAATCTCATAGTAACTTCATTTTGCTTAGTAGTATATCTAATAGTTTTATGCCTTTGAATTCCATTTTCTTTAGAAAATGTATCAAACTCAAGATTACAAAATTCAAGGCTATTATATGTTATTAAAGTTGACTTTTGTATCATTTTGATTTTCTACCCAATTCAGCCAATTCCTAAGTTTTTGAAAGCTCCATCTTTAGTCTTTAAGAGGAAGATCCATACATTTCTGTTGTGATCATCTACTAAGGAGAGGAAATACCTATTTCCTTCATGTTGTAGGATGCTTTCAAGTCTCCATAGATTAACATGGATGTAGTCTAGGAGTCTAAGTGAATTGTAGGTATCTTCACCAAAGCTAAGTCTATGAGATTTGTCTAAAACACATGTTTCACAAAAGGAAATGGGGGTAACTCGATCTTTACCTTGTAGTTGCTGATCACTCAAAAATCTTAACCCTTTATTCCTTACATGCCCAAGTCTTTTATGCCATAATTCTATCCTATTGTCATTGCCTGAAAAAGAACTTGAACGATTAACGACTTGGGGTTCACCTTGAAGGTAATATATATAATTTCTTCTAGGCCCTTTCATGACTACCAATGATCCTTTAACAAATTTTAACACACTGCATTCTTAAACCAATAGCCCTCATCTTCTAGGACTCCTAATACTATTATGTTTCTCTTAAAGTTTGGGACATACCTCACACGATGTATTGTTCTAATCGTGCCATCATGCATTCTGATGGCAATGTCTCCAATCCCCACAACCACTTGTAAGTTGTTATTCCCCATATACACCTCTCTTAGTTCAATATCCCTGGGCTTTAATATGACTCATATGGAAATACAACCAAAATCAAAGATCCATTGTTTATTCTGATTATTTTCATATACATGCATTACATGAAAGCTATCAATTTGAATTTGTAAGGCAACAATATTTTGGTGTTCTACATCTTGATCTTTCTGTTTCCTTTGAAGATCATAACAATATCTCTTATAATTACTTAACTTAACACAATGGCAATATTTTTGGTTACTTTTGTCCCTAGACTTGGACTTGCATTTAGATTTACTTTTTTTCTTTCTTATTGTGGTTATTTTCTTCCAGTTTTCTCTTATCTACCACTCAAAAAGTGACTTTTCTCTCCTAAACTCCTTCTTAACTTCTAGATCTCTAGATCTTAGAGCATCTATGACAATCCTAATCAATTGAAAACAATTTGAAATTGTTTATTTTAATTATTAATCTATAACTATTAATTTTAAAAAATAATGTAATAACATATGTGAACACAAAATATCACGAATTGATCAAGAATGATGGTTAAAGTGTTGGGATTTACAATTTTACCATATTTATAATCTTCAATCTCTTCTCTCAAGTTTTCTTTTTAATGTTGTACTCGGTCGAATCCACGAATTTAATCTAATTTACTTCTCTCGAGTTTAAATTAGTCATATCTAATTAAGTCAACTCACTATATTTCTATGTGGTGTCAGAACAATCCTTAATTTTATGCATTAAATCTCATATATAAGAATTCAATTTAAGACCGCAACAATAACAAAAGCGTATTTCTACCTTTTATCCAATTGTGGGATTTTACTACGTGGTCTAAATTAATAAATTGCCTCTCTTTTTGTTACTCCATAATTTAATGAAATAATGACCAATTATTTCAAGCATTACTAGAAGAATTAAAATCAATATATAATCAACATATATTCAAAACTTGAGATTTGAAATTGAAGAATCTAATCTAGGTTACATCGTTCATCCCAACTACAAGTTTAGCTACTTATCATATGGGAAAAAGAAAATATGAAGAGTTTGGAATATATAACTGAATTTTAAAAAATGACAAGAAAAATTTGAATATCTTGCACCAAGAATTCGCCGTCTTCATGTCCCAATCTTCAGATCTTTGTCGTTCTTCCTTTGCTCTTTTAGTTATCTATTGTGTCTTTGATTCTCCAACCTCAAATCCGACATATATTAGGTCTTTATATAGTGTTTACGTTCCTCTATCTCGTTTTAATTGAAAAGGACACAAATATTCCTGAGTTTCAACTTAAAAAAATCCAAACGCACCATGGCCAAGCAAACCGCGGAAAAGTTGCTATTGCTATTTGCCACCAGTCTACCTGAGGTTTACAAACAGTGGTTGGACCACGGCCAACATGCAAGTTTTCTCTATTGTGTAGTTTGGTCCTTCAACTTTCAACATTGTGCATTTTGGTCACTAATTCAAGTTTTTCATGCATCTTTGGTCCTTTTTGCTCCAAAGTTCTTCAACATTCATCACAAAACATCAAAGAGCTTCCACATTGGTCCCAAAACTACTTTATTCATTTGATTTTAGTCCACCTCAAGTTTCAAAACTGTACACATCAGTCCTCAAACTTTTTGTATGTTAAATTCAACTATCGAAACTTGTGAAATTCCTCTAATGTCTTTCTTAGTGGTTATTATCACTTCCGTGCCATCAAGTCAATCTTCAAATACTTTCGATCAACTCTAATTAAGCTCTAATTCTTCTTTTTTGTTCTATTTACCTCAATTTTTGGGTTTTTACCTACAATGACAATATTTATACGAAATTAAGTAGAAATCCACTCAAATCACAATTAAACATAAAGTCAACAAGCTAAGATAAGCGTGTAAAATACACTTATCACATCTAAAGAAGCCCATAGATCTCTAGTAGTTTTTGAATCTATAACTTGTCTAACAATAGTATTAGATCAAAGTAATAGAACTATATACAGTTTCATTCATGTCAATAATTTCAATGGGTTATGCTTTTAATTCATCATATTTTTTTTGTTCATCAAGAGCATTTGAGACTCTTTGCTGAACCAGAATTGCACCCATCTTTTGTGTCCATATGGAATAATCACTATTTCCATCGAATATAGCTAATTCGACCCGCAAAATTGACAAATTCTCCACCCAATTTATCTTGTTCTCCTCATTCACAATAATGAAGTATATATATTACAAAACATTGCCAAGAATCCTTACTCTCCAAGGCTCGGCTGATCTCCTAAAAATCCTCCTAATCACAAAGATACATTTACCTAAAATACAAAGACTTTATTAAGGAAACATATTAATCAAAAGATATGCACAATAAACTCTACTATTTTAGTCACAATAATATTAATATCGTAATACCCCCCCTTCAAGTTGGAGTGTGTAGATCTCGAACGCCCAACTTACGAAGGAGAAACTCAAATTTCGCTTTCCCCAACGCTTTTGTAAAGATGTCTGCCAATTGAACACTAGTGGAAACATAAGATGGACAAATCATCCCTTCAGTCACCGCATCTCGAACAAAATGACAGTCAGCCTCTATATGCTTTGTTCTTTCGTTAAAAACTGACTATCACAATACAACTTCATACCCTTCGGATGTCGCACACCCAAGTCACCCAAAAGTTGTTTAAGCCACTTTAACTCACACACTGTTGCCACCATTGATCGATACTCAGCCTCCGCAGATGATCTACACACTCTTTGTTGCTTCTTGGTCTTCCACGACACAAGAGAACAACCAAGTAACACGAACCATCTTGTCAAGGAACGCCGCATAAGTGGACAACTAGCCCAATCTAAGTCACACCACCCTTCTAGACTTAGGTCACTGTCAGCATGAAGTAAAATCCCTTGCCCCGGACTCTTCTTTAAATATCTCACGACCTTGATAGCCGCCTTCCAATGATCCTCATGAGGTTGTTGCATAAATTGTGACAAAATATGAACTGAATATGCAAGATCAGGTCTCGTCACAGACAAGTAAATCAATCTCCCTACAAGACGCCTATACGGCGTCAGATCTGCAAGAAATTCGCACTTTGTAAGGGCCAAATTGTGATTTTGTTCCATAGGAAATGTCGCAGGCTTTGCTCCCAATAAATCCGTTTAAGAAATTATCTCGAGTGTGTATTTTCTTTGGCAAAGAAAGATTCCTTCTGGATTACGGGCTACCTCTAGCCCTAAGAAATATTTCAAAACTCCCAAATCCTTCATATGAAAGCACCTGCCAAGGTAATCTTTAAAAGTTGTCAGTGTAACCTTATCATTCCCTGCAATAATCAAGTCATCAACATAAACTAACACATTGATTTGAGTTCTTCCCCTGCACAACCCAAATAACGAATGATCTGAATAGGATTGCACAAATCCACAATTCTTTAACGCTTTTGACAGTTTTGCAAACCAACATCAGGAAGCTTGTTTCAGACCATACAACGATTTTTTCAACCTGTAAACCATGTTAGGATTTGTATTCTTGAAACCTGGAGGAACCTTCATATAAACCTCCTCACTTAAGTCACCGTGAAGGAAAGTATTATGCACATCCATTTGATGTACATCCCAATTTTTAACAGCAGCAATTGCAAGAAAAATACAAACCGTCACCATTTTTGCCACAGGAGAAAATGTCTCGTTATAGTCAATTCCTTCCACCTGATGATTGCCATAGATCACAAGTCTTGCTTTGAGCCGCTCTATGTAGCCATCGGACTTATACTTAATTTTATATATCCACTGGCTCCCTAGTGCTTTCTTTCCGGGTGGAAGAGTTTCCATTGCCCAAGTCTCATTGCCTTCAAGGGCTCGTATCTCCTTATCCATCGCATCTCGCCATCCCGGGTCTTTCATTACTTCTTTAAAATGCTTTGGCTCATGTCCCACTGTCACTCCTGCAAGAAAATTCCTATGTCTCACAGAATAACATTCACAATTTACAAAATATGTTATAGGATACGGCGTACCTGAGGAAGATGAAGGAGCTGATGAATTCTCAGATGGACTTATTTTCCGTATAATATGATTAACAAAATCACGATATCATGTTGAGGGAGTTTTGGTTCGTTTTCCTTGCCCTAGCGCACCGTCAACTTGCACACCCTGCTCTCCCACCGTATTCTCCAGCCCCTCATCATGCACGTCCTCATGTGTGGGCTGCTGCACGAGTTGCACCGCATCACCCGACTCCTCCTCGAGGGTGGACGCGGCCTCCAACCCCTCCTCAACGCACACATCACACTCATCGGCACCCTCATCCTCACTCCATGCCCCATCCTCATTGTTTGCCGGCATAGGAGTCACCACATTTCGTGGTTGGTGTGTCATAAAAGGAAATTCTTTCTCAAAGAACTTCACATCCATCAATACAAAGTACTCATGTGTTTCTAAATCATACAATTTCCAACCTTTCTTCCCAAATGGATAGCCAACATAGATATATTTACGGCTCCTACTTGCAAATTTATCACATTTGTGTCGTTGATTATGAGCATAGCAAAGGCAACCAAATACACGAATAGCATCATAAGAAGGCACTTTCCCAAACAATATTTCATATGGCGATTTCGTCTTAAGTATAGTAGAGGGTGTTCTATTAATCAAGTGACAAGCTGCCAACACATATTCTCCCCAAAATTTGATTGGTAAGTTCCTTTGAAATCTTAATGCTCTAGCCATGTTTAAAATATGTTGGTGTTTTCTCTTAACCCTCCCATTTTGTTGTGGAGTCCCAACACAAGAAGTCTCAAAAATAATTCCATTATTTTGAAAATAATCACGCAAACAATTAAACTCGGTCCCATTGTCACTTCTCACACGTTTTATTACTTGTTCAAATTGTCGTTCAACCATAGCAACAAAATTAATAAACATAGATTCAACTTCCATTTTATTGCATAGTAAATAAACCCAGACTCCTCTTGAAAAATCATCTACTATTGTCAGAAAATAGGTAGCCCCACAAGAAGAACGAGCCTTGTAAGGCCCCCACAAATCCAAATGAACAAGTTCAAAAATCCTACCAGCTTTATTCGTACTAATGGGAAAACTAGATCGAGGTTGCTTTGCACGCGGACAAACATCACAAGCTTTATTATGTTTCCTACAAGAGTGACTCACAGCTGGTGTCATCTTCAATATTTTCTCTGACGGATACCCCATTCGTTGATGCCATAACTCGAACGACGAATCACCATCCACTGTTAAGACCTTCACTTGAGGAACACCACGGAAAAAATAAAGTCCATCCAATATTTCACCCGCTCCAATCACCTTCCTCGTCGTTCGGTCCTGTATAACACAAACATTATTAGTGAATTGGACAACGCAATTTGATTCATCGATTAATTGAGTCATAGAAATTAAATTGCATGTTAATTGTTGGACATAAAGCACATTATCAAGCTTCAATCCTCCTGGCAACACGACACTCCCTTCTTGGTTTGCTGCTGCCGTGTTTCCATCTGGCAATCCCACTGGGCAGTGTTTCTCCTTTCTCACATTTCTCAAAATAGATAAGTCAAACGTCACATGGTTCGACACTCATGTATCGATAATCTAACTAAAATTACTGTTCTTACCATACAGTCGATCTTTTGTTTTGGCTAAGTTCAAAAAATCAAGAAGTTGCTGCAATGGCGTTGCTGAAACACCCGCAAGACCCGCTGCTTCAGTCACACCCGCCAGTCCCTGTGAGTTCCCTGCCTGTTGCCCAGACGAAGTTCCAGTCCCGCCAGTTTTATGTGCATGGACAGGCGGTATACCAGACCCTCTGCCACGGCCATAACCTGTACGCCCACCTCCTCTTCCTATCCGTCCTCCACCACGACCCGGTCCCCTTCCCCTGTGAGGTCGGTCCCCCCCACCATTTAGAGAACCCGTGTAATTGAAAGCAAGAGGATTCATCGTGGCCTTCTCTATTAAAATGATTGCAAAACTTGTCACTATTATCCACAAAATGAGACTTACCACGTGTATCAGACTGAATTGCGAAGGCCATGATACTATCTCATTCTTCCTTGGATGAGGACAACTCTCCTCTACGCAGTCTTTCCGCTTGAATCACTTGTTGATATGCTCGATCAAGCATCGGCAATGGCGCTCTTGTACAAGAAGATTAGTACGAATGAAAGCATATGCTCCATCGAGGCCGATAAGAAAGTGATGTAGATAGTCCTCTTCTCTCAATTTTTCTACCTGCGTGACTATGCTACACGTGCAACCTCCACACTTACAAACCGGCACCTTCACAAATGTGGTCAGTTCGTCCCAGATTTTTGACAAACAACCAAAATAAATTGCCACAGTCTCGGTTTTTCCTTGCTTGCACTCCCCTAAGGACGTTTTCAATTGACATATACGAGTGCCGCTTACCACATAAAACCTGTTTTTGAGATTGTTCCACAGGAGTTGTGCATCATCATATTCTCCAAGTGTTGACCGAACAGACGGCTCAATGGTGTTGGTCAACCATGACACCAACATCGAATGCACAGCTATCCAATCCCCAAGTTTCTCCTCTATTGTTGGCTTCGGAATCGTCCCTTCCACAAAGCCAAATTTTCTCTTCGCCTTTAGCGAGGTTCGAATTGCCCTCGCCCATTCATCGTAGTTCTCTCCACGTAATTGAATCGGGGCAATGATGTTGCCCGGACCGTCACTCGATCCAAGATGATACGTCATAACCACCTTCTTGTCACCATCTCCTTTCTTTTCTCCCTCTCCGCCAGCCATGATCTCTCGTGGAGGCTATAGTACTGAAAAAAAAAAAATTGTGTTTGCCCTAGGATCTCCCTACGCGCTCTGATACCATGACAAATTCTCCACCCAATTTCTCTCGTTCTCCTCATTCACAATAATGAAGTATATATATTACAAAACATTGCCAAGAATCCTTGCTCTCCAAGGCTCGGTTGATCTCCTAAAAATCCTCATAATCACAAAGATACATTTACCTAAAATACAAAGACTATATTAAGAAAACATATTAATCAAAAGATATGCACAATAAACTCTCATAATTTAGTCATAATAATATTAATATCGTAATAAAAACCATATTGAATTCTGCAAAATGAGTGAACCAATCAAGACCAGCAAACTTTACCAAGCTGATTGTACACAAAAACATGCCCATCACACACTTGTCTCTAGAAGGTTATATATCTCATGTAAACCAAGATTTTTAGAAATATAATGTGAACTCTACTCCAAACAGTAGATACATCAAACAATACAGACTTAATATTTTGTCAAAACACTTATGTACCATACAAAACAGCTTGCAGAATCACAAGATCATGCATTTCAACATGTAAAGCATCAATCAAGTGTATACCACATGGGCATATTACATTTTAGTACTTATTCACTTAAATCTCATACACTTACAAATCAAATATCAGTTTATGTAGACTTCTAGCTATTTCAACATACTACACCTCAATTTCTCAAGTTACATTAGAGTAAACTGAAAGCATAATGTCTTACCACTATAATGTTGTCAAAATAGTATAAAAAATTCTCTAGTACTTGATTAAATCACTAGAATACCAAAGAGAGTGACCAACAAACGAATAAAGTCCAGGTTCAGTTATTAAACCAGTAGTGTAGAAAAAACACGGACCCAAAGTCGTATTTTGTGGTCTTATGAACGATTTGACAAATCTATCATAAATTTAATAGATTCGTCTTCGTATATCCTCAAGAGTGGCCCTGATACCACTTTGTTGGGATTATCAACCCTTTGCTATTACAAAATATTTAAGAATAACAAATACAATTGTTACCAAAAATTTTCATGTTAATATGTCATGGATATTGATGGACCACCACCAAAAAGTTCAAGTGCCCAAATTTACAAAATCATAAAGGATCAATGCACTTGTCTCACTAGATTATCAGAATACAATCTAATCACAATAAACAAAGGCCAAAAACCTCCATTGATTGTCCATCAACAAATATGAACACCAAAACCTTGTACCACTAAAATAATGTTCACACAAGCTTCTAACTGTCAAGCCAACAACCCCAAACTCCAAATCACAAGAAAAGAAGGAGTGGTTAGAGAGTGAGGTTTTCTAGTGATCGAGAGAGAGAGAGAGAGAGAGAGAGAGAGAGAGAGAGAGAGAGAGAGAGAGATGACATCAAACAACAAAATTGACCAAATGACTTCCTTGACCCAAAGCGGAGGCGCACTAAAGAGTCAGAGGCAGCCATCAACCATTGGATATAATCCAAATGCTGACAACAAATCAGAGAAAAGCACAATCATCCTCTAACCACATAAGCCAATAATAATCAACCATGTATCTCTCAACAATTTAATGTCAAATGCTCATTTAATTTCCCAAAAGAAACGGGTTTCTGAAACACAACTTCTACATGCTTAATAATTTTTAAGAGAATATATATCAAACTACAAGTTAATCTTAATATATATAAAAGTAAGATAGTCAGCAAAAAAAGTCAACCTGTTTTCCCGCCCAAATCATCTCTTATGTCTATAAAAAATAAAAAAATAAAAAATAAACATTTTAGTCAAAATAATTAATACTCAGATTTAATGCGAATCCTATATTATATTCCCAACTGTTTATTTGATTAATAATCTTCCGTATTTCAATACACGTAAAAAGAACAGTCCATTTTATTAACGAGTTGTCAGACCATTCCAATAACCAAAGCCAACCTTGCTCAACAAAGCAATTACCAGAACCCGTTTTCACATATTTTGAAATTAAACAGTGCTAGATGAATTGTCAAACATTTCCAATAGTGCATTAGCTTTGACTGTTATTATTAATCTGAACAGTGCTCGATGAATTGTCAAAAAGTAATGGAGAAAGAATTATCTACCACAACTCATAAAGAAACATAATTGAATTGATAAAAAATTCATTGATTATTAATATTTTTATATTCAACACTAAAAATATTTTATTAATGAGTTGTCAGACCATCCCAATAACCAATGCCAACCCTGCTCAAGAAAGCAATTTCCAGAACCCGTTTACACATAAAATTTTCGGTAAAATAAATTCAGCATTCCAATAATTGACATTTTTCAAATATAAAAATACACATGTTTCATTACAAAATAAAATCAATTGAAACTCATCACATCACATCAAGTATAAACCACTTCAAACCCGTCTTGCAAAATAATTCTTCATCTGAATATGGCCGAACTGTGTAACTTCATTAGAGAAGTAGATTCTACAAAAACTCAATAGAGATTAACTGTTCGAGTTGTAAGAGTTTGGAAGGTTCCTTCCTTTGACAATAAGGCAGAAACGAGCAGTCTAGAGATAGTCTTCGCAAATACAAAGGTTTTCACTTATTTCAGCTTTTCTATTTATTTACATAATGTAACAAAATTAGATTGAAGAAAAACTACTGATAATTAATATTATTGAATTCAACAGCAAGAATCATGCCCTATTTCGAAGATCCGGCGATTCTAAAAACAATTAAAAAAATTATGTTAACACAATATCACATCAAAATCAATAAGAAAACAGTGAAAGAATCAAAAGTATAAAACTTATCTGATCAGAGTCCAGTGTCATATGTTTTTTACAGATCCGATGATTCTGAAAAAAATTATAAAGAAATACTTATATTATAACACATCAAAATCAATAAGAAAACAGTTAAAGCCTCAAAAGTATAAAACTTATCTGATCGGAGTACGGTGTCATCTATTTTTTTGCAGATCCGGTGATTGTGAAAAAAAAAAATTATAAAGAAAAACCTTATATTATAAAACAATACAGACGTGATTTTTTAAAAACATATAAATCAAAAATAGAATTTAAAAAATAAATAACAGCTTGCCTTTTCCAGTCAGATCTGAGCGCACATCTAACAGATATGGGAAAACCATATGATTTTTTTGGATTTTCTTTAAATCCAAGTCTATTTTGGATTCATTAACCGCGTTTCCATCACATTTGGAAACCGGTTATGCATAAACTCCAAAAAAATAATTAGTTGTGTTCAAAATAGAAAAAATCAGAGATATACCCATCAGATCTGAGAGCACATCCAACTCTTTTGGTGAAACCATCATTTTTTTTTTTTGGATTTCTTTTAAATCCGAACATATTTTGGATTCATTAACCATATTTCCATCATATGTGGAAACGCGGTTATGCATGAACTCCAAATAAATCGTAATTTTTGTGTTCATTATGGAAAAAATCAAAGTAAAAAGGAGAAAAAATCATGTGATTCGAGCACGAAATTGTCAGATCTTACTTAGAACAGCGAAAAATTGTTAAATATGCATAAAACAAAAATTACATACAACAGCTGAACAACGAAACAAATAAAAACGTATGTTCTTGGAAAATTTCAGAAAGATATGGATTTAGAGCTTCTCCAACGCTGCGCCAAAATGAAGATTCACGCCAAAATGAAGTGGAAAAAAGCCTCCAACCGTGCGCTATATCACTACTCCATTTTGGAGTAGTGAACAGTGCTGCGCCAAATTTGGCGCAGCACTGTTCATTTGGCGCAGAATTCCAGTCCTTTTTTTTTTCCAAATTTGTCCTTCACTTTGGTCTTGTTAAATTTGTTGTTCCCTTTATGTCCTTTTTTACATTATTTTGCAATGAAAATGTTTAATTTTATTTATGTTTGTTGTTATTTCATTATTATTTTATTAATGTAAAAAATTGTAATCGATTAATAAAAATTAATTAATGTATACGTTAAAATAAAATTACTCAATAATTTTAAAAAAATAAAAATGTGATAACTCCAACAAGACAATATAAATTATTACGACAACAACAACATTAAAAAACGTAAATTACAACATGAAATAATAGAGATAATTTAATAATCCGGTAAATCATTTCTAGATCCTCCAAAGTCATCAAAATATTGTCCAAACGGAGTTGAAGTACGGAATAAATGATAAGATTTTACTAAAGAGATAGGGTAAGATTTGGCATATCTAAACGAACGGGTAAGATTAGATGAAATCCATCCAACGGTTGATATTGATTACATCATCAATGATAAGATATTGATAAAGAGATAGGGTATATCTAAACAAACGGCTAAGATTAGATGAAATCCATCCAACGGTTGAGATTGATTACGTCATCAATGATAAGATATTGATAAAGAGATATGGTATATCTAAATCAACGGCCTAGAGTAGATGAAATCCATCCAACGGTTGATATTGATTACGTCATCAATGATAAGATATTGATAAAGAGATTGGGTATATCTAAACAAACGGCTAAGATTAGATGAAATCCATCCAACGGTTGAGATTGATTACGTCATCAATGATAAGATATTGATAAAGAGATTGGGTATATCTAAACAAACGGCTAAGATTAGATGAAATCCATCCAACGGTTGATATTGATTACGTCATCAATGATAAGATATTGATAAAGAGATATGGTATATCTAAATCAACGGCCTAGAGTAGATGAAATCCATCCAACGGTTGATATTGATTACGTCATCAATGATAAGATTTATAATTCATCTAACTCAACAACTATAAAAAGGCAATCGGGTAATTTGCTAAATCACAATCGTTCACTTCATTCAAAACAATGAATCCCAATCTCGATGGTCCCTCTTATTCATCAAGTATTATTTCGTCTTCATCGTCCGATAGTGATAATGAGGACGAAGTATGGCTTACAAATGATATCGAAGCGATTAATGAAGAACAAGAAGATATTAGTCGCTTAATTACCAACAACAACATTCTCATTGCCCATTATCTCGATCAACAACAAATACACCCAGTCCATGGAGGCTCAATTGTTGGTCATGCAGTGATCAATCGCGATCGAGAAAATGCCGATACAAGGTTGTATAACGATTATTTTGCCGACAACCCACGGTACAATGAATCAATGTTTCGACGATGATTTCGAATGTCACGATCTTTATTCCTACGTATAGTTCAGGCCGTTGAAGGTTATGACAAATACTTCAAGCAAAAAAGGGATGGGGTAGGTAAATTAGGTTTGTCTGCTTTTCAAAAGATAACTGCTGTGTTCCGGATGTTGGCATATGGTGTAGCGGCGGATGCTACTGATGAGTACATTAAAATAGGGGAATCCACTGCAATTGAGAATTTGAAGAGATTTTGCCGTGCCATTGTAGATGTATTTGCCGATCAGTATTTGAGATCACCAAATGCTAATGACATTGCCAGGCTACTACAAATTGGAAAGCAGCGTGGTTTTCCAGGAATGTTAGGTAGTCTAGATTGTATGCATTGGAAGTGGAAAAATTGTCCAACGGGTTGGGCAGGACAATATACAGGTCGAAGTGGACACCCAACAATTATCCTCGAGGCTGTAGCTGACTATGATCTTTGGATATGGCATGCACATTTTGGTTTGCCAGGTTCAAACAATGACATCAATGTGTTAGAGGCGTCCCATTTGTTCGCCAATCTCGCTCAAGGTATTGCCCCTCCTGCTAATTATGTATTACAAGGACAAGAGTATAATACGGGTTATTATTTAGCTGACGGTATATACCCAAAATGGTCTACTCTCGTACAAACTATTCATGATCCACGTGGTCCCAAAAAAAATACTTTGCAATGAAACAAGAAAGTTGTAGAAAAGACGTAGAACGAGCATTCGGCGTTTTGCAATCAAGATTTGCCATAGTCGCAAGACCGGCTCGATTTTGGGAAAAACGTGTATTGCATGATATAATGACTTCGTGCATAATTATGCACAACATGATTATTGAGGATGAACGTGATGTCGATGCGCCAATTGTAGATTGGGTGGAAGCTCCAAATCCAGAGGTTGAGATGGTTGCAGATGATAATACTCGATTTCAAGAATTTCTTGGTCGACATCGACAAATCAAGAATAAAGAAGCTCACATTGCGCTTCGAAATGCGTTGATTGATCATTTGTGGGATGAATATACTAATTCCGAGAATTAGTTGAAAAAAATAGTATATTTTATGTTCGTGTTTCTTTGTTTTCATGTTTTATTTTATTAATTGTGGAATGTTAAATGTTGTATTTTGTTAATTGTGATGTTAAATGTAATGCCTTTTTTAATGTTGTTGTGATAAATGCTAATTTTTAGGTAATTATTGAAAAATTATTAATTTATAATTTTAAGTATTAATAAATTATTTATTTTTTCGTGATGGAATATTTAAGTAAAAATTTTTTGAAATCAATAACTTGTTGAAAATAAAAAAAAAAAGGAAATAAAATAAGTACTATTCATTTGGTGCAATTTTTGAAGATCATAGTTGGAGATGGTAATAGTGAATAGTGTGAAAATTGCACTAATTTGGTGTAAAAGTTACACCATTTTGAAGATCATAGTTGGAGTTGCCCTTACTGAGAGAAATAAGGTGAGAGTGGATGGGGGGGGTTGGGTGTTGTGCGACTGGGGGTAGAATAAACTAAAAAGTATAGGATATGTATGAGATATTATGGTACAAAATATTTTATATTGTGCAAAATTTGGGCCGCTATTTTGTGTTGAGTTAATTGGGATAAATGGATCATGGGCTTAGCAATTTCTTAAAGGTGTTTTGGGCTTTTATGGATAGACAATTCTAAAATGGCCGAAGAAAATTGTATAATAGTCTAAAATATTCAGATTGTCAAAGTTTTAATTGTATGGAATTTTTGGGCCCGGATTCACTTCAACGAGTTATTTTAAATGGGCTGAAATTATTTGAGTAAAATTAACACATTATTTATATATGTTTTGATATCCACTATTTCATATATTTGTAGTAAAAGCTAAATGGACTGGAATTAATACAATGGGATATTCGTTGTAATTTCTACACTTTTGATATGTTTAAATGCTAAATGTGCTGAAATATTGTGTTAACTAAAATTATCGGACATTAGTTATGTTGTTTTTTTTTAATCAATGAGTAATTAAATGTTATTCATATGATATTTTTTTATTGAATGTGATAAATAAACAAATTACTCTTAAAGTATTTTAAAATTACTATCATAAAAAATAAATGCCATGCATCGCACGGGTGATATACTAGTGACTTTCAAATAACAAACAAGCATTATTAGTTGCATAAAAGTTTTCTATTATTTTTGAAAGCTTTTCACAATATCCAGAATTTCAGTAACTGCATTAATTATTATTTCAGGAATTAATAATTTCCAAGCTCCTATTATCATAGTCGATTTCATAGTCCCATAAATGCAATTGTTGTTCTACATCACTGCTACAAGTTCCACAAACGAATTCTTTCAGCTTTCTTGACATTTTTGTAGCTTCAAAATTGTGGTTAACAGCTTTGCCAACCTGCAAAAGATTAAGCCAATTATTATTATAACCCAGTCAAGAAATCGCAGGTGTCATATGTCTAAAAAAATGTACTGCTACAAACATTTTTAAGATGATTTAGTTTACCTGAAGTGTAGAGTTTCCATATGTGGAAAAATTAGAGTTGACCACCTCCACTCCATCTTCATGAAGCAAGTGAATAATGCCACAAAATCTAGAATAACTTTCTAGACCAGTTAATAAAATGACATCCATATTTGTACCCATTTCATGAACTTCCACAAGAGGCGATTCTGTGCTAGCTCGAACTGCACTTGTAATGCAAGAATGAGATCTTTTTGGTGGCATCAAGGATTCCTTCATCTCCTCCATCTTCTCCAGCTTTGTCTTTAAGCTTTTGATGTATTCCATAGCTTCATCTAATTGGTCAGGTAATGGTAAAGCTTCCTGCATTAATTAATTCATTAGATTATTGTTGATTTCTTGAATTGTACTTTCAGTGACTTAGTCTACACTCTACCCTAATACATAACGATCGAGCAACAAGGTTTGACAAGTACAAGCAGGTTGAGGAGGTTATTAAAGGCCTTCTGATGACAATCCTTGATTTTATTACATTTTTAACTTCTTTTTTCTTTTATGATAATATCTTTTAATGTCTTACATATCTTACAAAGAATGCCATAAGGACACTGCACAGTCTGCACCCAGGGCGGAGCTATGATATTGCAAATCGATGGGCCAGCGGCCCCCGATTTTCTTTTTCTTCTCTTAAACCATAATAACTGAGCCAATAAAACGTAATGCTTTTTTTTATAAGTCATAATCTTTAAAAAGCTTACAAGAAGTTATTGCACAAAAATATTCAAGATCTAAAACTAGCTAAAGAAAGTTGTATTTGACGATGTTTTACAGCTGCGAATTCTTCTATAATAGATACTATATTTATTTTATTAATAAAGTCTCTCTTAACAAAAATTATTATGTAATCGATGCACAAAAAATATTTTATAATAGAATCTATAGCTATTTTATCTAAAACTAAGCTATGTAGTTGATGCACAAATATTTAAATATTTTTAATAGTGTTATATACAATTATATTGTAATACTATAATTAATGAAACGACATATAAATAAATCATACATAACATGATAATATTACAATCAAACTAGAAAATAAAATAATATTTCAACAAGTGCAACAAATAAAAAAAATTCAAGCCCACTTTGATAACTGCAGTTGCTTTTAACACAATCAAGCAGTTTAACACTGGATTGGGCCATGACATAAATTTTTTATTTTTTTTATAACTACAGCTTATTGCAGTTTCTAGTCCAGGAGAGGCAGGACCGTAGCCCATTAAGGCCCAGCCCTATCTCCACCTCTGACAGCTGACTAGACTCTAATTGATAAGATTTTAACTTTAGTTTCTTAGGTAATTCAATCTACCTTAACAAATATGTCAAAAGGACACTTATATGTGCGGTTTAGCAAAAAAGAAGCAAATCTAATGTGCACACAATCTTCCTTGCATGTCATATCCATTGGGTGTGTGTGTGTGTGTGTGAGAGAGAGAGAGAGAGAGAGAGAGAGAGAGAGACCGACCTTGGAGGCATGATTTGGAAGGAGGGAATGGAGCTTGGAGTAGAGATTCTGGAGTAAATTTCTTCTGTTTTTTTCTATGATTCTTCTTTCAATCCTTGGAGTTGGAGTTGAAGAAGATGAAGCCCTTTCCATTTTTGTAGTTACACGAGCTTAAAACACGCCTCACTTAGGATTAAATATTAAATTAACATGCCAGTTAGGATCTATTTATATATATAATTAAAAGGTTAGTGAGTGTGACACGTCGTAACTCGAAGGCCAAGCCGTCGAGTTGGAATTTAAATCAATTTACCACTGGGATGGGTTTTGACTTTGCAAAAGTTGACACTTTTTGAGCAGCTGCGCCGATCGTAGGTCGAAATTATTGCGAAAGAAACTGTACAATAAAGAAAAGGGCAAATTATTGAGATATCCCATTTTGCCGTTTTTAATAAATGGTTAATAACTATAAAACACACACAATACACACACACACACACACACACAAAGTATTACCTCTTAATTTCAATTTTATTAGACTAATTAAAAAAGTCATAAAAAAGAAATATATTTTTTATAGGAAAAGCTTCACGAACTGAAATAATATTTTTCACAAAAGAATAAAAGGCAGTGTTTTCAAAACCGGCCTGACAACTGGTAAAACTGAGAATAGGTCCCAAAATCAGACTAGTTATATAGAAAAATCCTATATTTAAAAACTCGCGCAAAAACCCGTTGACCTGCCCGGTTTGAGAAACTCGTTAAACTGTTTCCGGTTTTATTCGTTTTAAAAATAATTTCTTTCTACAATTGATTGTAACTGACCATTGAAATTCATTTCTCTCCTTGCATAAACTGGATTAAAAGAATGAAAAAAAAAAATGCTTTTGAGCAATTTTTGTGATTTTCAAAAACTTATTTTTCAATTTTTAATTTTTTTTGTAAATTTTTTAAAAATCACCAGGTCAACCCTGGTTCGACCTTCGACCCTTTTACTTTTCTGGGTTGATGTCCGAATCGATTTTTAAAACAATGATAAAAAGAGATTGCTACACTATCCTTTAATAAACAATCAAAAATATCATCTTCTATTATCATATATATAATCAAATAACTACTTATCAATTTATAATTCTCTACTACAAAAAAAAAAAAAAAAAAGAAGAAGATGAAAAATCATAATTTTTCTTGCACATTATTATTTTCTAACTAAAAATCAATTTACATATGCCATAAGTTTTCGGGTTGGGTCCTTCATTCGTGAGATGGTTTCCGCATCATAATTTTTTGCAGTAGCCCATGGGGCACTACAACAAAGAGGGTCTATAGCGTCGATATAAATTGCGACGACAAAAAGTCGCCTCTATTGATTCTACATAGTAGCGACGACCAAGAAATGTCGTCGCAATAACAACAAAACTTATAGCGACGACATATGTCATCGCTATAAAACATATATCGTCGCTGTTACGTATAGGCTATAACGACGTCTTTTTGTGTCGTTGCAACTCAGATTAGGAAAGGGCGGTAACTAATGGCGGCATGTTGGTGCATATATAGCGACGACAACTGTCGTCGCAATTGATATGCGGATGATGATGTAAGTCACGTGAATCATGTATTTTCTCGTAAAGTGTGAACGGGTCTATAGCGACGACATATGTCGTCGCTATATACCAACATCAATTTAGGCGGGAAATTTGGCGCCCAATTGTTATATATAGCGACGACATATGTCGTCGCTATACATATTCTGATTAAATTTTGCAGGCGCGTGAATAATTACTTTCCTCGAAAAATGGGAATGCTCCTTTAACGACGACTTATGTCTATAGCGACGACATTGTCGTCGCTATAGACCCTTCTTTATCTTCTTCCCATATCCGCATTTCTGTATTGCATATTACACACACTTCAGAAAAAATTCTTCTCCATCTCCGTTTTTTCATCTCCATTTCTTCATAATCATCTCCAATTATTATCAGTACTATATTTGTAAGAATATAGTATTTTACAAGTATGGATATTGATAAAAGTTGGACAACAATTAGAGATCGCACAAAGTCTGCAGATTTTCGGAACGGTTTGCAAGCATTTATAAACATGGCGAGGCCATACGTTAACGATAGATGAAGAATTAAATGTTCGTGCAAAAAATGTTTAAACGGTCTCACACATCCATTGGAAATTGTCGAGGCTCACATATTTCGTAATGGTTTTGCAGAGAGTTATGTCACCTGGATATATCATGGCGAGATTGATGTTCGTATTGCGAATGTGTATAGACAGAATGAGCGAGATGGTGTGGAAGATGAGATGATGGATGTAATAGATGACGTAGTTGGTGATGAGCATGCAGGTACAAGCACCGATGGTTACTATGACGAACTGTTTCAGGCTCTCCACTCAGAACTGTACTCGGGAGTTTCATCATTTTCATCCCTAAATTTTTTAGTCAAGTTGATGCATATTAAAGTTATGAACAAATGGACAAACAAGTCTGTCGATGATCTTTTGAAATTGCTGAAGTTAGCATTCCCAAATATGAACCTGGTTGACTCTCACTACGAAGCTAAGAAGCTGATGACGAAGCTTGGTTTGGGTTACAAATCTATTCATGCCTGCAAGAACGACTGTGCACTGTTTTGGAAAGGATATTTCCGCCAGCCTTCTTCAACCCTAAACCCTAAACCCTAAATAAAAACGACAAAATGTTAAAGGTTTATATTTCTCAAATGCGTAGGTGAAACTCAATACATGTATTTTTAGAGTCCCAAAACCCTCAACTATGTAGGGGGAATCATGATTCACCTCGTAATGCATTTACCAGAAGAGGCAATCCTTGGAGGTCCGGTGCACATGAGATGGATGTATCCATTCGAGCGATACCTGATGAAATTGAAGGGCTACGTCAGAAATCGAGCTCGGCCCGAGGGATCAATAGCTGAAGGGTATGTTGTGGACGAGACATTGACCTTTTGTTCGAGGTACTTCCAGGACATAGGGACAAGGTTCGATCGACCAGACAGAAGCGAGGATGCTACTGTTCCACAGACACAGCTTTCTGTTTTTCAGTCGCAGTGTCACCCACTTGGAAAGCAGTCACCAACGACGTTTCCTACTCAAGTTCGAAATCAAGCAATTTTTTACACCCTGAACAACTGTTATGAAGTTGAGCCATTCTTGCAGTAAGAAGGCGTTAATTCTTGATTATTATTTTTTTATCTCGAATTAACTTTATCATTTGAAACGAACTAATGAACGTTGATCTTCAATACTTTGTTCAGGAAACATAGGCAGGAACTAATGAACAGTGGCTGTCCAAACATCGAACTTGTGCACAGAAGAGACTTTCACGGTTGGTTCTACAGAAAGGTAAACGAACATCGACTGAATAAAATTGCAAGTTTTCAACATAATTGTTTTCAATAACTGAGAATAATTCTTGTCATTCAGCTATATGCAATGCGCCAAAGCCACAACCATCAAGTTTCTCATGAGTTATTTGCGTTGGCTAGTGGATGTTACCAGCATGTTATGTCATACACGGCTTGTGTTGTCAAAGGAGTTCGGTTCGTGACATATGATCGTGATATTCGAAGAAAAACTCAAAATAGTGGTGTGTCCGTCCCAGGGACTGGGGGTGAGAATTACTACGGGCAGCTGCAAGATATACTGGAGCTACAATATGGACCGAAACTTTCAGTCTATCTGTTCCGATGCAAGTGGTTTAGGTGTGATGGGAGACGGATGGTAACTGAGAATAACGTTACCAGTATTGACATCAGTGCAGAGGCGTTCAAGGATGATCAGTTCATACTTGCTAGCCAAGCACAACAAGTGTTCTACATTGAAGATCCATCTCGTGGTCCGAACTGGCGAGTAGTACAAATTGTCCATCACAGGAGCACGTGAGACACAGTGGGAGCTAACATCACAGAGATTGACCTGCTCCACAATAACTACTCTTCCGGTTTATCTCTAGTCGTTGATCTTGGCAACATAGAGCATGTATCCTTGCATCGCGATGATGATGAAGCTGATGAGATCGATGCATCGGTTATCAGGAGAGCCTCGTCAGATACTGCAGGAGAAACTTCGTTTATAAACGACGATGATGTTGAAGACGATACAAATGCAGAATACGAGGATGAAGAAACATTGAGTGAAATCAATGAGGACGTCAGTGACGATGATGTGGATCTATCGTATCATGATAGTGAATCAGATTGAAATGTTATTGTGCGTCACTAAATTTGCAATGAAATTACTTTATAAAAACGCATGTTCAAATTGTTGTTACTGTTTTCAGCTTGAATGTTTGTCATTCATACTATCATTGCTGTTGGTCAAAACACGAGTTTGGATGGAGTTTCAACATTTGTGTACATAATGTAGAACAAAAATTTTCTGCAATTGTACAAAAACATGATTTCATTTTCCCATTATATCTCAATAAATATGAATTATTAAAAATTATTATTGATAATATTATTCATAATATTACATATCAATAAATGGTCCAAAAATTTAAATATTAAATATTAAATTTTAAAGACTAAAAATTATTATTCATAATATAATTACATATCAATAAATATTAAATATTAAATATTAAATTTTAAAGACTAAAAATTATTATTCATAATATAATTACATATCAATACATATTAAATATTAAACTTTAAATTTTAAAGACTAAAAATTATTATTCATAATATAATTACATATCAATAAATATTAAATATTAAATTTTAAATTTTAAAGACTAAAAATTATTATTCATAATATAATTACATATCAATAAATATTAAATTTTAAAGACTAAAAATTATTATTCATAATATAATTACATATCAATAAATATTAAATATTAAATTTTAAATTTTAAAGACTAAAAATTATTATTCATAATATAATTACATATCAATACATATTAAATATTAAACTTTAAATTTTAAAGACTAAAAATTATTATTCATAATATAATTACATATCAATAAATATTAAATATTAAACTTTAAATTTTAAAGACTAAAAATTATTATTCATAATATAATTACATATCAATAAATATTAAATATTAAATTTTAAATTTTAAAGACTAAAAATTATTATTCATAATATAATTACATATCAATAAATATTAAATATTAAATTTTAAATTTTAAAGACTAAAAATTATTATTCATAATATAATTACATATCAATAAATATTAAATATTAAATTTTAAATTTTAAATCCCCTGAGACATCAAATTGTCAATAGCGACGACATAGTATCCTGAAAAATTGGGCGCCACTTTTTAGGCGTGTATTAATAAAAGCTGAAAAATATGTCATCGCTGTAGATAACAATAGCGACGACATATGTCGTCGCTGTAGAGTGTAACTTTTAATTAACGCCTGACCTGTTTTCTTTCTCATTTCGACTCCTCTTCTTCTTCCATTCATACTGCGTTCACCGCCGTCAGACCGGCTTCCGGCTTCCGATTTCCGACTTCCGGCTTCCTTCTTCCATCTTATTCTTCGCCGGAGTGTCTTCAAACGGGCCCGAAGCTGAAAAAATAGGTGGTGTTTTATGTCATACTATTAATCCAATTAAATAAAAATTTATTCTCATATTTTACATCTTTGGGTTTTTTCTTTTTAGCCTTTTTCTCTTCTGGTTTTTTGCCGGACTTCTCTTCGAATTTCTTGTCGCCGCCGCCGTCTTTCTTGGGCTGAGGTGAGACCAACTCCACCTTCTTTCTTCTTAAAATGTAAGCACCTTGTGAAGCAAAAATTCATTTTTTCTGTTAATTTATCATATGTATTTATATTTTCTAAATTGCATTTTAAATTGGAAATGAATTGAAGAATGTTTACATGAGCTAAGTCTTGTAGTTTTCCGTTCAAATTGTTGTCTGTATATGTATATGTATATTTGACATAAAGTTTAGGGACCATTTCTCGTTTTACACTTTGTTTTTCATTTTTATTGAAATAATCGAGATCTATGTCAAATTTCTCAAAAGAAGAAGAATATCCATTGACTATCGATGATAGGTTTGGTGAGAGTGAGATCATCTAAACACCAACTTTCACGATATTTGGTTTCAGAATGGCCTTATGGTTCGAGCACCTTAACTATATAGACAACTCTTTCCTTCATCCTGAAAGTTTGGAATGCATAAGGAAAATTAATCATAGTGCTGATGAAAATTGGAATGTATATACAAGTGTCATTCTTGAAGAAGACCTCCAAGGACATCTTCTGTTCATATTTCCAACAATGGAGAGATTACGACCATGACAGGATTCGAATTCTTTCCTGACACCAAAGCTCGTGTTCTTGGCACTAAATCAGACTATCTTCCTCCTATCCTCACAACCTGATTGTTAAAATTAAGGGTTTAATATTGGCAATATCCTTAATCAATAATTCTCTTTATTTTCTTCCCTAATTTCCTATTCATTGTTATTCTGTGTTAAAGTTTAACTCCAAAATAAGAAGATATCCATATCGTATATAATTTGTGATTACCGATATATTAAGACTTATTTGGAGTATTCAATATAAATTTTTAAAAATTTTTAAAAAGTCTTATAAAGTCATGCAATATTCAATTCAGACTTTTTAAAATCATACGAAATTCAAGAGTATTCAAAATGTTGATGACTTTTGTGATATTTTTTTTAATACCTTATGATTTAAAGTTAGTACATAAAAAATCATCTTTAAAGTCATTAGAAGTCATCGACATTTTGAATACTCTTGAATTTCGTAGTATTTTAAGAAGTCCCATAAGAATTTGAAAGAAGTTTACCTTTGATGAATATCGTGAAATCTGATTTTTGATTGGCTGGATGTGCGATCTTCAATACCATAGCTGTCCAATTTTTATTCCTCGCCTTATTCAAAAATTGACATAAATTGAAAATTTAGGGACTTATTTGAAATAAAATAAGTTTAGGGACTAATTCATCAATCAAATAAAATTTATTCAAATTTTTCTCATTAATTCAAAGTTTAGGGTCTCATTTGCAATATAATAAGCTTAGGGACCAATTTGAAATAAAATATAATATATTCAAAATTTCTCATAAATTCAAAGTTTAGGGACTTATTTGAAATTAAAGTAAGTTTAGGGACCAATTTCTAACAAAATATAATAAAGTCAAATTTTTCCATAAATTCAAAGTGTAGGGACTTATTTGCAATAAAATAAGTTTAGGGACCAATTTATAATAAAATATAATAAAGTCAAATTTTTCCTTAAATTCAAAGTTTAGGGACTTATTTGAAATTAAAGTAAGTTTAGGGACCAATATATAATAAATTATAATAAAGTCAAAATTTTCCTTCAATTCAAAGTTTAGGGACTTATTTGAAATTAAAGTAAGTTTAGGGACCAATTTATAATAAATTATAATAAAGTCAAATTTTTCCATAAATTAAAAGTTTAGGGACTTATTTGCAATAAAATAAGTTTAGGGACCAATTTATAATAAAATATAATAAAGTCAAATTTTCCCATAAATTCAAAGTTTAGGGACTTATTTGAAATTAAAGTAAGTTTAGAGACCAATTTATAATAAAATATAATAAAGTCAAATTTTCCCATAAATTCAAAGTTTAGGGACTTATTTGCAATAAAATAAGTTTAGGGACCAATTTATAATAAAATATAATAAAGTCAAATTTTCCCATAAATTAAAAGTTTAGGGACTTATTTGCAATAAAATAAGTTTAGGGACCAATTTATAATAAAATATAATAAAGTCAAATTTTCCAATAAATTCAAAGTTTAGGGACTTATTTGCAATAAAAGTAAGTTTAGGGACCAATTTATAATAAAATATAATAAAGTCAAATTTTCTCATAAATTCAAAGTTTAGGGACTTATTTGAAATTAAAGTAAGTCTAGGGACCAATTTATAATTAAATATAATAAAGTCAAATTTTTTTATAAATTCAAAGTTTGGGGACTTATTTGCAATTTTACAGTACTTTAGGGACCAATTTGAAATAAAATATAATTAATTCAAAATTATCCATAATTTTAAAATTTAGGGACTTATTTGCAATAAAATATGTTTAGGGACCAAATTGAAATAAAATATAATACATACAAATTTTCACATACATTTAAAGCTAGTATGGCTGACGTGAAATTTGCAATTATGTCATGTGTTAGTATGGCTGACGTGATGTTGCACGGAGGTGATGGTGCAGGAGATCCTCCACAGCAGCCATCTCACCGGCTCCCTTCGGCATGCGAGTCTGGTAAGACGTTTCTTTCAAATTGTAATTATTTATTATTTTATACATATCGTTGAAGAAAATCGTATAATCAATACATTTTTCAATTTTTTCATTTTCAGTACCCCCGCCAAAGCGACGGGGTATATCTCGAGGCATCAATCTCGAGATGGTTTGGCAAGCGAATGGGAAGATGCCACTTCCTATTGCGTTCGACAATGTCGAACGCACAATGCAGCCGATCGGGAATAACGCGAAGTATTTCACGCGCTTGGTTGGAAACCAAGTGAGATTCACCGTGCCCCCGTGCTACCCTTCATGGACAGAGGTTCCAGAGGAGCAGCGGGCACGGTTACGTAGCATTATCGAGGTATGAACGTAAATTAGTTTTGTTATTAGTACACTTCATTAATACTTGTTTTACGACTTGTACACTAACATATTCTTTTTTCACTCTTGCAGAGCTACTTCGATCTGCAGGGCGATCGGTCACTCGACGAGTACCAGGCAGTATGTGCCGCAGTAGATCGTCTGACGGCCGATCGTTATCGCGATTACAAACTCAAGGCGCATAATCACTTAAAAGCGCATGGACCGAGCCGACCATACGGCGAGATGTCCGCCGAGGACTGGCAGAAGTGCATTGACTTCTTCACCAGTCCTACTTTCGTGGTAAGTATTGTTTATATATTGTTTACGATATTTTATATACTCTTTTAACTAATACATTTTTTGCTAATCAATTATATGTTATACCTTCAGGAACGGTCCTCCAAAAATAAAGCCAATCGGGGTAAGGCTAAATACCCGAGCGTGCAAGAGTCGAAGAGCTTCTCTGCCACGCGTTACGATCAGGTACAACATATAAATTTTCAATATCATTATAAATATCTTCACTACATTACGTAAAAATGTATACTAAATTTAACGTTTAAATTGTCGTAGCGGGACCCCGAGACCCAGAAGTGGCCGGGGATTATTGATTCGTTCCGGACGTTTCACACCTTCCGGGATGGCAATTGGGTCAACCCGCAGACGGCTGGTGACTATGTGAGAATTTTTAAATTATGTGAATATAATTTTATCTGACATGCATGATATTATTATTTATTATTATTTTTTCACTAAACAGGATAAGCTTGTTGAGTTCAGAGAGACTCAACAGACACAAGTCGCCTCCAATAGCGCGTCATTAGACGAGCGTGCTATTGCAAAGGAGGTTCTCGGAGAACGACGAGGTCACGTCCGTGGGGTTGGTCGGGTTCCGAAGGGCACCTCTCACTCGCTCGATTCGACCGCTGCATCGTTTGCCCCATAAGGAACTTCCCATCAGTCCTCTGCAGACCCCCAGAATAATGATGTTCGGTTTGCCATGTACGAGGAGCAGCTACGCCAAATGCAGCGTGAAATTGAGCTTCTAAAAAGTAAAATACCAGCTGCGCCTGCGGATGAGGAGGACGGGGACGGGGACGACGGTTTAGAGGGTTTGTAGATTTTTTGAATTTTTTATATATTATTTATATTATTTGGAAACAAAAAAATTTTTATATAGCGGCGACAATGTCGTCGCTATAGGTAATTACATTATTTAAAAAAAAAATTTAAAAAAAAATTCAAAACGTTTATAGCGGCGACAATGTCGTCGCTATAGGTAATTACATTATTTGTATTAGCGACGCCTTTATCGTCGCTGTAATGGATGAACGTATGGCGACAACACAATGGTCTCTATTATTTTGTCTATAACGACGATTTTTGCGATGACTATGTCGTCCCTATAAGTCCGTTTTCGAGATATGGTCATGACTCTATTGAGACGACATTGTCGTCGCTATACATACAAATTTATATAGAGACGACGTATAGTCGTCGCTATAACTCTAGAGACACTAACTTGTTGCGGCGACATATTGCGACGACTTTGTCGTCTCTAAAACCTTAATGATACGACTTATGAACATTCAGCGACGACAAATGTCGCCGCTATTTCCCTCATTTCTGGTAATGGGGGCGGCGATGTGGTTACTCAACCACTTCTCTCCTGTTGGGAATTGAAACCAATTCTTTTATTGCCGACAAGATCCTTATTCAAAGAAAAATAACGAAATAGAAAAATATAAAAGATCAATAAAGAAAATTTTATGGACTGTTAAAGCTTTCACTGTATGAAAAATTGTTAAAATCATATATATTTTACTCACCTAAGTCTCCAAGTATCTCAAGAAAAATAATATCATAAGCTTACCGCACCAACTAAGTTTTACTCTTTGTACAACCCATAAAGAGAGAGAAAAAAAAAAAAAAAAACAACTAAGATGCTAGGCTTACAATTTTTCTCTCAGAAAACCCTCAAGTCACATCTACAAAAGAGAATAAACCATGTCTATTTATAGTTAACGTATGACCTAATTTTCTTCCAAGTTTCGCCTATCAAGGTGTCCAAGATTTGTAAACTTGTTCAATTTTAGTCACCAAATATAATATCATATCATATCATATCATATATTTTCTTTTTCAACAATTGGTGCATCTTTTGATTTTTGACAAATTTTGAAAAAATATCCCAACATCTCCTTCTCACTAAAAACTAAAAAGAATAAAATATGAACTAAACATAGTATTCTGCTAGTTTCAGTTTAATTATTTGTGTCAATTCAATTCTTTTGGGATCTGTTATTTATTTATTTTTTCAATGGGGTACAAAGAGATGAAAAAGAATTCATATCCAGTTCCAAAAATTAATAAAGAGAACAAATTATACTTTAAGAACACTAATTAAACATTACACCAACCTTGTCGTAATTCCCACTTTTTCACTTCTTTAATTTTAACATCCTAAATCTCACAACAAATTTTGCTTCGATCCTTCCTTCCTATGATTAATTTTGAGTTCTTTCTCCTTTCTGCAACCTCCACATGCTCCTCCATAAATTCGCAGCCCAAAGTTCAAAAATGCACTCTCTCTCTCTCTCTAAAATTCGAACTTGTACGGTGTTGTAGGGGTTTTTCCCCCTCTAAATTCTCAATCTGATTTATGATAAATGAAAATTAGACCAAGTTTGGGGTTTTTGATAATTAAGAAAACACGAACTATATGGTAGGTTGCATGTTGATCCTTGATATAAGGAGTTTTCTATTAAATGTTGCTTTCATTTTGGAATTGATGTGATAATAAAAAATTTATTAAAGTTATACTTCTAGTAATTATCAATTATTTTATAGGCTATCCAGTATATTTCAAAATATTAAAACTTACATGTATATTTCAATTTCTTAAATATAAATAGGCGGAGGTCCTAATTTTCACTTTATTAAAATGCAAAGAGAGAATTGATCCTAAAGCCCATGGAAATACTTTTTCGTTCATGTATTTATTAATAGATTTACAAAAAGTATTTTTCAATTATAAAATACATAAGGAAACATAAACACTAAATCATTGATAAACAATAAACATTATACAAGCCTAAAAATATAAAATATGATGGGAATAATGTTGACTCGGTGTGGTCAGTTAGGTGTTTGTTGATATCGATCAAGTTGTTTGAATTCGTCAAATATTCTCCTCAAATTAGAGTTCAAGTTGAAAGATCGATAACACCCATCTTGCAAAGTTGTCTACGGTATGCGTCACCTCTAAGTGGTTTCGTAAAAAGGTGAGACTTCATTATCCTTGATATTGAAGAGGACTGGGATATGCCAGTAATATTAGATTGACCAATCTTAGCGACAAGTCGTGCCTATATTGATGTTGAAAAAGGTGAGATGATCTTGATGGTACATGATTATGAACAAGCAATGTTTAGTATGTACACCGTACCCGAACAACTAGTCGACCTTGAAGAGTGCTTTATAGTTGATGAAGTGGTGAGAATTGGCTAAGAAAACTACAAACCGGATGTGAATATGGGTGGACTAGTTGCAACAATTAAAGATGAAAATGACAAATTTAAAATATGGAGAGCGAAGAAGAAGTATTGCAAAGCCGGTAATTGGAAGCAATGCAAGACTTTCAAAGCCCAATTCGAGCCTCCATGAGTGATACTTGCAAAAAGTCGAGTTCTATACTACAAATCGAGCACTTAATGTGAGGCAACCCATATTTCTATCCCTTATCTGTTTATTGCATTGTATGTAGAATTTTAGGATTGTAATAAGAATTATAGTACGTTTCTCGATTTTTAGTAATTAAGCAAATTTAAATTTTCTAAACTTAGGCTAAGCTTCGTCATTCAGGTTTGTAAACAAAAAATTTGAAATTACGGTTGATTGTGGTTGACCTGCGGCAAACAGTAACTTGCCGTTTGCAAAAAAAAAAAATACATTTTTTTTTACGATTTGACTGCGGTCAAACCGCAGTTTGCAAACTGCGACAAACCGTTAAGTCGTTCCAAAAAAATTAAAAAATTACTTGTTTCTTATTGTGCATTCTTGATTTACAAATTGAGTTTCAAAGCTTTATTTATGTTTATGCTTATAGGTTCTTTTGTTCATTGCCCCAAGATGTTTGATAAAAAGTCCCAACCGATTTTCGTGACCATGGAGAATTATTTGAAATGTTTGGACGCCTAAATCAGCAACACTTTCCACCCCTACCTCCTTATGCTTACTAATCAGATGACATCCGATGTTGTCGCCATGCATTCTGAATCGGGTTAACTCTTTCATTTTATTTATTTATTTTGTTTTCTTTTCCTCACATTGAGGACAATGCGTACTTTAAGCTTGGAGGTGCAGTTGATGACTTTATTATTTTCATTAAGTTTTTGTGTGTTGTTAATAATATTATGTGAGGAAAAAAAATCTTTTTATTTGTGTGTTTGTATGTTGGATAGTTTTACCAGCTAATGATGATATCTATTTGAAACTGTTATCGATTTATAAAAAAGTGACTAGGTTATGCTACTTATGCTTTTTTATATATTATACTTATCCATGTGAGATATGATTAAGTGTGAGTACAATAGTCATGAATATCACTACATTTGGTTAGTTTATTGAATACAATACAATAAAAAAAATATTGAATCTAAGTTGTAAAAACCAAGACCACCAATTGAAAACTCAATTACGTACTAATTAGTTGAAATAATAGTTTGGGGGTGGTTAAACCTATGCGGAAAGTATTTAGATATGTGTTGATTATGTGCATGAGTAATATTTGTATGGAGTGTATTTGACTACCAGGTAGAATCTAGGTATTGACCAGATGTTAGGAATCTAATCTCCACTTATTTATCTTGCACAAAATATAAAATAAAATAAAATAAAAGGCATTGCACTTACATTATCTTATGCTTCTCTTCGTATCCTAGTTGACCTGAGTGATAAAGCCCGCAGGGGTTCTCAAAAATTGGTGCCCTAAGGTTTATCAGACCTGGGAGCCATCGACCTAAAATTTGTTACAAAGGGTCATCTAGAAAGTTTAGAAGAGTGAAGTCTTACACGTAAAATATATACATATAAAATAATAATAAAAAAAGACAAAGAAGTAAAACCAAGATTGAGCATTTGAATGTATAACTTGGGGATTTAGATAACGAGTGAGTTTGACTTACCTAGTGAAAGTTTGATGGTCGAAGCACTCAATAAAAGGAAAATTATCACAGATCTAAATAGTTACTGTATTGGTTAGACCAAGCCAAATTTTGAGCAGTAAAGAATTAGTATTTTGAGGGCAACTTTAGAGTTAACACACAGGGTGAGAGATTGAATATCAATATGGGAGTGTGTATTTTTACGAGAGAGAAAGGAAATATTTGACCATTGAGGGGCAAAATATTACCAACCTAAATGTTTATGGTGATTGGATTGCTATGTGCACACACACGCGTCTGTCGAGCATCGGATGAGTAAAAAAATTGATTTTGATAGCATGATTTAGATGTTTCTTATGAATTGTTTAACATGTTTCAAAAACTGGAGGCAAATACGGAAAGCTATCTATTATAGTAAATTTTAATATTACTTGCTTGATTGTTAAGTAAATAGTAATGTTGGAGGACGAACAAATGTTTAAGTTTGGGAGTATTTGATAAGTGTCGTTTTATACTTATTTGAATCATCAAAAGTAGATGATTGTAAGTATTTTTAAGTAAATTTCTACTTAATATGTGTTGATTTGATTGTTTTAGGTCAAAACTTATGTTTGGATAGAATTGGAGAAAAACAAAGCAAATTAGGCGAAAGAAAGGACTGAAAGTGCACGAAGATTTGGAATTGGGAACCAACTTGCAATCATCCAAAAGTTGAATGATTTGTCATGCAAATAATCAGGGACTTAAGCACAATTCTTGACCAGATCACCACTTTCCTATTTTAGTCAAACTCTAATTTGGCAATTCTTTTGGAACAAGTCTTCTACACTAAATTATGATTTTTGGGTTATATAAAGAGGGATTATGATTTTAAACAAAGGGGATACTATATACAAGAATCAAAGAAGAAAATAGAGAGTAGAAATGAGGAGGAGAGGAAGAACGACCAAGACTTTAAAAATTGGGACGTGAAGACGTCGAATTCTTGGTGCAATATATTCAACTTTTTCTCATCCCTTAATTAAATTTAGTTATGTATTCCAAACTCTTCATATTTTCTTTCTCCCGAATTATGAGTAGTTAAATTTATATTTTGGATGAACGATGTAACTTAGTTTAGATTCTTTAACATCAATTCTCAAGTTTTGCTTATAAATACGTATTGATTTTACTTATTCTCTTAATGCTTGAAATAATTGGCCATTATTTATCATTGAATTGTGGATTGTAACAAACTAAGAGATAAATTATTAATTTAGACCACGTAGTAAAATTCGGCAATTGGATAAAAGGTAGAGATATGCTTTTATTATTATCGCGGTCTTAAATTGAATTCTTAATTAGGAGATATAATGCATTTAAATAAGGATTATTCCAACTTTAATAGAGATATACCTACTTGACTTAATTATATAGGACAAATTTGAACTCGAGAGAGGTAAATTAGGTTAAATTCGTGAATTCGACTGAATACAACATTAGAAATAAATCTTTTGAGGAGAAATGAGAGATGACAATTATGGTGAACTCGTGAATCCAAATCTTTTAATAATTATACTTGATAAATTCTTGACTTTTGCATTCACATAAGTTATTATATTGTTTTCTAAAATTAATAGTTATATATAATTTAAATCTTCAAATCAACGTAATTCAAAGAGTTTTAAATAAATTAAGATTAAGATTAATTGAGTTAGTATCTAAATATGATAGTTTTTGTGAGAATTATAATCTAGATTCAATAAATCCACTTTATTACTTGTTTAGAATATTGTGTACTTGCAATCAATTATTCTCACAACAGACACCAATGGTGTTTTTGCATCCCAAAATTGAATTTGGCTACTTAAATTCGAATTTTTTCGGTTTTCTTTAATGTATTTCAAGTCTTCTAGACCCCTATGATGATTACAACTTGTTGAAAAATGTGTGATAGTTAAGAATCTGTATAAACTTTTCTTTTCATGATATATATGAACATTATTATCCTCCCCCCTTCTTTTAACTTAAAAATATTTTGCATTATTTTTATCTTCATTATTTTAAAGTTTTGTTTGTATTTCGTCAATCTAGAAAGAAATAATATAAACCTCAAGTATTCGGTTTCATTTCTCCTTTGTGTTTGAGTTGCTTTTATTGGTGCAGAACGTAGACAACACGTTTAAGTTCTATTGTATCCTCAAGTTGTATTCGCTTTGCCATGTGCATCACTGGTATAGTGGGGGCAAATAAAGTACTAGGAAAATCGGCTTTGTAACGTGACTTGGAGTCAACTTCTTTATCTCTAAAATTCCTGCCATCAAACTTCAATTTCTTCTTCTGATTCGCCCTAGTTTGTTTAAAGTTATACACAACAATCACTTTGTGCAAAAAGAGTAACCATGACCTTGACCACATCACTATACAAACTAAAATTACGTGACTAAAATTAATCAAACTAAAAAAAAAAATGTTGTTGACTAAATTAAATTTGAGAAAAAGAACATTAAAAAAAATTGAGAAACAGAAATAGTAGAAAACAAATATAGTTATATTTTGCATGTGACAAAAATTACGTGATGACCACATTACTATACAAACTTCGGCTGATGGAGAAAGACTGAGTCAATGGACTTTGTTGTCAAACATTGTCGACAGTTTTGATGCTAAGCTTAATCCAATGAGTTTTCACCAAGTACCATTTCGAGAATTTTCAAGGAAATATTGAATTAAATGGATTTTAGAAAGTAGATACAAACAGAATTTATACAATTCTTGGAAGGAGCTCTGCAGAAAATTAAACAGCAATTAACTTATATTCTGCCTTTTTAAATGGACGTACAGTGAGTGACATGCCTTACGCGGATAATCACAGCCGAAATTTTATTGACTTATTTGTATTAGTTTGAATTGCAGTGCCCCCACTCATGGTCTGTGGAATTCTTCATCATTTCTCATGACCAGTTGTTTAAAATCTAGAGTAAATATCTAAAACTTGGATGATTTAACAATAAAGGTTTCCTAATGAACAATCGGTAGAATGTCCCAAATTTTTTTAGTAACCTGAAATGTAGAGATTAAATGAAATTGATTAAAATCCACAAAAAAAAAATATAGTATTTAAAGTTTTAGAATTCTAATTAGTATAATTAAAATCAGTTGTCACCCACTTTTTTGTATTGTTCTCTTTTTCCTCACAATTTTCAACAATAGTGGGTGTTTTATAATCATAGACAATAGAGTCCCAAACTTTTCACCAAGGGATTGATTATAGACTTGAATCCTAATTTTTCAATAAGCATAATTAGTTCTATCTAAAACTACAGGTTTAAACGGTTCCCCGTCCTTATCCAGAGTTTCGGATCACACTTATAATAGTGTATCCGCTATTATACGAATTGAAAGTTCTAATACCTAAATAAATCAATTTAAATTCAATTTAAACCTGTAAAAAAGTGGACAGATCTGTAGTCAGAGTTTTGACTCGCACAAGTAGGTTCAAGTAGTGTTCGTAACAACTTGTTAATGAATGCGGAAATTAGAGAAGAAAACTAAATATGAATAAGATGTATCGTAGTAAATCCATAAGGAAAACATCTATGAGTTCCATGCCATGGGTAAAAACAATTCACTAATAAATTCCATTACAAATACAAAAATATCCAATTTTTGTAATTTCACAAAATTAACAAAATAACAATTAAAATTAAAAGAACTCAAATCAACTCCACTTTGATACTTCTTTTTTTGACTTATTGATGAAGTAGAATAAAATCCATCGGTCTTGACTTTATCACCACTTTCTTATTGTATTTGACCGTAACCACCACTTAGATTAATAAATATCATCCTTAACTTCACTTCAAGTAGCTTGATTAAAATATCGGACGTTCTTTTAGCACCAATTGTTTCTTCAATGTCTTTGAAGATATCATTTGCTTTGAAAATAATCAATAAAACACCATGTCTTGTTCTCTCTCTATGAATTCGGCTGCCCTAAACTTATTGAACGAGATGTAAAAATTGTGATTTCAAAGTATTAATTCATTAATAATTTTTAGCCTTACTAATATATAAAGTAATAATTTATTACAGAATTATTTCTCACCTAAAAATCTACAAAAAAGATTGCAACAAATATTAGTAGGAAAGATACCAAAATATTTTTTATATTTGTGGAAAGAAAATATTAGGAAAGTCATAATTAATTAAACAACCTTATATATTTTTTTCCTAAATAAATGTAAAAATATATGAGATGTTACACAATCTAAAATACATAGTGGTACACAATATATAATACATAGCTATGAAATCAGATCATAACACATAACGAAACAGAATAAAAATTGCAGCTCACATGTTCTGAAAAAATTCTGCTTAGTATCTCAGCTAATCCAGACTTGCAACATTGTGTCCAGTTCGAACGTATATTCTTACCTCATTTTTTGACAATAAAAATCAGCAGGATAATTTTAGGAAGTAAATTTAAAATAAATGTAAAAATATGTAATATGTACCACTCATATTTTTTGAACAAATGAAAACATAACCCTAGAAGTAAAACTAGTGGCCAGCATGTTTGGCTAAGCTTAAAAAGTTTACTAAGTGTTAAGATAAATAATTTTACTGTTAGTCAGTACTTTAAATATGAAATTTATTTTGACATTATGATAATTTATTTAAATACTTTAAATAATTACGTAATGAAAATAACCATGACCTTGACCATATCACTATACAAATTTCGGCTGATGGAGAAAGACTGAGTCCATGGACTTCTTGTCAAACATTGTCGACAATGTTTTGACGGTAAGCTTAATCCAATGAGTTTTCACCACGTACCATTTCGAGAATTTTCAAGGAAATAAAGGGTTGAATGGCTTTTAAAAAGTAGAAACAAACAGAATTTATGCAATTATTGGAAGGAGCTCTACAGAAATTTAAAGAGCAATGAACTTATATTTTGCCTTTTTAAATGGACGTACAGTGAATGACATGGCTTACGCGGTTAATCAAAGCCAAATTTTCATGGACTTATATGTTTTGTTTGAATCGTATTGGCCCCACTTGCGTACATAAGTTTCCTTATTAATTACAGAATCAATATTTGCGGCTCGATAAATTTCATATCAAGTAAAGATTAAGAGAGTTTGGAACGAATGAACTTTTTTATTAGTGTTCGATCAACATAAGTATATATATACAACAAGAGAATAACGAACTTATCCGATAAATTAGAGTTGTTGAAACTAACTCCTAAGTAACTTATCTTTTAGATAATTCAAAAATAATAACTTATCGTATAGATAATACAAAGATAATAAATAAAAAATAAGTTGCTAAAACAAGGAGATGATTTAATCTTGTGTTAAGGCCCCTCAAGATGAACTTTGTGAGAGAAGTACAATCAATGTGCTTCATTCTCGAATGATATACTGGACAGCAGGGAAGCGTAATACCAAGATCTGAAAGTCGATAGCAAATCCATATGATTTCAGCAGCAGTATTTGCAACCGATCGATACACTGCTTCGGTGGAAGATCTAACAGCAGCCCTTTACTCTTTAGAAATCCTTGACACATGATTTTTTCAGAGATAAACAACATACGCACCTGTGGATGAAAAATTGTCGTTGTATGAAGCATGCAAACTAAGAGATGACTCATGCTAAATTTGTAAGCCATCATTAATTGTTCCAACTAGATAACGTAAAAGGCGCTTTACATAAGAACAATGCTCAGTTGTTGGAAATGCATGTACTAGGGCAACTTGTTGACAACAAAGCTAATGTCTAGCCTTGTAATGAGTAAATATTGAAGGCTGCCCACTACTACGCTGTACTGAGAAGGAATATTAGATAAAGAACATCCTGGGTTAGATAAAGAAGAGCCCGAGTGTAACGTAAGATAAGGACTAGTTGGCATAGGAGTGAGAACTGGTTTGGCGTCATGTATTTGAGTTTGTTTTAAGAGTTCCTAAATGTAGCGTCACTTAAAGAGTAGCACGCCGTTCTTGTTGGGGACAACTTGTACACCCAAAAAATAAGTTAACTGTTGAGATTGATAACAATAAAAATCATTACAAACTCATTCGAATGTGAAAAATACAAGAAAAACTCTATTGTTGCTCCTTTGTTTTGGTTGAAGTTGTAGGCTCAGATTTTTTCCACAATGAACACTGCATTGCAACCTAAGGGAACGATAATCGAATTTGTTCACTAACCAACCAACCGGAGATAGCCAAGACTTTCAACCACTTAGTCCAACCTCACTTTGAGAAAATAATAAAAAACTTTTTCACTCCTCACTTTTCTAACCTAGATGAAGAAGACAAACATAATATATATAGAAAGTTCTAGTAAGATATCATCCATCCATTATATCTAACGGTCCAAACTTAATCCACACAAAACACAATCCATGACAAACCATCTTGCCTAATGGATTTGTGCTAAGTGGATTTAGTGACCCACATTCTCACAAACTTCACCTTGGATCACAAATCCACTACCAAGTTCCCTAGCTACATTTGCTATCATTTTGTGGTCTTATGTCGTCATCATCGCCCACTCCAGCCCGGCACCTACTTCACAAATCCCCCACTGCAACAAGTACTTGATACACAAGTTAACCCGTATCAATATTCAAAATTGACATGTACTTATTAAACTTAGCAGCAGCAAGTACTTTGGTTCCAACATCTGCAAGGTTATCATTAGTGCAATTTTAAGCAATTTAAATTCACCAGAAGCCAACTTCTCCCTAATGAAATGGTATTTTACTTCAATATGCTTATCTTTCATGATATAAAAGATTTTTACATAACATTAAAGCACTTTGCCTATCGGTAAAGATCATGTCATTTTCATTCAAGAAGTTCAATTCACATAAAAGACCTTTCAGCTACATGCATTCTTTAAAGGCTTCAGTTAGTGCAACATATTCAGCTTCAGTGCTGGAGAGTGTAACTAAAGGTTACAACTGTGATTTCCAAGTGATACAATTATCACATAACGTGAAGAAGTAAGAAGTGGTAGATTTCATCTTATCTTTATCCACTACAAAGTCAGAATCTACATAACCCTTAAGCTCAAGCTTATCATTCCTCTTTTTGAACACTAACTCCCTTTTAACAGTCCTAGCTAGGTATCTCAGCAGCTATTTAAGAGTAATCCAATGATGTTTACCTGGGTTTGACATAAACCTACTCAAGAAACTAATTGCATAAGCTATGTCAGATCTAGTGGCAATCATAGAATACATTACGGAACCAATGACATTAGCATATGAACATTACTCATTTCATATTTTTCTTCTTCAGTTTTAAGGCATGGAGTAGATGATAAAATCATGCGTGCAGCTAATGGTAGAAAGACTTAGCAAATTTCATACCAAATTTGTTTATTACCTTTTCCAAATAAGACTCTCTTGACTAATAGTCAATCTATTTTCAACGCTTTTCTTTTTAATAACCATACCAAGAAAATTTCTTACACATCCTAATTAGTCTTTCATGTCAAATTTATATTTCAAAAGATTTTTTTCATTTTTATGATATCATCTTTACTACTACTAGTAAGTAATATGTCATCAACATATAACAACAAATAAACTTCACAGCCTATCTTAGTGTTATTATAATATAAGCATGCATCAAATTCACTCTTTTTGAAACCAATTTTAAGCACATAAGCATCAAAACGTTTATACCATTGCCTAGGACTCTGCTTAAGACCATAAAATGATTTGTTAAGCAAACACACAAGCTTAGACTTCCATTTCACCTCAAAGCCTTGATGTTGAGACATGTAAATGACCTCATCTAACTCTCTATGAAGAAAAGCAGTCTTAACATCTAGTTGCTCTAATTCTCATATAAATTGGACAACTGAGGCCAATAGTAACCTGATAGTCTTATACTTAATCATTGGGGAGAACACCTCATTATAATCAATCATCTCTCTCTAAGTGAATCTCTTAGCTACCAACCTAGCTTTGTATCTTAAAGGGTCATTAGGTTCTACTCATTCCTTCAACTTATAGATCCATTTACAATGGACAATCTTTTGATTATTTTGTCTCTCAACCAACTTCCAAGTATCATTCTTGCCTAAGGAATGGATCTCCTATCTCATAGCCTTCTTCTAATTTTTAGAATTTTCATTATTCATAAGAAAAAAGTTCAACTGACTCTAAGGCTTCACCTGAAACTAGGACAAACTCCATCAAATTTGAAGAAAAGTACTTCATATTTGGTCTTACCTGTCTTCTTTTTCTATCTCTCACTAATTGATAATCTCTCAAATTAGTATCTTCAAGTTGTTCTTGGTTAGGGACCACAATTTCAGGAATTTCTAGTTCAGGTTGTTTTAAGACTTCTTCTTGTTCAGTCTCAACTTGAGGATCGATATGTTCAGGTTCTCTAACCTCTTGATTAGCATCTAATCTCTTCACTTCAGTCTGAATCTTCTTCCCAGTAAAAGATTTTCCTTTTCCACTTTGTTTAACCTAATTTTTTGGAGTTTTTAGGCAAGGCATATCAAGCTTATTAAACTTCATATTTGTACTATTAATTATCTTAATACCTTTAACACCTAAAACCCAAAATCTATACCTCTTGACTCCCTTTGGGTATCCTAAGGGTCTAACCTACCCTCAACCTGATGTGCATAAGCAGCACACCCAAACACTCTAATGTATGACAAATCTGGAGATTTTCTAGACTTCAAATCTTGGGACGTTTTAAAGTTAACAAAATTAGAAGGATACCTATTTATCAAATAAGCTGCACTACATAAGGCTTCAGCCTAAAAATCTTTGGCCAATCCTGAACTAATCAACATACATCTGACTTTATTTATTCATTAAAATCCAATTCATCCTCTCAGCCACCCAATTTTGTTGGGGGTATTTTTCACAGTCCTATGCCTCGTGATATCTCTCTCTTTGCAAAAATTATCAAATTTAAAGTTGCAAAACTCTAAACCATTGTCTCTCCAAAGAGTTTTTACACATTTACCCATTTGATTTTCAACTAAAGTATGCGAGGACTTAAACTTGCTCAAAGTTTCATATTTTGACCTATGTAGAAAAACCCAAAGCTTCCTAGAGTAGTCATCAACAATGGACAGAAAAACATGTTCCCATCATGTGTAGGGTGTTTTTATGGACCCTATAAATCTGCATGAATGTAATCCAATGGTCTCTTAGTGCTGTGTTGACCTATCTCAAAGCTGACTCTGTGTGACTTTCCTAGAACACATGTCTCAAAAAATCTCAAAGGTACTACAATGTCTTTACCTAGTAAATTCAGGTAACTAAGATATTTTAGCTCCTTGTTCCCAATGTGTCACATCCTCCTATGCCATAGATCTGATCTATCACTTATAATTGAAACCAATCTTGAATCTTTGGCATGTAAGGCTTTACCTTGAAGCTAATACAACCTATTCATCTTGGGACCTTTCATAACTACTAGAGAACTTTTAAGAATCTTCAAAGTACCAAAATCAAATTTGAACATATAGCCCTCATGCCTCGTCTTCAAGAACTCATAAGAAATCACGATTTTTCTTAAGTTTTGGGACAAACCTAACACCAAGAAGGGGTCGGACAATGTCATCATGCATCCTAATAGAAATGTCACCTATTCCTTCAACTGTTTGTAAATTATTATCCCCCATGTATACTTTCATATGTTTAATTTCTTTATAAAACCAATACCCCACGGGACACAAATGAACACTTGATTCTAATATCTATTCATGGTCAATCTCACCATCAGACACGGTCATAACATGTAAACCATCTATGGCATCCCCAACAGCAGCAATATTTTGATCTTCATATGTCCTTTTTACCCTGGTAATTGTTTTCTCTCATTTTATTTTTTCCTCTAATGAACAAAGTCTCATCTCTAGTGTTTCTCCTAGACTCTTTCTTGACTTTTAAATCTTTTGATCTCAAACTTTTAAATCTTTTAATCTCAAAGCATCTCTAGCATACTTAATCGCAATCCTAACATCTCTATAAGAATCAGGAAGGGAATTCAAAAGTATAACAGCTAAATCCTCATCATCAAATTTCTTATCATTGTAGGCCAATCTTTTCACAATTTTGTTAAAATCACTCAGATTGGATTCAAGGTCCTTTCCTGAGTCCATTTTAAAAATAAATTTTTTTTCTAGCAAATAAATCCTATTTGACAAAGTTTTTGTCAAAAACTACTTGTCAAGAGCTTCCCACAGTTCTCTAACAGTCTTAGCATCATCAATTTGTCTAACAATATTACCAAATAGGTACAATATGATAGAACTATATGAAATTTTATTTATCTCATCAATTTGATCAGGTTTAACTTTTAATGCATTAGAAAATTTTTATGGATCATCAAGGGCTTTAGAAACCCTTTGTTGAACTAGAATAGCTCTCATTTTTTGTTTTCAAATTGAATAATCACTCTCTCCATCGAATTGTGATAATTCAATCCTCGAACGCATTGATGGAAAATCATCCATGAATGAGAATGATTTTGAAAAAGTTTATAAAAAACTTTACTCACACAAATACAAACACAAAACCAGTATCTTTGCCAAATTACTATCCAAGATGACACGCAGACACATTTTATCAACACAAGATAATAAAGTCACAAATTATACTAAAGGGTTGTACGCACTAGCCATCTAGTTTGTTTTTATCTCAAATAATATTAACAAAATATAAAATTAAATAAGAGGGTTCAAGAAAATGCAAACTCAGTGGACAAATATGCTAACCATATTTATAGGAGAGGTGAAAGAAATTTTCATGTATTCCAAGGCCACCGATACTCGTCTTAGAACAACTAATATAGCTGTATCATTGCTCTGCCAACAAAGTAACACCACCAGAAGGTTAGAAATAAGCCAATAAGCAATTTGCTTCAAGAAACATCTTTGGAAAACACTGGACACGTGCTCATGCGCCGCCTGAATCCACTTCATGCATCACTGCCGAAGTCCACGTCCAACTACTGGACCACCAGGTTGTGCGCCACAGTCAGGAAAATCGTCTGCCACAAACTACGCGTAGAATGGAGCTTTCACGCGCCTCTACACGCTAAGAAAAAGCAGATTCAGGCCACTTTTTCACGCGTCCCACGTGCCGTCGCTAGTGATCACACGTGCCGCACATGTCGGTGGGCTTTGTTTACCTCTTTGTTGTGAACCCAAATATGGTTCCAGATCTTCCTAATGATGAGTGGTTTGGCCGAAATCTTTGTTTGAAGTTTTGGGTGTTTTAAATCTTCTGGGATCCGGTTCTAAGTTTCGACTTATCAACCTTATCTGATTTTTTCACACATATACATCAACAATCTAGGCTCTGATACTATCTGTTGAGATTGATAACAATAAAAATCATTACAAACTCATTCGAATATGAAAAAATACAAGAAGAACTCGGTTGTTGCTCATTTGTTTTAGTTGAAGTTGTGGGCTCAGATTTTTGCCACAATGAACACTATAATGCAACCTAAGGGAACGACAATCAGATTTGTTCCCCAACCAATCAACCGGAGATGACCAAGACCTTCAACCAATTAGTCCAACCTCACTTTGAGAAAAGAATAAATACTTTTTTACTCCTCACTCATCTAATCTAGATGAAGAAGACAAACATAATATATATAAAAAGTCCTAGTAAGATTTCATCCATCCATTATATATAACAGTCCACACTTTATCCACACAAAACACAATCCATGACAAACAATCTTGTCAAATGGATTTGTGCCAAGTGGATTTAGTGACCCACATTCTCACATTAACAAACCAAGACTTAATGGAAAACTATTGTGCAAGAACAGTCACAAATTGATGAACAATGGCAGTATTATTATCCGTCAGGATTATATTATCAATGTAAACAATGAGATATAGAATATGAACAAAGAAAGAAGCATTACCATACGAAGTCTTAAAACAGTTGAAAGAAGAAATTTTTTCAGTTCTTGATGCTATACCCAAAGAGCTTGTTTCAGGCCATAGATGGATTTTCTAAGCTTGCATACATGTGTTGGGTTCTCTTGATCTATAAAACCTGGTGGCTGGGACATGTAGACATTTTGTGAGAGATTACCTCGAAGGAAAGCATTGTTTACCTCAAGTTGCCTTAAGGATCTGCCACGACTTAGAGCTATACTGAGCACGAAACAAATGGTGGTTGGTTTAACCACAAAGCTGAACGTCTTAGTGTAATCTATTCCAGGTCTTTGATGAAAACCCTTCACAACTATACGAGACTTGAATCTGTCAACAGAGCCATTAGACTTACGTTCAGGTCTAAAAATCCACTTACGTCCTACAAGATTTTGACTAGTATTAGGTAGGACCAACTTCCATGTCCCGTTCGTGACCAATGCACCATACACATCGAACATAGCTCGATGCCATTTATGATCTTTAAGGGCTTGTGTCATCGTGGTTAGTTCAAGGTCATTGGAATTGGTTAATTGAATGTATAGGTTCATTTTTTTGAGGGGTTTATGAATATTGCTCTTGATTCGGGTGGTCATTCAGTGGGTATTCTGTAGATGATTTTGTGGTGTAGGCTCTTGTGAAGTGTTCTGAGGGACGCATTTAGGTAAAATTCGGGCAGGGAGAGTGTCGGGCAAGACAATTTGTGTTGGAGCTTTGATGGGCAAATGTTGATGAGCCTCTAGTGGGAACGGTCAATTGAGTAGTGATAATGGAGATGAGGAAATACGGATGGGTAGGAGAATCCAAGTGGCAATAGAAGTGGATTGGAGTAGAGGTAATTGTTGTGCCAGATTGGTGAAAAGAAATGAAGATTCAACAAACTTGACATGCCGAGTGACATAGATTTTTGACGTGGTGAGACCAAGACAATGGTAGGCACTATGAGTTAGAGAATATGTCTAAGCCACGGGTAATACAGACAACCAAATATTTTTAGTTTGGAGTAGTTTGATATAGTCCCCAAAATATTTTGATATGGAGAGGAAAGAATGAAGGTGGGAGTTGGCATGATTAATTAAGTAAGCTGCTGTGGCAAAAGCATTAGTCTAGTAAGTTAGAGGAATAGATGCATAAGAGAGTAATGCTAAACAGGTTTCAACAATGTGAAGATGTCTTATTTTAGAAAAGCCATTGTGGTTGATAAGTGCAATTTTGTACTTATTGGAACACACAAAAAGGGACGATTATGAGCCATTTTAATTGTTTTCAGTTTAATGGTGCGTTGTTTTCTGATTATTTTAGGAAATAATCAAAATCAAATGTCGATCTGACAAAAAGAGAGCAAACATAATAAAAAGGGAGTTAATTGCTAAGTAAAGAGACTTCAGTGGCTTGACGTGCAAATATCAAGGAGGAAAATTCAAATTCAGCACCAAAATCAATCATGTGATCGCATGGTTATAATTTGGTGCGATCTTAGGAAGGACAAAAAATCTGCAGAACGTTTTTAGTGAATACCATGTGATCACAAGGTATTACACCATGCGATCGCATGGGCTAAACGCAGAAGAAATCTGGCAGTTTCCTGGTTAAATTAGAACTCTACAACTCCAAAACAAATTGAACTTCCTCAACCACGTTTTGAATAGTTGGGAGACGGTTATAAAAGCCAGAATATAGACATATCGCGGGCGACGAATTTTGGGGAGAACAAGATACAAAGGAAGAGACGAAGATCAATGCACGGGATTGATGATCATTGAGCCGGGATCACATATTTTATTTACTTTTTGTGTTTCTTTCTCTGGATGACGATGAATTCAATTATTGTAATAATTGACGAAATCATGTCCGGCTAAACTTACTTTTCTAGGATGAACGATGAAACTTCGCGTTTTTAATTAATTAGAAGTTTTTCCTTTTTAGTAGTTAATTACTTCTTGGGTTCACTATTCTTTATTCAGTTTTTATATTATTTTAATGCTTGATTACCATTAGAATATATTGTGATCTATATTGAAGTCGAGAGATTCAATATAGATTAAGCAAGTGATATTGAATAACATAGGGTCCAATAATAGATAGAGATTATTATTATGCTTTATGAAATCTATTTAGGTGTTCTTGAGATTTTAATGCATGTGTTTATGTTCGAAGCTTAATTAGAGATAATTAGGTTCGCATAATATATAGAATTGATTGACCATCGAGAGAGGCATTTGATTATTTTAGGAACTTCGATTTTCAATCCGAGGTAATTAAGAGCTAAAAAGCGATTAACGGATAATTGCTTAAAAGCGTGTAGGTAGATTTGTGAATCCTAGTGTTGGTAAAAATTCGAATTCGTTCTCTTCATTTAAATTTACTTATTGATATTTTAAGTTTAATTAAAATAGTTAAGTTAGTTTTAGAATCACGAACAAAAATCAAATATGTGTTTCTCTATTTTGTTAAAAGTTGAGTTATAAATTAATTGATTAAATTGATATCTAGTCATCGTGGGTTCGACACTCTATTTATTATTATATCACTTGTTAACGATCTGTCCACTTGCGGGATTATAATCGCACAACAAGTTTTTGGCGCCGTTGCCAGGGACTAGTTTTATTAATTGCTACGTTAATTCATAATTTAGCTTTTAACAATTCTTTTAGTATTATTTATTTTATTTATAGTTTTATATTTATTCTAAATTCGTGGTCTTACTGTTGAATTTCAACTTTGTGTTCAGGTGTTAAGTGTGTATGCACCGTACAAATGATCTTGATCTATTTGATTTAGATCCTGAGATTGAACGGAGCTTTCACCAAAGACAACGTAAGCAAAAAGAAAAGTAACAACAGCAAGAAGACATAATGAAAGATAACTGAATCCAGAATCCGTTACATGCAAATGGCAGAAATAATCCAGCACCAATAGCTCGGCCAGTTGAGGTTAATGAACGAGATATCTTTATGGGTGAATATATGATGCCACCGATTGTTGAAAATCGGTCCAGTATAATCTATCCGCCTTATGGACACGATAACTTCCAGTTGAGGCCAGATGTGATTAACTTGTTCTCAAACAATCTGCCATTCTATGGTAGGACAGATGAAAAAGCTCACTACCATTTTTCTTGCTTTGATGAATACTATAGAAATTTCAAATACTGCGGTGTTAACGAAGAGGCACTGAAGATGAGGCTCTTTCCACACACATTGAAAGATAAAGCTAGAGAATGGTTAGATTCACTACCGCCTAGGAGCATCACAACTTGGGCAGATCTGATCCAAAAATTCACACTGAAATATTTTCCTCCAGCCAGAGTGAACAAATTAAAGTATAAAATTTCTAATTTCCAACAATCTGAGTTGGAAAACTTTCATGAGGCATGGGAAAGATTCAAGCAACTGCTCAGAAAGTGTCCAAGTCACGGTTTTCCTTTAGCAGCACATAATCATTTCTTCTACTTTGGTTTAGTTCCTAGCAGTCGTTCTTCAGTCGATTCTACAGTAGTTGGCTCTATCCAAAATAGGTCTGCCGGTGACCTCCATGACTTGTATAAAACAATGAGTGAACAGTTTGTTATGTGGCCAGACAGAGGGGTACAACGGAAAGCAACAGGGGTACATGAGGTAGACACAAATTCGCTTGTACTGGCAAAAATTGATGCATTGGCAAAGCAGATGAAAATAATGAAATATTCTCATTCAACTAATATGGTTCAGATGTCTCCACCAATTTGTGTAACATGCGGGGCAAACCATCAATCTTCAGAGTGTCCATTGACAAAAGTTGATATGCTGTCTCCGGAACAAGTTGCATATGCTCAGAATTTTCAGAGACAGCAGAATAACCCGTATTCACAGACTTACAATCCAGGATGGATAAATCATCCAAACTTCTCCTATGGAAACAACCAAAATATTTAGAATTCGCCAAATCAAGGGAGACCACAAGAGAAAAAAAGAGGATTGGAAGAAACTATCACGCGTATGGAATCTGAGTTGAAAGAGATGCAGAAAAGACAGGATGTTGCTATAAAGAATATGGAAAATCAGATTGGACATTGGCTAAACTGTTGACTGAGTGACAACCAGGCACATGGCCAAGCAATACCGAGGTCAATCCAAAAGAGCAAGTAAATGCAATTACCACGAGGAGCGGAGCTCAGTTGCCAGAGATTCATGTGATTAGACTAGGTGTAAAAAAGAAAATTGTGTCCAACAAAGAGAAAGAAAACAAATTAGATGCAGAAGTTGCACCAGAAAGGGACTCTCCACCAGCTTATATTCCACCACCGGCTTACGTTCCTCCAATTCCATTCCCTCAAAGGCTGTAAAAATATAAGGTAGATAAGAAATTTGAGAAATTCCTCGATGTGTTCAAGAAACTCCAAATCAACATACCGTTTGCTGATGCTCTAGCACAGATGCCAAGTTATGCAAAATTCATGAAGAAAATCCTTTCCAACAAAAGAAAACTGGAAGAGCATGAAACAATTATGCTTACTGAGGAGTGTAGTGCTATCTTGTAAAACAAGCTACTGCCAAAATTAAAAGATTTAGGGAGTTTCTCTATTCCTTGTACTGTTGGTAGTTCATTTTTTGAGAAAGCATTATGTAATTTAGGTGCTAGCATTAATTTTATGCCTTACTCTATTTTCAAGCAACTAGGTCTCGGGGAAGTAAAGCCAACTACAATATCACTACAGTTAGCTGATCAGTCAGTTAAACGCCCACGCAGAGTTATTGAAGATATTTTGGTAAAAGTGGACAAGTTCATATCCCCAGCTGACTTCATTATCCTAGATATGGCGGAAGATAGAGATGTGCCACTTATCTTGGGACGACCATTCTTAGCTACTGGAAGAGCTCTAATTGATGTGAAAAAATGGCAGCTAATGTTGAGATTGAATGAGGAGCAAGTCACTTTCAACGTGTTCAAAGAAATTCAGTATCCAAGCTCCTCTAACTCATGCTTTCAGATCGATATCATTGATCACGAGGCAGCTAACACATTTGCTTTGGAAAATCCTTCAAATCCATGGAAAGCGTGTATTATGCATTCTCAAGATGAAAATTCTGATTCTCTAGTTCTTGAATAATGTGCCAGATATTTACAAGGAGCAGAATGGATTGAAAGAAGAAATAGATATATAGATCTGGGTACCACACCTCATCAGCAGCCTCCTTCAGTTCAAAAGGCACCAATTCTCGAGTTAAAGCAATTCCCTTCTCACCTTAGGTATGTTTATCTCGGTGAGTCATCTACTCTTCCAGTCATCATTGCAAATTCCAATGATCAGGATCAGGAAGATAAATTACTCTGAGTTTTAAGAAATTACAAATCAGCCATCGGTTGGACTATATCAGACATCAGAGGTATCAGCCCATCTTTATGCATGCACAAGAATCTAATGGAAGAGGCATATAAACCAATAGTGCAACATCAATGCAGATTGAATCCTCATTTGCAAGAAGTAGTCCGAGCTGAAGTGTTGAAACTACTTGACGCCGGTATCATCTATTCTATTTCAGATAGTACTTGGGTAAGCCCAGTTTAGGTAGTGCCAAAAAGAGAAAGGATCACAGTTGAGAAGAATGATAATAACGAGCTCATACCAGTCAGATTGACTACCAGCTGGCGAGTTTGTATTGACTACAGGAAGTTGAATGATGCCACTCGAAAAGACTATTTTCCTCTACCATTCATTGATCAGATGTTAGAACGTTTGGCAGGTCATTCTCATTATTGCTTTTTGATGGGTATTCAGGCTACAATCAGATTCATAGAGCATCAGAAGATCAAGAAAAGACTACCTTTACTTGTCATTATGGAACGTTTGCATATAGGCGTATGCCATTTGGCCTATGCTACGCCCCAGCCACATTTCAGCGTTGTATGATGTCTATTTTCTCAGATATGGTCGAAAAATTCATTGAAGTTTTCATGGATGATTTTTCAGTTTTTGGAGCATCATTCGATGATTGCTTCAAAAATTTGACCATGGTACTTCAGCGTTGTGAGAAAACTAACTTGGTACTTAATTGGGAAAAATGTCACTTTATGGTCCAAGAAGGCATTGTGTTGGGACACAAGATTTCAGCTAACGGCATTGAGGTCGAAAAGCAAATATTCAGGTTATAGAGAAAATGTCTCATCCAACAACAGTTAAGGGAGTTCGATCTTTTCTGGGGCATGCGGGTTTCTATAGAAGGTTCATAAAAGATTTCTCAAAAATAACTAAACCATTGTGCAGTTTGCTGGAAAAAGAAGTTAAGTTTGAATTTTCTATAGACTGTCTTAAAGCTTTCAACATTCTTAAGGACAATCTAATCTCAGCACCTGTCATTGTACCACCTGATTGGGATCTACCATTTGAACTCATGTGTGATGAAAGTGACTTTGCCATTGGGGCATTTTTGGGGCAACGTAGAGCAAAAGTCTACATGTCATATATTATGCCAGTTGAACTCTCAATGACGCTTAGATGAATTATGCCACTACAGAAAAAGAATTATTAGCAGTAGTATTTGCCTTTGAAAAATTTCGATCTTACCTCATTGGATCGAAAGTGATAGTACACACAGATTATGCAGCATTGAAATATCTTTTTGCTAAAAAAGATGCAAAACCAAGACTTATTCGATGGATCTTACTTCTTCAAGAATTTGACTTGGAAATTCAGGATAAAAAAGGGGTTGAAAACGTGGTACCCGACCACTTATTAAGAATAGAGTAGACAAAAGGAAATGAAGAAGGTGAAATAAATGAGAAATTTCCAGATGAGCAGATTTTTGGGATAGAGCAGATGGGAAGTGCACCGTGGTATGCAGATTATGTGAATTACCTTGCAAGTAATATCATGCCACATGATTATGATCATCAACGTCGAAAAAAGTTCTTTTCAGAACTTAAATACTATTTTTGGGAAGATCCTATTCTTTATAGAAGGGGAGCTGATCAAGTAATTCGGAGATGTCTACCTAAAGAAGAAATGGAGACTGTCTTGGAGCAATGTCGTTCTTCACCATACGGAGGTCATTTCAGTGCTACCAAAACAGCAGCAAAGTCTTACAATCCAGGTTTTATTGGCCGACATTATTCAAGGATGCCTACAGTTTGGTAAAAAAATGTGACAGGTGCTAGAGGACGGGAAATATATCTCGAAAGTAGGAAATGCCCCTTCGAAGCATCTTAGAGGTTGAACTTTTTGATGTATGGGGTATTAACTTTATGGGACCGTTTCCACCATCATTCTCATATTCCTACATTTTGGTGACTGTAGATTATGTGTCTAAATGGGTACAAGTTGTAGCCTTACCGACAAATGATGGCAGGGTGGTGGTGAATTTTCTCAAAAAGAATATTTTCACGCGTTTCGGGACTCCTCGAGCGATCATAAGTGACGGAGGTAAGCATTTTTGCAACAGGCAGTTTGAAACTCTTTTGGCAAGATTCGGTGTGAAGCACCGTGTGGCTACTCCATACCATCCACAAACTAGCGGCCAGGTGGAAATCTCCAACCGAGAGTTGAAAAGGATCTTAGAGCTTATGGTGAATACATCGAGAAAAGATTGGTCGAGAAAACTGGATGATGCCCTTTGGGCGTATCGAACTGCATTCAAAACACCAATTGGAATGTCACCTTATCGCCTAGTTTTTGGGAAGGCGTGCCATTTACCGGTTGAGTTGGAGCACCGAGCCTACTGGGCATTGAGGAAGTTGAACTTTGACTTGAAAGAAGCCGGTGAAAAAAGACTGCTTCAGTTGAACGAAATGGAAGAATTCAGGTTCGAAGCATATGAAAATGCCAAACTGTACAAAGAAAAAACCAAGAATTGGCATGCCAAAAACATTCAAAAGGCAGTTTGAGGCGAGACAAAAAGTTCTCTTATTTAACTTTCGACTCAAGCTCTTTCCTGGGAAACTACGTTCAAGATGGTCCGGGCCATTCACGATAGTGAAAGTCTACCCACATGGAGCGATAAAAGTACCTCATGACACGAAAGACAGGTTCAAAGTAAACTGACAAAGGCTAAAGCAATACTTGGAGGGTGATTTTTCGAAAGAAAAGTCATTTACCGCTTTGAGCAATCCAGAGTAATCACCACGACAAAGTCGAGCTAAAGACTGTAAACAAGCGCTCAATGGGAGGCAACCCATTTTTCTCCCTTTTATTTAAATTTTCAGTATTATTTCAGTTTTAGGAGTTGATTCACGTTTTTGCACGTTTATGTTTTTAGGATTTTAAGTAGGTTTTTCAATTCTTAGGAAAATAGGCTATGATCATCGTCATCATGCATAACCACTTTTTCATTTATTTTTAAAGTTATTTTTAATAGTTAAAAAGAAGAAGAAGATTTTGAAACAGGGTACATTCACTATGCGATCGCATGGGATTCCCCATTGCGATTGCATGGATTGGATAGAAAACATTCTGCCCAGAATTTGGCATTCCTGCGATCGCAGGATTTTCCTTTCTTGCGATCGCAAGGAATGCCAAAGAACTTAAAACCGGGGAACAACCTTTCATTTCAAAAATCAAAACTTTTATTTCAAAACATAAGCATCTCATCACTCGATCTCCCACTCGACATCAATCATCATAACCATCAAACTCGCGAAATAAAAGGTAAATTCCTAATATTGGTTGTTGATTTTCGGATTTTTCTTCATTCCTTGCTTTAAATTCGTGCATTTTGTTTGGTATGGAGCAAAATTGATTAGAATAGGCTTGAATCGATGGGCTCATTGGATAATGATTGGGTTTAGATGAATAGGTTGTGAAAATTTTTTGGTTTGATTGATTCTCCCCATATGTTCAAAGCCTTGAATTTAAATCAATGCATGCGAGGTGTTTGATGAAATGTACCATCTACATTTTTGGCCAAAATTGATGTTAACCAAACCTTAGGCTATCCCATTGAACTAATGTCATCATCTAGGAGCATTCACCTCGGCTAGGGCACATTTTTATCACGGGATAATTCCAAACGTGACCATAGGGCCTGCAGCCTGCCATGGCAGCCCACAGGTATGCCACAGCAGCCTGCCTCCGTTAACACCTTCGTCCCCCCATCCGTTTGGCCCGAATGACCTCAAAATCCTGTGAAATTTGAATATGTGGTAGACCAAAGCATGCACTTTCATGCCACCCTCTTCTATTTCACTTTTGCAAATTCTTAGGTAGATTTCTCGGAGCACAAAGTAGCTTAGTCAAACACGTTTTTTTCGAAATTTTTTACCTAATGTTTAAAATAGTTTGGGGGTAATGTCTTAAACCATATATGTTATTTTTCACATCTAACTTATTTTTGTTCATTTTACAGATTATGGCTCCAAAACGATCTCCAACCGCCGCTGAGAAAGGAAAGAAGAAGGCATCCGGAAGCACATCGAAAAGAGCACGGGTAGAAACCACCGACTCCCGCCATTATCTTTTCGAGGAGCACAAGAAAAGATTCACCAAGGTCATTAGCCATTGGACCATTTGGGGAGAGCGGAGATTGCACTTAGACGACTTCCCTCACTCTGAGCTGTATAACCTCATTGATGTTTGCAGATGGTCCAAGGTAGTTGATACACCTCATAAGGTTTACTCCCAGCTCGTCGATGAATTCTACACAAACTTCAATCAAGAGATCGACATTCAAGGGACGGAGCACTATGGGCGGACGTGGGTACGGGGTACATGGTTCATGTTTACCCCAAGGGTCATCAATGACTTCTATGGTTTCACCACTGAAGATATTCACCATTTGCCTTCTATTCAGGATATGGGTGAGGTGGCTCGATTTTTATATGGCCGAGACGATGCATGGCCACTACCCAGGGGGGGACTTCGAGCACAGCAAATTGACAGATTTCCTCCTTATCCTGAATGTTTTTATGAGCCACAACATCGACCCGACCAGGCATTGTACTACTATCAATGATGCCAGGGCTCGTCTGTTATATCATCTTGCTCACAGGAGGAAGATAGACTTGGGAAATTACATCTACACCCTGATCAGCATGCTGGGCTTCCAGACAGACAAGAGGCATACATCCATCTTCCCAGATCTGATCAGTGGTATCTGCGAGGTAGTGGGGGTTCAGATCTCACATGCAGAGTCGGTATTGAAAGCAAAGAGACCTATCAACCGCTTTACTTTGGAGAATGCGAGATGGCATACTGCACGAGTTGTGGGGACAGCCCCAACCGCAAACGAGCAACCTCCAGATGAGCAACCAACCGCACCCCAGCCAGCCGCACCACCTGGAGACATAGCATCCATACTACATCGCCCACTAGAGGGTCAGGCTGAGCAGACACGACTCATTGTTGCTACATGGACTGAGTTGCGCATAATACAGCAGGAGTTGACGACGTTGCGGTCTCGAGTGGATGCAGTCCGACACACTCAGATGACTATGGAGTTTACCCAGAGTCAGTCTTTCCTAGAGCAGAGTCAGATTCCAGCAGACTGCGACCAGGTAAAGAGGCGGCTAGACAGAAGTGCGGGCAAGCTTGATGACATCCATGACCAGATTTGCCGCCCGACATCCATGTCAGCACCTCCACCGGTTGATCCTTCCACACTCTTTCTACTGGCACCCTCAGATCCACATCCAGGAAGTCTCTAAACTTTTTATGTGTTTATTTCTTTTGCATTACATTGGGGACAATGTACATTTCAAGTTTGGGGGTGTATGAAAATTTGCTCTTGACTTGACAAAGTATGAAATGAAAAACTGCTCTTGACTTGATAAATGATATTTGATATTTGATTTTTAAGTTAGTTTGATTATTAATTTTTCTGTTTTAGTAGGTCAAAAAAATTATTTTGTTTGCATGTTTATGTGATATGAATACCTTGTCGGCTAATGATGTAACTTTTCATTTAATTTTAGCTTTAAATCGTGACTTGTGAATAGAGTATACTTTTGTTTAAATGTGAGGCCATTTAAGCATATCTGATATCGTGTTGTGTCGGCTAGTGACGATGATTTGTAGCTATGTTGGTGCACTTTAGTTGAAAACAATAGGATCTCTAAACCTTAGAATCATCTCTATCTCAACTAAGTAACCAATAGAGTGAGTGATTGTAGTGAATAAGCTATGATGGTGGCTATCTAGACTATGTTTGATTCCGTGTATGTTGAAAAACAAAATTGTGTGGAGCACTGTAGACCAGTTAGAGGAAGTTAGGTATTGACCGAATGTTAGGAATCTAGTCCCCTAGAATGAACTTATTGCATGCAAGGAACAAAATTTTTATTATTATTGCTTAACTATTTTCGTAGCCTAATTGACTTGAGTGAAAAGGTCCGTAGGGGTTTATCAAAACCCGATGCCCTAAGGTTCGAAAGACTTGGGAGTCATCGACCTCAAACTCGTTATATGAGTTATTTAGAAAACTTAATGGACTGAGTTTTGCACCTTATTAATATCTTATAACTCTTTTCGTAGCATATTTGACTTGAGTGAAAAGGTCTATCGGGGTTTCTCAAAATCCGATGCCCTAAGGTTCGAAAGACCTGGGAGTCATCGACCTCAAGCTCGTTACATGAGTCATTTAGAAAGCTTAATGGATTGAGTTTTGCACATAAGATCTGTTTATAAAAAAAAATTAATTTATTTTTATTTTTGTCCAGTGGAAAATCCTTTGCAAAGCAAATCTGGGGATTAGATGACTAATGGGTTTGACTTACTTAGTAGAAACTTTCTAGTTGAGAATGCTCAGAAATTGGAGAATCTTCATAAACCTAGATGTCACGATCATCAGTTTTTTCAACCAGCCTCGAGAAAGAAAAGAATGTGAACCGTAACCTTAGACCCAAAAATCTCGGAAATTTGAGAAAACAATTATTTTGGAGGAAGTGTACCTTACGAGAGGGAAATGAACAATTGACCAAGTGGTTGGGCTATCACCACCATAGAATTTAAGTTGATCTGATGAACTGCTCTCACACACATCTCAAGTATGTTTTAAGTAAAATCACGTTTACAACTGTATAATGAACACTCGTCATGAATTATAAGTTTATCTTTTTGCAAAACCTAAAGCAAGAACGGCAAGCTATTTATAGTGTGAATTGTGTTATTGCTTATTTTATTAAGTGAAAGATTATCGTTAGCTAGTTTATTTGAGGACGAATAAAAGTTCAAGTTTGGAGGTGTTTGATAAGTGCAATTTTGTACTTATTGGAACACACAAAAAGGGACGATTATGAGTCATTTTAATTGTTTTCAGTTTAAATGTGCGTTGTTTTCTTATTATTTTAGGAAATAATCAAAATCAAATGTCGATCTGACAAAAAGAGAGTAAACAGAAGAAAAAGGGACTTAATTGCTAAGAAAAGAGACGTCAGGGGCTTGACGTGCAAATATCAAGGAGGAAAATTCAAATTCAGCACCAAAATCAACCATGCGATCGCATGGTTATAATTTGGTGCGATCGCAGGAAGGACAAAAAATAGAATGTTTTTAGTGAAAACCATGCGATTGCATGGGTCAAACGCATAAGAAATCTGGCAGTTTCCTGGTTAAATTAGAACTCTACAACTCCAAAACAAATTAAACTTCCTCAACCACGTTTTGAATAGTTGGTAGACGGTTATAAAAGCCAGAATATAGACATATCGCAGGCGACAAATTTTGGGGAGAACAAGATACAAAGGAAGAGACGAAGATCAAGGCACGGGATTGAAGATCATTGAGCCGAGATCATGGATTTTATTTACTTTTTGTTTTTCTTTCTCTGGATGATGATGAATTCAATTATTGTAATAATTGACGAAATCATGTCCGGCTAAACTTACTTTTTATAGGATGAACGATGAAACCTCGCGTTTTTAATTAATTAGAAGTTTTTCCTTTTTAGTAGTTAATTACTTCTTGGGTTAATTATTCTTTATTCAGTTTTTATATTATTTTAATGCTTGATCACCATTAGAATATATTGTAATCTATATTGAAGTCGAGAGATTCAATATAGATTAAGCACGTGGTATTGAATAACATAGGGTCCATTAATAGATAGATATTACTATTATGCTTTATGAAATCCATTTAGGTGTTCTTGAGATTTTAATGCATGTATTTATGTTCGAAGCTTAATTAGAGATAATTAGGTTCGCATAACATATAGAATTGATTGACCATGGAGAGAGGCTTTTGATTATTTTAGGAACTCCGATTTTCAATCCAAGGTAATTAAGAACTAAAAAGCGATTAACGGATAATTGCTTACAAAGCGTGTATGTGGATTTGTGAATTCTAGTGTTGGTAAAAATTCGAATTCGTTCTCTTCATTTAAATTTGCTTATTGATATTTTAAGTTTAATTAAAATAGTTAAGTTAGTTTTAGAATCACGAACAAAAATCAAATATGTGTTTCTCTATTTTGTTAAAACTTGAGTTATAAATTAATTGATTAAATTGATATCTAGTACTCGTGGGTTCGACACTCTATTTATTACTATATTACTTGTTAACGATCCGTCCACTTGCAGGATTATAATCGCACAACAATGGTCAAGTGGAGTAGTGAAATGAGAAACTCCATTGGTTGCAACAAAAGTAGCAATGGCTATGTATTCTCCAACATTATCAAAGTTTAGTGCTTTTATTTTTTTGTTAGAGTACTTTTCAACAATGGTTTTAAATCTAATAAAAATAGGTTTGATCTCTAATTTTTACTTAATGGGATGTATCTAGTGAAGTGGCCAACAAAGATTACATAATATTTAAAATCATCATTTGAAATTTTGGTCAAGTCCAAACATCTGAAAATATAATTTCAAGAGGTTGAGTAGAGACAAGTTTGGATTTGGAGAATGACAATTTGTTGCTTTTATTACAAAGCAATCACTACAAGAAAAATTAGCTGAAGCAAAAGAATCTAAGCCTACTTTATTGCTTGAAACAATTTGTTTAAGAATGGGAAAGGCTCGATATCCCAACCTATGATGCCACTTAGATCCAGTAGCCTTTATGCTGGAAAATGCAAGAAGTGGATATGATATCGGCCACTCATAGACACCATCTTTAGTTTTGCCCTTCAAAAGTGTTGCCGCCGTGTAAAGTTCATTCATAAGAAAAGTAGATGATAAGAATTAAATTGAAACTTTGTTTGTGTTACAGAATTGGAAAATTGGGATTAATTTTTCTTTTTTTCATATCAGGAACACATTAGACGTTGTATAATTGAAAGCTGTTTGTAGAAGTGGTGAGAGAGGTATAACCAGTATGAATAATAGGGAGACCGAGCAATCTCTAACCATAATGGCATCTGAGCCATCTCTAACCATAATGGCATCCGAGCCATTGTATGTTGTATGCATTGGGAGATTGGTAAGATCAGATGTTACATGATGAGAGGCACCACTGTCTAGGTTTTGTAGATAAAGACAACCCAACACATGTATACAAACTTAGAAAACCCATCTATAACCTGAAACAAGCTCCACGGGCATGGTATCATGAAATTAATTTTTTTCTTTCAACAGTTTTTAAGAATTCATATGCCGATGTTTCTCCCTGTCTTCTCATCACCATTAATGTCGCTGCACAAACCCCTCCGAATTTACCTCCAGTAACTACATCTCCTAAAAGTTGCAATTTTAGGATTTGCCAGCCACCCTCACTCAAAACAACACCACAATACCCAATCTAGATTATATTATCTGGATTCAGCAAGACAAGCTAATCCTTAATTAATGCCATCGTTGGCTCTCTCTCCCTAACTATTATCTCGTTTATTACTCAAGACAAAACTTCTAGTGAAATATGAAACATCTTGGCCAACACATATACCAAGCTAACTTGTGAAAGCATCAAACATGTTAAAAGCCAATTAAAGAAGATAACAAAGGGTCTTGAAAGTGTGACTGAATTTTCATAGGCAATAAAATCACGAGTTGATCTCTTCTTGGAGCACCACTTGATGCAGATGATCTTATAGAAAAGATACTAGAAGCAAGGCCGGTTGTGATATTTCTGGGGCCTGAGGCGAAGTTCAGAAATTAGGCCTCCCAATGGACCCTCAAATTGTATTATGCATTTAAAATCCACAAGACTGTTACGGAACTAATAGCAAACTTAAAACTCGAAAAAAAAAATGACAAACAAAATATATTATACAAAAAAATATATTGTAATATATTGTTAATAAGGCCGAAAATATTCTAAATTATCACTTAACAAAGCCACAATCATATAAGCTGATAATGCTGTAATTATATAAGCCGACAAGACTTCAACTATTTCTAATAAGTCAATAAATAAGCGAGAGATAGCCATTGCTTACTTGAGAGTGAGATTTGAGCGACAATTATGTAATGACAAATGTGAAAAACCAATTTCTTCTTCAGTGAAAAGTGTATCCTCCCATTCGCTAACTTGCATAGAACAAAAAATTTAAAACTAACGACAATATACAAATTTTTTCCCTAGAATATTGACAAAACATAACGACGTTTGTCATAGAGACCACATGAAAAATCAGAGCATTTCCTTTGTTTTTCATCAAAAAGCAAAGGCCATGGAGCACTCAGATGCCAATTTTACTGTAGGAAAACAGAATTCAAAGGAACTAATATCCTTTCTTTTGACAATTTCTAGTTAATTAGTATTGATTTCGAGTGAATCAGTGATTCACCCCGAATTTCTTCATAATTAGAATGAACCAAATTTGATTGAAAATTGTGAAAATAGAACCGTTCATTGTAGAGGCAAAAACTGAATTAGAATGTTTTAAAAATAAATTGTAAATAGTAAAAAATTATTTTCTTATCGCAGGCACTAAAAAATGGTCAGTCCAAACGAATGTCAAAATCTAATTTACAAAATCACAAAATGTAATAGATCTCACAAAAAATTCTAAATAGGCACTTAGAAAATCATATTAATGTATACGAATCATACCTTATATTTTCTGTTTCACACACCAATCAAGAGAGTTGTTCCATTAATTCCATTTTTTGTAGCTTCAGATTTTATTACAGACTCCAAATGAAGTACGTGATCATTTGTATTGAAATAATTTTCCTCATCTACAATTAATAAATTGCATATCTCATTGAGAATGAAGAACTCTTGGGCCTTTTTCTTCAATCAAAGTAAAAAATTTGGCAGTAAAAGTAAACGGTTCTTGTCATTTGAGTTTCTAGTTTCATATACAAGAGAGTATCGCAGAACAGAAAAAGCTTGGTGTGTTGATGGTGGCAACTGTCTTTCTTCCAGAGTTCCCAGTGACTGAAATTGAAATATGAGAATAAGGGTTTCTTGTTGGGCTTGGTTTGTTTGATTGTTTTTTTTTTTAACTTTAGTTTGGTTTTGGGCTTTTTCCATTGGGCCAGAGAACTGCTGTGTTTAAAAATAAAAATTTTTTAAAAAAAAATGAGCCCCTTTTGGTTTTGGGCCCGAGGCGGCCGCCTCACTCGCCTCGGCCCAAAACCGGGCCTGACTAGAAGGACTCGGTAATGCCTACAAGGAACTAGTTCGTGCTGTTCAAGCCAGAGATACCTTACCTTTGAAGAGCTTCATGAAAAGTTGCACAACTTTGAAGCATTAGTGCTGCCAACAAAACCAGAACCATAAATGAATCCAACCAGCAGAAACACATCAAATTGGTGCCCATCATCAAGCTTAGGCTTCAATAACACGTTGTGGCGACCTTCAAACAACAATACAAACTGATCTTCACCATCAACGGGTGGTGGATCAACTTCTACTCCTGGGAATCGACCAACATCTATTAAGCAAAAATCAGAAGTCAAACCTATTTTTATTAGATTTAAAATAATTTTTGAAAAGTAATTTAACAAAAAAAAAAAAAACAATATACTCTGATAATGGTGGAGAATACATAGCCCTCGCCACTTTTCTTGCAACTAATGGAGTTTCTCATCTCAGTACCCCACCACACACACCTGAACATAATGGCTTTTCTGAAAGAAGACATTTTCACATTGTTGAAACCTTTAATTTATAGCATTACTCTTTTGTGCATCTACCTCTAACTTATTGGACTAATGCTTTTGCCACAACAATTTACTTAATTAATCGCATGCCAACTCCCACCCTCAATCTTTCCTCTGTATATGAAAATATCTTTGGGACTGTACCAAACTACTCCAAATTAAAAATATTTGATTGTCTGTGTTTTTCGTGGCTTAGACCATATACACAACTCACAAACTAGAGTCTTGTTCCAAACATTGTGTCTTTTTATGATATTCTTTAACTCAGAGTGTCAACCATTTTCTTAATCTTTCCACGTCCAAAATCTATGTTTCTTAGCATGTCAAGTTTGTTGAATATTAATTACCTCGACTCCAATCCACTTCTATTGCCACTTGGATTCTCCAACCAATCTGTGTCCCCTCATCTCCATAACCACAACTCAATTCACCATCTCTAGTAAAGGCTCCTCAACAGTTGCATAGCAAAGCTCCAACAAAAATTGTCGTGCTTGACACCCTCTCTTCTGGAATTTTACTTGAACATATTCCAGGAGACGTAATTGCTAGAGGTAAGTTTAATAGGAGTTTGTGCAACGACATTAATGGTGATGAGGGTGTAATGAGGGTCATTGGCATGTTAATGGTGGTGAGAGTTGAGCTGGTGGTCATGGCTAAAATATTGGATTGGCTGTCTTTTGAAGATAGCTCTGATACCATAAGATAGCTTGGAAAAAATAATGTTCCATTGATCAACATAAGCACATATATATACATCAAGAGAGTAACAAACTTATCCTATAAAATAGAGTTGTTCAAACTAACTCCTAAGTAACTTATCCTTTAGATAATACAAAAAGAATAACTTATCCTATAGATAATACAAAGATAATAAATCAAAAATAACTTGCTAAAACTAAGGAGATGATTTAATCTTCAATTAAAGATAAAATAAATTTATATCAAAAAGTGACGTGACATTTTTTATCAGCTTGCTGATATTTTTGTGGTGAATGGGCCTTTAATGGAAAAAGAAACGATGAATCTTATTGACCACTGATAAAGTGGGAGATGCAATGGTTGAAGACTATTCGATGTGTGAATTGGAAATGTTTGAATAAGTTGAGCTAAAGTATATTTGTAGAGAGTGTCTATCGAGATTCCTTCTCTTTGGGGTAGAAATGGTTCTATATATAGGCACGATAAAGGTTGACACTGCCTTTGTCACTTCAATCACCTAGTATGAGTATATGAACCACTCAAGTACCTTTCCATGATTGAGATTGGTTGTGGAGGGTGGTTTGTCAATGCCATGATAGCCTATAGGCTAGTCTCCGAGCTTAGGACATTGTCCCATTAGGGACGCTGATTGGTAGGATTGGTAGGCGTAGTATGCAACTTGGAGACAAGCCATTGTTTGGATAATAATTAAATCAAAATGGTGAAGTATGATTTGTTCTGGCCTACTTGCAATGAGTGGTCCCTAAGTTTATTTCGAACTTGTTACACAATGGGTGAACACATCGAACATATGTTAATTAAGAATAATATCTCGACCTCTTCGAGAGCTGAGTTGAGCATCTCTTTGGTGATTTTATATTTTCAGAGGGGGTCACTTATTGATTGGATGGTCTACATTCCAGGTCAGATTTTCTTGCTTTGTCATCACTATGATTATAATAATATATAGCCCATCAAGGCTCTGGCCATATCTTAGCATATGTTTGGCATAACTTAAATTATAATTTCAGCTGGTCAAACTAGTCAAACATAATTTTCATCCACACATTTCATGGGACCCACTACTTACAACCACTTTTTATCCACACATTTACCAACTGCTTATAATATAAGCACTTAAATTATAATTTCATCACCACCAAACATATGCTTAATTTAGTTCAAGCCTTTTCTGAGGTCAGAAGTTAGACTAGTGATGAGCTACATCACTTGATCTCGTACCATACTTTAGGTGGTGACAACTAAATAAAAGGAGTGTTCAAAAGACATACACTTGCGACCCATCCGTTGCAAGGGAATTGCAACTGTCATATTTCAATTTAATGTAGCTTGAACGGGAAGCTTTCTCAATGGATCCAGACCGTTGATTTGAATTTTCTGACTTCACACCAGTCACACGTGGATGGTGGAGATTAACTCGAGTGTTGTTAAACAAGTTCTTTCTTCCTTCTCTCCACTTTGCAAGTTGTTCTCCATTATCAGAAGTGTAACGCTCCGAAAATTCATAAAATTTGTATATTCAATAATTCTAGTTGGACATGTCCCAATTGACATCAAATAGAATTTTATTTAAGGTAATGTCAGAATTAGAGAAAATGAAATAGGATTATTAAATCCATTTTGAGTAACCATTTCCTTTATTAGTTATTTTAAGTTCATCATTTAACGGGTTTTTGAATCGAAAGAAATGTTGCAAAGTACGATGTGAGTACTTCGAAATATATATATATATATATATTTATTAAGCATACGTATTTGTTGACAAGTAATAGTAAGATGAGTAAAAAAAGATATCGTTTTGACGAAGGCTTTGATTTTCACTTAGATTCAATTGATTGTAGCTTAAAATATAAACACACAATAACTATTTGATCAATTTTTAATTTATGAATCTATACAAAATTAACTATGTGAACGGTGTGCACATAATGATTGTTAGAGAGAAACTCAAGTAGACAAGCTATGTTAGGAATCCGACTCCACCATTAGTATCTATTTTATTTCTTGAAACCCCACTTTCTAATCTAATTTATGTTTAATTTGACAACCGATTATCTTAAGCTATGTAATAATCTCTTTTGAGTAGAATTAGACCTATTTTCATATACGATCCAAAATAATCCTAAGATTGTCTAATTTGATTGCACCAACCATATAAAATTATTTGTAATTTGTATAAGACTTAATGTTTAAAAACTATAATGAGCTACAACTATTTTGATCATCAGGAAGCAAAATAAGTCTCAAACACGTTCAAATGGTAACCAATCATTGAAACGGACATTCAAACTATGGCATAATCAAACAAACACAAATTTATATTAGAAACAGTAATTCTTGAATTAAAACTTCCGCAAATAGTTTATATCATTATCCATAGCATATAAATATTTACTCTACCATGATTTGATTACAAAAGCATGAAAATAATTGAGAATTCATCAACTGTATTGTTTAATTACAAGAAGAAGCATGTAAATATGGAATTCGTCCTCGTTGAAAGTCTTCAAGTGAGTGCCCAATTGTGCTCACTGTCTTTCTTGCTTTGAATCTCATCAACAATTAGCCAGAAGAATAAATTTCGTCTCAAACTCATGCCTTCGTCCTCTTTTTTCTCTAATTTTTCGAACCCTAGCTTCACACAGTCTCTCCTATTTATAGCCTTGAAAATAGGGTTGAAAATCGTGGCCAAACCGCTTAAGCGGACAAAGTAGGGGCTTCCATTGGGGGTTTGCTTGCTCGGGCGAGCCATTTTTGTTGCAACCGGGAAATTTTCAAACATTTACGTTGAAATTTCTATTTAAATTTTAAAAAAAAATTAGTTAGTTCATTGCGTCGATCTGATACTCCTCAAAATTTGAATTTAATTGTTTGGTCATGATTATTGTCACGCACACTTGTCCTTGAATTATTTTAAAATGATGAAATATTCATTTAGTTCTTACTTGACAACTTATATTGTAGCGACCGGAATTGTTTTGCTTTTAAATTTCAAGAAAATAAATTTTAACTTATGACGTTGCTACGAACTTCCTAGTACGTCTTAAACATTTTTAGTCACGAAAATTTTGTTGCATATGGTTGTCTTATTTTTATGTGACGAATATAAAATTTTGTCAATTACCAAGACCAATATTTTTCATGCCAATTAAACATCAAAACAACCTCTTATTCCAACTAGAAAAGCACATCCAAATGGCCCATAATCTCATGCCAAATTAAACACCCAAACACACCCTTATTTCCTGTTAGTCTCAACAAACCACCATAGTAGATCAAGTGTCCCAATCGATTGTGCCACAATTCTGTATAATTAGTCTTCGAAACACGACATCTATTTTAGTGTCAAGTAGATAACATTTATCACTAGACCTAATACCACGCAAGATACCATTACAATCATATTTCAAAACTTTGCATGATTTCTTGATAACATAACAAATAGATCAGTAACGCACAATTGACCTACACTAATCAGATTAGCTTTTAAACCTATAACATACATAACTTATTTTAAATGGGGCAATCCATTAATCAGGATGGTACCTATACCCTCAATTTGACCTTGTGCCCCATCACCAAAGGTAACCAGACCACCTACATAACTCTTGTAGTTAGTTAGGAAGAAGTGATTTTTTCGTCATATGTATACACAACATAACTTTCATCAAGTTGATGTTTCTTTTGTCTACTAATAAAGTTCTTCTTAGACGCACAATGAAAAAAGTCATGTCCAAGCTACATTTAAAAACGTATTGAGATTTACCTTTACGTATTGGGGCTTGGTAACTTGGTTGTTTGACTGAAAGGAACTGAATTGGAGTCTTGACATTGGTCAGTAGCTGTAGAGGCAAGTCGGGTTTAACTCTAATTGCAGTGTGTTGAGTTCTATCTGGATCCAGCAGTCCAAATGCTAGTGCATGTTTATTTGACAAATTCAACCTGGTTCGATACCTTTTCTTTTCCCTTTTAATCATATCCCAAGCCTTTTTTGATATTTGTAGTCTTTCTATAGCTTAGCACTTCACTTAGACGAAAGGCTCCAATTGTTAGTTGCTCAACCATTTCATTTGACTAATTCAATTCATCAAATAATTCCATAATTTGATTCTTCTTATCCTTTTGGAGTTTAGTTAGAGTATCATTTTCATCATCAACTGCTGCCTTCTCATCTTCCAAAAATTCCATCATCACATAAAGAGTGGGGTTCTTCTCTTGTTTGTCTTCTAATTTTTTATTCAAGCTAATACAATTAGAACACATATGACTTGGTTCTTCTGATGAAATATCCAAGGAGTCAGAACTTGGAGTAAAGCTTTGCACATAATCAGTACCAGATTGTAAATTTATAGTCAAAGAGGTTACCAGATTGGCACCACTTATGTCGTCCTCATCTAAATCTGATTCTCCATCATCGTCTTCACTTCAAGTAATATTCATGGACTTCTTGGTACGAGATTTATTCAGTGTATTGGCACACTCATAAGCTATGTTTCCAAATCCTTCATACTCATGACATTGAATTTGATTTTCATATAATGTAGTGGGATTTGGCCATGTGTTGCTTGCAAATCTATTCTTTTGTTGTGGTAGAGTTTTCAAGTTCTTTCATTTCTGGTTGATATTTAGGAACTTTTTAAATTGTTTGATGATCGTGGCTATGTGTTTATTAGTTTACTCTTCTCACTATCAACCTCTTCTTCATCTTTTTCAATTTTGAAGGCAATACAAAATTCTTTTCCTTTCTTTATCCTTTCTAGTTGCAATTCGTAATGATCCCACTAATTCTTCAACCTTCATTTTCTTAATCTTTTTATGTTCTTCAATGGTAGCTACTTTGGAGTAAAAATGATCAGGCAAGGATACGAGAATCTTCTTCACAATTTTGCTCTCCGGGCATTTCTTCCCCAAGGCATAGGCCGAATTGGTGATGTCACTGAACTTGGCATAGAAGTCCTTGAACTGTTCATCATCTCTCATGGTCACTTGTTCAAAATCTAGTGTAAGCATCTGAAGCTTAGATGACTTAACAATGGAGGTTCTATAATGAGCAATCTGTAGAATGTCCTAAACTTCCTTAGCAACCTGACATGTAGAAATCAAATGAAACTGATTAGAATCTACAAAAAAAAAAAAAAAATGGTATTTAAAGCTTTATAATTCCAATTAGCATAATTAAAATCAATTGTCATCCACTCTTCTGCCTTTTTCTCTCTTTCCTCACTATTTTCAACAACCGTGGGTGCTTTATAACCATAGACAATAGAATGCCAATTTTTTTTTTTTTTAATCAATGGTTTGGATATAGACTTAAATCCTAATTTTCTAATAGGTATAATTAGTTCTATCTAAAACTGCAAGTCTAAACGGTGCCCCGTCCTTTTCTAGGTTTTCGGATCACTCTTATAATAGTGTATCCTCTCTGATACAAATTGAAAGTTCTAATACCTAGATAAATCAATTTACATTCAATTTAAACCCGTAAAAATAGTGGACAAATATGTAGTCAGAGTTCTGACTCACACAAATAGATTCAAGTAGTGTGTAGCATCTTGTTATTGAATGCAAAAATTAGAGACGTAAAATAAATATGAACAGCAGATGTATTGTAGTAAATCTTGAAGGAAAACATCTACGGACCCCCATGCTATAGGTAAAAACAATCCACTAATAATTTCAATTAAAAATTCAATAGTATCCAGTTTTTGTAATTTCACAAAATTAACAAAATAACAATTAAAAGAATTTTGATCAACTCCCCTTCGATACTTTTTCTTTTGCCTTGTTGATGAAGTAGAATCAAATCCATCGGTTTTGACTTTATCACTACTTCCTTATTATAAAACACCACTTGGATTAAAACCCCCCGTCATTAACTTCACGCCAAGTAGCTTGATTAAAATATCTGACCGTTCTTTTAGCACCGATTATTTTTTATTCTTCAATGTCTTTGAATATGTCTTTTTCTTTGAAAATAATCAATAAAGCAACATGTCTTGTTATTTCTCCATGAATTCGGCCACCCTAAGCTTATTGAACAAGATGTAAAAATTGTGATTTCAAAGTATTAACTCATTAATAATTTTTTGGGGTTTTTTCAGAAATAACCACAATAAATAAAATATTTCTTAAAATACTATCATATTTTTTTTATTTTAAAAATACTGTTTTTTTTGTAACACTTGTTTTTACATCTGTTATTTTAGTTATAATAACTGTGTTACATTTGTTATTAACAAACATAACAAATGTAACAACAAGTATTACAAGAATAAAAAACATTAATTTTAGAATAAAAAAAGTTAAATAGTATTTTTTAAATTATTTTATAATTTGTAGTATATGGTGGAATTATCACTAATTTTTAACCTTACTAATACATAAAGTAATAATCAATTACGAAATTATTTCTCACCTAAAGAAAATAATCAATTACAAAATTATTTCGTAAGTCATCAATGATCCGACTAATTCTTCAACCTTCATTTTTTTAATCTCCTTACGTTCTTCAATGGTAGTTACTTTGGAGTGAAAACAATCAGGCAAGGATAGAGGAATCTTCTTCACAATTTTGTTCTCCGAGTATTTCTTCCCCAAGGCATAGGCCGAATTGGTGATGTCACTGAGCTTGGCATAGGAGTCCTTAAACTGTTCATCATCTTTCATAGGCCAGTTGTTTAAAATCTAGTGTAAGCATAGACAATAGAATACCATTTTCTCTCTTTTCTCACTATTTTCAACAACTGTGGGTGTTTTATAACCATAGACAATAGAATGACAATATTTTTTTTATCAGTGGTTTGGATATAGACTTGAATCCTAATTTCCAATAGGCATAATTAGTTCCATCTAAAACTGCAAGTCTAAACGGTGCCCCGTCCTTATCCAGGTTTTCGGATCACTCTTATAATAGTGTATCCGCTCTGATACGAATTGAAAGTTCTAATACCTAGATAAATCAATTTAAAAGTCAATTTAAACCCGTAAAAAATAGTGGACAAATATGTAGTCAGAGTTCTGACTCGCACAAGTATGTTCAAGTAGTATTCATAACAGCTTGTTATTGAATGCAAAAATTAGTGAAGTAAACTAAATATGAACACCAGCCATATCGTAGTAAATCTAGAAGGAAAACATCTACGTGCCCCCATGCCATGGGTAAAAATAATCCACTAACAATTTCAATTAAAAATACAATAGTATCCGAGTTTTGTAATTTTATAAAATTAACAAAATAACAATTAAAAGAATTCATATCAACCCCCCTTTGATACTTTTTCTTTTGACTTGTTGATGAAATAGAATCAAATACATTGATCTTGACTTTATTACCACATCCATATTGTATTTGGTCACAAACATCATTTGGATTAAAAACCCCCGTCATTAACTTCACGCCAAGTATCTTGATTAAAATATCGGAACGTTCTTTTAGCACCAATTGTTTTTTATTCTTCAATGTCTTTGAAGATGTCATTTTCTTTGAAAATAATCAATAAAGCACCATGTCTTGCTATTTCTCCATGAATTCGGCCGCCCTAAGCTTATTGAACAAGATGTAAAAATTGTGATTTCAAAGTATTAACTCAATAATAATTTTTAACCTTACTAGGCGCATGTTTGGTAGTGCCGAAATTATTTTTTAAGTGCTTATATTATAAGTTATTGGTGAATGCGTAGATAAAAAATAGGTTGTAAGTTGTGGGTCTTATGTAATGTGTAGATAAAAAATATGTTTGACTAGCTAAACTTATAATTTAAGCATTTCTAAGCATGTGCTAATACATAAAGTAATAATCAATTACGAAATTATTTCTCACCTAAAGATCTACAATAAAGATGGCAAGAAATAGCCCCCAAGGGTATAGACAAGTTGGTAAGGCCTGAGGTGACGTAGGGAGAAATAATCCGGCAACGCATGTTCGATTTCCGTGTGTGGCAGATTTTCACTGAAATATTGTGGGGGTCTGTCCTGGGAGTTGGCCTGTTGGCTTTCTTCCTCAAGTCCCTGCCACTGGTGAACATCTCTCGATTTACAACCCGCCTGGTCAAGAAACCTCTGACACAGGTGGAGGAGTTTCGGTTTCAAGACACTTATCAGAAGATGACAAGAAATATTAGTAGAAAAGAAACCAAAAGATTTTCTATATTTTTAGAAAGAAAATATTAGGAAAGTCATAATTAATTGAACAACCTTATATCTTTTTTCTTAAACAAATCTAAAAATATATGAGATGGTATATAATTTAAAATACACAATATGTTATTTATTTTGACATTATGATAATTTATTTAAATACTTTAAATAATTACGTAATGAAAATAACCATGACCTTGACCACATCACTATACAAATTTCGGCTGATGGAGAAAGACTGAGTCCATGGACTTCTTGTCTGACGCTAAGCTTAATCCAATGAGTTTTCACCGCGTACCATTTCGAGAATTTTCAAGGAAATAAAGGGTTAAATGGGTTTTCAAAAGTAGAAACAAAACATAATTTATGCAATTCTTGGAAGGAGCTCTACATAAAATTAAACAGCAATGAACTCTTATTATATTCTGCTTTTTTAAATGGACGTACAGTGATTGACTTTACGCGGATAATCACAGCCAAAATTTCATTGAATTATTTGTATTGTTTGAATCGCAGTGTCCCCACTCGCGCACAGAACAGAATGATTATTTGTTTTGTGTTCCATTGATCAACACAAGTATATATATACAACAAGAGAATAAATAACTTATCCTGTAAATTAGTGTTGTTGAAACTAACTCTTAAGTAACTTATTTTTTAGATAATATAAAAATGATAACTTATTCCATAGAAAATACAATGAAAATAAATCAAAAATAAATTGCTAAAACTAACGAGATGATTTAATCTTTTGTTAGACCTCTCAAGAAGGACTTCGAGGGAAGTCCAATCTCATGTTTGAGTTGTGGAAATCATTGGCAACGAAGAGGCTTAGTGAGTGCATAAGCTATTTGATCGTATGAGTGTAAGGAATTGAGGTATACATACACAGCGGAAAATAAATATTCAATTCCTATAAGTTCGGATCAACCTTGCACTTAGAGAGAATTCGTGATAGGAGTTTACCTTGATGAACACCGTGGAAACTGATTCTCTGATTAGTTGGAGGTGCGATCTTCAATACCACAGCTATCCAGATGTCCAGCCTCCAATGGTGATCCACACAGTAAGAACAGATCTGGACTTCCACAATCAACAACAGATGAAAGCAGAACTTTTGGGAGAAATTGATTGGGTTGTCTTTTTCTTTGTGCTAGCAAGTAATATAAAACAACTCTAATGATTAATCTGTTGTGGTCTTGTATATATAGGTAGGGCTAACCCTAGCCCTAGTTCTAGTCCAACTAGAACCCATCAACAAACGGGCCCAATTAATTAATCTAATTAATTAATTTGGTCCAATAGGGAATTAAGTCCGACCCAACTATTTGGACCTTGGACATTAATTCTTACAATCTCCCACTTGGACAAGGTCCAATTCCAGATGCTCAATTCTCACTTTATGTGTGTGACCTATTATGTTCCCTTTCACGATGGCAAACGCAGTGATATTCTAATCGATTCACCAAGATCGATCAATTCACTTCCCCGTCCAAGATTGACATCTAGCAATGTGTCAAGGCAATCCATGTGAAGGAAAATGTCATGTGGTATGACAGAACCAATATATGCGCGGTTACCGTGGAAATATAATCCCTTCATCAATATAACCCAATTGGTTAAGAGATATGGATCAGCGTCAATCTCATTTCAACCAATTATGTTATTCACCTCAACTCTTCGTTGATCTAATCTAGTTATGATTGAAACATTTTTCAACTCATAACTCCACCCTGGCCGAGGAAATTTATATCAACTTAAGTGGGCAAAATGCAGGTTATAATCTCCTACTTTTCAGGAGTGACGAATCCTCATATTGGACATTCACAACCTTCATATGATTCTCACTATACCCGTACGACGTCTTCTTGGTGACCCAAATCTTCGAGCCCCATCAAACGCTCGCCAAAGTACAGTGGTCCTCATATAAGATTCTATGATGTCCTCAAGTCAAAAGACCAAATCCACAACCGCGAATTAGAGATTTACCACTGACGCTTGGATAGTTATCCATGTGGAATCTCTAGGTGGATCATCCAATGTCATGTTCTCATAACAATGCATTCATGTGTTCATTCAGATGTCCCTCTACATCTTAGCTCGTGAGATCAGCTACTTTCTTTAAAAGAAATGCAACACATGCTAGTCTATCCGCAATAATGATATCCGTATCTCATTATTACTATGACTAGGGAAATTTCAAGAATAAGTTATTTATAACTTGTATCTCACAACCACAACACCTTGTGATTAACAAGTTACTATGAACTTTTCTTCGGACTCTATTATTTTAAATAATAATAATAAAATTTAAATAATAATAGATCTGCCATTAAAATGTAGACAAAATATTTAATTAATAAAATTATTCATACACTTCGATGTCTAACAAAGAGTATATAAAACGTCCCATACAAACTAGATCCAATCACTCATGTATCTAATACTAATAGATTTAGCATGACTATCATGCTTGTGCTGGGACAACGGCTTTGTCAAAGGATCTGCTACATTGTCATCAGTTGGGACTCTTTCTATCTTTATGTCATTTCTCAGGATTACCTGGGTTCCTTCGCTTGTGCGATGGCTCCATTGTTATCGCAATACAAAGATATTGGATCAACAATGCTAGGAACTACTCCAAGTTCTGAAATGAACTTCTTGATCCAGACCGCTTCCTTTGCTGCTTCTGAAGCAGCTATATATTCGGCTTCTGTAGTTGAATCAGCAGTCGTATCTTGTTTGGAATTTTTCCAACTGACTGCACCACCATTTAGAGTAAATACATATCCAGATTGAGATTTTCTATCGTCTTTATCAGACTGAAAGCTAGCATCGGCATAACCTTGAACTCTAAGTTCATTTCCTCCATACACCAAGAACATGTCCTTAGTCCTTCTCAAGTACTTAAGGATGTTCTTGACTGCGATCCAATGTTTCTCGCCAGGGTTCGCTTGGAACCTGCTTGTGACACTTAAAGTATATGAAACATCTGGTCGAGTACATAGCATGGCATATATGATAGATCCTATTGCTGATGCATAAGGAATTCTATCCATGCGATCATTTTCAATTTGTGTCTTTGGACACATCTCTTTTGAGATATAGATCCCATGCTCGATGGGACAGAGTCCTCTCTTGGACTCTTCCATGCTAAATCTTCTCAAGACTTTATCTATGTACGTAGATTGAGATAGGCCGAGCATTCTTTTAGATCTATCTCTATAGATCTATATTCCGAGAATGTATGCTGCCTCTCCCATATCTTTCATGGAGAAATTTTTGAATAACTACAATTTTACTAATTTTAGCATTGGGACATCGTTTCCTAATAATAGTATGTCATCCACATACAAAATTAGAAATACGACTTTACTCCCACTAACCTTTTTATACACACATGGTTCATCTTCATTTTTGATAAAATCAAACGTTTTGATTGTCTCATCAAAACGAAGATTCCAGCTCCGAGAGGCTTGCTTTAATCCATATATGGATTTATGTAGCTTGCATATCTTGTTTGGCTCTATAGATTCAAAACCTTCTGGTTGTGTCATGTACACATCCTCACTAAGATTCCCATTAAGGAATGCGGTTTTAACAACCATTTGCCATATCTCATAGTCATAATATGCCGCTATTGCAAGCAGAATCCGAATTGATTTAGACATGGCTACTGGTGAGAAAGTTTCATCAAAGTCAATTTCTTGTTTTTGCTTGTAACCCTTCGCAACCAATCTTGCTTTGTAAGTATGAACATTACCATCCATGTCGACCTTTTTCTTGTAAACCCATTTACAGCATATTGGTTTTACCCCTTTAGGCGGGTCAATCAAGGTCCAAACCTTGTTTTCATACATGGAGTTCATTTCAGATTCCATGGCTTCCTGCTATCTCTTTGAGTCAATAATTGACTTCGATTCTGTGTAAGTAATGGGTTCATCTTCCTCGATTAGCAATGCATCATTGGTAATTAAGATATCGTATCTCCTAGGAGGACGAATGACCCTACTCGACTTTCGTAGAGCTGCTGTGTCCTCGGGGACTAAAGGTTCTCCATTTTCAATCTGTGCCTCGTCAAATGCAGGCTCAGCCATTGATTCATCTAATTGGTCGATTTTATTAGTGGTTTGTTGAACTTCTTCAAGATCTACTTTGCTCCCACTGCCCTCTCTTAGAATGAACTCTTTCTCTAAGAATATAGCATGTTTCGATATGATGACCTTCATCTCGATGGGATTGTAGAAATAGTATCCAACAGTTTCTTTTGGATATCCCACAAATAAACATTTATCAGATTTAGCTTCTAGCTTGTCTGATTCTACACGCTTCACATAAGCGTCGCAGCCCCAAATCTTTATGTATGAAAGATTGGACCTTTTTCCTTTCCATAACTCGTATGGAGTTTTATCGACCGATTTAGATGGGACACGATTTAGTGTGTGACATGCAATGTTAAGTGCATATCCCCAAAACGATTTTGGGAGAACTGCGCGGCTCATTATTGATCGCACCATATCTAGCAAGGTGCGGTTTCTCCTTTCTGATACACCATTTAGTTGTGGTGTATACGGTGGAGTCCACTGCGAGAGAATTCCATTCTCTTTTAGATAGTCTAAAAACTCACCCTTCAAATATTCTTCACCTCGATCAGATCTAAGTGTTAGAATATTTTTTCCAGTTTGCCTTTCTACCTCTTGCTTGAATTCTTTGAACTTTTCGAAGGCTTCGTGCTTGAATTTCATCAAGTAGATGAAACCATATCTAGAATGGTCATCTGTAAGCGTGATGAAGTAAGAAAAGCCACCTCTAGCATCTGTAGACATTGGTCCACATATATCAGTATGTACGAGTCCCAAAATATTTGCAGCCCTGACTCATTTTCCAATAAATGGGGTCTTGGTCATTTTGCCCATCAGGCATGACTCACATCTATCAAATGATTCATAATCATTTGAATCCAAGTATCCATCTTTATGTAACTTGGTGATGCGTTTTTCATTTATATGACCCAGTCTGCAATGCCAAAGGTATGAGTTGTTAACTTTATTGCCTTTATGCCTTTTGTTGTTTATACTCATTATAGGACATTCTAAGTCTAGAATATAGATGCCATTAAAAAAATTCCCACATCCATAAAACACATCATCAAGATATAAAGAACAACGTTTATCCTTAATCTTAATGAAAAACCCATCCATGTCCAAACATGAAATAGAAATGATGTTCTTAGTAATAGCAGGAATATAATAGCAGTCTCTATAAAACAAGGCCCGAAGGCAACGGTAAAAAGTATGTTCCTACAGCCAAGGCAGCAACTCTTGCTCCATTCCCAACGCGTAGGTCTACTTCTCCCTTTTGCAGTAATCTACTGTTCTTTAGCCCCTGCATATTTGTGCAAATATGAGATCCAAATCCGGTATCTAATACCCAAGAAGCTGAAGGAGTAGATAAATTAATTTCAATGAAAAAGATACCTGAAGTAGAAGCCTCAGTAGACTTCTTTCCCTTCAAGGTAGCCTTGCAGTTCCTCTTCCAATGTTCTTTGTTTCCACAGTGAAAACAAGGATCATCAGACTTGGATTTTGTCTTGTCTGCTTTGACTGTTTTTCCAGCAGATTTGGCCTTCTTGGATCCTTTCTGAAAGGTCCTTTTTGATTTCCTCTTAGTGCCCTTAGAGGTATCAATAGCCAAAATTTGTCCCTTTCCTTTGTTTATATTGGGCTCAACAGTCTTTAGCATGTTCAGCAACTCAGACAGGGTACATTGAATCTTATTCATGTTGAAGTTCATGATGAACTGCGAAAAGCTATCAGGCAGGGACTGTAGAACCAAGTCAATACTCAGCTCGTGGTCCATGGCATAACCCAATTGGTTTATTTTTTCAATATAACCAATCATTTTCAGTATATGAGCACTGACTGAAGATCCTTCTGCCATCATACATCTGTATAACTTTTTGGATGTTTCATACCGTTCAGTGCGTGACTGTTCATCATACAACTCTTTGAGATGAATTATAATGGTATAAGCATCCATACCCTCGTGCTGCTTTTGTAACTCAGGTGACATAGCTGCAAGTATCACACATGTTGCAGTATTTTCGTCATCGCTGTGTTTATTACACTTTCTCTGGCGTAGCCTCCTCAGTAGGAGCTTCCGGCATAGGTTGCTCAACGACATATCCAATTTTTTCATGCTTGAGAACAATTCTCAAACTGCGGTGCCAATCCAGAAAATTTGGCCCGGTAAGTTTGTTGGCATCCAATATGCCTCTCAAATTCATATGGTTACTCATGATTCAATACTGAAATAACAAGACAGAAAATTAATTAAATATAGAAAATTAATTTAATTATGGACTTGTATTAAATTAATTGTACTCCCACTGTTTAAATTGAATTAATAACCCTCAAACATTAATCAATAGAACCGGTCAGATTCCCAGTGGGCTAGGATCCCTTTTGTTTTATTAGAACCTTGAGTGACTCAACAAATCCTAGTAAAACATCCGGGTAGATACTTCTATCAATCACATCTCTATGTGACTCCTAAATCATCAAGTAGACAACTTATTGTCGCACACATCTTATGTGTTTACTTGATTGTGCCCCTAAAATTCTATTTCCTTGAGTGACTCAACAAAAAATAAAATTTTAGTTAAATTCGACCCATTGTTCAGAAACATCAAATGTTTCATAGTAATAAACATATCCATGAGCGAGCAACCTTGAGTGACTCAAGAAACTAACATCGATAATGGACTCTGGTTTTTCACTATAACAATAGAAGGCACGTTGTATTAACCATTTAATACGAATTTAATATTTTTGATAAAGAGGGGTTTGTCTCATCATAATTATGTATATATATTAATTAACATCTAACATACAATAAATCATACATAATAATAAGCGTGAATGATTATGGACTTTATCTATCTAATTTTCTTGAGCCAAAAAGAAGATTAGTTGATCAATTCCTAAGGGACGTTACATTCGTTCATCGAATGCTAAATGCAATCATCTCCATCTTCTGCTGCAACCTGTATCCTATACTAGTTGGCACGCAGGCCCTGATCAATAGACACGCAGGCCCATAATAATTAAATAACTCGAAAATCTAATTAAATAAATAATAGGCTCGCAGGCCCAACCAATAAGCAACAGGAATAATTAACCATACAACCAATCACATGGGTCGAGTCCATAATCATCCACTAAACATCCATTTTAATATCTAATATTAAAAATATATTAATTTCTAAATTTGCAGCTTTGACAGTATAAGTCTAAACCTTTTAGACATTTTGGAACAGACTAGACAGAATTAAATAATTAATCTAATTAATTACTTAATTTTTCAATAATAAAATTAATCAATTAACCAATTAACCAATTAATTTTATTCAAATAAGGGGATTTTTCAAAAAATTATTTTATCTCTCAATTTAAAGTCACACTCTAATTGAAGATAAAATTTGTATAAGGTCAAAATTGTAATTTTATAAAATAAAGTCAAAATTTAATCTGGTCAAAAATTCAAAATATTGTTTAAAAACGATTTTAATTAATTTTGAATATTTGACCAACATTAAAAGAATTAATATTTACAATTTTCCAAAAATAATTAAAATTACATTTAAGACCTTAATTTTTCATTTTAATGTTTGAGGACTTGATGTGTAATTTCTAAAACTGCACGGTCAATCCTTAAAATTTAAAACAGTGGTCCATCAACGCAATTTCACAAATTGCACGAAAAAAAAACTTTTTCTGAATTTTTAAAGCAGTGGGCCTTCTTATGCAATTTCGTAAATTGCACAAGAGACCCTTTTCTTTCCCTTTTGAAATTAGGGGGCTTCTCATGCAATTTCTTAAATTACATGGGAGGCCCCTACCCCCAATTTCCAAAAACGCAGAAACCCTAAAAGGGTTCTGCAAAGATGCCATTGCCGTCGCTGATTTGCGGCGGCGATTGCTTTCACTTTGATGTGGCTGCGCCGGTGTCCAATACCGCCGGCCACCGCGAACTGACCATCGAACACTGCTGTTCGATGCGGCCTTCGCAAACATGCGCTGCTGCTAATAGCAGCGGCGCTTTGGCTATTTCCGCCGCGAAATCAGCGGCGGAGACCGTTGATTTCGCGAGGCAATCTGCTTCCTTCTAATGGGAGCAGATTCGCCGTCAACAGTCGCCGCTGGTGGCGCTTCCAAAGTGCCGCCGCGGTTGGTGACACACTTCTGGCCATATCGTCTCGTTCCAATTAAATCCAAAACAATTTCAGATCGTAGTTTTAAAAATTCACAATTTTATTTTAAACTGTCAAAACTCAAAACAAATTAATATGCCAATAACGATTATTGTTCAATTCATTAAAACACTCTAACGAACTCTAACAAGTAACAAGGTAGGCTCTGATACCACTGTAAGGAATTGAGGTATACATGCACAGCGGAAAATAAATATTCAATTCCTATAAGCCCGGATCAACCTTGCACTTAGAGAGAATTCGTGATAGGAGTTTACCTTGATGAACACCGTGGAAACTGATTCTCTGATTAGTTGGAGGTGCGATCTTCAATACCACAACTGTCCAGCCTCCAATGGTGATCCACACAGCAAGAACAGATCTGGACTTCCACAATCAAGAACAGATGAAAGCAGAACTTTTGGGAGAAATTGATTGGGTTGTCTTTTTTTTTGTGCTAGCAAGTAATGTAAAATAACTCTAATGATTAATCTGTTGTGGCCTTGTATATATAGGTAGGGCTAACCCTAGCCCTAGTTCTAGTCCAACTAGAACCCATTAACAAACGGGCCCAATTAATTAATCTAATTAATTAATTTGGTCCAATAAGGAATTAAGTCCGACCCAACTATTTGGACCTTTGACATTAATTCTTACAATGAGGACATGTGACCAACACGAATAGCACCATTTTGAACTTAATCTCTAATAAAGTGAAAATCAATGGCAACGTGCCTCGCTCTCAAATGAAATACTGGATTTGAAATTAATTGATTGGGCCTGATGTTATCGCAATATATTACCAGACAGCAGGGAAGCGTAATACCAAGATCTGAAAGTAGATAGCAAATCCATATGATTTCAGCAGCACTATTAGCAACCGATCGATGCTCTGCCTTGGTAGAAGATCTAGCAATAGCCCTTTGCTTTTTAGAACTCCACGACACATGATTTTTTCGAGATAAACAATATAAGCAGCTTTGGATGAAAATTTGTCTCTGTCTCCTGTCCAATCAGCATCAGAAAATGCATACAAGCTAAGAGATGAATCATGCTAAATTTGTAAGTCATCATTAATGGTTCAAACTAGATAACGTAAAAGGCGCTTTACATAGGACCAATGCTCAGTGGTTGGATAATGCATGTACTGAAAAAACTTGTTGACAGCAAAGGCAATGTCTGCCCACTATTGTTCTGTATTAAGAAGGATTAGATAAAGAAGAGTCTGAGTGTAACGTAAGAGAATGACTGGTTGGCATTGGAGTGAGAACTGGTTTGGCATCGTGCATTTGAGTTTGTGTTAAGAGGTCCTGAATATGGAGTCGCTGAGAGATTAGCACACCATTCTTGTTGGGGACAACTTCTACACCCAAAAAATTAGTTAACAAACCAAGATCCTTAATGGAAAACCGTTGTGCAAGAGCAGTCACAAATCGATACTCATCGAACATAGCTCGACCCCGATTATGATCTTTGAGGGCTAGTGTCATTGTGGTTAGTTCAAGGTCATTGGAATTGGTTAATTGAATGCGTTGGTTCTTTTTTTTATTTTATGGGTTTGTGAATGTAGTTCTTGACTCTGGTAGTCATTCTGTGGGTAGTCTGGGAAAATGTTGAGGAGCCTCTAGTAGAGATGGTGAATTAAGTGGTGGGGGACACAGATTGGTAGGAGAATCCAAGTGGCAATAGAAGGGAATTGGATTCGAGGTAATTGTTGTGACAGATAGAAATGAAGATTCAACAAACTTGACATGCCAGGAGACATATTTTTTTAGTTTAGAGTAGTTTGGTATAGTCCCAAAGATATTTTCATATGGAGAGAAAAGATTGAGGGAGTTGGCATGCGATTAATTAAGTAGATTTTTGTGGCAAAAGCATGAGTCCAGTAAGTTAGAGGAATATATGCACAAGGGAGTAATGTTTCAACAATGTGAAGATGTCTTCTTTCAGAGAAGCCATTGTGTTCAAGTGTGTGTAGAGAGGCCGTGAGATGAGAAACTTCATTGGTTGCAAGAAAAGTGGCAAGGGCTATGTATTCTCCACCATTATCATAGTACAGTCACTACAAGAATTTTATATTCCGCATACAAAATAAATTTATAAGGAAATGTTTTTTTTTGTGAGAAAAAACTTTTTCCAACGAAAAATTTTTGTCGGGACGTTTGAGGGGGCATACATCGTGGGAAAATGTATAAGACAACAAATGGTGAAAATTTGTGTACTAAGCCTCCGTTTGGTATAGATTATAAACTGGTTTATTTGACCAAAAGAGTTTATTTGACCAAAAACGATTTATTTGACCAAAATTTTTGTGTGTACAGCATGACATTTTTGACCAAAAAGTAGTCAAATAAACTATAAACTAGTTTATAATCTATACCAAACGGAGGCTAAAGTCTCTCCCTACAAATCCTTTAGAGACAAATACAATTTGTCGTCTAAGTTCTTTCTCGACAAAATTATTTGTCTGTTACAGTTATTTTGACCAACAAAACAGATTTTGTAGGCACAAGACATTAAATATTCTACTTTTCCATACAAATAAATTTTTGTGTCCAAAAAATTTTGTGGGCCAAGCTCTACTTTTTTTCAACAAATGATATTTTGTGGAGAAAGCATATTTGTAAGTTAAGTAAATTATTTTTTTCAACAATGATAGAATTTATAAGAAGAAATTAATTATTTTTATATAATTTTTTATATTATGTTAATTCTTTTTACCTTATTCAAAATAATATAAAGATGTAGAAAGACTAAATTAAATTAAATATATACTTTCCCTACAAAATTTCCACAGACAAATTGATGTTTGTCTACAGAATTAACTTTTTCCAACAAACCTGTTTTTTTGTAGGGCCATGATTTGTTCTAAATTTTACAAAAGTGTAAGAACTTGTGCCCACAAACATATATATTTGTCCCGACAAAAAAAAATTAGTTGGACAAAACATATTTTTTACCGACAAAAAAAACTAATTTGTAGGGTAATATCTAGAAGGAAAAATTTCCAATTTTTTTTTTTTTTTTTTTAAACCACAACATCTACTTTGAAGAAAACTATAATAAATAGAAATAGAAAATATATAATTAAAATTAAAAGAGTTAAATGTTTCATTAGTCACTGAACTATTACTTCCGTCTTCATTCACTCACTCAACTTCAAAATGTTTCTCAATACTCACTGAACTTTTTAAAAATATCTCATCGTTACTCACTGAACTTTCAAAAATACCTCACCATTACTCACTAAAGACGATTATGTTACGACCAAGTGACGAAAAATCTACGTGGCAGATGGAATCATCCACCAAACATCTGAAATTGTCTATGTCATCCAAAATTGCGCGACATTTCATCATTTAAAAAATATTTTAACCAAAATAAATTGAGTGAAAACGTTTTTTAAATGATGACATGGCGCGCAATTTTAGATGACATGGACGATTTCAGATGCTTGGTGGATGATTCCGCCTACCACATGTATATTCCATCTGCCACGTGAATTTTTCGTCATTTGGTCGTAACAAAAATGCCTTTAGTGAGTAACGGTGAGGTATTTTTGAAAGTTCAGTGACTACTCAGAAATATTTTGAAGTTGAGTGAGTGAATGAAGACGGAAGCAATAGTTCAGTGACCAATGAAACATTTAACTCAAATTAAAAGCACCAAAACGTAAAAACCTTGGTCAGAAAATTTTCCCTCTTCCTTCTTCCATCTTCGTGCCTCGCTCATTCCCTTTCATCTCTTACAATACCTGAATCAGACGCCATAGCCACCACTGCCTACCAACCCATCATGCCACTCCCCGTCAACTAGTTCTGCAGTCGCCATCCAACCCATCACGCCGCTCACCGTCACACACATTCGTCTTTATGCCATTAAAATTTCATTTTTTCACGTTTAGCCAATAAAATTAGGATGTTATGAAGAAAATGGGGGGTTTTAATTGTGAAATTAGAAGTAGAGTAGTCTTATTATTAGAATATTATTTTGTTGTTTTTGGTGATTAAAATTGAAATTTGTTCAGGTTGTTTCTTTTTCTTGATTATTTGTTTTGGATGAAATTTTGCAACTTGTTATTTCTTGATTAAATGTATGCGGTTAATTACTTGACTATGTATGCTAAATGCCAAATGGCACTAGATGAATTTTTCTGTACAGTGTGTTTCTGTTTTGATGTTTGGGGATGAACCAAGGAAATATTATATTCTTTCAAAAACTATGTATACCGTGTGTTTCTTTGATGAACCAGGGATGAACTAGGTAATAAGAAAACTAGTCCAGAAAATTTTATATTCTTTCAAGAACCTTGTTTTTCTTGAGTGGATTGGACTTTAGGATTTGAGGATTTAGATCGTGGTTTGGCTGGTGAAGACTAGAATGTCTGGAATGTATATATAGTTTTCCATGTCAAGATATTTTTTTACGTCTCTGTGTTCAATTTTATAATTCACCTTTCTTATATTTTTTCCATTATTTAATCTTCTCTGTTTCTTTTCGTGAGGGAAATATACTGCTGCATTCTTTGTCATAGGTATGCTTTGAACTGAAATGATGGATGAATTGTCCTTGATGATATGATACCATTTGTTAAACTTTTTTTTTTTAATTTAACATTTCTGTTGTTTTCTAGTTTTTATTGCGCTTTTCTTTAATGTTGATTTTTGAGCGTCTCTGCATGGCTAGAGTTGATGACATGAACCTATTGCAATGCATGCTCTTTTAAGCTTGGTATTTCCATGGATAAATAAATGATCTTAGTTAATTACCACGTGGGTAACATTTTATCAGTTCATGTTTTCTGTATAACTTAAGTTATTGCTGAACCACTATATATTTTGCAGGTAGTAGCATAGACTATTAAGCCTTGTTTGGATAACTTGCCTGGTTTTCCCCGGACGCAGATTAGGTTCATAACTTATGACAGCACAATACATTTCTATAATATGAAGGCAAGGGGTCTCATTTCTATAATAGCATGGGCTCAAATTTCATCGATGTAGTTCACCAGTAGGACTGCAGTGTCTCAGAAAATGTCTACCTGGAAGAACAATCAATAGTTATTATGTATTATTATTCAACAATCTTAAAATAATAAGTTAAATGCAGATAAATGCACAAGTTTTTTGATTGTCAACAATGAGAACTATGTGAGTTATGCACAAAAAAGCTGAGAATAGGAGTAAGTACCAACTAATAGAAGACAAGATAGAGAGACACATAACTTAATTTTCCTTTTCCCAAAAAGATAAGAGGTTTATGCTGTTTTCTCTTTTGGAAAAAAAGATAACACATGGATCAGAAGGAAATGTCCGCAAACAAATAAGTAAAGGCTTGGTTCAATTAGTGAAATGCTACAGCCAGAGTTGCTAAAATGCTTCTTTTTTCTTCTAGTTTTTCTTTCATTTTCTTGGGAGTTAGGATAGGCAGATACCTGCAATAGAAGAGTGGATCTAAAGGCGTGCACACTTAATAACTTAGATGGTGTGGTGCCTAAATTGATTAGATTCTTTTTTCTGTTTTCTTAATTTGAACAGAGAAATAAGGATTTATAGTTGAATTTCAACCTATTGTCAATACATGAAATGGAGTCTTTTCACTAATCCATTCAATCCAGAGTTACCTATTCTGAGAGTTTCAAGGAAATCAATATTTTGTCTCAAGCCATGTTATTTTTTACTACACCATAATCTTTATTCATAGTGTAACTAAAAAGGCATCCAAGTATTTCTTTATGTCTTATTTAACTTAAAATTCTTAGATTCCTAAGTAATTTTCCAAAGTTATTACAATTGATCATCTAGAAGTGAAAGAAATGAATGCAAATAAAATTTGAAGTTAAAATAAAGAAGAAAAATAATTTTATTTGTTAGACAAAAAGAAATCTTAAAAGATATACGAACCTAACCACAATAACCTCCAGATTCTCATCCATCGTTGATGGACCATAGGGATCAACGATGGGTTCTACTAGTACAACCAACTCTGGCTTTAAAGACTGAAAATAATAAGCAGTAAAAGACTGCACATGTTATCTTCACAAGAATACAAGACCAAAAGTTTTCTTCACTAAAAAAGACAAAAAAGAAGATAATGTGAGATAGTCGGTCTGATTGTCCTTGTTGAAATTCACAACCATTACAACATATATCAATGGAGTGCCTTCATTAAACACAAAGCTTCGCAATTTGTCATCATATTGTCACTCTTCGATCGTGACGAGAGAATTAGTCATCAAATGTAAAGTCAATAAAATAGAATGCAAAACGCTAAAAGCCACTTTCTCAACTACAGTACATATATTACACAGCCTTAATACCGCATTACTAAGAGAGGAATATCTTCCTTTTATCACGCATGGAGCAAATACCTTAATATAATCTTCAACATTTGCTTTCTTCATTCAATAGGCTCTATAAGATTAGAATACTACAAAACAAGTTCAAATATATTATCTTATGCATTTTTGCTGGTTGAAAGAGAAAACATTAGCATGAGATCATAATATACATTATCAGAATTCTCCATAATCAATGATATGGTGCATGATATGCTCAACTAGCAATTAGGCTCTATTTCGATTTTAGATTTCGGTCAAAAAGAGAAGAATTAAAAAGATGGTTTCTTTTTGTGAGTATGTGGGTCACTAAATCCACTTGGCTCAAGTCTATTGGGCAATATGGTTTGTTTTATGTGGACCGTTAGATGTAATGGATGGTTGAGATCATTCTCCTGTTTTATATAAATATTATTATTGTCTTTCATCTAAGTTAGAATAGAGTGTGAAGAAAAGTGAGAAGCCGTCTTTCATTCTTTTCTCAAAAGTGAGATTGGACTGAGTGTTTAAAATTCTTGGTCATCTCCGATTGGTTGGTTGGTGAACAAATCTGATTGCCGTTCCCTTGGTTGCATTGCAGTGTTCTTTGTAGCAAGAATCTGAGTCCACAAGTTTAACCAAGAACGAAGAAGCAACAAATGAGTATTTTTCTTGTATTTTTCATGTTCAAATGAGATTATAATATTCTGTTATTATTTTTCAATCTCGACAAATGGTATCAGAGCCTAGAACATTGATCTAGGGGTGTGAAAAATCAAGAAAAGTTGGTGGGTCGAAAAGTGGAACCGGAACCGCGAAGAGTCAATTCACCCGAGAGTTCAAACCAATATTCTGGCCAAACGACTCATCATCCGGGAAATCTGAGACCATATCTGGGTTCACGGCGACGAGGCGAACAAAACCCATCGGCGCGTGCGATGCGTGCGGTCTCCGACGGTGGCGCGTGAGGTTCGTAAAAATTCGGCTGGCAGCTGCTTCTTCCGACGCGTGGAGGCGCGTCCCAGCTCCATTTTGAGTCTGGCTTGTGTCAGACTACTCCCCTTGTTGAGACGCACAAGCTAGTAGTCTGGCGGTTGTGCATAGGCTCCGGCAGCGGCGCATGTGCACGCATCCAGCAGTTTCCAGTGACTATTTTTTGGAGCAGATTGTTTACTGGTTTGTTTCCGACCTTCTAGTGGTGTTACTTTGTCGGTGGAGCAACGGGTTAGTAGATTGATTGTTCTAAGACGGGTAGCGGTGCCTTGGAACGCGAAGAAATTCGTTTCGTCTCTCCTATAAATACGGACAACAGATTTGTCCGATGAGTTTGAATTTCTTGAACCCTCTCAGTTAATTTTATACTTTGTTAATTGTATTTGAGGTAAAAACAAACTAGGTGGCTAAAGTCTACATCTCTTTAGTATAATTTATGGCCTTATTATCTTGTGTGTTGATAAATTGTGTTTGCATGTCATCTTAGTTAGTAATTTAAAAAGGGGTTGTGTTCTGTGTTTGCATCTGTGTGAGTAGGTTTTTTATAAAAAAATTTCAAAAATTCTCATTCATAGATGATTTTCCTTCCATGGGTTCTAGGGTTGAATTATCACAATTTTCGATGGAAATGGTGATTATTCAATTTGAAAACAAAAAATAAGAGCTATTCTAGTTCAACAAAGGGTTTCTAAAGCCCTTGATGATCTAGAAAACTTTTCCGATGCATTAAAAGCTAAACCTGATCAAATTGAGGAGATGAATGAAATTGCATACAGTTCTATAATATTGCACTTATCTGATAATATTGTTAGACAAGTTGATGATGCTAAGACTGCTAGAGAATTGTGGGAAACTCTTGACAAGTTATTTTTGACAAAAACTTTGCCAAATAGGATTTATTTGCTAGAAAAACTTTTTAGTTTTAAAATAGACTCGGAGAAGGATCTCGAATCCAATCTGAGTGATTTTATCAAAATTGTTAAAAGCTTGGCCCACAATGATAAGAAATTTGATGATGAAGATCTAGCTGCTATCCTTTTGAATTCTCTACCTGATTCTTATAGAGATGTTAGGAATGCGATTAAGTATGCTAGAGATGTTTTGACTCAAGCAATTGTGATAGATGCTTTGAGATCAAAGGACTTAGAAGTCAAAAAGGAGTCCAGGGGAAACGCTAGGGAGGAGAGTTTGTTTATTAGAGGGAGAAATAAAATGAGAGGAGAGAACAATTACCAGGGTAAGAAGGGCAGATGAAAATCTAAGGGTAGGTCTAAGTCTAAGGATAAATGCAATAAGAAATGTTACCATTGTGGGAAGTTAGGACATTTCAAGAAAGATTGGTATGGTCTTAAAAGAAAAACTAAGCAACAGTAGAATGAAGATCAAAATGTTGCTGCTGTTGGGGATGCCCTAGATGGTTTACATGTTATGACCGTGTCTGATGGTGAGATTGACCATGAGTGGATATTAGACTCAGGTGCTACCTTTCATTTGTGTCCCGTGAGGTCTTGGTTTTATAACTATAGAGAAATTGAACCTAGGAAAGTATACATGGGGGACAACAATTCTCAAACAGTTGAAGGAATAGGTGACGTTGCTATTAGGATGCATGATGACTTTATCCGACCCCTTCTTGGTGTTAGGTATGTCCCAAACCTTAAGAGAAATCTAGTTTCCTTAGGAGTTCTTGAAGATGAGGGCTGTATGTTCAAATCTGATTTTGGTACTTTAAAGATTTTTAAAGGTTCTCTGGTAGTTATTAAAGGTCCCAAGAGGAATGGGTTGTATTACCTTCAAGGTGAAGCTTTACATGCCAAAGATCAATGATTGGTTTCAATCAATGATAATAAATAAGATCTATGGCATAGGAGGATGGGACACGTTGAGAACTTTCTGTATTTATAGTAGAAATTCATGGGCCAAGGTGGACGACTATATAATATTGTATTCAATGGAAGGTGGTAGTCATTCTTGACTATACTACTATAGACTGACATCTCAATATTGGAGTATAATAATTTTTTTACCAAATTTATAGTATGCTTTTAATATTTTAGATATATATACTAAGAGGGCCATGCAATAAATTTAAAGAAGGTGGGTAGGAAGCTTAACAGGGGGGGGAGGGGGAGGGAAGAAGTCACACATCTTTTATCTTTATTCGGACCCTAAATAATTAATTAGCATACTGCATACTTGCTTTGAATAGCTGGAATATCTATTATTTTATTCTTAATAGTAATAGTGGGAATTAATTTTAATTAAAGGATACATAATTTCCTATAATTTTTGAGAAGCCATCAGAATTGGGTACCGTGATGGATTCTTCAGTTTGACATACCAACCAATATAGATAGCATTAATTTATAAAATTACTAAATAGCAATGGTGTAGCCAAGGCATGGGAACTTTAATTTATGAGAAACTACTGGTCTGCGAATTGCACAAGTAATATAATAGATTTGAGAGTCTAAGTATCGTACTCACAAAGATTTAGATAGTTCAACAGAATTAAATTAACCTTAACTGCATCGAATTAAATTTTGAAATTTTGTTGCCTAAGAACTAATTAAAGTATTAACTAAAATAATTAACTAATTATAATTTTAACAAATAAAAGATTGTATTTACGCCAAATTACTGTAAATATGAGAAAGAAAAGTACTAGAATTCCGAATTCACTTGTAGTATTTAATTCCTTTATTTCGGTTATTGAATTTGACAATATACATTGGTTATGACGATCAATACTCCTAAATTATTCAATAGTTTCTCTCGAATAAAATCACACTTATTCATATGTAGGACTCGATTATATCTCTATGAAGGTTGCGAATACACAAGAATGCATCAAGTTGCAATGGATAATTAAATATCATATAAAGCATATAGCAGTTGATAAGTGTCGATTTACACTTATTGGAACTATCAAAAGTGGACAATTGTAGGTATTCTTAATGTGGATATTTACTTAATTATGTGTTGATTTGATTATTTTAGGTTAAAACTCGATTTCGAATGGAATTAAAGAAAAACAAAGCAAAATGAGTAAAGAAGAACTGAAAATGTACAAAGACTTGGAAATTGGGACAAAGTTACAATTATTCCAAAGTTGAAGGACTTGCGTTGCAAATAAAAGAGGATTAAATTGAAGTGAAAGAAAAAATAAGAAGACTCGATTTCGAATGAAATTGGAGAAAAATAAAGCAAAATGAGCAAAGAAGAACTGAAAATGTACAAAGACTTGGAAATTGGGACAAACTTACAAATATTCCAAAGTTGAAGGACTTGTGTTGCAAATAAAAGAGGACTAAATTGAAAAGAAAGAAAAAATAAGAAGACTAAAGAAGACAAAATTCAATGTTAAAAGAATTAATGCACAGATTTAAAAAGATTCAATTGGGCGATCGCCCAACTTATAGCTGGGCGCTGAGAAACAGTAACCAATTCAGCTAACCTGGACGATCGTCCAGTGTATTTTTGGCAGCGGATTTTATTTTCCTTTTTTTAGTTTGACTTCAATTAGGAAATGTCTTGGACGTGATTTTCATGATCTTTTGGGATATTTTGGGATACAATAAAGATACTATATATATGAGTTATTAACTCATAATTAGGGTTGTTGAATTTTGGAGGAAAGAAGGGCAAAGAACACGAAAGACGACCAATATCTTGAAGATTGTAACGTAAAGACGTATAGAATTCTTGGTGCAAGATTTTCAAGTTCTTCTCATCTTTTATTCAAGATCCGGTTATGTATTCAAATATATTCTTCTTTTCTTTCTCTAGAATTATGAATAGCTTAATTTAAATTTTGAATGAACGATGCAACATAGTTTAATTCTTTAATTTCGACTCTCAAGTTCTGAATTATAAATTAATTATGTATTTGAGTTTACTTTTTCTCTTAATGTTTGAAATAAACTTTTATTCAAGATTCGGTATGTATTCAAATCTCTTAATTATGAGTTAATAACTCATATATATAGTATTCTCCTATTGTCCGAAAAGATCCCAAAATATTATAAAAATCGTGGCTAAAAGGTTTCCTAGTTGGATTGGAACTAAAAAGTAACAAAATCCCCATGTCAAAAAAACTCAATGGGTGATCGCCCAGTGCAAACTCGAACAATCACTCTGGCCATGGTGAAAGGGTTCTGTTGGTCCAATTTGGTACTGGTCGCTCACCCAGCTTAAATTTTCTCAATCTACTCATTTAGTCCTCCAACATTAGATTTTATCTTCTTTAGTCCTCAATACTTTCTATAACTTCCAATGTGGTCCTTCAAGCTTCAATTGAGTGCAATATGATCATCGTACTTTTGAAACATCCTAGAATTTATTGTTCTTTTCATCCATCATTATCCACTTGCTTATAAACAGGTCCAAAACTGAAATAGAAAGGAAAATACACTAAATTAATTAGAAAATCTATAAAAAATGGAACACAAGCTTAGTATTAAAGTCCGAATAAGTGCACTAAATGCACTTATCAAACACCTCCAAACTAAATTTTTGTTCGTCCTCGAACACAAACAAAACTAAAATACAAATTTAAACTAAGGTAAGATAATTGCAAGAAACAGAGTCAATGTTAAATTTGTTACAAAATGCCTCAGGTTCGAATATAAAACAACATTTTTAGAAAGATATTAAACAATACTACAAATAAATTTTTACTTATCTGATGCTCGACCTTTAGTGAATGTGTGATTACCAAATATTGAACTTATACTTATACTTATACTAGACCACGACCAATATTGTGTCGTTGATATTTTTATAATTACGAACCCATTTAAGTCATTTATTCCTTACACTTCTCGTAAATTATCACACTTCTAATACTTTTCTCTCCAAATTGTAGCAAATTTGGTTCCTATTGATCAATATAATACTTTTTTAAATAAAGTAGTAAAATTAGAAGCTTGTATTCCTAGGAACTAAGATGGTGAGAGATTTCTAAATTTCCATCTCCAGTTTCTGAGGTCCTAACCTAGCAATCCTTACCGAGCACTTTTAACTCTTTTTATTTTATTTAACTAATATACACATTTTTACATCTTGTGTGTAATACTTCTCTCCCGTAAGCTTTCTATGTGACTCATGTAGAGAGATTTGGGCCGATGACTCCTAAGTCAGACGACTATAGGGCATCAGGTTTTAAAATACCTTAACAAGCTTAATTGCTCGAGTCAGACATTTTATTTTATTTTATTTTATTAGCAGTAAGTGGTGCTCGTTTTAGATTACTTGACTACAACCTATTCAACCAAAGATGAGACCCAGAAAATCCAAACTATCAAAATTCTATGAACACATATACTAACTTTAACACCCCAAACTGTTTTCAAAAGTTTGGTTACTAGTTTAAAGATTTGAGAACAAAATTTTTCAACAATCCTAAGTCAACAATATCAACACATACACTTAAGTCATATTTCTATATAAGTGATAAGTCAATAGTGGCTACGTGCTTCATTAATCTAGTATAACATAGATAAGTATTCGAGTAAAAACACAGTTTAGGTGTTGTCCAATATTTTAACTAAAAATGTACTTAACTTCAAACAAATACTACCATTATTGGCTGTAAGATGGTTAACAATAACTATACAAATAAATTTGGTTTTGTTTGTTTTTTTTTATAAGTTATTTATTTTATAACAAATATTGCAGTTAATACAAACCCGAATATTAAGCAAATAAAAGATAATCATATAAGTATCCTGATACTTATCCCACCCCAAAACTAAAATATTACATTGTCTCCAATGTAATAGCAAAATAAGGCAAAAGGAAATGAAGTAAAGATCAGGTATTTGCTAGAGGTAGACGTGGAGAAGATGGTATAGGTTGATTAGATGGACCAGCTGAAGTGGACTGGGTGTTGTGCTAAGACTTATGGTTGAAAGATAATGTCATAGATATCATCCATGCGCCTTGCAAAGTAGAGCATCCTGCAGTTGACATGGTGATGCTTTACAAGTGTAATAAACAATATATGAAAAAAAAAAAAAACTAATGCATTATTAAATCTAAATTAATTAATAAGGATATATGAATTGGTTGTCTCCCATTAAGCGCTTATTTATAGTCATTAGCTTGACTTATTGTCTGGTTGCTCAAGTACATGAGGAAGGGATCTCGAGATTATCGAATGTGTCACTCTCCAATAATCTCTTGAGTTTCTTCTCCATGTTTTGTGGCTTGTCCTCGATCTTCTATTTAATAGCTCCACCATGTGCTTCAAGGATGACTTCTTCATCTTCAACCATATGTTCACCAGTATTAGATTCTTGCATCTGCACAATCTGTTTACCTTTGTCTTTCATCTGTGCTGTTGGCTTCGTCTCCCAAAATTTTTAAAGAATTTTTTCTTGAATTTCTTAAAGGTCTCAACATGATATCATGTCCAATAAGAAAGAGGTGGTGGTGCCACATCACTACCTAACATATAAAATACCTCCCTTTCATGTTGAACTCTCAATGTCAATATACCTCGTGAAACATCAATGAGAGCATCCTAAGTAGCTAAGAAGGGCCAACCCAAGATAATAGGAGTTTTTGCATCCTCAAGCATATCAAGAACAACGAAGTCAATGGAAAATAATAACTTCTCCACTCTCATCACCACATCTTGCATCATCCCAAACGGCTTTTTAATATATCGATCAGCCAACTAAAGATTGAATTTTACAGGTTTAGCTTCACCAAGTCCTAATCGCCTAAAAATAGAAAGAGACATTAAATTGATACTTGTACCAAGATCACACAATGTCTTGTCAATCACCAGATTATCGATGATAATTGGAATTGTGAAGCTGCCTGGATCATTTCTTTTGTCTAGTAGTTGCTTATCCACTATAGCAATTACTCTTCCGGTAAGTTTTTACTGTATCCCCTTCTGTCAAATTTTTCTTATTTGAAAGTAGTTGTCTCATATACTTGGCGTAGTTGGGCATTTGTGTCAATGCCTCCAAAAATGGTATGTTAATATGCAGCATCCTTAGATGATTTAGAAATTCTGCACACTGTTGATCCTGCTTCTTCTTCTGTGAATTTAACCTCTGTGGAAAATGGATGGGAGGTTCATATGGTTTGATAGGAACGGTTGCCTTAACATGTGGTGTATCTGAACTCTTTTTAATATCTACTGCTTGCTCAGTTTGTTCCACATGATCTTCATTAGTGAACGGTACCTTTTCTTTATTTGCCACTGGTTACATGGATTTCTGGTAACTTAACACTACTTCTGGAAGTTATTGCTTGTACTTGCTCTCTGAAGTTGACCTCGGTGTTTCTTGACAAAGCACCATGTGGTCTACTCGACATAACAACTGTCATCTAACCCATTTGTGTTTCTAAATTTTTTATTGACGCGCCTTGATTTTGAAGAGTGATCTCTTTCTTGTTCGTATCCTGTTCGGTTTTCTTTATAAATTTACTAAACATGTCTTCCAGTGAAACTATTTTTTCTAGCCTAGCATACTAAGAAGAAGAAAATATGTAAGCCATCACCCGGATAAGAACAAATCTCAAAAGATGAAATCTTGATCATGATTTTCGTTGAATTCTTGAAAGAATAAATCTTGATTTTCGTTTCTTGTTTCGTCTCTTGTTTTTATCTCCAAATTTAGCTATAAATCGGCTCTCAATTCAGCTCTAAATTGGCTCTCCAATTATGAATTAATAACTCGTGTATATAGTATCCTTATTATTTCCCAAAAAAATTATTAAAATCATGTGCCAACAATTTTCCTAGTTGGATAAGAACTGAAAAGGTAATAAAATCCCGCTGGTGCATATTTTCCACTGGACGATCGCCTAGTGGAAACATGGGGGATCGCCCAGGAAAATTAAAAACATTATGTTGCAAAAATATGGTGCTGGGCGATAGCTGGGCGTTCGCCCGACTTACTTTTTCTCTGCTCTGTAGATTTTTTCAAACGGCCATAACCTCTTGTAAAAAATTCCAAATTTAGATTCGTAAAAAGTGTTGGACTTGTAATTCAATTATCTTTCCAATGGTATATTATTTGCCTTGTGAAGATTTTAATACCAAAAGTTGTGCTCGAATTTCTCCACATGCTTTAGTAGGTAGTTTCTCAATTTAGTTCTTTGGCTTTTAAGTGTTTGATTATTTGCTTCAACTCTTCATTGTTACTCCAACACACACTTATTGATTTTATATTATTTCTCATCCTTCAATGTTTGACTCTTGATATTCACTTCAAAAAATTCAACTTCTTCTCATTTACTCGTCGATTTCACCAAATTGTTACTATTTCTGTCAATTCTTCTCCAATTGTTTTTAAATGGGTCCAAAACTAAAATAGAAAGAACAATACACTAAATTAAGTAGAAAATCAATAAAATAATGTTATAAAAGCTTAGTTTTAAAGTCTGACTAAGTGCACAAAATGCACTTATCAATCACTGTCTTATGTTTCTCCATCTTGCGTTTATTTCACATAATGTCTTTCATAAACCTTGCATAACTGGGCATTTGCGCAAGTGCGTCTGCAAAAGAGATGTTGATATGTAGCTTCTTGAAGATCTCAAGACGGCCCAGAATCTGGGTTATATAGGCCAGCCACCGCCACCTATATTTACCTTTGTACAAAAACAATAATAGATTTATGAATTTATTTTGTCATTCCTTATCAATTGTATGTACTAAGAATGTGTTTATGAGGGTTTTCTTAATGTTCGGAAGCAATTTTTAGGGACAAAAGTTGTTTTGATTGAAAAATAATTGTTTGGTTATAGCCAATATGTATTTTTTATGGAAATCTAAAATTTAAATCTGAATGAAACTTTAAAATTCACAAAATACACCTTAATATATTAAAAAAAAATATTTTACTTCTAAATGAATTCATCTTCTCTTCAATGCCTAATCTATAATATGTATGATTTAAATAAATAAAATATAAATAGTAAATATTTGGTCAAATAAATATGTATTTTATACAAAAATATTTAAAAGAATACTAAAAGAAAAGGCAGATCTACTCAAGAATCGGTCACAGCACATATTATCATCAGATTTTGGAGCTTGTTTTACAGACATAGCATACTCTCACAAATCAATAGTCACTCCAACCTTAGATCAACCATAACCCTACACAACTAAGAGTTACTGTTCACAAAAGGTAACACAAGCCTATTCACTCTTACAAAACCACTAATCACTCAGGGAGTTATTAATATTCAGAGAATACACATTATTGATCACCCAAGATCAATATTAATACAATGGGAGGCACTACAAAATATTTCCAACTTGGTAACTTCAACATCAGATTAAAGATGAATGAGAGAGTTTTAGGAGTTACGATTAACACATATGGTAAAGAACATTTGAGGGGATTTTTATGAAAATAATTTGGATGTATATTGATTTTCTCCTTCAACAATCAATTTCGAAACACATAGAGTAAAGGATCAGTGAATACTTGTGAAAGTTTGAAACCCACATGACCTAAGGCAGGAAAAACAATACCATTAACAAGAATAATTGTGCCGAATCCTAACCAATCAAGAAGAAAACAGTCTCAAAAAATAGAAAGGGCAAATAAGATCTAAAACTCTCACCAGTGACAGGCGTCACATCCGAGGAAGACATGTTACCTTCAATCCTAACTGTCTCAGGGACTGGCTTAGAGTGACCAATGTGGCTGTCACAAGTGACGAATAATTGACCAAGGACAGCATTGCGCAGGAAATGACTGGCTCTACTTGGCCATAATCAGGAGAACTGACTGCCTCCTGACTACTGCCCAAATACAAAATCCTTCATCAGATTCTTATCAACAATATCGATCCATTAACTCATCGATCTGACATTTTGGGGGACATGGATGTTATGCTATACAAGTTAGGGATGAGGATGCCAGTTGATTGGGTCAAAATTGTTTTTGATAGAATTGTTTATGAAGGGCCAAGGAGGGCCAAGCAGTACAGGCTACCGCATCCCGCTTTGATCCATCACTTTCTTGTTCATCAAGAAGTACCTGCCATGGATTCAGACCGATTCTCTGAGAATATTCCAGAGCTTGGTGTTCATGTGTTTACAAATTTGGGTAGCACACCGCATCCCACTCTCAGAGTTCCCAGGCACGTTTTATCCTCGTTGGACCATTCTGGACGTCTGGATCCACTGGAAACTCAGTTGGGGCTAGTTCGAACACAGGTAGACCAAATTTTTGCCTTAACAAAAGGTTTTTCTGATGAATTTATTTTCATGCGTAGGGTGTTGGGTAAACTAGAATATCTGGGCGATAAGCATATAAAGTCTGCATACCGAATTGTTACTCCAGAATTCTCTGCACATACTGGAGATCCAATGGAGATTCCGACTTCCAATCCAGTTGTTGAGACAACTGCTGCCCCGGCTACTGCACCTCTCGCTGATGATCCTTCAGATACCCATGCTTGCAGGAGAGTTGCAAATGCATCTGCATCCGGTACAAAGAAACCCAGATCTTTCCGGCACTAACTGTTCTCAGTTCTAACTTTTAACTTTCTAACTATTTGGCTATGGATGACTGTTTTAACTCTTAAATTCTGCTTTATTTTCCTTCAAACACTACTTTACTTTTGTTTTTTTTTTTTCTCTCTTCCTTTGGCGTTCCTCTTACAAAAGGGAGAGTAACAGTAATTTTTAAATTTTTTGGTTATTGGTTTTTCTTGCTATGGACACTTTGTTGGTTAAACTTTAATAGTAATATTTTTAGGTTTATGGTAGTTTGATCATTACACTTAGATGATATCATGCTAAGGGGGAGCAATATTAAAGTTATGGCTAATGTGTGTGGTAATTGCATATGTTGTTAACTTCTTTGCAGGAGGTCTTGGTTTACACACTAAGGGGGAGCCATAACCCTTATATGTTGATGCTCATGGGTTCTTTACTTATTCACACACATCACACTTACATTAAAAATTCGATAGTTATGTGCTTGTAATTAAGCAACGCCAAAGGGAGAGATTGTTGGAAAAATATGTGTCATATTTTTTATTTTTTATATCTTGGCTAACTTAATGAATATAACTGATTTTTAATGATAAAAGAGCAGGTCAACGTTTGCGTTTTTTACTGGTCTGGTTAACGCCAGTTCTGACTGACTGGGTTGATAAGCGGATTATTTTTTTCCAGATCAGTAAAAGCTGCGATTTTATTATGTTTCTATACTTAATATATTCTGACCTCATAAATATTATTGACAGCTGTTTTTGTAGGTTAAATAATCTTTTCTTATCATCTTATATTTGTTTAGAAAGAAAATATTTAGTTTCCTAAATTCTTTCCTTCTACAAATCTAAGAATATCTTTCTATATTCTTTCCTACTAATTTTCTTATCATTCTTGTTGCATATTTTTAGGTAAGAAATAATTCTTAAATTGATTTCTACTTTAACTATAAGTAAGAGTGGAAATCAATAAGGAATTAGAGCTTTGAAATTTAATTTTTGGTCTTGGATTCTCTAAGCAAAACCGGCCGAATTCATTGGTGGAAAACAAGACCCAATGCTTCATTAATTCAACTTTCAAAGCAAAAAGGTTTTTTTCAAACTCATTGAAGAATCAAGAACTTATTGGTGCTCAACGAACAATTTAATATCTTGTTCAAGTTACTTAGCGTGAAGTTAAGAACGGAGGTTCTTAATCCAAGTGGTGGTTGCGGTCAAGTACAATAGCGAAGTGGCGATAAAGTCAAGACTGGTGGGTTTGATTCCACTTCATCAACAAGTCAGAAGAAGAAGTATCACATGGAGTTGATCTATTTTCTTTTGATTGTTATTTTGTTAATTTTGCGAAATTACAAAAACCGATACTATTGTATTTTTGAACAAGATTATTAATGGATTGTTTTTACCCATGACATAGGGGCCCATGAATTTTTCCCTTAGGGGTTTACCACGTTACATCTTGTGTTTGTATTTAATCCTTCAATTTCTGCACTTGACAAGATTAGGTAAACGAACACTGTTGTGCGAGTCAGAACTGTTATCTCTATATTTTGCCAGTTCTGACTACGTTCTGTCCACTACTTGTTTAATTAAGATTAAAATTCGTTTTTAATTTAATTAATCTAGGTTTTAGAACTTTCAAGATTAAAGAAACGTTCTAAAAGTTCTTCAATCTCGTCTGCAAAGTGATATGAAATGCCCAAGCGCTCAAGTGTTTCAATCAAATTCATGGTTTCCACCATATCTTTTCCGGGAGCTGTTATCATGCTTCTCACTTCACTTTTAAACCCTTCAATCTCCTTGTCATATTTGTCAGCTAACTGTATTATTCCACAAGGGAAACATATTATAAGCCAAAGGGTTTGCATATTGACTTATCAAAAGATAGATTTCACACTCTATTCAAATGTTTGGAAATAAGAAACAAATAAGAAATTAACTGAAACATAGATTCATTATTGCAGAACTCGAATGCACAAATAAAAAATTTAAAAAAAAAATAATTAAAAACAAAAAACACATCTATAACAAATGTAGTATCGATACCTCAGTATCAAAAGAAAAATTGATGAACTGTTCGCCCCATAAGCTGGGAAAGAAGTTAGCGACTGGACGAACAATCTCCTTTTCGCAGTTGGTAGCGACTGAATCCATTTCTGATTCTCTTCTGGTATATAGAAGAAGAAGAAGAATTAATTATTATGGTAGCAGCTGAAGAACAATTTATGTTGAAACTAGAAACTCTAGTTGAAGTTGATGCTGGTTGTCAAAGACAAAAGAGCTTTCTGTATTTATAGTAGAAATTCATGGGGCAAGGTGGACGACTATATAATATTATATTCAATGGCAGGTGGTAGTCATTCTTGACTATACTACTATAGAGTATATAGACTGACATCTCAATATTGGAGTATAACACTTTTTTTTACCAAATTTATAGTATGCTTTTAATATTTTAGATATATATACTAAGACATGAAATATGTGAGAATATGTGGGTCACTAAATCCACTTGGCAATGAAACATGTTCATTGGATAATATGGTTTCTTTTGTGTGGACCGTTAGATTTAATGGATGATTGAGATCATTCTAGGGTTTTATATATATATTATTATTGTCTTTCATCTAGGTAAGAATATAGAGGGAAGAAAAGTGAGGAGCTATAATTTATTTTTTCTCAAAAATTGAGATTGGACTGAGTGTTTAAAAGTGTTGGTCATTTCCGGTTGGTCGGTTGGTGAACAATTCCGATTGTCGTTCCCTTGGTTGCATTACAGTGTTCTTTGAGGCAAGAAATCTGAGCCCACAAGCTTAACCAAGAACAAATGAGTAATAATGGAGAGTTTTTCTTGAATTTTTAACATTCAAACAAGATTGTAATGATTGTTATTATTTTTTCAATCTCAACATAATAAATTTAAAGAAGGTGGAGATGAAGCTTTCTGTATTTGTAGTAGAAATTCATAGGGCAAGGTGGACGACTATAATATTGTATTCAATGGCAGGTGGTAGTCATTCTTGACTATACTACTATAGAGTATATAGACTGACATCTCAATATTGGAGTATTATACTTTTTTTACCAAATTTATAGTATGCTTTTAATATTTTAGATATATATACTGTTACCACCCGATTTTGGCAAGGCCTCTACGTCAGCAGACCCAAGGAAGATTCCGTATAGGCCCAATTCAAACCTCACTAAAGCCTTATAGGCCCAACGAGGATCTCCTAGAGTCATAAAAGTCCCATAGAACTTGTGAAGGCCTTAAAGGTCCATTGGGCATTGTAACATCCCTGGATCAGAGTACTGCAAAGCCCATGACCGTTCTCATCACTCGCGGACGACCCATAGCGCCTCGTCGGGCTTCGTATCTATTGTGACTAACGAACATCATGGTATTTTAGAATGACCAGAGATAATTGAAGGCAGATTGCGTTAAATTGGCACACGGATCCTCACGAGGAAACTAAATCGCAATCTCCTAAAGATTAGGCAACGTGATGAATTCAAATAAGGGCGGTAATCTAGAAGATTGCCTTGACAGCCAATCATCCCTATCCTGTAAGGAAGGAAAATCCGATTAGATATATAATTAATTATTTCCTAAATCAATTAGAACTCTTGTGCTATAAATACAACGTCTCTGGTTATTCTAAGGTACGCTCTTTTTGCACTAAAATCTCATCCTAAACTCTGCTCAAATCTCTGTCTGCTTGTCTCTATCACACCCAATTACTTTCGCCCCCCCGCATATTATTCCTTATACCGACAGTTGACTTGATCGTCGGAGTACCAACGATCGCTGGACCTTTTTTCCTCCGAAGATCTTGGTGCCTAACGATTTTTCGAGTGTGCAGGTAACATACATGTTGGCATATGAATGACTGGAGATCTGTTGACACGTGGACGGTGCAGGTTTCGACGTCAACAGATTGGTGTCGTCTGTGGGAACCGAAAAACGTTACACAACCTAAAACTTGTAGTAAAAACGTGTTTTCTACCAAGATGAGCATGGCAGCCGAACATTGCATGGAAGAAGAAGTTGAATCCCACCACACTGACTTGCGGCAGGAAAGCGTTCAAGACCTACAGAACGTAACCCGCTGCAAGAAGAGAAGGCAACGGCAAAAGTGGACGGTTGAACATGAAAACCAGGACCTGAAGCTAGACAATGCCCAGATGAATGCAGCACTTGAACTGTTGGAGAATCAATCCCTCCAACACGGACCCAAGCGCAGTTGTGCTCAGAGAAGCCCTTCACGGTTCGGCTCAATGGGAAGTCGTCAATCTCAGGATGACCCGCCCATTTCAAACGGTCGGAACCTTCAGAACATCGCTCCGAAGCCCTTGTGGGATGATCAGAGGGGGAGACCTCTTTCGGAGCGGGAAGACCGGCCCGTTCCTACTGCTATCGTGTTTGACAGGTTGGGGGTGGGATCCTCCATAGCGCCACCCCTACCAGCACACAGCAGGTACAGTGAGCACAGTGAGGCCCACACAGAAAGTAGAAAAGACCCGAAACAAAGCTACACGAGGCCCAAGGAAGAGAAAGAGAGGCTAGAATGCTACGAGGATGACGACGACGAGAATCTTCCATTTACCAATTACATGAAGTCCATGGAGATACCCGCGAACTTCTGAATGCCTCTTATGGACAAATACAACAGGAGAAGCGACCCCACGGATTATATTAATATATATAAGACGAAACTCCAAGGCCAATCCCCCGAGTGAAGTGTCAGAATTTCCATACCACACTCACATCCGATGCGAAGAGGTGGTATAACAAGCTAAAGCCAGGAAGCATTCGAAGCTGGCCTCAGCTCAAAAGGGAGTTCGTCAATGCATTCATTGGCAATCGGACGATGATAGCCGACATTGCCCAACTTAACGACATTCGACAGAAGGAATGAGAAACAGTCAAGAGCTATTTCAAGAGGTTCAGTAACGTTATCAACAAACTCGAGACTATAACCGACGAAAAAACCCTGGACGCACTTGTGACTGGGCTTTACATGCGCACCCCATTCTAGAGAGACGTACAGAACAATCAACTGAAGACTTACAGTCAACTGGTAGACTTGGTCCAGCGCGAAATCCTGTCGGAAGAAACGATCGAAAATAGGGAGAAGGCTAAAAGTGAGAGAGGAGATCGCTACAGAAGAGAGGGGCGATGCTCTCTTGAACCTCGTTTCAACCGCTTTCAGAAAAGGCGCTCTCCTGGACCACAGAACAGCCATTACAGAAGATTTAACCAGACGGAGGTAGTCCCTGCCCCCATCATAAAACACCCGCGGTGGCCCTCCTACCTGCGGCAGCACTATCCAAGTTTTGTCGTAAACACAGGACTGGGATACATAACATAGATGATTGTTTAGACGTAAGAGAACTGATCAACCATAGAAACCACGGGCAAGGAGAAGAGAATCGACCCGCGTGAGGATGTCGAAAGCCGTCCACCCAGAGGAGAAGACTTCCTCATTGATGACAGGACGATGGACATCGCCATAATGACGAAAAGAATGATAAAAATAGGGATCTGCCGAGGGCGGAAGGGCCAGTGGGAGCCCCCCTAGTCCGAGAAATAAACACGATCATATGAGGGCCCTATGTCGGAGGGCACACGATGAACTCGTGGCGAAACTATGCGAAGACAGCGAGAGAAGAATCTTTGGAGAGTTGGCAGGTCCACATACACCAACCAAGGACGCCGCAAATCTCGTTCACTGAAGAAGACGAGGCTGGTATATAGAGGTGGCAAATGGGCTAGATGGGCCAGCTCAGCCCAAAATTTGACAGGCCAAACAAAAAATTGAGTTGGGTTAGCCCTAGCCTAATTTTACACGGGCTTATATTTGTTGGGCCAACCCAGCCCGATTTTGTGTCACAGGGCTACTAGGCCAGTCCTACATAAATTATTTAGTTTATTAAAAAAAACGTAAAAACTTCACCCTCTTCCTCACACCAACCCCCACACCCAAAAGGCACCCACCCCACCCCACCCCACCCCACCCCACCACACCAAACCAAATCAGGAGGGAGGGATGGGGGGGATTTCTCCCCCCCTTATCGCCGAGAAATCTCTCTATCTCTCTCTCTCCCCCCTCCTCCCCCCCAAACCAGGGATCGCGAATCATGAACCCTGGTTTCGCGAGGGATTCCCCCCCAATCCCCTCTCCTTATCGTCGGGATCCCGATTTCCAAAAAACCGTGTCCGAGCACGAAAATTCTAATGCGCCGATAGTCGAGGCCAAATTCGCCAAGCGCCGTCCTGTTGGAGGTACCGAGCTCAGATGGTGCAAGGCGGTGACTGGTGGTACTGGTATAACTGTATTGGCCTTCCTCCTGTCGAAATCTCTGGATATCACGCTTCTCCAATTGCGCTCCACAAACTCTAAATTTCTCATCCGATCCTCAATTCCCAACTCCATTTTAACCTAACTTCCAATTCTTATTCATATATCACACCCCCAGCTCCTCATCTCTAAATCCAACCATTCGATCTCCAATTGACGTCCCAAATTCTCCAAATCCTTGACATTGGTAATCCCACATCTATTTCTCCCTTTCACCTTATCCTCGAACACGAGCTGAACAAGAACGCGTGGCAGAATCTTGACCCTTCAGTAGACACTGTTAATGATCTCTTCTTTGACAGCACGTACACTTTGGAAAACGGCATGTGGGATGTGGCTCTCAGGCTGCACACTTCAGCATGTGATAGGACATCAGCATTGGCATTGCTTCAGGAGCTTTTGGAGTTGATTGGCGAAGAGATGTTGGATTCCTTGGAATTAAGAAAAGCTGGTTTCGCGACCCTTGGTTTGGAAATCCCTGGTTTTTTGCGAAACCGGGGAGATGGGAGAGAAGAGAGGGAAAAGGGAGAGATTTTTCTCCCTTGTTTCCGGCACCGGTGGGCGCCAAAAACAAGGGAGAAAATCCATCCATGTTGATGTTCCAGACAGGGGCAGGAGTGGGGTGTTGGGGTTGGGATTGGGGTTGGGGTTGGAGGTGGGGGTGGGTGATTTGGGTTCAAAAAAATTTTTATGGGTTAGTTGTACCGGGCTAAATTGGTCTAATTTTTATTTGATCAATTTTTTATTAGGCCAACCCAGCCTAGAGACCGAGCTATCTGGACTAGCCTATTGGGCCAGCCTATTTTTCCACCTCTACCGGTATACACTATCCTCACTGCAATGCTCTAGTAGTCTATGACGTCGTCTCCAGAAACAGATTGGGACAGATATTGGTCAATGATGGAAGTACCGTGAATATCCTGTTCGATAGTACCTTCGATCAGATGGACGTGGATTATGAACAGACGGCCATCTCGGAGCTGCTATTCGATTTTACGGGGGACAGCCTTGTTCCAAGAGAAAGGATTACCCTCGCGGTGGACTTCAAAGAGCCCTCGTGCCACCTCAGAAAATTCATGGAATTCTTGGTAGTGGATACCCGCTCCGCCTACCATGGAGTCCTCGAAAGGCCTGCGCTGAAGAATTTGCATGCGGTCACGTCCATACATTACTTAGCAATGAAGTTTTCGACGCCGGGAGGGGTCGCCAAGATTTGCGGCAATCAGACAGAGGCAAGGGTATGCTACATGAACGCGTTACGAAAAGTGGCAAAACGCAAAAATGTCACCCCGACGGTAATGACTATACAGTCAGAGCCAATGGACGTCGACCACGAAAAGATGGACGAAGAAATGATATTGGATGAAGGCTTGGACCCCCGGATTATAGGTTCAGACTCTCTTGCCTCTCCGGCCGAGGAGCTAGAAGCATTTTTAGTGAATCCCTTAGACCCAACCCAAGTATTGCAAGTGGGGGAGAGACTCCAGGAAAAAAAATGAAGGAGGAATTGAAACAGTTCCTACGGGAGAACACTGATATCTTCACATGGAAGCATAGCGATATAGTCACCTAAAGGTGGATCCGAAAGTGCGCTTCAAAATACAAAATAAGGAGACATTTGAGCACCGAAAGATATGACGCCCTGAAGGAGGAGGTTGACAAGCTATTAGCCAACGGGTTCATCAGGAAAACAGTCTACCCCCAATGGGTATCCAACCTAGTACTGGTAAGAAAGAGCATCAAGAAATGGAGGGTATGCATAGACTTCTCGGACTTGAACCAAGTGTGTCCCAAAGATAGCTTTCCATTGCCGTACATCGACCAGCTGGTCGATGCGACTGCCGACTACAAGCTACTTAATTTTATGGATGCCTACTCGGGCTACAACCAGATCCCAATGTTTTCAGGAGACGAGGATCACACTTCGTTCATTACAGACCGAGGACTGTACTGTTACAGAATAATGCCCTTCAGCCTAAAGAACGTGGGAGCCACATACCAGCGGTTGGTAAACCGTATGTTCGCAGGACAAATCGAAAACACTATGGAGATGTACGTCGATGACATGCTTGTAAAAAGCGTGAACGCCGAGGACCACATCGAGCACTTAAGAGGGATGTTCAGAATCATCCGCAAATATCGCACGAAGCTTAACTCCCTAAAGTGCGCCTTCGGAGTCGCGTCCAAGAAGTTCCTCGGTTACATGGTGAACCAACGCAGGATAGAGGCTAATCCTGAGAAGATTAAAGCGCTCATCGAGATGCGGTCACCATCTTCCTCCAAAGAAGTCCAGAGCCTGACGAGAAGGTTAGCGGCTCTAAACCGATTCATATCAAAGGCAACTGACTGTTGTTAGCCTTTCTTCCAGACCATCAAAGGAGGGAGAAAATTTGAATAGACCGAAGAATGCGAGAAAGCCTTCCAAGACCTCAAGCTCCTCCTCGGAAAGTCCCCGATATTGTCCAAACCAAATAATGGAGAAACATTACTTGTTTACTTCGCCGTGTCCGAAAATGCAGTAAGTTCGGTCTTAATCCGAGAAGAAGGCCCGATGCAGCTACCTGTCTATTATGTAAGTGAAGCCCTACAGGACACGGAGACGAGATACCCAAAGGTGGAGAAGCTCGCCCTGTCTTTGATCATCGCTTCCCAAAAACTCCAGCCGTACTTCCAGTCGCATAGCATCGATGTCTTGACAAACCTTCATCTAAGACAAATACTCCAAAAGTTGGACACCTCAAGAAGGCTGATGAAATGGTCAGTCGAATTCAGCCAATTCGATATCTCCCACAAGCTAAGACCCTCCATAAAATGACAGGCTTTGGCAAATTTTGTGGCTGAATTCGCCCATATCCCTAAAGGATCACCGAAAGCCCAGTGCCAGGAGGTACCAAGATGGAAATTATATGTTGACGGATCCTCGAACGAGGCTGGAGCTAGAGCCAGGATTTTGCTAGTCAGTCCTGATGACCACAATCTTAACTGCGTGCTTCGCCTGGAGTTCAAAGCCTCAAACAACGCTGCGAATATGAGGCACTCCTAGTAGGCTTGAGGCTGGCATAATAGATGAAGGCAAGAAAACTCCAGATTCACAGTGATTCGCAGCTGGTCGTTAGTCAAGTCAATGGGACCTTCATGGCTCGCGAACAGTCCATGATGGCATACTTGACAAAGGCCAATGACCTCTTATCCCACTTTGAAGCATACGAACTCCTACAAATCCCGCAGATGGAAAATGGTTATGCGGACGCCCTTTCAAAATTGGCAAGCAGCAGGGACTCCAACCAGATGAAGGCTATCCAAGTTGAAAAGCTCAATCGGCCATCAATCGACGAGCTTCCAACACCCAATACCATGACGATATCTGAATCTCTCAAATGGATGAGGAAAATCATTGTGTTCTTAACCAACCAGGTACTGCCAAACGATAGGCAAGAAGCGCGAAAACTCTGCAAAAGGGCAATGAAGTTCGTGCTACAGGATGAGATCCTGTACAAGAGAGGCTTTAGTCACCTCCTCATGAGCTGTATAACACAAGAGGAAGCAATGTATGTGATGAAAGAAATACATGAGAGAATCTGCAATAATCACTCAGGAGGAATAGCTTTGTCTCAGAAAGCCTTGAAATAGGGGTATTATTGGCCAACCATAAAGAATGATTCCCATAATTACGCGAAGAAGTGCGACAGATGCCAGAACTTCGCTACTATACCAAAGCTCCCAGCTCAGAATCTCACCCCAGTCACCAGTCATTGGCTTTTCGCTAAGTGGGGGATCGACTTTATAGGTCCCCTCCCAACCGGAAGGGGTGATGTCAAATTCGCGGTTGTAGCGGTGGACTATTTCACCAAGTGGTGTGAAGCTAAACCTCTGGCCAAGATCACAGAGGAAAATATGTGGAAGTTCGTATGGAAGAATATTATCTGTTGCTTCGGGATCTCCAACTCCCTTGTTTCTGACAATGGTACACAGTTTGCTGGGAAAAAGTTCAACTCGAACTGCGAGGACCTGGGTATTCGGAGGAATTTCTCCACCCCCTATTATCCATAGTCTAATGGTCAGGTAGAAGCTGTGAACAAGATCATGAAGCATACCCTTAAAAGGGGGTTGGAATCTGCCAAAGGAAGATGGGCTGAAGAATTACTCGAGACTCTATGGTCTTATTGGACCACTTCTCGGACGGCGACCGGCGAAACCCCTTTTGCCATGGCATACGAGACGGAGGCAATGATCCCCGTCGAGATAGGGATACCCTCTCCTAGGTACTTACACTTCGACGAAGTCGCCAATGATGGTTTACGCAGGGCGAACCTGGACTTGCAGGATGAAAGACATGCAGACTTGCAGCTTCGTCTCGCGGTCTACCAAAGGAAAATGGCTAGAAACTACAACTCCAAGGTTAAGGGTAGAAGTTTTCACATCAATGACTTCGTCCTGAAGAAAGTGTTCTAGGCTAATAGAGAGGCGATAACATGAACCCTCGGGCCCACCTAGGAAGGACCTTACAAAATCATCGAAAAAATCTGGCTTGGAACCTACAGATTAGAAGACTCTGACGGAAGATAGACGAGGCATCCCTGGAATATCGCCTATCTGCGACCGTATTATCAGTAGTTTTTTTTATTATTTTACACTTCTCAGGCTCCCAGCATTGTTTCCGGCATTTCTAGACACCGCGTTCTTTTAATAAAGTTCATCGTTTTTCAAACCTACAGCGTTCTCTATCCTAATATACCAAAAAGGGAAACTCGGCAGCGAGGGAGTGTGGTTCACGGCCAACTCTATCAACTCGCTGGATAAACATTTAACGCGTATCTGAGCAAGTAAAGAAAATTGGACAGCGAGAGAGTGTAGTTCACGGCCAACTCTATCAACTCGCTGGATAAACATTTCATGCGTATCTAAGCAAGTAAAAGAGATTCGGCAGTGATAGAGTATGGTTCGCGGCCAGCTTTATCAACTCGCTGGATAAATATTCAACGCGTATCTAAACAAGTAAAGAAAATTCGACAGCGAGGAAGTGTGGTTCGCGACCAACTCTATCAGCTCGCTGGATAAACATTTAACACGTATCTGAGCAAGTAAAAGGAATTCGACAGCGAAGGAGTGTGATTCGCGGTCAGCTCTATCAACTCGCTGGATAAACATTCAACGCGTATCTAATCAAGTAAAGAAATTTTGGCAGCGAGAGAGTGTAGTTCGCATCCAACTCTATCAGCTCGTTGGATAAACATTCAACGCGCATTCAAACAAGGAATTTAGGCAGCGAGAGGGTGCGGTCCGCCCTGCCAACTCGCTATTTAAACATTCAACATGCATTCAAACAACCAAAGATAACGCATTATCACTAGCCTACGTAGTAGAATAAAACAATCTGAATGAAAATATAAAACAACTATGCATTTACAAGTCAGAAAGCAACATTAATAAGGAGAGACATGACCCTTAAGTCCTAGTCGGGCCCTCGGGATCCTCAAAACCTGGGACCCCGAGTTTAGCCAACAGACCCTAGGCCTTCGACAACTCAATCAACGCCTCGGTCAATTCTTTATCTTTGGAATGGATCATGTTTTGACAAGACTTTAGCTGCGATTCAGCCTTCTTCTGATCCTGAACACAGACACTCTGGATCTTCTTAGCTTTGGTGACATCATATATGTCACGTGCTCTCACATCTTCAGAAAAGGCAAGTCGCTCTCGAAGGTCTTTATTTTCTGAACACAGCACGTTAAATCTTCATCTCTCCTAACAGTGGAGCGCAATTCGTCAACCTTCATCGTCAGTACTTTGTACAACTCGCAGTTAAGCACATGACTCTGAGAAGTATACATTTTGGCCAATTTGAACAATTCCGTCAATTCTACATTATTCGTGGCTTTCCCAAAAGCAGAAGTACAATACTTATGAACTGAGGCCGCTCCTATGGCAGCCGGAGTCAGAGCCGGTAGTTTTTCTAAAACTATGGGGTCCAGTTCGTCCCGACAAGACCCAATATTGATGTATTCGTATTTGCCGATAGGGGAAGAATAGAGGTTTGGAATGTCTCATCCCTGCTATCGGTGCCTGCTATCCTCTTACCCGATTGTCTGAAGCTTTTCGACGGAGACACAAATCCCACAGGAGATGGAACAGAAGGCATCTCCAATGTTACTTCTGGCGCAAATGGGATGAAAGAGGAGCTACCTACCATTGTCTCCAGTGTCTGCAAAATATTAACTTCCAGAATTGGTCCGCAGAAGGAACTGGAAGCAGAGGGGGAATATCATCCACTACCTCTCCACGCCTTATCTTAAGCCTTGGTACGCTGGTAAAATAAAAACCCGACATGACTGATGACAACTTAGACCTAGATATTACGGTAGGAGAGCAAAGTCAGGAAAAATAAAATAAAGTCCTATAAGCATATATATAAGCACGGGAGAATACGAGCAGTCGGATAAACCAGCACGTGGGAAATGGGTGAATGCGCCTAAATAAATCATAGGCAAATATAAAGGATGCGTGATGATACGCACCTCGAGAATTGCGCGGTCATCACAGCACGATGGTACCACCAACACGTATCCCACGTGAAAACGTAAAGTATAAGAGCCTCGTAAGGTTCGCGAGGGCATCTTGGCTTACGAGCCTTGCAATTGCGTGGGAGCAAAGGTGGGGCTGAACGCCAGATCTTCAGAATAACGCATTCACAACGGCTATCTTTCACCTGCCGCCGAAGCTGCCTGGTCCAGATATCACAAGCCACCTACTTAAACAAGGCAACAAACGTGGAAATTTGGGCACAATCTTATTTTATTCATCATAATTCGGAGTACAAGGCAAAAATAAACAAGTATGATTATTATCCTACTACCTCGCTGCCTCTATGGGTTGGTACATATTGGGGTATTGGATTAACTGAGTTTGTACATTGGTCTTTATCACCCCAAGCCGCGTCAGAGGATGGAAATTTGACTTCACCATGGTAGGGAGTCTCCCAAAATCAATACGAGTTGATTTGGTGACTAATTAGGCCATACTGCTCAAAAAATATCGTTGACACCTTTTGGCAGATGGCTTCCAGCCCCATTATCTGAATCAGGGACGCACCGTTCTGGGCATGGTCGGGCTAAGGCTACTAGGCCCAACCCTCCCGTATGTTTGGTCTTCTGAACGTTGATTGACTGAGCATTTGGTTCTCTGAATGTTGATTCTCCAATTGTTAGGCCTTCTGGACGCCGTTTCTTTATTCGTACTTTCATCACACGATTGATATGAAAGGTATGGTCACACGAATTAGGAAAAATTATAGCCCTGGGGGCTAGCTCACGTAGTTTACCAGAGTTACACATGCGTAAAGAACACGATCAAAGGCCCTTGGTGTTTTTATAGAAGTTGCATGGGAACTTAACACGGGGCAATGAATGAGACAATTAATGTACAACTGTCCCAGGGGCATTTGGAACACCACACGAATATGTTACCTTCCCCACTTCCCAGGACGTTAAAGACGCTAACTCTTCATATTCTACAAAGGAGTCAGCACCATTAATGTCCACGGGAACGATTCTTCAATTTCAGGAGCCACTTCCCATGCTCAGTAGGCACAATCATGCATAAAACTATCACTCAGTTTTTCACACAAAGGTGATACGCTAAGAAAATAAATGTGATAGTTAATGCTGAAACATACGCAAAAGAGAGAAACAAAGTTTTAAGCTTAGATGCCCCGCCGCCTCTCTATGGGTTAGCACACTGTGGGCCTTCCTCTACAAAAAGTAAGGAGATTTGATCATCGGCCTAACTTGGAACAATGTTGAGCGCCGGAGCCTCGGTATGAGCCTACTGAAGGAAAGAGATATCCCACTCTGGATGGGTTTCCGCGATCCGCTCTACCAGCTGCTCGCCTCCTATGGTCATCAAGTGATGGGTGAGGTTCTGATACTCAGGCGTATCCACGAATGCATCTTGATACGCATCCACCGCCCTGGCTTCGGCATCTGTTCGTTCGGCCCTGACCCTCTTCACCTCCTGCCTAGCCGTGGTAAGCAACTTCTCATTTTCCACTGCAACGATCTCTAGGCTGCTGTTCGCGGTGGCTAATGCAGTCTCAATTGCCAGGTCCGATCTTTCACAAACTTCTGGGCCTCCTCAGTACGTTTTTGGATAGCCTCGACAGCCCTCTTCTGATCTCAAGCTTGTTTCAAACTCTCTTTTACAGCCTTCAGCTCGATTTCATACTTGTCCCTCGCGTCAGCCTCCTTCGTCACAACCAAGTCTAGCTTGAACTGGAGAGCCCTCTTGTCCAATTCTAGCTGCGCCTTCTCGAGACTCATGGCCTTTAGGTCCTCGAACAGCTTCCTAGACTTGGCAGATTCTTCGCTGCACTGACCATCAATACTTTCCAGGGTGTTGAATAATTCTTTGGTCATAACCAACCCACATATCAAGTTCATCTCTGCCATTTGCAGCCGCTCGCGTATTGTAGCTTCCTGGCCGCTTTTTCCCATTTTTCTGTCTAGTAATTATATACGTTCACTGCCATCATCGCGGGATAGACGGGAAAAAACTCCATCACAGAAGTTTCCAATTCTCCCTAGCGCTGAGAATGCAGACACGACTCTCCTGATCAGCCGCAGAGCCAGAATTCTCTGTGCCCTCAGCCCCTCCATCAGGGCGCGACAAAAATTGGTGCCTTTCTTCAGCCCACCTCGTCTTGCGGGCATCCTTCATAAACCCTCCAGCAGCTGTGAGAGCCTTTATCTTCTGGGCGTCCGCCTCACCCGTATCATCAATAATCTCCTTTTCCTTATCCTTGGAGGGAGCGGAGTCAGGTGGAGGATTTGAGGATGAAGATGAAGGCGGAGGCGGAAGAGGAATAGTTTGGCCGAGAACTAGAACGTCAGAGGTCGGAGGCCAGATGATGGACTGTCCTTAACGGTGTAGCATCTTGGACCTCTTGCGATGGGCAAGGCGCCTCCCGCAGAGGAGCCTGTGTTGAAGAACCCTCTTCACTGGCGAGACGGGCGAAGCGGAGCGCAGGAATCCCCTTAAACTTGAAAACTGTTGACATAAACACCAGGAGGCAACTTATTAAGGCAACTTTCCATAGCAAAACCAATATATCGCAACTTACGAAACTCACCAATCAGTCCGTAGCAGATCAACAAATTTTCGTCTTTCAACAAGTTGCTGAGAATCCTGAAATCGCTGTTGAGCGCTCGTACCTTATTCCACTTCGACCTTAACTCTCCTTGGTCCTTCTTCAGGATAGGTGGCTTTCCGTAGTCTGCAAAATTAAGCAAGACATTAAGTCAGGAACTATGATAAAACATTCGCACAAAGACAGCAATATATACCTAGTTCTCCAAATTGGCGGGGAATAGACACATAGAGAAGTGGGTCTTTCAGCATAAACTCTTAGTTTTCTCCTATGAAGATGAACATCTCCTTCCAGTTGTGCACTTTGTTGGGACTGTCGGTGGCCGTCCTCCATTTCTGATCTGGCCAAGAAGAGATATTGTACCAACCTGCGGACCGGCAGGAATGGTATAAAGATTCAAACTCCCTCGAGGTCGAGCTTCTTCCCGCCTCGGCAATACCCCACAATAGGTAGGAGGCACTACAAGAAATTTCACTTTTAACGACGAAAATTTTGGTCTTGTAAAGTCTCTCGACGACCATTTTTCGACGAAACAACCTAAAAATTACTTTCTACGACAAAAAATTGTGTCGGTAAAAGTGATATTTCTTGTAGTGAGGCCACCATCTGCCCCCAGCCATTCGGTGTTATCTGGTAAGGGGCCAGATTCTAATCTTTCAGAACCTCGTGGAAGAAATGATGTAGGAGAGGCGAAGGCCTTGCTGTATCGTGGGTCAGTAAATCGCAACGAATCTTTCAGGTGGATCATCAGCACATTCCTCGGGACCCGAAGCCCTGAGTGTCACGGATGCAGGAATATCATATGATAACTGTATGTCTTCTAACTCCGCTTCAGTTATCCTCGAACGAGCCATGGACGTTTCGATGGCCGACTGCTTGAGCTCCTCGTCAAGCGCTTGGCTGCGGGGGCATCCCTGTTGTCTAGCGATCCTCTCATTTTGGAGACCCTGACATCAAGCTGCCCTTTTTCGGTGATCTGACTGGACAAGCCCCCCCGCTTGTGGACGTAGCAGACAGGCATGTGACTGAGGGCGCTGGGTTCACTCCTCCTACACCCTCCGATGATGAAGATGATGATGATGACTCACCCCGGATACTAGGGTTTGTCTGAGCATCCGACTGATTCTGTGACTCATCGTGTCCGGAAGACATTACAACCTTTCTCAATCCAAGAAGAAGATATTTCTATTGTCACCAGAATGTATGGCAGGGTACAATTCCCAAATTATGAACTCAAGAGATAATTATGAAAGCAGACTACGAAATAAATCACAGCAACTCTCGCCACGCTTACCTCAGAACTATAGTCAGAACAACGCACACGCCTTGAAATTTCTTAATTATTGGTGGAACATTCCACAACACTCACAGCAGGCACAGAAGCAAGAAGAAGTCATAATGAAGGAGGGCGCCAAGCTTTATAGATTGATGCATTTTAATCTCCACTGTTCAAATCCCAAGCGTTACACTCGAACCGTTGATTAGCGGACGCGTGTTCAAAATAGGGCAACTAGCAGGAAATAGAACCTTAGGCGTTTATTAAAATAAAGACACACGCGCCTCATTTTCTCATCACGTGCCATTAGCATTAAATACATACACCCTCTCACTCATGATTACCTGGCCACCAGATTGACAATCTTGATTGACAGTACCACTCCAACCACGGACACGTCACCAAATGTCTAGTCACTTGAAGCCCTCACCTGTCATAAATGTTCAGCTTTGGACTTGGGAGACTATACTGAGTAAGTTCAATTCATACTAGATAAGCAATTCAACGCACGAAGACCACACTCCGCGAAATCCATTGAGGCGAATTTTTGTCCAAAATTTTTTCTTTCACTTCCGAAGTCCCACGTCTATTATAAATAATAGATTTGGACTTAGGGGACTATTGTTACCACCTGATTTTGGCAAGGACTCCACGTCAGCAGAGGTCCAAGGAAGATCCCGTATAGGCCCAATTCAGACCTTACTAAAGCCTTATAGGCCCAGCGAGTATCTCCCAGAGTCATAAAAGTCTCATAGATCCTGCGAAGGCCTTAAAGGCCCATTGGGCATTGTAACATCCCTGGATCAGAGTATTGCGAAACCCATGATCGTTCTCAACACTCGCGGACGACCTATAATGTCTTTCCGGGCTTCGTATCTATTGTGACTAACGAACAGCATGATATTTTGGAATGACCAGAGATAATTGAATGTAGATTGCTTTAGATTGGCACACGGATCCTCACAAGGAAACTTAATCGCAATCTCCTAAAGATTAGGCAACATGATGAATTCAAATAAGGGCGGTAATCTAGGATATTGCATTGACAGCCAATCATCTATATCCTGTGAGGAAGAAGGATCCGATTAGATATCTAATTGATTTAGATTTCTAAATCAATTAGAACTCTTGTGCTATAAATGCAACGTCTCCGGTTATTCTAAGGTACGTTCTTTTTGCACTAAAATCTCACCCTAAACTCTACTCAAATATCTGTCTGCTTGTCCCTCCCACACCCAATTACTTTCACCCCCCACGTATTATTTCTTATACCATCAGTTGACTTGATCGTCGGAGTACCAACGATCACCGGACCTTTTTCTCTCCGGAGATCTTGGTGCCTAACGATTGTCTGAGTGTGCAAGTAACATACAAGTTGGCAGAGGAGTAATTAAAGATTTGTTGACACGTAGACAGTACAAGTTCCGACGTCAACATATAAATTTAAAGAAGGTGGGTAGGAAGCTTAACAAGGGGAAAAAAAAAAGAAAAAAGAAAAGTCACACATCTTTTATCTTTATTCGGACCCTAAATAATTAATTAGCATACTGCATACTTCCTTTGAATAGCTGGAATATGTATTATTTTATTCTTAATAGTAATAGTGGGAATTAATTTTAATTAAAGGACACATAATTTCCTATAATGTTTTAGAAGCCATCAGAATTGGGTAACGTGATGGATTCTTCAGTTTAACATACCAACCAACATAGATAGCATTGTTGTTTGATTCCTATTTTAATGATTTTTTTTTTGCTATTTTTTTATTTTTGTGTAAAAAATGACACAAATGTCCTTTTATTTTTCAAAGTTGCCATAATATTTGGCTAGAAAAAAGGAACATTTTGGTCATTTTTCTTCAAAAATAAAATAATAGAAAAAAAATCCATTAAAATGAGAATCAAACAAGCTCTAAATAGCTATGGTGTAGCCAAGGCATGGGAACTTTATGAGGAACTGGAAGTCTATGATTTGTACAATTAATATACTCCCTCCGTCCCACAAAAATAAACTCATTTCTTTTTTCACACAGATTAAAAAATCTCATTTATTGTATTTGAAATTATAAACTTTTCACACACTATTCCTATTATACCCCCATTTAATATTAGTATTTCAAGTTTATTTGGATTGATAATAATGTAAATTAAATAAGGGTATATCAGAAAAAAGAAAAATTTAATACACCATCTATAAAGTAAGTGACCTACAATTTAGGACAGATGAATAAGAAAAACAAGTCTATCTTTGTGGGACGGAGGGAGTAATAAATTTGAGAATCCAAGTATTGTACCCACAAAAATTTAGATGGTGTAACACAATTAAATTAACCTTAACCGAATCGAATTAACTATTGAAATTTTGTTGCCCAAGAACTAATTAAAGTATTGACTAAAATAATTAACTAGTTATAATTTAAATAAATAAAAGATTGTGTTTATGCTAAATTACTGTAAATATGAAAAAGAAAAGTACTAGGATTCCGAATTCACTTATAGTATTTAATTCCTTTATTTTGGTTATTGAATTTGACAATATACATTGGTTATGACGATCAATACCCCTAAATTGTTCAATAGTTTTTTTTCGAGTAAAATCACACTTATTCATATGTAGGACTCAATTATATCTCAATAAGTGTCAATTTACACTTATTGGAACTATCAAAATTGAACAATTGTATGTATTCTTAATGTGAATCTTTACTTAATTATGTGTTGATTTAATTATTTTAGGTTAAAACTCGAGTTCGAATGGAATTGGAGAAAAACAAAGCAAAATGAGCAAAAAAAAAACTTAAAATGTACAAAGACTTGGAAATGGGGAAAAACTTACAAATATTCAAAAGTTGAAGGACTTGTGTTGCAAATAAAAGAGGACTAAATTGAAATGAAAAAAAAAATAAGAGGACTAAAGAAGACAAAATTCAAAGTTAGAAGAATTAATAGGCAGATTTAAAATGATTCAGCTGGGCGCTGAGAAGCAGTAACCAATTCAGCTAACCTGGGCAATCGCCCAGTGTATTTTTTGCAGCGGATTTTATTTTCTTTTTTTTTTAGTTTGACTTCAATTAGGAAACGTTTTGGATGCGATGTTCATGATCTTTTGGGTTTTTTTTTTTTGGATACAATAAAGATACTATATATATAAGTTATTAACTCGTAATTCAATTATCTTTCCAATGGTATATTATTTTCCTTGTGAAGATTTTAATACCAAAAGTTGTGCTCGAATTTCTCCACATGCTTTGGTAGGTAGTTTCTCCATTCGGTTCTTTGGATTTTAAGTGTTTGATCATTTGCTTTAACTCTTCATTATTACTCCAACACACACTTATTGATTATATATTCTTCATCATCTTTCAATGTTTGGCTCTTGATATTCACTTCAAAAAATTCAACTTCTTCTCATTTACTCGTCGATTTCACCAAATTGTTACTCTTTTCATCTATTCTTCTACAATTGCTTATAAATGGGTCCAAAACTAAAATAGAAAGAACAATACACTAAATTAAGTAGAAAATAAATAAAATAATGTTATAAAAACTTAGTTTTAAAATCCTAATAAGTGCAAAAAATGCACTTATCAATCACCGTCGCATGTTCCTCCATCTTGCGTTTATTTCACATAATGTCTTTCATAAACTTCGCATAACTGGGCATTTACGCAAATGCGTCTGCAAAAGAGATGTTGATATGTAGCTTCTTGAAGATCTCAAGACGGCCCAGAATTTGGGTTTTATAGGCCAGCCACCGCCACCTATATTCACCTTCGTACAAAAAATAATAGATTTATGAATTTATTTTGTCATTCCTTGTCAATTGTATGTACTAAGAATGTGTTTATGAGGGTTATCTTAATGTTCAAAAGCAATTTTTAGGGACAAAAATTTTTTTGATTGAAAAATAATTGTTTGGTTATAGCCAATATGTATTTTTTATGGGACTCTGAAATTTAAATCTGAATAAAACTTTAAAATTCACAAAATACACATTAATATATTAAAAAAATATTTTTAACTTCTAAACGAACTCATCTTCTCTTCAATGCCTAATCCATAATATGTATGATTTAAATAAATAAAATTTAAATAGTAAATATTTGGTCAAATAAATATTTAATTTATACAAAAATATTTAAAAGAATGCTAAAAGAAAAGGAAAATCTACTCCCTTGTAACATCGACTCAAGAATCGGTCACAGCACATATTATCATCAAATTTTGGAGCTTGTTTTACAGGCATAGCATACTCTCACAAATCAATAGTCACTCCAACCTTAGATCAACCATGACTCACTCAAGAACCCTACACAACTATGAGTTACTATTCACAAAAGGTAGCACAAGCCTATTCACTCTGGCAAAACTACTAATCACTTAGGGAGTTATTAATCTTCAGAGAATACAAATTATTGATCACCCAAGATCAATATTAATCCAAGGGGAGGCACTATAGAATATTTCCAACTTGGGAACTTCAACATCATATTAAAGATGAATGAGAGTTTTAGGATTTAGGATTAACACATACAGTAAATATTTGAGGAGATTTATGAAAATAATTTGGATATATATTAATTTTCTCCTTCAACAATCAATTTCGAAACACATAGAGTAAATGATCGGTGAATACTTGCGAAAGTTTGAAGCCCACATGACCTGAGGCAAGAAGAACAATATCATTAACAAGAATAATTGTGCCGAGTCCTAACCAAGCAAGAAGAAAACAGTCCCAAAAAATAGAAAGGGCAAATAAGATCTAAAACTCTCACCAGTGACAAGCGTCACAAGCTTGTGATGACCGACTAAGTATATACGGAAAATTGTTAAAAATGAGATAAATTTATTTATTTATATTTTACCATCAACAAGTCCCTCGTGTGCAAAGTAAAATTCAATTTATTTTGAATTTTTATCAAAATTTTGACACGTACACAAATTTTCATAAAGGTAAATTAATTTCTTCGTAAAGTATAATTTTAAGTCGACGGAGATGGTGACTACCCTATTTTTTCTTCTTTTTTTCTTTTGAAATTGAGATGGGCTGTGGGATAAGATATGCCTCTTTTGGGCCTGAAAAAATTGAAATTTGAAGCATTAAATCTGCCTGTGTTTACAGACATAGCATACTCTCATAAACCAGAAGTCACTCTAACCTTAGATAAACCATAACTCACTCAAGAACCCTACCTTACTGTTCACAGGAGGTAACACAAATCAAATCACTCTTACAAAACCACTAATCACCCAAGGAGTGAATATTATTCAGACAATACATATTATTGATCACCCAAGATCAATATTAATACCAGAAAGAAATTAGAAGGAAACGAAAGAATAGCGTGCAGAAGAAGAGAGAGTTGGCTATTCGGAAGGTGTAATGTGAGAAATAAATGTCTATTGTATGCTAAATCATCATGCCACATCACCATTTCAAGTTAGAAATTTAAGAGAATAACCGTTTGTGAAAAGATCGTATACTTTAGTGATTACTACTGTAATTTTTAAACTTTAGTGATCGTCTTAAAATTTTAAAGAAAATTAAGTGACCGTTAGTGAAATTCACCCTTCAATCAATGTTTGCCATGATTTGGCATCTCCTTGCCCTGCCCGTTGTATATACTAAAATAATATAATAAATGCATGCACTAAACGACTTTCAAACAAAAAGGAAAACATTACAATCTATATATGTTTAGCATCAGTATATACTAAAATAATATAATCCGCACGCACAAAATGACTTTTTGTACAAAATGTAAAAATTATTTTTTAAATATTTATAAATTATAAATTCTATGAAATGTATAGATCATATAGTAAATTGTGGATTTTATGAAATATATGAATAATAAAAAATGTTTAACCAAATTAAATTAAAATTTAACCTTCACTAAAGCATTAAGAAACAATAATAAATCTATGCTACATCGTTCATTCTAAGTAGGAAAATTATTTACACATCGTTTTGAAAAAACAGAAACAATAGATTAAATAAAAGAGAGGGAAAAAAAATGAAGATCAATGTTGAATCCGTAGCTTCAACTTCAAAATCAACACACCTAACATCTTATTCTTCATTTTTACTTCAAACATCGGCGAGTGTTTTGTGTTTTATTATGTGTCAAGAATAAATTTGGCAAACCCCTTCTAACATTAATTGTGCCTCATAAGCATATTTTGGTCATTTGCCAAAAAAAGTACTAGACATTGTACCTTGACATTTTTGCATTGGAGATGTTCTTAGTGCCATCGCGAAAAAATAGGCATGGGAACTTTGCGGGAGCGCCAAGTCTTGCGTTCTGTCTCGACCCTTAGTTGTTTCTTCGTTCTTTCCTTGTCCAAACCTTGATTATTCCACTTAACTAGTGCTGATTAATATTGATTATTCCACCCTAAATTAAATAAATAAGATCTTTTGATTCTGTTAATGTTGAATTTTTCTTTAATCTGTCCACTGCTGAGGGAAGGTACAGTGGTTTCCGTATATTGGTTTTAGCAGTCAATGTCATACATTGAAGAATAACTTTGAAAAGGTTCTATTAATAATACAAAAAAGTAAAGAATACATATACTTCAAACGGACTAAACTCACAGTATCTATTAATAAAAGCTTACTCATAGCTTTGCATTTATTTATAAGGATATAAATAAAACATAAAACTAATTAAAACAATAAAATTAATGTTTGCAAACATCAATATTTAGACCTCGAAGGGATCGATAAACAAAGCAATGATGTGGGGCATCAGAACTTTTTTTGGTTGAGTGTATCCATCTTGATTGCCTTTATAGGTGACATCTATAATACGTTCAAGGTTTAGAATTCGCATCAAAATTTCTCTTGGAGAAGAACTTGATCGGAAACACTCTTCATTGATATCCTTCCATGCATTTGTAGCCATTTCAAAAAATTTATCGACAGCCACTTCCTTGGTCACTCCATTTTCCTTCATGTATGATTCAATGCCAGTAGCAACTTGGCCCCTTTCTTTCTCAACCTTCAATAAGACAAATTTGGAGAAAACACTTAGAAAAGTTGCTTATTTGTAGAATTGATGTTTCCTTATAACAAACTTTGAGTGAATTTCATACCTCATAGGTTGCAATGTCGTCAATGAGTCGACATATTATGAGGCTGGAAACAAGCATTTTAGGCTTTTTGCTTAGCCATTCAAATTCTTCTTTGGTAACGGATTTGACCCCTAACAAGGATGTAGTTGTATGATAAACATATGTGCATGTGATTAAGGCATTGCTCATGTACTCAGAAAATGGTGGCAAGTATCCTTCGATGAACCACTTGGCTTCCACATAGTATGTCCTCACAAGTTCTTTCAACTGAATAAAAATTTGTAGACATTTGTGTAAGTTAACTGAGGCAAATTAAGTATACGAAACATAATAAGAAGCAAAAAAAATAGGAGTAGGGTGATGGTGAAGTAATAATTAAAAAGTTGCACTTACTGCTTCTTTTGCATAGTAGACTGCATAAGATCTTCCTTCTTTCGAGAGTTCTTCGTCAAATTGTTCATAAAGATTTAGAAGAGCACTATAGAATGGTTTGATGTACTCTGGTAGCCGATCAATCTCATTAATATCCCACCTGAAAAAAAAAAAAATTTGATAGTTACAATCAAGAGTACAAATTGATTACTTTAAGAAAACTATTTACTTCTACAAATATTGAGCATACATTAAAAGGAAGAATTATGTACCTCTGAATGGCCTCAGTAAAAATTTCAAGTTCTTCAACTACACCATAGGCATCATATGTATCATCTATTATTGAAGTCATGGCAATGGTTTTGGTGAGCATGATTCGAGCAACTGAATATTGAGGTTCGTGATAAACTCCCATGGCCCAAAAAAAGCATTCTACGACTCTGTCTCTTGCATAAGGCAGCTTAGAAACAAGGTCTAAATCCTTCCACCACCTGCAATATATAAAAGCAATGAATATTATTAGGTAATGTACACACACATACATATAGAAATTTTATGCACTTGTCAAGAACATTACCTTGAGACTTCATACAGCTCCTTTTTGTGCAACATTTGCAATGAATTATAGTCTAATTTGGCAAACCTCAGCAGCATTTCATTCTTGGACTCATCTTCTTGGTAGATGGAGATAAAATTACGTGCTTCAATTCTTGGGTTCCCAAAATGAATGCATTGAACGAGAGAATGAGCAACTTGTTTCCCGAGGGGAGAGTTTACATGTGGTGCCATGGATTTGAGGTTATCTGTTGTGAAAGCAAGGGCCTCTTCTAGTATATCTTCTTCATGCACTCTTAGATATGAAGCTTCATATAAACTCAGCAAGCCTCTTGCATCACTCTTAATAGTCTCTTTGAATTTTCCATTCTCGTCTACGAATTTGTTAAAGACAGCACAAGATATACGGTGACCATGTTGCCTGAATAATCGAAAATGAAGTGCAACAGTGTACAAGTCATAGGCTTCATCTTCATAGTTTGTGTTGAGATTAAAGAAACGTTCTAAAAGTTCTTCAATCTCGTCTGCAAAGTGATATGAAATGCCCAAGCGCTCAAGTGTTTCGATCAAATTCATGGTTTCCACCATGTCTTTTCCGGGAGCTGTTAACATGCTTCTCACTTCACTTTTAAACCCTTCAATCTCCTTGTCATATTTTTCAGCTAACTGTATTATTCCACAAGGGAAACATATTATAAGCCAAAGGGTTTGCCTATAGACTTATCAAAAGATAGATTTTACACTCTATTCAAATGTTTGGAAATAAGAAATAATAAGAAATTAACTGAAACGTAGATTCATTATTGCAGAACTCCAACGCACAAAAATTTTTTTTTTTAAAAAATAAACAAAAACAAAAAACACATTGATAACAAAAATGAAGTATCAATACCTCAGTATCAAAAGAAAAATTGATGAACTGTTCGCCCCATAAGCTGGGAGAGAAGTTAGCGACTGGACGAACAATCTCCTTTTCGCAGTTGGTAGCGACTGAATCCATTTCTGATTCTCTTCTGGTATATAGAAGAAGAAGAAGAATTAATTATTATGGTAGCAGCTGAAGAACAATTTATGTTGAAACTAGAAACTCTAGTTGAAGTTGATGCTGGTTATCAAAGACAAAAGAGCTTTCTGTATTTATAGTAGAAATTCATGGGGCAAGGTGGACGACTATATAATATTATATTCAATGGCAGGTGGTAGTCATTCTTGACTATACTACTATAGAGTATATAGACTGACATCTCAATATGTATAACACTTTTTTTACCAAATTTATAGTATGCTTTTAATATTTTAGATATATATACTAAGAGGAAAACAAACATGTTTTCCTGGCCATGCAATAAATTTAAGGAATAATTATATCAAAGGTCCTCAATATTTCAAAATCGTTGGGGATATATCTCTAACCTAAAAAAATAGCACCACACATCCCCAACATATGAAAAACTTGGCGTGGTAGGTCCTTTATGACCAAATTGCCCTTCTCTTTAAATAAACAAAAAAACAAAAAATAAGAAAAAAAAAACATAATTGAAAACTAATCATATGTACCCCAAAAAATAAAAAGTAACAATATGTCATCTTCTCCAAAAAGTCCAGAAAATTTACCAAATGGTTGAGACGAAAAGCAGCTTCTTCTTTGTGAAGAATTCGAAGTATATCAGCAATGGAAGCCCAGTACAGCGCCGCGAGTAACCTTAATCATCACACCACACCTTACTCCACTATCCACTCTGTGGGTGAATACCTTCGACACCCTAACCATCCCCACTAACTTCATCCAAGCCCCAATCTCCATGGTGTTTCCAGACATCATTCCTCACTGTTAAAGTTATTACTATTGTTGAACCCTATTCCCCCATCACCACCGCTCAGCGTTGACTTGGTAGGAGTAGGGAGGGGTGCTGCTGGACATCAAACTTAGCAGACATTTTTTGGCTATCGCCACCGCCAATCTTTCCGACGAGAAAGAACACGAGGCCCATAGGCTCCCCGTATTAGACGAGCTGCAAGGAGCTGTCAAGGAGTTGTCGTAGGCTCATCACGGTTTGGGTTGAACACCGTCATGTACTGGAAGAACTCGAAGTTGACGGTTCCGTTCGTAGCAGAGAATGTCGAGAACTGCACGGCGTTGACAGCGATTTTTGGTGGTTTGGGCTAGAACATGAAGAAGTAAATGGCGACGGCGGCGATGACGATGCAGAACAAGAAAATAATAGCCACTATACATGATGCTAAATTTGTACTCCCGCAACTGGATTTCGTGCCTAGATCATTAGATCAGGGAAATTGAGGTTGGTGCATTTTTTATACAGTTCTACTGAAGATTTAGTGAGAGAAAATTACCAAATTTTGTGGGACAAATAAAATGTTATGAATATTTAGAGAAGATGACCTATTGTTATTTTTTATTTGTTTGTGGTACATTTTTGACTTTTTGAGGTACATATGGTTGGTCATAAAGGACCTATCAGTCTACCACACCAAGATTTTTATATGTTGGGGATGTGTGGTGCTATATTTTCAGGTTATGGGTATATTCCTAATAATTTTGAAACGTTGAGAACTTTTGATGCAATTATCCCTAAATTTAAAGAAGGTAGGGAGGAAGCTTTCTGTATTTGTAGTAGAAATTCATGGGGCATGGTGCACGACTATAATATTGTATTCAATGGCAGGTGGTAGTCATTCTTGACTATACTACTATAGAGTATATAGACTGACATCTCAATATTGGAGTATTATACTTTTTTTACCAAATTTATAGTATGCTTTTAATATTTTAGATATATATACTAAGAGGAAAACAAACATGTTTTCCTGGCCATGCAATAAATTTAAAGAAGGTGGGTAGGAAGCTTAACAAGGAAAAAAAAGAAAAAAGAAGAAAGAAAAGTCACACATCTTTTATCTTTATTCGGACCCTAAATAATTAATTAGCATACTGCATACTTCCTTTGAATAGCTGGAATATGTATTGTTTTATTCTTAATAGTAATAGTGGGAATTAATTTTAATTAAATGATACATAATTTCCTATAATGTTTTAGAAGCCATCAGAATTGTGTACCGTTATGGCCATCTTCAGTTTGACATACCAACCAACTTAGATAGCATTAATTTATAAAATTACTAAATAGCTATGGTGTAGCCAAGGCATGCGAACTTTATGAGGAACTACAACTCTACGAATTGTACAATTAATATACTTCCTCCGTCTTACAAAAAAGATTCATTTTTTTTTTTACACAGATTAAAAAATTTCATTTATTGTATTTAAAATTATAAACTTTTAACACACTATTCCTATTAAACCCCCATTTAATATTAGTATGTCAAGTTTATTTGGATTGATAACTTTGTAAATTAAATAAGGGTATATCAGGAAAAAAAAAATTTAATACACCATCTAAAAAGTAAGTTGCCTATAATTTGGGACAGATAAATAAGAAAAACAAGTCTATCTTTGTGGGACGGAGGGAGTAATAAATTTGAGAATCCAAGTATTGTACCCACAAAGATTTAGATAGTTCAACACAATTAAATTAACTTTAACGGAATCGAATTAAATTTTGAAATTTTGTTGCTTAAGAACTAATTAAAGTATTGACTAAAATAATTAACTAGTTATAATTTAAACAAATAAAAGATTGTGTTTATGCTAAATTACTGTAAATATGAGAAAGAAAAGTACTAGGATTCCGAATTCACTTGTAGTATTTAATTCCTTTATTTGGGTTATTGAATTTGACAATATACATTGGTTATGATAATCAATACCCCTAAATTGTTCAATAGTTTTTTTCGAATAAAATCACACTTATTCATATGTAGGACTCGATTATATCTCTATGAAGATTGCGAATACACTAGAATGCATTAAGTTGCAATGGATAATTAAATATCACATAAAGCATAACAGTTGATAAGTGTCGATTTACACTTATTCGAACTATCAAAATTGGACAATTGTATGTATTCTTAATGTGAATCTTTACTTAATTATGTGTTGATTTGATTATTTTAGGTTAAAACTCAAGTTCGAATGGAATTGGAGAAAAATAAAGCAAAATGAGCAAAGAAAAACTGAAAATGTACAAAGACATGGAAATGGTGACAACTTACAAATATTCAAAAGTTAAAGGACTTGGGTTGCAAATAAAAGAGGACTAAATTGAAATGAAAGAAAAAAAATAAGAGGACTAAAGAAGACAAAATTCAAAGTTAGAAGAATTAACGCGCAGATTTAAAAAGATTCAGCTGGGCGCTGAGAAGCAGCAACCAATTCAGCTAACCTGGGCGATCGCCCAAGTATTTTTGGCAGCGGATTTTGTTTTCCTTTTTTAATTTGACTTCAATTAGGAAACGTTTTGGATGTGATTTTTATGATCTTTTGGGATCTTTTGGGATACAATAAAGATACGGCAATTAATTAAGTATTATGAGTTATTAACTCATAATTAGAGTTGTTGAATTTTGGAGGAAAGAACGGCAAAGAATACGAAAAACGACCAAGATCTTGAAGATTGTAACGTAAAGACGTAGAATTATTGGTGCAAGATATTCAAGTTCTTCTCATTTTTTATTCAAAATCCAGTTATGTATTCAAATATCTTCATATTTTCTTTCTCTAGAATTAAGAATAGCTAAATTTAAATTTTGGATGAACGATGCAACCTAGTGTACTTCTTTAATTTTGACTCCCAAGTTTTGAATTATAAATTAATTAAGTATTTGATTTTACTTCTTCTCATAATGTTTGAAATAAACTTTTATTCAAGATCCGGTTATGTATTCAAATATCTTAATTATGAGCTAATAACTCATATATATAGTATTCTCCTATTGTCCGAAAAGATACCAAAATATTATAAAAATCGTGGCTAAAAAGTTTCCTAGTTGGATTGGAACTAAAAAGTAACAAAATCATGTTGCCAAAAAAACTCTGGGCGATCACTCAGGCCATGGTGAAAGGGTTCTGTTGGATTAGGTGCTGGGCGCTCGCCCACCTTAAATTTTCTCAATCTAGGCCTATAGTCCTTCAACTTTAGATTTTGTCTTCTTTAATCCTCAATACTTTTCATAACCTCCAATGTGGTCTTTCAAGCTTCAATTTAGTGCAATATGATCATCGTACTTATGAAACATCATCCAATTTATTGTTCTTTTCATCCATTCTTATCCACTTGCTTATAAACGGGTCCAAAACTGAAATATAAAGGAAAATACACTAAATTAATTAGAAAATCTATAAAATAACGGAACACAATCTTAGTATTTAAGTTCAAATAAGTGCATAAAATGCACTTATCAAACACCTCCAAACTAAACCATTGTTCGTCATCGAACACAAACAAAACTAAAATACAAATTTAAACTAAAGTAAAATAATTGCAAGAAACAGAGTCAATTAAATTTCTTACAAAATGTCCTATATTCGAATATAAAGCAACAATTTGAGAAAGATATTAAACAATACTACAAATAAATTTTTACTTATCTGATACTCGACATTTAGTGAATGTGTGATTAGCCAAATATTGAACTTATACGTATACTAGACCACAACTAATATTGTGTTGTCGATATTTTTATAATTATGAACCATTTTAAGTCATTTATTCCTTACACATCTCGTAAATTATCACACTTCTAATATTTTTCTCTCCAAATTCTAGCAAATTTGGTTCCAATTGATCAATATAATACTTTTTTAAATAAAGTGGTTAAAATTAGAAGCTTGTATTCCTAGGAACTAAGAAGGTGAGAGATTTCTAAATTTTCATCTCGAGTCACTGAGGTCTTAACCTAGCAAGCACTTTTAACTCTTTTTATTTTATTTAACTAATATACATAGTTTTACATCTTGTGTGTAATACTTCTCTTCCGTAATCTTTTTACGTGACCCATGTAGCGAGATTTGGGCCGATGACTCCTAAGTCAGACGACTATAGGACATCATGTTTTAAAATACCCTAACAAGCTTAATTGCTCGAGTCAGTCATTTTATTTTATATAGCAGTGATAGTGCTCGGTTTAGATTACTTGACTGCAACCTATTCAACCAAAGATGAGACCCAGAAAACTCAAACCATCAAAATTGTAAGAACATATATACTAACTTTAACACCCCCAAACTGTTTTCAAAAGTTTGGTTACTAGTTTAAAGATTTGGGAACGAAATTTTTTACAACAATCCTAAGTCAATAATTTCAACCCATACACTTAAGTCGTGTTCCTATATAAGTGATAAGTCAATAGTGGCTACGTGCTCTATTAATCTAGTATAACATATATAAGTATTCAATTAAAAACACAGTTTATGTGTTGTCCAATATTCTAACAAAAAATGTACTTAACTTCAAACAAATACTACCATAATTGGCGGTAAGATAGTTAACAATAACTAGACAAATAAATTTGGTGTTTTTTTTTAGTTATTTTTTTTATAACAAATATTGCAGTTAATACAGACCCGAATATTAAGCAAATGAAAGATAATCATATAAGTATCCTGAAACTTATCCCACCCCCAAACTAAAATATTACATTGTCTCCAATGTAATAGCAAAATAAAGCAAAAAGAAATGAAGAAAAGATCAGGTATTTCCAAGAGGTAGATATGGAGAAAATGGTATAGGATGATCAGACGGACCAGCTGAAGTGGACTATGTGTTGTGCTCAGACTCATGGTCGAAAGATAATATCATAGATATCATCCATGGGCCTTGCAAAGGGGAGCATCCAGCGGTTGATATGGTGAGACTTTACAAGTGTAATAAACAATATATGAAAAAAAAACTGATGCATTATTAAATCTAAATTAATTAATAAGGATATAAGAATGGGTTGTCTCCTATTAAACGCTTATTTATAGTAATTAGTTTGACTTATTGTCTGGTTGCTCAAGTAGAAGAGGAATGGATCTCGAGATTATCGAAGGTGTCACTCTCCAATAATCTCTTGAGTTTCTTCTCCATGTTTTGTGGCATGTCCTTCATCTTCCATTTAAGAGCTCCACCATGTGCTTCAAGGATGACTTCTTCATATTCAACCATATATGTTCACCAGTGTCAGCTTCTTGCATCTGCACAATCTTTCTACCTTTGTCTTTTATCTGTATCTACCAAAATTTTTAAAGAATTTTTTCTTGAATTTCTTCAAGGTCTCAACATGATATTATATCCAATAAGAAAGAGGTGGTGGTGCCACATCTCTACCCAACATATAAAATACCTCCCTTTTATGCTGAACTCTCAATGTCAATATACCTCGTAAAACATCAATGAGAACATCCGAAGTAGCTAAGAAGGGCCGACCCAAGATAATAGGGGTTTCTGCATCCTCAGGCATATCAAGAACAACGAAGTCAATGAAAAATAATAATTTCTCCACTCTCATCATCACCACATCTTCCACCATCCCAAACGGCTTTTTAATATATTGATCAGCCAACTAAAGATTGAATTTTGCAGGTTTAGCTTCATCAAGTCCTGATCGCCTAAAAATAGAAAGAGACATTAAATTGATACTTTCACTAAGATCACACAATGTCTTGTCAATCACGAGATTATCGATGATAATTGGAATTTTGAAGCTGCCTGGATCATTTCCTTTGTCTGGTAGTTGCTTATCCACTATAGCAATTACTTCTCCTGTAAGTTTTTACTGTATTCCCTTCTGCCAACTTTTTTTTATTTGAAAGCAGTTGTCTCATATATTTGGCGTAGTTGAGAATTTGAAAATAGTTGTCTCATATACTTGGCGTAGTTGGGAATTTGAGTCAAGGCCTCCACAAATAGTATGTTAATATGCTTCTTCTTTTATGAATTTAACATATGTGGAAAAGGAATGGGAGGTTCATATGGTTTTATATGAACGGTTGCCTTAACATGTGGTGTATTTGAACTCTCTTTAATAACTACTGTCTGCTCAGTTTGTTCCACGTGCTCTTCATTAGTGAACAATACCTTTCTTTATTTGCAACTGGTTATATGGATTTCTGGTAACTTAACCCTACATCTGGAAGTCATTGCTTGTACTTACTCCCTGGGGTTGACCTCGGTGTTGCTTGACAAGGTACCATGTGGTCTACTCGACATAACAACTGCTATCTAACCCATTTGTGTTTCCAAATTTTTTTATTGACGCGCCTTGATTTTGAAGAGTGGTCTTTGTCTTGTTCATATACTGTTCGATTTTCTCTACAAATTTACTAAACACGTCTTCTAGTGAAACTATATTTTATAGCCTAGCATACTAAGAAAAAGAAAATATATAAGCCATCAACCGGATAAGAATAAATCTCAAAAGATGAAATCTTGATCTTGATTTTCGTTGAATTTTTGAAAGAATAAATCTTGATTTTCGTTTCTTGTTTTGTCTCTTGTTTTTATCTCCAAATTTAGCTCTAAATCGGCTCTCAATTCAGCTCTAAATTGGCCAGCCACCGCCACCTATATTCACCTTCGTACAAAAAATAATAGATTTGTGAATTTATTTTGTCATTCCTTGTCAATTGTATGTACTACGAATGTGTTTATGAGGGTTTTCTTAATGTTCGGAAGCAATTTTTAGGGACAAATTTTTTTTGATTGAAAAATAATTGTTTGGTTATAGCCAATATGTATTTTTTATGGGAATCTGAAATTTAAATCTGAATAAAACTTTAAAATTCACAAAATACACATTAATATATTAAAAATATATTTTTAACTTCTAAACGAATTCATCTTCTCTTCAATGCCTAATCCATAATATGTATGATTTAAATAAAATAAAATTTAAATAGTAAAAGATTGCTAAAAGAAAAGGCAGATCTACTCCCTTGTAGCATCGACTCAAAAATCGGTCACATCACGGATTATCATCAGATTTTGGAGCTTGTTTTACAGGCATAGCATACTCTCACAAATCAATAGTCACTCCAACCTTAGATCAACCATAACTCACTCAAGAACCCTACACAACTAAGAGTTACTGTTCACAGAAGGTAACACAAGCCTATTCACTCTGACAAAACTACTAATCACTCAGGGAGTTATTAATATTCAGAGAATACACATTATTGATCACCCAAGATCAATATTAATCCAAGGAGAGGCACTACAGAATATTTCCAACTTTGGAACTTCAACATCATATTAAAGATGAATGAGAGAGTTTTAGGAGTTACGATTAACACATATAGTAAACATTTGAGGAGATTTTTATGAAAATAATTTGGATGTATATTAATTTTCTCCTTCAACAATCAATTTCGAAACACATAGAGTAAATGACCGGTGAATACTTGCCAAAGTTTGAAACCCACATGACTTGAGGCAAGAACAACAATATCATTAACAAGAATAATTGTGCTGAGTCCTAACCAAGCAAGAAGAAAACAGTCCCAAAATATAGAAAGGGTAAATAAGATCTAAAACTCTCACCAGTGACAGGCGTCACATGCTTATGACGACCGACTAAGTATATACGGCAAATTGTTAAAAATGAGATAAATTTATTTATTTATATTTTACCATCAACGAGTCCCTCATGAGCAAAGTTAAATTCAATTTATTTTGTATTTTTATCAAAATTTTGACATGTACGCAAATTTTCGTAAAGGTAAATTAATCTCTTCGTAAAGTATAATTTTAAGTCGATGGAGATGGTGACTACCCTATTTCTTCTTCTTCTTTTTTTCTTTTTTTCTTTTGAAATTGAGAGGGGCTGTGGGATAAGATATGCCTCTTTTGGGCCTTAAAAAATTGAAAGTTGAATCACTAAATATGCCTGTGTTTACAGGCATAGCATACTCTCATAAACCAGAAGTCACTCTAACCTTAGATAAACCATAACTCACTCAAGAACCCCACCCAACTGAGAGTTACTTTTCACAGAAGGTAACACAAACCAAATCATTCTTACAAAACCACTAATCACCTAGGAAGTGAATATTATTCAGCCGATACACATTATTGATCACCCAAGATCAATATTAATACCAGAAAGAAATCAGAAGGAGATGAAAGAATAGCATGCAGAAGAAGAGAGAGTTGGCTAATCAGAAGGTGTAATGTGAGAAAATAATGTCGCCAGAGGTGTATTTGATACGCCTCTTTCAAACCCCAGCATCCAACGATGCTTATTTGTGCCACATGTCATTATCTGGTGAAAGTTGCTATTTCCAATCAAACTTGTACTCCACATAAATGACTTTAAATGATTTCCACTTTTATATATAATTTGCACCATTAAACTCACATTCACCGTACTTTTTTTATTGAGAACTAAACAAATTATAACTTTTTAATAATTCTGCTATTAAATTCTTTTATCTAAAAACTCTAATAAAAACAGTCAAATGGATCCTAAAATAATATAATCGACAAATGCACAAAACGGCTTTATAGGATAAAGGAAACCTTACAATCAATGTTTGCCATGATTTGGGGGACCAAAGTTTGAAGATGTATAAAGTTGAAAGACCTAAGATATAATTTTTGGAGGATTTAACTGAAAGATAATTGATGTTTTGGGGACGAAAGTGTAAATATGTAAAAAGATTAAAGACCTAAGATGCAATTTTTAGAAGACTTAATTGAAAGATAATTAAAAATATAAGGACTAAAATAAATATTATATAAAGTATATGGACTACCATGCAATAAATAAATATCTATTGTATGCTAAATCATCATGCCATATCACCATTTCAAGTTAGCAATTTAAGAGAATTACCGTTTGTAAAAGAATTGTATACTTTAGTAATTACTACTGTAATTTTTGAACTTTAGTGACCGTTTTAAAATTTTAAAATAACTTCAGTGATCGTTAGTGAAATTCACCCTACAATCAGTGTTTGCCATGATTTGGCATCTCCCTGCCCTGCCCGTTGTATATACTAAAATAATATAATAAATGCATGCACTAAACGACTTTCAAACAAAAAGGAAAACATTACAATCTATATATGTTTAGCATCAGTATATACTAAAATAATATAATCAGCACGCACAAAATGACTTTTTGTACAGAATGTAAAAATTATTTTTTAAATATTTATAAATTATAGATCATAAGTAAATAGTAAATTGTTGATTTTATGAAATATATGAATAATAAAAAATGTTTAACCAAATTAAATTAAAATTTAACCTTCACTAAAGCATTAAGAAACAATAATACAACTATGCTATATCGTTCATTCTAAGTAGGAAAATTATTTACACATCTTTTTGAAAAAACAGAAACAAGAGATTAAATAAAAGAGAGGGGGGAAAAATGATGAAGATCAATGCTGAATTCTTAGCTTCAACTTCAAAATCAACACACATAACTTCTTATTCTTCATTTTTTCTTCAAACATAGGCGAGTGTTTTGTGTTTTATTATGTGTCAAGAATAAATTTGGCAAACCCCTTCTAACATTAATTGTGCCACATAAGCACATTTTGGTCATTTGCCAAAAAAAGTACTAGCCATTGTACCTTGACATTGTTGCATTGGAGATGTTCTTAGTGCAATCGCGAAAAAATAGGCATGGGAACTTTGCGGGTGCGCCAAGTCTTGCGTTTTGTCTCGACCCTTAGTTGTTTCTTCGTTCTTTCCTTGTCCAAACCTTGATTATTCCACTTAACTAGTGCTGATTAATGTTGATTATTCCACCCTAAATTAAATAAATAAGATCTTTTGATCCTGTTAATGTTGAATTTTTCTTTTATCTGTCCACTGCTGAGGGAAGGTAGAGTGGTTTCCGTATATTGGTTTTAGCAGTCAATGTCATACATTCAAGAATAAATAACTTTGAAAAGGTTCTATTAATAATACAAAAAAGTGAAGAATACATATACTTCAAACGGACTAAACTCACAGTTTCTATTAATAAAAGCTTACTCATAGCTTTGCATTTATTTATAAGGATATAAATAAAACATAAAACTAATTAAAACAATAAAATTAATGTTTGCAAACATCAATATTTAGACCTCGATGGGATCGATAAACAAAGCAATGATGTGTGGCATCAGAACTTTTTTTGGTTGTGTGTATCCATCTTGATTGCCTTTATAGGTGACATCTATAATACGTTCAAGGTTTAGAATTCGCATCAAAATTTCTCTTGGAGAAGAACTTGGTCGGAAACACTCTTCATTGATATCCTTCCATGCATTTGTAGCCATTTCAAAAAATTTGTCGACAGCCACTTCCTTGGTCACTCCATTTTCCTTCATGTATGATTCAATGCCAGTAGCAACTTGGCCCCTTTCTTTCTCAACCTTCAATAAGACAAATTTGGAGAAAACACGTAGAAAAGTTGCTTATTTGTAGAATTGATGTTTCCTTATAACAAACTTTGAGTGAATTTCATACCTCATAGGTTGCAATGTCGTCAATGAGTCGACATATTATGAGGCTGGAAACAAGCATTTTAGGCTTTTTGCTTAGCCATTCAAATTCTTCTTTGGTAACGGATTTGACCCCTAACAAGGATGTAGTTGTATGATAAACATATGTGCATGTGATTAAGGCATTGCTCATGTACTCAGAAAATGGTGGCAAGTATCCTTCGATGAACCACTTGGCTTCCACATAGTATGTCCTCACAAGTTCTTTCAACTGAATAAAAATTTGTAGACATTTGTGTAAGTTAACTGAGGCAAATTAAGTATAAGAAACATAATAAGAAGCAAGAAAAATAGGAGTAGGATGATAGTGATGTAATAATTAAAAAGTGGCACTTACTGCTTCTTTTGCATAGTAGACTGCATAAGATCTTCCTTCTTTCGAGAGTTCTTCGTCAAATTGCTCATAAAGATTTAGAAGAGCACTATAGAATGGTTTGATGTACTCTGGTAGCCGATCAATCTCATTAATATCCCACCTGAAAAAAAATAAAATTTGATAGTTACAATCAAGAGTACAAATTGATTACTTTAAGAAAACTATTTACTTCTACAAATATGAGCATACATTAAAAGGAAGAATTATGTACCTCTGAATGGCCTCAGTAAAAATTTCAAGTTCTTCAACTACACCATAGGCATCATATGTATCATCTATTATTGAAGTCATGGCAATGGTTTTGGTGAGCATGATTCGAGCAACGGAATATTGAGGTTCGTGATAAACTCCCATGGCCCAAAAAAAGCATTCTACCACTCTGTCTCTAGCATAAGGCAGCTTAGAAACAAGGTCTAAATCCTTCCACCACCTGCAATATATATAAGAAATGAATATTATTAGGTAATGTACACACACACATACATATAGAAATTTTATGCACTTGTCAAGAACATTACCTTGAGACTTCATAGAGCTCCTTTTTGTGCAACATTTGCAATGAATTATAATCTAATTTGGCAAACCTCAGCAGCATTTCATTCTTGGACTCATCTTCTTGGTAGATGGAGATAAAATTACGTGCTTCAATTCTTGGGTTCCCAAAATGAATGCATTGAAAGAGAGAATGAGCAACTTGTTTCCCGAGGGGAGCACTTAAATGTGGTGCCATGGATTTGAGGTTATCTGTTGTGAAAGTAAGGGCCTCTTCAAGTATATCTTCATCATGCACTCTTAGATATGAAGCTTCATATAAACTCAGCAAGCCTCTTGCATCACTCTTAATAGTCTCTTTGAATTTTCCATTCTCGTCTATGAATTTGTTAAAGACAGCACAAGATATACGGTGACCATGTTGCCTGAATAATCGAAAATGAAGTGCAACAGTGTACAAGTCATAGGCTTCATCTTCATAGTTTGTGTTGAGATTAAAGAAACGTTCTAATAGTTCTTCAATCTCGTCTGCAAAGTGATATGAAATGCCCAAGCGCTCAAGTGTTTCGATCAAATTAATTGTCTCCACCATGTCTTTTCCGGGAGCTGTTATCATGCTTCTCACTTCACTCTTAAACCCTTCAATCTCCTTGTCATATTTGTCTGCTAACTGTATGATTTTACAAGGGAAACATATTATATTCCAATTCCATCTCAAATAATTAGAACAAAAATAAAATAAAATAAAAAGAATCTATAACAAATGAAGATATCAATACCTCAGTATCAAAAGCAAAATTGATAAACTGTTCACCCCATAAGCTGGGAGAGAAGTTTGCAACTGGACGAACAATCTCCTTTTTGCCGTTGGTAGCATTTTCAACAAGAGCCGGGGCCATTCTCTTCTGGTAAATAGTAGAAGTAGAAGAAGAAGAAGAAATTGCAGAAGAAATATTTATGTTGAAACTATTGCTCAAGTTGAGGCTGCTGATGAGATACCAAAGAACTACCTGTATTTATAGAAAAACTCTATTGCGTGGCAAAATTTCTTCAGCAGCTGGTCATTTTTGACTACTAGCGAAGAAAAGAATTTAAAATGTCTATGTAGGGAAATGCAATGGATTTTTAAATTTATTAGTCAAGTTTAACACCTATCTTTTAGGACTATTTCATGACAAGTTAATAAAGTTGGACTCTATTAAATTTTAATATTATAGTGTCGTGTACAATTGAATGAATGAATGAATGGTTTATATTAAATTAGTGATTTCTAATTATTGGAGGTGCATAATTTATATTACATCGCATCGATCAAAACAATGTATTTGAATTTTGAGTGAATATGAGCTTTAATTCCAACGTTCAAATTCCATAATGCATCAATTGAGGTTAATAACTCAATGTTTGAGAATTCAGATTAAGAACATAGAACACTGACATATTGTTAGAATATATATATTAGAGAATTCTCATATATATTATAAGATTGTCCTAATATATTAGAATATATTAGATAATTGTTTTACTTAATATAGATTAGAGTTTGTCTTATTATATAAACTAGTTGTATCAACATTTTCATTATATCGTTTGCTTAATAATATTGGTTCTTCTTTCTTCTTTTTTGTTTTCTCTTCCTAGTTTAATTTATATTATTGTTAGAATTTTCACATGGTATCAGAGCAAGTTTGATCCGACTTGGTTTAAACTTGAAATCGCTTCCGTTCTCCGGTGAGTGGCCTTGTGCCACTCGTCCGGCCAAGTTTGAAATTTGTAATTTGTCCAGCTGTCCTGTTCTGAAATTTGATTGGTTTTGTATCTAGTATGCCCAAGTCAGTTTGGAATTTGTTTAGTTGCCCTCCTCTAGAATCAGTTTGGAATTTGTTTAGATGCCCTCTTCTAGAATTTGGTTGGTTTTGCATCCAGTATGTCCAATTTAGTTTGGAATTTGTTCAGTTGTTTTGTTATGAAATTTGGTTGGTTTTGCATCCAGATGATAATATGGGATTCAATATTTGGTATTTGCATCTAGTGATTTGGATTTGGAATTTGATTCCAAATAATCAAAATTTGGTATTTGGTATTTGCACCCATTAATTTGGGTTTGGAATCTGGTCTTGTAACTTGGAATTTGGTTGGTATTTTTCCGGTTAATCTAGACAATTTGTCTCCCTCTTCCTATCTCATTCTTCCATTCTCTACAATTTAGTATTTGCGTCTATTCATTTGGATTTAGAACTTGGAATTGGTTTTCTTTTCGTTTAATATGGACAACTTGTCTCTCCCTTCCTATCACCTTCTTCTCTTCTCTGCAATTTGGTATTTGCATCCATTAATTTAGATTTGGAATCTGGTCCAATAACCTGAAATTTGGTTGCACTACAAGAAAAACAGTCTATTGCAACGGGCGAAAAACGTTGCGAAAGACCTTTCGCAACGTGCATGCGCACGTTGCGTCCTTCGATGTTGCCGAAAAGTATTCATTTACGGCAACGGGCATTGCACGTTGCCATTTATTTTTTAGCAACGTTCAATGTCCGTTGCCATTTAGTTTTTAGCAACGGTCACTGTGCGTTGTCATTTATAGTTTTTAGCAACGGTCAATGTCCGTTGCCATTTAGTTTTTAACAACGTTCAATGTCTGTTGCCATTTAGTTTTAGCAACGTACATTTGCACGTTGCCTTTGCCTATGTATTCATTTTCAACAACGTTCTTGCGCACGTTGTCGTTACCTTGGGTTTTTTATCTATTATTTTGAAATATATTTTATATATATTCTTGTACTTTCTCAATCATTTAAATACAAAATTACATTATAGATATAATAAAACTCAACTAAGTAAAAGACTAAGACTGCGTAAAATAAGAATAAGACTAAGTAAAATAAGAAAGATATGCCAACACAACTTTATTGTACATTTGGATAAATATACTAACACGAGGTTATAAATATCAACACAAGATTTCTCCCTCCGACTAACACATCCATCACGCAACTTATTCTGAATGTTAAGAAAATGCAGCATAATACTCCCTTCAAAATGCAAACAAAATTTACACAACACAAGCGTGAGAAGTTCTAGAATAATTTTGAAGAAACTAGAATATGAAAACTACGCTATCATGCACTCTGGACTTTTGGTTCTGAGCAACACATTCAGATATCCACATCAAGTTCCTGATCTCCTGCTCCCTCAACCTTATGTAGGCAAAAAACACACCATAATGGAACTGCAATGACGATAGAATACGACAATCAATTCATCATACAAAATCGCAAAAAGAATAAAAATAAATAAATAAAGAGCACCAAATAGACTTGTGAACATAACCATTTATATTCTAAAAGCAAATTTAAGATTAAGTACAAATTAATGAAAACTTATCCTCATTTGGTAACTAAGGAAAGTGTATATTCTTTATAATGGCAATTCCTAAAAGCAGTATCTAATAAATTGTATCTCTCCATAAAATACATGTGTCCACTTGCCCGCCAAATTAAAACTAAATAAATCATTTATGTACCAATGATTATAATTGATAAGCTGCAATAAATAAGGAAAGCACTTTTATTGACATACTTTGTAACACTGAACAAAAAGTTCTAAAATTAGACCATAAATGACACTATTTTAAGAGTGAATTTTGGGACCAGAAATATTTATTAATTGTCAGGTTTGGATAATATTCCTAATATGCAAACAATGATAATTACTGAAGATAAAATTCAACTGATATACATATGGCCTCTTTAACGGCTCAAGGTTTTAGATCAAATGGTTTAATATGCTATCAGAGCAGACTTAGGTCCTAGATTCACATCTCACCACCACCCATTTATTAAAAATTATGCACATGTTAGACTTGTATGAGAAAAAACGAATCTTACCTCCAAGTGGAGAGGCCTGTTCAACAATAATAATTGGAATTTGAATCTAGGTTCTAGGTTCAAGCTTTTAGATGGCTAAGATCCTAGATTCAAGTATCACCGCCACCCATAATGCTTATCACACCATTTGAATCTATTTGTCTTGGACTCACATTTTAATATCCAAAAATTTTACTGGCAAAAAGCACAATCCTCTCAAACTGAAAAAATACAGTTGTCGTCTTTTTGTCATCTCAGGTCAAGAGGGCGAGTCGTCTAATAACGGGAGGAAAAGATATATGTCATCACATTCCTGGAAGTATGATTATTGTATTAAAGAATGTGCCAAAAAAAGAAAAATTCCAAGCAAGAAGTGGCCCATTTGGATGTGCTAAACACACATACTTCAAATATCAAAGTGTGGCTTGTGGGTTATTTTAGTATTTCTCTAGCTTCTCAATAGATATTCGAATCCAATACCTTCAAGCTATACAGGAAAAGCAGAATAGAAGAGGAATATTGAGAATTCGACTAGTTATTTGCAATGAGTATAAATTGTATAAAAACATAGAGGAACTAGGATTCAAAATGCAGAATTCTCAGGAAATCCATCAGTCATCAATTGCCAATTACATGGTAAAGCAGTAGCAAATAGGAAAAGAATACTTCATTACACTTACTTGCTCAAAAGGCTCAAGTGCACAAAGTTGGCCTGCAATTCCTTTGCCTGATCGAACATAGCAATAATGAATATATAGGGACAAAATAATATGATGCCATGGCTGAATATGGTATAAAGATCAGCACAACTCTCTAGAACGTAAGCTAAACACTACACTATGCAATTACCTCAAGTCTTTTCTCCCAATCCGCACCATAGAGGTTCCTTAAAATCACCCCAACCTTGACAATGAACTGAGGAAGTTCTTTGAAAAAATCAACAATGCTGCAAAGCATGGAGAAAAGTTGCCAGTTTTATAATTGTCCAATTATAAGACAATAAAAAGAAATGAAGTGGATCCACAAGGAAAATACTTGAGTTTTGCAGCTCTTAGTATCTGGCATAAAGTAAATCCATTTTCTCCACTTCCTCCATTCGAATTATCAGCTTCTCTCTCATCACTCAGCCTTTTCACAGAGTAGAGAACAAATGCAAACCAATAACGTTCTACTTCTTCTGGCTGATCATGACATCATTAAGAATTTAATAACATAATAGAATTAACTAAAAATTTCATCTCAATGACCTATTTATTATATAAGCATGCAATCAATTGAAAAGGGAACAATTAGGGAAAGAGACAACCAATGGCAAAAAAGTTAAAAAGAAAAACAGCATCAGCAGCAGGGGGTGGAGGAGGGGGAACCACATACCATCCCACTTCCAACAGAAGAAATACTAGTCGACAGAATATGCTTGATTTCATTAAACAGCTTCGTTGCTTGCACCAAAAACTTGTCGTCCAATGATAATTCATTCTGTTTATCAGAGAAAACCCACCCAAATTAAAGAGAAATTAGAAACGCCAACTGACCTAAACTACAAAACTAACAACATATGCAATTTTAGTATATTTTGAAAAGCGGAAGCTAGAAAAGCCAAATGACTTAAATTTCAAAACTAACAACATATAAACATTTTATATATTTGGAGAAACAAATCACCCAGTTACCGTTCTGTTAGTAAAATCTTAATCACAATTCAAGCCATAAAAAAAAGCGACCATCTAAACTGAAATAAACAAAACCCAAAATATGGAGCTTTGAGGTAAGAAATACAACTATTCGGCATTTCTTTCTTGAATTTTGAGGAGGACAGAAACTCAGCTGCCCCTATTCAGTGTCAAAATTTTGAACCTCCCAAATCCCACAAACAACAAAAAAAAATAAAAAATAAAAATGACGCAATTTAGGTTAATAAGGACGAGAACGGCAGCAGCAGGAAAAGGAAACAGAAAAAGATACATCTGATACGTGAATTATAATTAATCAAACCCGACAACTGATACATCTTAAACCCCAAAAACAAAATCCCAAATCTAGAAACACACCAAATACGTGTGTATGTGCGTGAAAAGAGTTGGAAACTTGCCAGGCCACATTGGGCTAATTTCGGAGAACCATCCAGGGATAATAGTGAAAATACACTCAGCCGGTGCGACGGCGGCGCCGTTTTTGTCTCCCATTTTGACAGAAACACAGAGAGATTACTGTTATTTGAAGGGGGTGAGAGATGAAGTATTTACAGAGAGGAGAACAATCGTTGACAAGGAGAAGATTATTGGTTGGAATGGTTGGGCGATTTTTGGCGATTTCTATGAAAAGGGAGAATTTGGGTTGGAAGGGTTTGGGAGATTTCTGGGTTAGATGTAGGGAGGAGCAGAGATGGATAAAGAACGTATTTTAGGTTAGAACCAAATAATTTTAGTTTTCGCGGGCAGTGAATTTGTTAAAAGCGCTCGTATTTGGGTTTCGGCATTTGCAACGTGCAAAGAACGTTGCGAAATCGTTTTTAACAAAACTTTCCGCAACAGACAAATGACCGTTGCCAATTGTTGTATGTTTTAACAACGGTCAAAGAACGTTGCCAAATATTTCTTTTTAAAAAGTTTTCGCAACATGCAAAGACCGTTGCAAAAGAGTTGTGGTATATATGTTCACAACGTTCACAAACGTTGCTAAATACTATGTTATATGACAACGGTCACTGACCGTTGTCGTATAAGAAAATATTTTATTTTTTTGACAACGGTCACTGACCGTTGCAAAAGGTTACATTGACAACGGTCACTGTAACACTGTTGCCAAATGTCAATTGAATTAACCAATTGCAACAGACATTTGATGACTGTTGCCGTAGACCTGTTTTAGCAACATGCTTTTAACGAATGTTGTCATTGACATGTTGCAAAAGGTCCTTTTTGTTGTAGTGTTGGTTTTGTTTCTGATAAATCTGGACAATCTGTCTCCCAATTCATATCACCTTCTTCTTTTCTCTATTTCCCTTCTCTTCTTCTTTTCTCCCCTTTTCCCTTCTTTCTATAATACTGGTTTTTTGTCCACTTTTGGGTGATTCCCTTATCTTCTGGAAGACTAAGAAGCAGACTGTTGTTTTTCGTTCTTCTACTGAAATAAAGTATAGTGCTATGGCTGCCCTAGCTATATATCTGTATCTATAGTTCATCCCGATGGCATACTAACCTCTAGTATACTATCAGTTATCTAATAATAATCTTAGCTAGACATACATCATATATGAAATATATTTTTAGCGGTTTGATCCACCACTTTTAGGAAATGGCAAGAACACCATTAAAGCCAACATCTTATTGTCACAAACATGTGGTTCATTGCCCTAACACGTGCTGCTTCGTGGCTCCCAACATGCTGATTGATAGTCCACTCGGGATTGGAGACGAACCACTCATAATCTATTCTTGTCACCTAAACTCGTTCTAGATAGAACTCACTAAGTGATACCATGTCCGCAATACCAATTATGAAGAGTCCAATTATATGGGTTTTTATCATCTTTTAATTAAATTCCGAGGACTAAAATAAACCTTCATAAAATTTAGTCATGTTTTTCAAAACATTTATGGTGCAAAAGTTTAATATCCACATTAACATTTCAACTCAACATAACATTTTATCATAAATGAAATAAATACAATATTTCATAAATATAAGTTTCACATTCACACTAAACATAAAATTCTCAAAATTTCTTTACCTCAGAGCTGGCGTAGGACAACGATGGTGAGTAGCGACACTTAAATGTTAAAATCTTAACTTCTAAATTTTTAACTTGACACAATAAAATAAAATAAAAATTAAAAAATTTACGCGAGTTTGCAGAAAAGTAAAACCACTTTCTAATACCAAGTTGTAACGCCCCAAATTTTTTCAACCCGGATAGTCACTTAAAAATCTTTAAATAAAATTTGACGACTCAAAATAAGCTTTCTCGTGCCCATGAATGATTTCAAAATTTTAACTATGGCGAAAAGTAACAAGTGCGCAAGGGAATAGGAATTAATCTTCTAAATTCTTAAGGTTTTACTAAAACTGCATTAGGTGACGCCACAAATTATTTGATAATCTAGACGTACCCCCACAAATTACGAGAACCTTAGGCTAACCCATATTAAATTTTCACACCTTAACCATGTCGTTTGATATGTGAAAAATGCGGCCAAAGCAGCTCGAAAATTGTCCTCGGTAAAACAATCATAATAAATTCATACGACAAGGTTCTTGGGTGATTCCAAATTCTTTTACTATACCACTTATATACCTATCAAATTCCACTAGTTTGACTCAAAAATTCGAAGTTCACAATAAGTTACGATACTTCAAAGTTAAAGGCAGAATGCTGAAATTTTCAGAAACCACTTCACAATTCTTCATCTTTAAATTACAACACGCAATCTAAAATATAAATTCAATTTTTCAATAACTTAACACAATTAAATATAATAAATCCACAATTATACTTAAGTTCTTACATCATAAAGGGATCGATTATATTGACACCAAACCATAAAATAAATAAATTAAGTCTTTCCTTGAAGGTTGTACTTTACGTCGTCACGCCAACGTCTACCTTTTCAATCTGGACATTTAATTATTTTTCATAAGAAACACTCTCAGTAGTAAATTATAATAACTCATGAGAAAATATAAGAAATTAATATGCGACATGCCAACCGTTTAAACATACATAAAACAACTTTTTTGGTAACCGGCACCACGTGAAAACATAAGTGATTACTGATAAGTACATTTTGTGCACTTATTCGAGCCTTTAAACTAAGATTTATCCCGTCATTTTATTGAATTTATACTTAATTTAGTGTTTTATTCTTTTTATTTCAGTTTTGAACCCGTTTATAAGCAATTGGAGAAGAATGGATGGAAAGATTAACAACTTGCTGAAATCGACGAGTAGGTTGAGTTGTTGAAGTGAATATCAAGAGACAAACATTGGAGGATGATGAAGAAGATAAATTCAATAAGTTTAAGGAGTATTGGAGTGATAATGAAGAGTTGAAGCAAATGATTAAACACTGGAAAGCCAAAGAACCGAATTGAGAAACTACCTATCGAAGTATGTGGGAAAATTCGAGCACTACTTTTGATATTAAAATCTTCAAAATGAAAATGATATATCATTGGAAATATAATTGAATTACGAGTCCAGCACTTTTTACGGATCACAATTTAGAGTTTCCTACAAGACGTTATGGCCGTTTGAAAATCAGCCGCCGGGAAAAATAAGCTGGGCGATCGCCCAGGCTTATATCTGGGCGAGCACCCAGCACAATATTTCGCCAACAGAGAGCAAAAAACATGCCTGGGAAATCGTCCAGGATTGCACTGGGAGATCGCCCAGTCTAAAATGTCTACTCGCGGCTTTTTCTTACTTTTTTGAGTTCTAATTATATTAGGAAATCTTTTGGGCACAATTTTAATGATTTTTTGGTATCTTTTTGGGCACCATTAGAGGAGTTTAAATATGAGATATATTCTCATAATCAAGGGTGGAATTTTGGGGAGTCGAATTTGGGGAGAGAAACAAGAGTTTATTGCAAGAAACGAAGATCAAGATCAAGATCAAGATTTCTTCTTTTTCAAGTTCTTCTTATCCGGGTAATGAACTCCATATTTTCATCTCTTTTTATATTCGTATTATTAGTATGCTAGGCTAGAATTAAATAGTGCTAGGATCGTGATAAAGTTTATATCATGAATATTTAATTTTTCGAACCTAGTTTTTGATATTTAAGTATGTTTTAATTTTTAAATAATTGATATTGATTTTCTCTTCATCTACAATTATATGTGCAATAGTTGTATGATACTTGTGGCTTGTTTTACCTTCGAGAGATGGATAATATGTTATACATGATATCAATTGTCGTAGAGTCCGATAGAGAATAGAGATATATTACCTACGATAGAGCTTACTCGTTCCCCACCAGTGCCATAACTAAACTAACTTTTCTTATGGATTCATCACAGAGGGGGAAACTCGTCTTGTATTGAACAATTATCTAATTATAGATAGGGAATTTCCTTTTACCTCAACCATAAAAAGACAAGAGAAACCCCATCCGGTATTTGTTGTACCCAGTATGGAGCCATCGTCGATTAGAGTATAGCATGTCAGGGTTTGACCCCAACTGCTATACTTTACGTGATTTCTAAGTATTCACAAATTTTAATGCATTCTTGTATGCTCGCATTCGTCATAGAAATATAGTCGGTCGCATATAAGAATAGGTTTAATTTTACTCGAGAGAGATTGTTAAATTAAATTAGGAATATTGATCTTCATAAGTAAATCATGTTATCAAATTTAATGGTTCGGGTTAAAGGTAATTGATATAAGTGAAATCGAGATCCTAGTACGCTTTTTCTTTTCTTTTCTTTTCTAATTTTAAAGTAATTTTCATTAATCTAATTTTTAGTTATTTGAATTATAATTATTTTATTGTTTAGTTCAGATTCTAATTAGTTATTAAACACAAAATCTTCAAAAGTTCATTAGATTCGGTTAAGGTTAGCATAAATCTAAATTTTCGTGGGAACGATTCTTGAACTCAATATCCACTTTATTACTTGAGCGATTCGTGCACTTGTGAAATTATTAAAGATACAAAATCGCTGACAATTACCTTCAATCAAAACATACATAAGTGATTACCTTCAATCACTATCATCATGTTCCATCGTTAATCATCAAACAAGGCATAAAAATTCACTTATATTTCTCAAAATAACTTTCATAACGTCATGCTTAAAGTAGGATAACTAACTACCTTGAAAAGGAAATTCCTGTTGAATTGATTTGTGGTATAAAAATGGCTATTTCTTTTCCTCAAATAATGACCAGTGCTTGCTTTTTCGTTTCTAAAAATCTGAGTGTTTTAGTGTGGTATGAGCAATTAAAAAAAAAAGAGGTGAAGAAGGAGGAGGAAAATTTTGATTTTGCTGGCAGAAAAGGGGACCTTTGGGGCTGGAAATGTGTGACTTAGATGGCCGAAATTTTGGGCAGAATAGAGGGGATGTTGCTACCGGTTTATGGTGGTAGAAGAGTAGAGAAAATACTAGAGTTTTTGGGGCTGAAAGGGGGACCTTTGGGGGCTGGAATTTGATGATCTTTATGGCCAAAATAAACTGATGGAAAAGGGACTTGATGTGGGATGGTTTTCAACAAGTTTCTGGCTGGAATTTGGAGGGGAAAGGGGGTAGTTTTCTTGGGACTTTTGTGGACTAATTTTGGGGAAAAGGTATGGGGTTTATTTCTGGGAAAGAAGAGAAGAAAAAAGGGCTTGCTCGCTGAAGAAACTTAGGACCGAAATCTGTAGAGAAATGGTGATGAAACTGGAGTAAAAAGCTGGGATTTTGGGACTGATCTACTGAGTGAAAGTGGGGACCTTTGGTATGGTTTTCAGCAGTTGGTTAGTGTTAAATTAGCTATAATAGGTGGGTAAAAAGTGTTGATCATGGGAGAGAAAATGGCTGAAGGAAAAGAGAGGAAGTAGAGGGTTTTTTTCTTAGTCATTCGAGGCTATTTGGAGTTACAAAATGGCAAGGTTAAAGGGTTGTTTGGTGTGTTTAATTTGGCAATAAATAAGGGGCTGTTTGAGGAAGTCTTTCAGTAGAATAGCACGATAATGAAGTTGATTCCAAGTGAAAAGTGGGCTTAAAAATTGTCGAAACTAAGATGAATAAATTGACTGAAAATGGGTCGAGAAGATGTTTTATTTTCATTGGTTTTCAATTTTTTGGTTGCTCTAAAATAAATCTAAAATTAACTCAAGATAAATTATTTGGGATAAAAAAAATTTAATTAGTCTCAGTGATTAATAAAATTTAATGTAAGACATATCAAATCTGAGACAAGGACATGCCAAAATTATCACTACTAAAATATTTTAAATCGTACTCGGAAGTTCGTAGCGACGCCAAAAGTTAAAATTTTATTTTCTTGAAATTTAAAAGACAACACATTTTTTGGTCATTACAATACACAACCTAAAATACACGAGCTGTATTTGTTAGTCAGGAAATCATATCATAACATATAAGGAAACAAAATAAAAATCACAGCTCACATGTTGTACAAAAATTCTGCTTATCATCTCAGCCAGTCCAGACTGGCAACAACGTGTCTAGTCTGAACGTTCACGCTTATTTTGAAAGTAATACTTTACATAAGTGATTTATTTTGATATTATGATAATTAGCTAAGAGTTACTATCAAATTAAATAATATTTTTCTTAAAGGTAAAAATTATTCAAACATGTTCCATGATAATTTTTTAAAAGGTTTACAAATATGTTATTTTCTTTATATTACAAGCTCACCAACATCCTTTCTAAAATAGAAAAGAAAGAAACGGGATTTTCATGGTGTCTTGATGTTCTTCTGCTTGAATTTGCATTCTTCATTCTCTGTAATTCCAAAAGTCACTTTTTCTTTTCTTTCATTAATTGTCTGATTTATAATTTTGGGGGTGGGGGTGGGGGTGGGGGAGAAGAATATGTTTTGTCCACAAGCAATTAAATTGAAAGATTGAGAATTTAAATATTAAGACGTAAATGATAAGAAGAAGCTGTGATAAAAGGTAAATGTTAGGAATTGATTTTAATTTTCCAAAATTATTTGAAAACTATGGGTATAATTTTATAAAAAAATAAAAAAAAAAAGAGAAATTGAGTCAATGATTAAACATTAAGTGTAGCGACCTGAATTTTTTTTTTTTTTTTTTTGGTGTTTAAAATTTCACAAAAATATAATTTTTACTTTCGGCGTCACTATGAACTTCAAAGTACGTTTATATTTAGTCAATGAATTTTTTTTTTTCACTTGCTTGCCATATATTTGATTTGCCGGTTATGAAATATTAAATATCACCGAGCCTCTTTAAATTTTCTTTCACCGAATAAATTTTTGTCAAGTTAATTCTTGAATTTTTAGGCCAACCGTTCAATTTGAAATCAAGCAAAATTTTAAACATTTTCTCAGCCTAAATTTCAGTCCCTTTATTTACCTTAGCTTCGGTCTAATTTCAGTCCATTTATTTCCCAGTATTTTAGCCAAAACCCGGTCCACCTAAGTCCTAGAGAAACACCACTAAACAGCCCTTATCCCTGCCAAAAATCAGCCCCCCAAATAACCCCTAAAATCCAAAGATTTAACCACCCATGATCTCCCCTCACTTCAGCCCATTTTCCTTTTCCACCATTTATTTTTAGTTAAATTACCTGCCATTTAATCTTCAAAAAAAGGTCTCAAGGCTCCCCCCTATCTACCAAAATCCATCCTAAGAGTTTTCCCAAGCGGGCAGAAATTAACCCTTACCCAAGGAGAAAACCGCCCATTTTGTACCCACATTCAGTGAATTTTTCTTACTCACTCCATGATCAATTAACAACCCATTTTCTCCTCCATTTAGTCCATCTCAACTCCAGGCAAACTTCCCCTTTAACCGTGAAGAGAAATCGGCCCCTGAACTGTGTATATTTTGTTGGAAATTGGTTTAAGAATTTGAGAAATTGACTAAGTGTTTAAAAACAACTAAAGTGACTTCATGTCAACTTGGCCAAAATATACAGACCCGACCCAATCCGTTTAGGCAAAATAGTTTGCCACTTCTCCGCTTCGAGGAAACGGGGTTCGACCTGCCCGGTCAAGTCGTGGGGATCGTGGGGGCTCGGGGGCATGTGTTGAAGGGTATATTTGGCATATCGAAACTAATATCGAATGAATGAGAAATTACGAAAAAATGACAAAATCGGGTCAATTTTTTACCATGCGATCGCATGGATATTTTATCATGCGATCGCAACTTGCTGAATTTTTAAGCTGAATGTTTTTTGGTCTTACCATACGATCGCAGGAGACAAAGCCATGCGATCGCATAGTCAGCCTGGATTAAATTATGTCTTCAAAAGTGTACGTTGAGATCGCAGCATGTTTAAACCATGTGATCGCATAGGTCTAAGTGCGAACAGGCATTTTCTTTTGAAGAGTTGCACGATTTGGCTCCACACCTCTTCGTTCCCAACACTTCATCAACGTTAAATAGGACACTATGGACGTCCCATTCAGAAAAATATATATATATATATATGCAAACACACTAAAATCATATTTCATCATTTGAACCAAAATTCTTGCATTTGTTGCATAAAATTCTGGTTTTTTTTCCATTTTATATTCATCTTTGGAGTACAAAACTATTTCTAGTTCGTTGTGCTTGTATTTTGAAGTGCTACAAACACATGTAGAAGTCGTTGTATCTTGGGAGTTGATTGCCATAAACCGTAGACACCGTTGCGGGGTAAATTTGACTTAAGGACAAAGTGTTCAACATTTGCCTCGACTTTGCATGTTATCTATTTTCATTCGATTTTCTTGTTTCTGCTCTTTGGAGTCACTTTACACAAAATCCACCAACAATCTAAAGTTGAATTTTCGAATTTCTGTAATTTTGTGGTGAGTGACATCTCTTGGGTTTGGTTGATCTTATGTTTTACGTAAACAGAAATGAACACAATTGGTAATACTGATATCAATTCGAATGATACTTCGAATGCGGGAACTTCTAAAGGAAGTATTCCTACCGGTGTGATTCTTCCGGTTGTGGCTCTGGTTGTGACTCCCCCTACTTCTATACATTCAAACTCCTTTCCATATGGGGAAAAACTGGAGAAGTTCATTGGGGTTGAATTCAAAAGATGGCATCAGAAAATGCTATTCTATCTCACGACCCTCAACTTGGAAAAATTCTTGAATGAAGATCCTTCCGCCATACAAGAAGGAAAAAACAATCGGGCATCATTGATTGCTTTGGATGCTTGGGAACATTCAGATTTTTTATGTAAGAATTTCATAATGAATGGTTTGGACAACACTTTATACAACGTGTATTGTTCCAAGAAATCTGCGAAGGATTTATGGGAATCCTTGGAAAGGAAATACAAGACTGAAGATGCGGGAACAAAGATGTTATGGGACATTCAGATTTAATGGGTTTGCAATTTTTAATTTTTTTTTTCAAAACATGTTATCAACTCACAATTTTAAAAGAAAATGTTATGGGTAGAACCGAACCCGAACCCGAACCCGAACAGTCCAATAATTACGTGGACCCGAACGATTCTATTTACGAAATACCCAAACTGTAATGGGTGGTTCCGGGTATTGAAATACCCGGACCGATGTTGAGAAAATAATGTGATTGCAAGTGCACAATATCGTTAACAAGTAATAAAGTGGACTTTTTGAGTCCGGATTATCGTTCCCACGAAGACTATCTTATTTAGATACTAGTTAAATTAATCAAAGCGCTAATTCATTGCAAATAATTTAAAATAAATTGAGTTGAAAGATTTAAGCTAAAACTTTGGATTTTTCGAAAGTAATAATAAAGACAAAATCAAGAATTAATAAAATATGATGGTTAAAGCGTTTGGACGAACGAATTCACCTAGTTGTCATCTCTAATTCCTCCTCTCAAGATTTGTTTTCTAAAGTTGTATTCGATCGAATTCACAAATTTAACATAATTTACCTCTCTCGAGTTCAAATTAGTCCTATCTAATTAAGTCAACTTAGGCAGTCAGAATGGTCCTTAATTAGATGCATGAAATCTCCTAGGAATTCAATTTAGACCGCAGCAATAATGAAAGCGTATCTCTACCTTTCATACAATTGCTGGATTTTACTACGTGATCTAGATCAATAATTCACTTCTCAGTTCATTACAATCCATAAAATCAATGAAATAATGGCCAATCATTCAAAGCATTAAGACAAGAAGTAAAATCAAATACTTAATCAATTTATAAATCAAAACTTGAGATTCGAAATTAAAGAAGTTAACTTAGGCTACATCGTTCATCCAAACATAAAGTCTAGCTATTCATGACTCGGGAGAAAGAAAAGATGAAAAGAATTGAAAACATAACCGGATCTTAAAGATAATAGAGGAAGAGACGTTGAATATCTTGCACCAAGAAATCTCTGTCTTCAAGCTCCAATCTTCAATTCCGCCTCGTTCTTCGTCTCTTGATCTCTCCCTCTCTCAATATGATTTTTCACAAGAATTTCAACAACCTTTGTTATGAGAGTATATGTCCTATTTATAGGTCTCTCAAGATGACCTAAAAGATCCCCCAAAATCCTCAAAATCGTGGACTACAAGTTTCCTAATTGTTTTTGAACTCAAAAAAGGAAACAAAATAAAATAAAATTCGCGTGCCAAAAAATGGCCTGGGCGCACGCCCAGGCATGATGAGGGCGCACGCCCAGGCTTAGAAAACAGCCTCAGTCACTTGTTACTTCAGCTGGGCGCACGCCCAGCTTTGGTCTAGGGGCGTTCGCCCAGTTGAAAATTCTGTCCATTCTGCGCTTGTGGTCCTTCAACTTTTGATTGTTGTCATTTTAGTCCTCTGATTCCTTCTTATATTTCAATTCAGTCCTCTTTTATTTGCACCCCATGTCCTTCAACTCTTGGATGTTTGCAAGTTGACCCCCATCTCCAAGTTTTCGTACACTTTCAGTCCTTTTCGCCTATTTTGCTTTGTTTTTCTCCAATTTCATCCAATCTTGGGTTTTGACCTGAATTAATTAAATCAACACACAATTAAGTAGAAAAGTACTTATGAGCACTTACAATTGTCCACTTTTGATAGTCTAGATAAGTGTAAAATCACACTTATCAAATACCCCCAAACTTGAACATTTGTTCGTCCTCGAACATAACTAATCACTTAAACAAACAAACAAACAATATTAAAACAGATAGCTTGCCGTATTTGCCTCATGTTTTGAACAATCAAACAATTCATAACAAAACTTCTAAATCATGCTACCAAAATCAATCATTTTGACTTATCCGATGCTTGACAGATATCAGTGTGTAAACATAGTCAATTCAATCACCATGAGCTTTTAAGTCGATGATATTATGCCCCCCCAATGGTCAAATATTTCCTTTCTCGCTCGTAAGAATACACACCCCCAAACTGATATTCAATTTTTTCACCCCGGGTATTAGCTCTATAAGGGATTCTCAAGACACTTATTCTTTTACTGCTCAGAATTTGGTTAGGTCTAGCCAATACATTAGCTATCTAGATCTGTGATGATTCTCCTTTCATTGAGTGCTTTAACCATCAAGCTTTCACTAAGTAAGTCAAACCCACTAGTAATCTATATCCCCAAGTTATGCGCAAAATGGTTCAATCTTGCTCTCTTTTTTTTTTTTTTTTTTTTGTTTTTTTTTGTTTTTTATATCTTATGTGCAAGACCTCACTCCCTTAAGCTTTCTAGATGACCCTTGTAGCGAGCTTTAGGTCGGTGGCTCCCAGGTCTGTTAAACCTTAGGGCACCGAGTTTTAAGAACTCCAATGGACTTTATCACTCGAGTCAACTAGGCTACGAAGAGAGGTATAAGATAATGCAAGTGCCATTTTTTTTTTTTTTTTGCAAGATAAACACGCGAGGATTAGATTTCTAGCATCCGGTCAATACTTAGATTCCACTTGGTAGCCAAAATACACTCCACACAACTATTATTCAAACACGGAATCAACACCTATCTAAACAGCTTCTGCACTGGTTTAACCACCCCCAAACTAGCCTTTCACCCGGTTAGGTAATTGAGTTGTCAATTGGTAGAATTGGTTTTCAACTAAGATGCACTACTCGTTCACTGTATTCTATTCAATATACCAACCCAGCGTAGTGAAATTCATAACCATAGATCACACTTAATCATATCTCACATGGATAAGTAAAGTTTATAAAACAAGCACAAGTAGCAGAACCTAGTCATAATCCATGAATTGATATCAGACTCAAATAGTATCATCATAGGCCGGCAAGGCTATCCAACATACAAGCACACAATTTTTTTTTTTTTTTAAAAATAACACACAAAAATAACAAAAATACTCAAAGTCACCCCCAAGTTTAAAATTCACATTGTCCTCAATGTAAGAAAAGCGTAGAGCAAAAGTAAAAACGAGGAAAGGATCAGGAACTTCCCGGGTATTAATGCGGAGAAGATGCATCCGGCTGGTGGAGTGGTCCCGCTGAAGTAGAGGGTCGGAAAGAAGCAAGCTGCTGTGAAAAGCCAGAGACAGTCTCCGATATGCGCGCGACATTCTCATCGAGAGTTTCCATACGGCTCCCAATACGACTCACCTGATCGTGCATAGCATGGTACTGGTAATCCAGGGTACGCTGATTGGATCGAGTCTGAGCGTCAGTTTGCTGCCAATCCCTCACCTGACTGGTCACATAGCGCAAGTCACCAAGCATAGCCTCCTGATTCTGATGTATGTGGATGATCGCATTCTCAATGGCGCTAACAGCTCTACCCATCTCTGTCTGAGCCGCCATAAGCTGCGCGAACTGAACGCTGAAGTCAGAACCGGCAGCTGTCGGTGGTGGGTGAGGTGCCTCATCTTGAAAATCCTCATCTGCAATCCCGGCCCTAGCAGGGTGTGCTCTAGTACCTCCGGCTGCCAACTTGGTCTCCGAGTTCTCAACACTCCGGGCATTTAATAAGGGGGCAGGGGGGTCGGCTTCCTCGCTGGGGAAAATGGGAACTCCCTGAGTGATACAGATCCCGCTGATAAGACAAGAAAAATGAATGGCGCGCTGAGAGTCCACCTCAGTAGCTAATTCTTTGATGAACTCAAAGATGTGAGTCCCCAAGTCGAACTTACGGAGCCTGGCTAGATGATATAATAGGATGGCCCGGTGCTCATTAATCTTCGTCCTCTGTCTGGTGGGGCTAATGTTGGAACTGACAAAAATATGTAAGACGCGCAATTCCCTGGTAAGCTGATCATGCATGAACCGAGGGGTATCCAAAGGCCACGCATCATCCCGACCATATATATAACGGGCCACCAACGCCATGTCAATGTCGTGCGGAGTCGGGAGAGGGTCAAGCTCAGTGCGTGTGAGGCCATAATATCTGTCGATCATAGTGGGGGTGAAACGTATCCACTGACCTCTCACCCAGGTTCTGTGTCGGTGGGGAGACTCCAGGACATCAATGTCTGGGTTGAAATTGGCAAAAAATTCCCTAACTAGAGTAGGGTATGCGGCGTGTGGGGCACCGGCCACCTTGTTCCATCCACAGTGCTGGATGACTCGTTCCAACAAATGATCAGAGAAGTCGGTCCTAGTAACCTGGCGTTCCTTGTGACAGAGCTTGGGTAACCACTTAGTTTTATAGCTTGATTGGATGGCCTCAGTGTGGAACCGTGGTATAGACCCATCATCAGGCGGCTCGGCCACATGTCTAGTCCGGGTAGAAGGCCCGCTGACCTTCCCTTTCCCTTTCTCCGCAGCAGTAGCTTTGCGCTTGGGTGGCATGTTGTACCTGTAGAGACAAATGCAAGGAAGTAGGTGAGAGAACGTAGTGGACCAAGGAGTAACGCAACCAAGAAAAACATAGGAAAGAGGTAAAGTTTCCCGAGCCATCATTGGACACAAGTAAAGCCCTAGCGTGGTGTGTATCGTGTTCAAGTTATACGCCGAACGGATGTCAGAAAAGGCAGACGAAAGGGGGACGAAACGGGGGCCGGAGTGGCTACCGGCGGGTAGCCTTGGCATGCCACAAGGTGCGTAGAGGGGACTAACCAACAGGATGCATGTCTGACGATATCCTAAGGGAAGCATGCAATGTGAACAATCTTGAACGTAAAACAACAAAGTTCAAGTAAAGGCGAGGCCCAATTTCAGAGTAAAGTTCCCTAAGACACTTCATCAAACACCTTGAAGGCAACCGAATGTGAATGGAATTTTAGTGAATAGGGATCATGAAATCCGCCCAAAATTTATACACAACAGCAACAACCAAGAACCCAGCAACTACCTAACCCCAAACACCTCCAATTAAGCAAAAAAAAAATCACACAAAATACCAATTCACCGCGTAAAAGGAAGAGGAAGATAGACATGGAACTCATACCTGGAAGTGGGAACGTGGGCAGCGAGATGTGGTGAAAAGAGGGGTAATGAGGACACGATGTCAATTAGATGTAGTTAGATATGCATGTGTGTGTGGGTATAGGGCGGAGAAGCATGAAGGCACCGGGGGGAATGAAAGAAACGGGCTGGACGTGATGTGAAATAAGAGGGGGGGGCGGATCTTCATATTTTAAAACCGGCAGAAAAAATTTTTTTTTTTTTTTTTTTTTATGAACACCAGGCGAACGCCTGGTTTTAACCAGGGCGTTCGCCCAATGCACAAAGATGGCTGCAGGTTCGCAGGCGAACCTGCAGCCATAGGGGCGCACGCCCGGCTCATCGGCTAGGTCGTTCGCCCAAGCCAAATTTTTTTTTTTTTTTTTTTTTTTTTTTTAAAGATGAAAACGTTCGGCCTGAAATAAGAACAAAATAAATGCAACGAATCATGACAAAAACGGGGAAAACAACAATCCTAAAATTCTATATGCAAAATAAATACTAGAAAAGGGATAGAAAATGGGTTGCCTCCCATTAAGCGCTCAATTTAGAGTCTTGGGCTCGACTGTTTGGCTGCATTCACTCTGGCACTGCAATGTCAATGGTGGATTTTGCCGTTGGGAAATCCTCCACATAGTGTTTCACTCTCTGGCCATTAACCTTGAAATTTCCTTTGGTTGGATGAGTTAATTCAACCGTGCCATACGGAAAAACCTTGGCGATTGTGAATGGTCCGGACCACTTTGATTTCAGTTTTCCAGGGAACAGTTTGAGTCGCGAATTGTACAACAGAACTTGATCCCCAACCTGGAATACTCGGTGCCGAATGTGTTTATCATGCCAGGTCTTAGTCCTTTCTTTATAGATCACCGCGTTTTCATAGGCATCCATTCTGAATTCATTCAGCTCGTTCAACTGCAGCAGCCTCGTTTCTCCGGCCTTGTCCAAATCCATGTTCAACTGTTTTAGTGCCCAATAGGCCTTGTGCTCGAATTCGACTGGTAGATGGCAAGCTTTTCCAAAAACCAAACGATAAGGAGACATGCCAATAGGGGTTTTGAAAGCTGTGCGGTACGCCCATAGTGCATCATCGAGCTTCTTGGACCAATCTTTTCGAGTTGAATTAACAGTGAGCTCGAGGATTCGTTTCAACTGTCTGTTGGATGTCTCCACTTGCCCACTAGTTTGTGGGTGATAAGCTGTGGCAACCCGATGCTGCACCCCATATTTGTGAAGGACCGATTTAAATAAGCGGTTGCAGAAATGAGAACCTCCATCACTTATAATAGCTCGGGGAGCTCCATATCTGTTGAAAATATATTTCTTGATGAACCCAACCACCACTGTTGCATCATTAGTTGGTAATGCTTTAGCTTCCACCCACTTGGACACATAATCAACCGCTACAATAATGTACTTGTTGGAATAGGACGGTGGAAATGGTCCCATGAAGTCTATGCCCCAAACATCAAATAATTCCACTTCAAGGATATTGTTCAACGGCATTTCGTGACGGGCTGATATGTTACCTGTTCGTTGGCATCGATCACAGGATCTACAAAAACTGTGCACATCTTTGAATAATGTGGGCCAGTAGAAACCACATTGTAAAACCTTAGCAGCGGTTTTGGTAGGACCAAAATGACCCCCATAAGCCGAAGAGTGTACACGTGCAAGTATCGGTTTCATTTCCTCTTCTGGAACGCATCTTCTGATAATCTGATCTGGGCCCCTCCTGTATAGATAAGGTTCCTCCCAAAAGTAGAATTTAGCCTCATGGACAAGTTTTTTCTTCTGCTGATAAGAAAATTCCGGTGGGAGAATTTGACTGACCAAATAATTGACTAAGTCAGCATACCACGGTGCATTCCCAATCTGCAAGATTTGTTCGTCTGGAAACACTTCATTTATGTCAACATTATCAGTGGACTCTCCCCGCTCCAGTCTAGATAAGTGATTTGCCACCTGATTTTCGGTCCCCTTTTTATCACATATTTCAATGTCAAACTCTTGTAACAATAGAATCCACCGAATTAGTCTAGGCTTGGCATCTTTCTTCCCAAACAAATACTTAAGAGCTGCATGGTCGGTGTAGACAATTACCTTTGACCCAATGAGATAGGAGCGGAATTTGTCAAAGGCAAAAACTACAGCAAGCATCTCTTTTTCAGTTGTTGCATAGTTGATCTGTGCATCCGTTAATGTCCTGCTGGCATAGTAAATGACATGTAGATTTTTGTCCCTGCGTTGTCCAAGCACCGCGCCAACTGCAAAGTCGCTAGCATCACACATAAGTTCAAATGGTAGACTCCAATCCGGTGCAACAATAATAGGTGCAGTGATCAGTTTTTCCTTCAAAGTGTTAAAAGCAGTGAAACACTCATCAGAAAAGTTGAAAGGCATGTCTTTTTCCAAAAGGCTACTGAGAGGCTTTGTAATTTTTGAAAAATCACGGATGAACCTCCTATAAAATCCTGCATGTCCAAGAAAACTTCTAACACCCTTAACTGAATTCGGTGGCTGCAATTTCTCAATCACTTGAATTTTTGCTTTGTCGACTTCTATTCCTTGAGCTGAAATTCGGTGTCCCAGAACTATTCCTTCTTTCACCATAAAGTGACATTTCTCCCAGTTGAGTACAAGATTAGTTTCCTCACACCTCTTCAACACCTTAGATAAATTTGTCAAGCATACATCGAAAGAGTCTCCAAAAACTGAGAAATCATCCATAAATACCTCAATGTATTGCTCCACCATGTCTGAGAATATAGCCATCATGCAACGCTGAAAAGTGGCAGGGGCGTTACACAATCCAAAGGGCATTCTTCTAAAGGCAAAGGTCCCGTAAGGACATGTGAAGGTGGTTTTCTCCTGGTCTTCTGGAGCAATGGGGATTTGATTGTATCCCGAATAGCCATCCAATAAACAGTAATGGGAGTGGCCGGTAAGCCTTTCCAGCATCTGATCAATAAAAGGTAAAGGAAAGTGATCTTTCCTTGTAGCATTATTCAGCTTTCGGTAGTTAATACATACTCTCCAACCTGTGACCAGTCGTGTCGGAATAAGCTCATTGTTGTCATTTTTTTCAACGGTGATTCCTCCCTTTTTAGGCACTACGTGGACTGGACTTACCCAAGAACTGTCTGAGATTGGGTAAATTATCCCTGCATCGAGTAATTTCATCACTTCTGCTCGGACCACTTCTTTCAAAGTGGGATTCAATCTTCGCTGGCTCTCCACTGATGCCTTGAAATTGTCCTCCATACGGATTTTATGCATACACAAAGAAGGACTGATTCTTCTAATATCTGCAATAGTCCACCCAATAGCTGTTTTATGTTCCTTCAGTATTCTGAGCAATTTTTCTTCCTCCAATTCTGTCATATCATTAGCAATAATCACTGGAAGAGTAGTAGAAGTCCCTAGATATGCGTATCGAAGGTGAGATGGCAATGGTTTCAACTCAAGAGCAGGAGCCCTCTCTATGGAAGGTACTGGTCTCTGTAGGTTTTCACCAAGTGGTTCAAAATATCTCGTTCTCTTGTAAGAGACTGGTGGAGAAGCTTCTAATTGCAAGGCTCGTGCTTGTATAGCTAGATGTTCTGACTTTGTTGATTCAGAACACATCATACAAATCGCGAGTTCATCTGGTGGATATTCTGTTTCAAATGTTTCTGCAATTAATTTGTCCACCACATCGACTTGAAAACAAGAATCTGAAGAAGCTGGATATTTCATCGCCTTAAACACATTGAATATAACCTGCTCATTGTCCACCCGAAGAATCATTTTGCCTTCACAAACATCTATCAGCGCTCTCCCTGTAGCTAAAAATGGTCTTCCAAGAATAATGGAGATATCGCTGTCTTCCTCCATATCAAGAATGATGAAGTCTGCTGGAAATATGAATTTATCGACCTTTACCAATACATCCTCAATGATACCTCGAGGATGCTTGATAGATCGATCTGCTAGCTGCAACGAGACTGTGGTTGGTCTTGCTTCTCCCAATCCTAGTTTGCTGTACACAGATAAAGGCATGAGATTAATACTTGCACCCAAATCACACAAAGCATGATCAAAATAATTTGAACCTATAGTACAAGGGATAGTGAAACTCCCTGGATCTTTTAATTTAGGTGGAAGCTTTTTCTGAAGAATTGCACTGCACTCTTCCGTCAGACAAACTGTTTCATGCTCTTCCAGTTTCTGTTTGTTTGAAAGAATGTCCTTCATGAACTTTGCGTAGCTGGGCATCTGTGCTAATGCGTCGGCAAATGGGATGTTGATGTGGAGTTTTCTGAAAATTTCAAGAAATTTTGCAAATTGTTTGTCGAGCTTGTGCTTCTGCAACCTTTGAGGAAAAGGAATCGGTGGCACATAAGCTTTGACAGGGATTGGTGTCTTGGCTTTGGACGGTTCTGCATCTTCTTTTGGAACTTCTTCTTGTGGTTGCGCTAAATGTTTCTCAACTATCTCACTCTCAGCTACTAACTGGTTGTCCCTCTTCTCAGGTCGTTTCACGTTAATTTCTGGTAATTGGACTCCACTCCTTGTCGTGATTGCTTGTACTTGCTCTTTTGGATTTGTGACAGTATTGCTAGGCAGTGTCCCTGGAGTTCTATCTGATAGTTGTAAGGCCAGCTGGCCAATCTGAGTCTCTAATTTCCTGATAGACGCCTGTTGATTTTGATAATTTGTGTCCTGCCTCTCCATTAATTTATCAGTCTTTTGCATGTACTGTTGGAACATTTCCCCCAAACTTGGTCTTCTCTCATGCTGAGCATTGCCAGTATTACCACTGTTCTGATTATCTGACCATCTAAAATTTGGGTGTTGCTTCCAGCCAGGATTGTATGTTTGAGAGTAGGGGTTATACTGCTGACGTGAGTTATTTTGAACAAAATTAACCTGTTCATCTGGAGAGGCCAACAGCATACAATCTGAAGTTGAGTGGTTAGCTCCACAATTTTCGCACATCATAGTGGTTTGAACTGCATTTACTCCTTGTGTTTGTGTTCTAACCAAGAGCTCCACCTGTTTCGTTAATGCAGCAATTTGTGCATTGGTAGCTGACAGATTGTCTATCTCATGTATCCCTGCTACTTTCTTCGGAGTGGTTCGATCAGATGAAAACATGGTATGAGTGTTTGCAATTAGCTCATATAAATCCCAAGCTTCATTGACATTTTTATTCGCAATGGACCCATTTGCTGAGGAGTCCACTATCGATTTGGATTGAGAAGAAAGTCCAGAGTAGAAATATTGAGCCTGAAGTCCCTTTTTAATACCATGATTTGGACATTTTCTGAGCAACTCTTTGAATCTGTCCCAAGCTTCATGATACCGCTCTCCATCAAGTTGTTGAAAAGTCGAAATTTCCAACTTCATTTTGGCAACTTTAGCTGGTGAAAAGTATTTGTTGCAGAATTTTCTAGCCAAGTCATCCCAAGTGGCGATACTAGCATGTGGCTCGGAATCTAGCCATTCAAGAGCTCCATCTCTCAGTGTATAGGGGAATAACCGAAGTCTGATGGCATCCTCATTCACTCCTTGAAACTGAAAGTTACGGCACATCCGTAGGAATCGAGAAAGATGAGTATTCGGGTTTTCATTTGCTCTGCCATAGAACTGCAGGTTATTGCTGAATAGATTAATAAGATCGGCTCTTAATTGAAAATCATTCCGACCAAAAGCTGGGTAGACTATGCTTGAACGATCAGGAGCTGCTGCTGGGGTCAAGAATTGAGCCATTGGCATATTCCCATCGTCATCTTCTTCTTCTTCATTGTGTAGTTGAATTTGTTGAGCTGCCAATCGGGCTGCTTCTGCAGCGGCTGCTCTTGCTGCTTCTTCAACTTCTCTTCTTATTGGTGCATCTGCCATTAGAATGTGTTGCTGATTTCTCTGTTTTTGGTTGTGTTTTTTTTTGCGTCTTCGTCTGAAGGTACGTTCAATCTCAGGATCGAATGTCTCAAGATCGCCGCCTTGCGCACGGAGCATGCGACAAACACCTTTTCTGTAGTAAATAAACGAGAAGAAAAGAGTATCAAGATAAAAATAAATTAACTACAAAAATTAATCTAAACTAATATTAAATAAGAATATTCCCCGGCAACGGCGCCAAAAACTTGTTGAGAAAATAATGTGATTGCAAGTGCACAATATCGTTAACAAGTAATAAAGTGGACTTTTTGAGTCCGGATTATCGTTCCCACGAAGACTATCTTATTTAGATACTAGTTAAATTAATCAAAGCGCTAATTCATTGCAAATAATTTAAAATAAATTGAGTTGAAAGATTTAAGCTAAAACTTTGGATTTTTCGAAAGTAATAATAAAGACAAAATCAAGAATTAATAAAATATGATGGTTAAAGCGTTTGGACGAACGAATTCACCTAGTTGTCATCTCTAATTCCTCCTCTCAAGATTTGTTTTCTAAAGTTGTATTCGATCGAATTCACAAATTTAACATAATTTACCTCTCTCGAGTTCAAATTAGTCCTATCTAATTAAGTCAACTTAGGCAGTCAGAATGGTCCTTAATTAGATGCATGAAATCTCCTAGGAATTCAATTTAGACCGCAGCAATAATGAAAGCGTATCTCTACCTTTCATACAATTGCTGGATTTTACTACGTGATCTAGATCAATAATTCACTTCTCAGTTCATTACAATCCATAAAATCAATGAAATAATGGCCAATCATTCAAAGCATTAAGACAAGAAGTAAAATCAAATACTTAATCAATTTATAAATCAAAACTTGAGATTCGAAATTAAAGAAGTTAACTTAGGCTACATCGTTCATCCAAACATAAAGTCTAGCTATTCATGACTCGGGAGAAAGAAAAGATGAAAAGAATTGAAAACATAACCGGATCTTAAAGATAATAGAGGAAGAGACGTTGAATATCTTGCACCAAGAAATCTCTGTCTTCAAGCTCCAATCTTCAATTCCGCCTCGTTCTTCGTCTCTTGATCTCTCCCTCTCTCAATATGATTTTTCACAAGAATTTCAACAACCTTTGTTATGAGAGTATATGTCCTATTTATAGGTCTCTCAAGATGACCTAAAAGATCCCCCAAAATCCTCAAAATCGTGGACTACAAGTTTCCTAATTGTTTTTGAACTCAAAAAAGGAAACAAAATAAAATAAAATTCGCGTGCCAAAAAATGGCCTGGGCGCACGCCCAGGCTTAGAAAACAGCCTCAGTCACTTGTTGCTTCAGCTGGGCGCACGCCCAGCTTTGGTCTAGGGGCGTTCACCCAGTTGAAAATTCTGTCCATTCTGCGCTTGTGGTCCTTCAACTTTTGATTGTTGTCATTTTAGTCCTCTGATTCCTTCTTATATTTCAATTCAGTCCTCTTTTATTTGCACCCCATGTCCTTCAACTCTTGGATGTTTGCAAGTTGACCCCCATCTCCAAGTTTTCGTACACTTTCAGTCCTTTTCGCCTATTTTGCTTTGTTTTTCTCCAATTTCATCCAATCTTGGGTTTTGACCTGAATTAATTAAATCAACACACAATTAAGTAGAAAAGTACTTATGAGCACTTACAATTGTCCACTTTTGATAGTCTAGATAAGTGTAAAATCACACTTATCAACCGACCCACCCGATGTCCAGACCTATCATGATGAGTGGGTGGACGTTGAACAATGGGTACATGTATCTATACTACCTTTGATTATTTTGTATACCCATTGAGGTCTATAGGTTGTACTGGTGGTGTAACCACTTCTCCATTCTTACCATTAGGTTCAACTCCCATTGGTCCTTTAGATGTAAGAGGTATCAAGTTTTTAGTGTTTTATTCTACGCGGAATTTTGTAACTAAGATATTACTATCAAGTCCTAACACTCTTCCAATAGAATCTTACTTCTGGACTTACGCTCTTCTATGTACTTTTCAACCAAAAAAGTTACATTTGTACTAACAAAAAATTTCTTATCTTGATGACTAGAGAAGATATAACCTCTTGTTCCTTTTGGATATCCTACAAATAGACAAACTTCGGACCGTAGTTCCATCTTTTCCATCTTTCTCTTTAGCACATGGACTAGACATCCACATATCCGTATGCAGTGTAAGTTAGGCTTATGTCCATTCCACAACTCTCGGGATGTCTTAAGAACCGACTTAAATGGTAGTAGGTTAAGAAGATGACAATTTGTACTACATATCCCCCAAAAGGAGACAGGTAGTGTAGAATAACTCAACATTTATCTCACCATATAAAGGTGCTTAATTTTTTTTGAGACACCGATTTGTTGGAGAGTACTTGGTGTACCTAATTGGGATAAAATATCATTATTTGATAAGTAGTCCCTAAACTCATGGGAAAGGTACTCACCACCTCGATCCGATCGAAGTGTCATGATACTTTTACCCCATTGTTTTTCCACTTCCATTTGAAACTCCTTGATTTTTACAAACACCTCAGACTTGTGGGACATTAGGTAAATGTATCCATATCTAGAGTAATCATCAGTGAAGGTGATGAAGTATTCATAACCTCCCATTGCATGTGTATTTATAAGGCCAGATACATCGGAATGTACTAATTCCAATACTTCTCTGGCTCATTGTCCCTTTGAGGTAAATGGTCTTGGTCATTTTAACAAGATTTGCAAACCAGTAAAAGATTCCACCTCTAAGTCACTTAAATGTTCATCTATTACTAGTCTTTGAATCTTGTTCAAATTAATATGATCTAGCCTATGATACCATAAGAGAGTTTCATTAGCACTAGATAACCTCTTTCTTTTATTTCTTGCAGTAATATTACATAAAGAGGTCGTCATATGAATCAAGATATAAAGACTGTTAACTAAGTGTCCAGAACATAAATGAGCAGTATTCAACTTGATATTTTTGTAAGTTCTGTGACATAATAAAAGTCATCCAATATCAAATGTCTATCACTCTCAAAACATTAAGTAAAAGTTTCAACTGCTTTTGCCAATACTACTGCACATGTGCCGACCCTTAGAGTGTACTCTTCCTCACTAAGTTTCTTAGTTACTTAGAATCCCTACAAAGAATTGCAAACATGATTAGTGGTTCTAGAATCCAAGTATTAGTAGAATCAAATACTAAGCATGACTCAATGAAAAGAGCTTTACCCCTTACCTTGCTTCCCCTTAGCTAGGTAATCCGCGCAGTTTTTCTTCCGGTGCCCTTTTTGTGGAGATAAAGAATTTCCATTTTGGTTTCCAACCAGTCTTAGCTTTCTTTCCCTTCTGGGTAGTCTTTTTTTTTTTTTTTTTTTGCCTTCTTCCTCTCGTGCTTCCCTTTCCAGATGGCTTAGGAATAGAGGCCCCACCACTTACAGTTAAGACATCACCACATTTGACCTTAATAATAGTATAGGTGCTATTAATTCCATCAGAGAGATGTTCATCTTGTGAAGATTATAGTTCACATTGAACTATGGGATCTGAGTCTTAATTAGAATCAATGTTAGTTCATAAAACTTTTGCCACATTGTAAGTTACCAATCATGGTTAACATAATGTCTCTTACAAACGTGTTCAGTTTTATACAGATTCTTATGACCTTAATGACAGCACTTCTAACCTAACGACTTTGATGTTGAAGGCTCTCCATCATGTCAAAAGTGATTTCCATAATCTAATGTTTCAGTTGTAAAAATATTTGACATACATTTAGTCTCATCGGATTGACACCATTTTTCATAGGCGACCTTTTTTTATCATCGTTGGACGCCTTACTAGATTTTTCAGGATAGGCATCACTTAGCACGGATTTTTTTTCAACAGTGAGAACGATATTAAGGTTCTTTTCCAGTCTACGCAGTTTTCTCCAACGTTGGTTTTTGTGTTGGAAAATATATTGGTGGCAAATAGAATGTGAAATTGAATCCCACATTGCTTGAGAATTGGGATAGGGAGAAGAGCCTTAAAAGGGATTGCAATCCCACATTGATTAGAAATGGAAAAGTGGGAATTTATGGGAACTATAAATATTCCATCCCACATTGGAAAATGGATAAAATATGAAAATGTGTGGAAAACTTAAATAGTTATCCCACATCGGATAAAAACGAGATTGTGGACCAATTTATATATGGTTAACAATTTGTAAGGTGTAACCATTTGCTGCATAGAGAATCCTCCGTGGCCTACGCGCCCGCAGGGGGGTGCAAATCTTGGACCGACTTGGCCTTCGAGCCTTGAACTTGTGTGCGGGCGCGACCTGCGCACACGAATGTCGGACCGAATGAACCAAAAATTGGCCACAAAGTGCAAGCTACGTTTTAGAATTTTGTTTTACGTTTTTTCATTTAAAAATGTAACTCCAAAACTGATATCCATTTATTTTGTAACTCCAAAACGTCTGGAGTAAAAGCAGTCTGTATTGAATGCATAAGGCTCCTCCTTGCCTATATATACAGCAACAATCTTCAGTCCAGAACACAACAATTCTTACTCCACAAAATCTCTCTGCATTCTCCCTCCTGTCTCATCCAGTCGCTTGGTGATTCCGTTCCAGCACATTCTCAATTCGACTGCTCAGTTGCAGTTCAAACCGCTGTATCCTGGGAAGCAAGCGCTAGCGTTACTTCGGTGAGAGGTCGAATATTGCTTTAAGGACACTGTGTTGAACACAGGCCCCGGCTCCAAGGCGTTGATTTTATTTGCCTTTCCAGCGCTTTTAATTTTACTGCTTAATCTTACTGTAAATCTGCTTAAGGACACTGCTTTGTTTTGTTCACTGTTTAACAGATTTTTGTAACATTTTGTTAAGTATAACTGATAGTTGATTTAGCGAGATTTTTTGAAAAATAAATATTCACTTATTAATAAAATGTGCTATAATCTTTGTGATGCATGTATGTAACTAAAATGTAGACCCATTACTACATTTATAATATATATAAAAAAAACACTTAGAACCATTGCAATCGTTAACACTTCCTCTATAGGAGAATCATTGTAGTTGCTAGCTAGGTAGAGACCTTCCCACTCATTTTATTAAGCTAGACATCTCATGTTACAATAAAAAAACAATTCATTGTGTTTGGTAGTCAAAAATTATGTCAGGATATTCTATAGGAAGTCTTTTCGAATCCCTCGACGTAAGTGTATCAACCCCGTCAATCATTGTAAAACATACAAAATAAAGATATGTCACGTACAATGTAATCACCAAATTATTTTGTTTTTAAATATCCAAATTTAGTTAATCAAAAATGACGTAGCCCTCCTATTAGGGACATTGATATAATTTTGATTCGAGGCAGAACATAATTTTATAACTAATTGGGTAACATATGAGACAGTAGGTTCATACACGCAGATTTGCCCTCTCCCACTTAATATTTTAAACCATTTGGATTTTCCTTTATTAATTACAACCAATTATAAAAATAGAATAATTATAATTGTCTAATTATTAAAAGATAATTTTTTTACTTATTCCAGTAAACTTAGAAAAGCTGAAAAAATTATATATACCAAATGTATATGCCTTTAGTGCTATTCATCATTCATCAAAAACAATAAAAGCGATAAATATTCACTAAAGGCCGTCCTAGATTAATAATTAAAACAATAAGCAAAGAAATAATTGGGGCCACAAGTCGACCTACTTCTTTAATTTCCTTTTTTCCAAATATTTCCTGTGAGTCCAACCCACCAAGATATGCCCAAAAACAAAAAGGAATCTACCCCCCGGGTATAGCTCAACTGGTGGAACAATCAACATAAGGCTTGCTTCCAACGGCAGAGTGGGACTTCGAATCCTGGTGGGAACCTGCAACCGGATTTTATTTGGTATGGAGCAATCACTTTGGGGGGCGGCTCCTTGTGCACAGAAGTGTACAGTGAGATGAGGAGAACCTGGGAGCGAGTTGAGACATAACTCTCGATTTACCTCTTCCAAGGTTCTAGGGGCAAGGGTCTTGGGAGTCCAGGATTTAGTCTGGCGAAACTGGAAAACCTGGGTACCAAAAAAAAAAAAGAAGAGAATCTACTGCCCTATGGAACGCTGCACCACCACTAGCAATCAGCAGCCTCTCGCGCCGTCGCAGCAGTGCCGCTAGGCACAGCGGGGCTGCCACTACTTATGAGCTGCAACAGCACCAAAATGGTACCGCCGTGCCGCCTAATTGGCAAGGCAACACCCTGTGGGTGCTGTAAGAGCACCGACAAGGCGTTGTCCGCCAGCAGCATTAATCCTGCCCCAAACAGCAGCCTCGGCTGCTATTGCAGCACCTAATTGGTGTTGCCACCAACCAAGCGATAAGTGATTATTGACAAAACATTCATTAATCAAGAATAGCAGAAGTATCTACCAACGTGCCAAGTTAAATAACCCTAACATTATTCATCTAATAATGCATTTGACAAGATTGAAATAAATTCCAACTTTCAAGAAATCCGTATAAACCAAGTCTATGACACCATTTGTTGTTTTGGCTATAAAAGTGTTAGAAAGAATTATTTTCTTTCAACAATAAAAAGCCAAATAAAGGAAATACTTGGATCTCCTAAAAAGTAATTTGGAACTTTACTAAATCTAAAAATAAGAAAGAGTTTAACATATAAAGTTACCCTTGATGCATAGTTTCAACTCTATCGAGCTTTTAATGATTTAACTTCAACCTTCTTGCCCTCTTTTTGATCTCTTAGAAGATATAGATTAAGACACTACAAGAAAAGGTAGATATAGCGACAAAACAATGTCGCCCCTACTTGTTATGTATAGTAGGGACGATACTGAAATATCGTCGCTATAAGTTCCAACTCTATATCGACGACATTAATCGTCTTTGATATTTAAATTGTCGTCGCTACTACTTTCGATATATAGCAACAACAAATTATGTCATCGCTATATATATTCCAAATGGCGGAAATAATTCGCTCCATTTATGTGTACATATAGAGACGACATACGTCGTCGCAATAGAGCTACAACTTTTGTTTTTAGTCAGGTGATGCATGATTCTCTTCGTAAATTGTATTGAACTCTATTGAGATGACTTTTGTTGTTGCTGTAGAATTGTCAAAATTGGTGGAAAAATTATCTCACATTTCTTTTCTATAGCGACAACTTACTTAATCTATAGAGACAACTTTGTCACCGCTATAGAATCTCCTTTTTCAGCTCTCCATCTTTGCATTTCTGCACTGTATTTCTAAAATTTCTTTTTCCATCTCCATGTTGTTTCCATTTTATTTCCATTTCCATCTTTTTCTCCATCTCCATCTTCTTTTCGCCTATTTCATCACTATATTTTTGAAAATTCTATACTTCACTACAAAAAATATAGTATTTTTTAGATATGGATATTGATAAAAGTTGGACAAAAATTAGAAATCGTACAAAATGGTCAGATTTTCAGAACGGTTTGAAATAATTTATAAACATGGCTATGTCATACATAAATGACAGGGAAATGATTAAATGTCCATGCAAAAGATGTTTAAACGGTCTCACACAACCATTGGAAACTATTGAGGCTCACATAGTTTTGCAGAGAGTTATGTAACCTGGATATACCATGGCGAGACCAAGGTTCAGACTGCAAATGTGTATACATAGAATGAGAGAACATGTGTGGAGGATGAGATGATAGATGTCATGGACGACGTAGTAGGTGATGAGCATGCTGGTACAGGCACCGTTGGTTACTATGACAAATTGTTTGAGACTCTGCATTCAGAACTATACCTGGGAGTTTCATCATATCCTTAAATTTTTTAGTGAAGTTTATGCATATTAAGGTTGTTAACAAATGGACGAATAGGTCTGTTGATGATCTTTTGAAGTTGCTGAAGTTAACTTTCCTAAACATAAATCTGGTGGACTCACACTACGAAGCTAAGAAGATGATGACGATGCTTGGTTTGGATTACAAATCTATTCACGCCTGCAAGAATGAATGTCACTATTTTGGGTGAGCATGCTGATAGATAAACTTGTCGATCTGCCAGAAAAGTCGTTGGGTGCACTTTTCTAAGAGAGTGAATGGAAAGAATGTTCTACATAAGGTGTTCTGCCATTTTTCCTTAACCTCCATACTAAAACATATGTTCACAACGAAGGATACTGCAAAACTTATACGGTGGCATAGTAAATGAAGGTCTAGGGATGAAGATGAAATTCAGCATCCCGTTCACAGGAAGGCATGGAAGGATTTTTGTCAAGAAACATCTACTATTCGCAAGTGAGATCCAGAATGTCCGATTAGGTTTGGCCGCAAACAGATTCAATCCATTTGGAGACATGAGTCTGGCGTACAGCATGTGGCCAGTAGGTTTAACCGTTTACAACTTGCCTCATTGGTCATGCATGAAACCCGAATACCTCAAGTTTATTCTCTTAATACCTGGCCCTAAAGCACCTGGGTACGGACATTTATGTATTCTTACGACCATTAGTGGATGAGTTGAAGGAGTTGTGGGTCAATGGGATTGACACGCTTGCCGCTGGAACCAATAATAGAGTAGTATTCAGAATGCGTACAGCATTGTTGTGGACAGCTAATGATTTTCCAGCGAGAAGTAGTTTTTTGGGTTGGAGCGGTCAGGGGCACATGGCATGTCCTACGTGAAACGAAGAGACTCTTTCAGTCTGTGTGATAAGTAAGACAGCTTACGTGAGTCGCCGACAGTTCCTGCCATCTAGGTATCATTTTAGGAACAATTTAGACTTTGACGAGAGGACGAAGAGGCGACCATCTCCACGTCATTTAACTCCTGTAGAAATTTTAGCATAGTTAAGCCGTATGTGACATATTATTCTGGAAAAGAGACCTAACTACATGGGTGCAAGAAAGAGGAGAAGTGATGACGAGCTGAATTGGAAAAAAAGAAACATTTTCTATGAGTTTCCGTATTGGTCGTCTTCTACTGAGCTAAAACATAACATCGATGTCAGGCCAATTAGAGAAGAATGTTTATGATAGCTTGCTTGGTCAATGCCAGGCGCAATCTGATGCAATTAGGGATCAAAAGAGAGTTGCACTTATATCATATCAGGAATAGGTGTATAAAGCCTTCCGCATGTTACACCATATCCATTGTAAATCTTTAGAAGTTTTACAACTTCATCCGATAAGTTAAGTTTCCAGATGGCTTCGCTTACAATCTTAGGAAGAATATTGCTCTGAATGACAACAACATTATTGGGTTGAAGTCACATGATTTCTACATTATCATGCAACAGTTATTGCCAGTCAGATGTCACGCGTTCTTGAATAAAAATATTTCCACTACAATTATTGAACTGTGCATGTTCTTCAAGCATCTTTGTGCAAGAACACTAAAATTTAGTGACATGATGGCTGCCCACAATCACCTGATACTCATCCTCTACAAGTTGGAATGAATATTTTCGTAAGCCTTTTTCGACATAATGATTCACCTCGTAATGCATCTGCCAGAAGAGGCAATCTTTGGTGGTCCAGCGCACATGAGATGTATGTATCAGTTCGAGCGATACTTGAAGAAACTTAAGGACTACGTCAAAAAATCGAACTTGGCCCAAGGTATACCTGAAAGAACTTAAGGACGACGCTTACTGCAAATGTTCGAAGTCAAGCAATGTTTTACGTCATCAACAACTGTACTGAAATTGAGACATTTTTGTAGTAAGACCTAGTTCTTAAATATTATTCAATTATCTTGAATAAGCTTTGTCATTTTAAGCGAACTAATTAGTTGATCTTATATGCTTTGTAAAGGAAATATAGGCAGGAGTTATTGCGCAATAGCTGTCCAAACATATTACAGGTGCATAGAAGAGACTTTTACGGTTGGTTTTACAGGAAGATAAACGAACAACGATCAAATACATTTAAAATATGTCCACATTTTTCTTTTATATAACAGTGACTAACACCAACTTCCACTTCATCCAGGTATATGCACTGCGCCAAAGCCACGCTCATCAAGTTTTGCATGAGTTGTTTTTATTGGCGAGTGGATGTTACATGTAGGTTTTGTCTTACACGGCTTGTGTTGTAAAACGAGTTAGCTTTCTAACATATGATCGTGATATTCAAAGAAAAACGCAAAACAGTGGTGTGTCCGTCCCAGATATTGGGGTGAAGTTTACTACGGGCAGCTGCAAAAGATACTGGAGCTACAGTTCGAAATGAAACTTTCAATTTTTATGTTCTGATTTAAAAGGTTTAGGTATGATGGGAGACGAAGGGTAACTGAGAATAACGTTATCAGTATTGACATCAGTGCAGAGGCGTACAAGGATGACCAGTTCATACTTGCTAGCCAAGCACAACAAGTGTTCTATATTTAAGATCATTCTCATGGTCTGAATTGGTGAGTTGTACAAGAAGTCCATCACAGGAACACCTAGGATATTATGGGATCTAACATCACTGAGATAGACCTGCTCCACAATAACAACTCTTCTCATTTTTCTCTAATTGTTGATCTTGGCAATTTAGAGTATATATTCTTACACCGGGATGATGGTGAAGCTGATGAGATAGGAGCATCGTCTAATACTGTAGGAGAATCTTTGTTCATTAACGACGAAGATGTGGAAGATGACACACATGAAGAATATGAGGATGACAAAACATGCAGTGAAAGCAATGAGGATGACAGTGATGATGATGAAGATCAATCGTATCATGATAGTGAATTAGATTGAATGTTGTTGTTCGTCACTAAAATTTATGAATTAGATTTATAAAAATTTCGTTGTTGTTGTTGTTAGTGAATCAGATTGAATATTTTTCGTCACTACAATGATCACTTTATGTCAAAATGCGAGTTCAGATAGAATCTCAACATTTGTTCACAGAAAATATGGGGACTTACATGTAAACTCATAATAGTTGAAGGACTAACATTGCAAATAAAAGATGATGAAATCAAAATAAAAGAGGAAAAATAAGGACCAAAATCAATAAGATTTAAAGATAAGGGACCTAACTACAAATAAGCAATGTTTACTGTACAGCGACGACATGTGGTAAAATTTTGGCGGCACGTTTTAAGCGTGGGTACCAAAAAATTAAAAAATCATGTCGTCGCTATAGAGTTAACCATTTTAAAACATGCAGAAAGCCCTTCTTCTTCCCCATTTCATTATTTCATCTGTGTCTGCACTCTCCGTTGAAGCCTACCACTGTCTATACATTTCAGTCTTCCCTTCACAAAAAATCTAATGTCTGCATCGATCATCTGCACTCTCTGTCTCTTCCCTCTATCATCTGTACTCTCCGTCTCTCTCTAGGTAAACAAATCAAACTTTGGTTTTAATCTTGAATGTTGTTGAATTTAATAGCATAAAGACCAGATACATTAGCTCAGATTACATTTATTAGCTTAGATTACATTTAAACTTGATCTTAAGCCATTCAGATTATCCATTGGATTGAATTGGTAATCAGTTTTACTTATTTTTGCCCTCTTGACTATAAATTGAAGTTTTATTTTTATGATTTCGTTGGATGTTGCAGTTTTTTCGTACTAAGGTTGGATGTTGGAGGTTGCAAGTTTTATTTTTAAGAATTTGTTGGATGTTGGATGTTGCAAGTTTTATTTTTGAGATTTTGTTGCATGTTGGATGTTGCAATTTTCAATTTTAAGATTTTGTTGGATGTTGCAGTTTTAAGATTTTTAAGATTTTGCCCATTGAGTATTGAGTTGAACACTTGTAACATTTGTGTATTGAGTTAAGAATTTACGTATTCAGTATTGAGTTGAACACTTATAGTTTTAATATTGTTATGAGTTGCATATTTTAGGGACTAATGTGCCAAAAAAATAAAGGTTAGGGACAATTCTATGCTAAAAACAAAATTTAGGGACCAATTGCAAAAAAAACATAGTTTAGGGAATGGTGTGCCAACAAAAAAAATGTTAGGGGCCATTTATGCACTAAAAACAAAACTTAGGGACCAATTGCATAAAAACACATAATTTAGGGACTGATGTGCCAACAAAAAAATGTTATGGACCATTTCCACACTAAAATCAAAGATTAGGGACCAATTGCTCAAAAACACATAATTTAGGGAATGATGTGCCAACAAAAAAATTATTAAGGACCATTTATGCACTAAAATCAAAGATTATGGACCAATTTCACAACAAAAACAAACATTATGAACAATTTGCACAAAAACACATAATTTAGGGAGTTATGTGCCAAAAAATAAAGGTTAGGGACCAATTACAAAAAATACCTAGTTTAGGGACTGATGTGCCAACAAAAAAATTAGGGACCATTTTCGCACTAAAAACAAAATTTAGGGACCAATTGCACAAAAACACATAATTTAGGGACTCATGTGCCAACTAAAAAATGTTAGGGACCATTTCTGCACTAAAAACATATATTAGGGACCATTTGCACAATACACATAATTTAGAGACTGATGTGCCAAAAAATAAATGTTATGGACCAATTCTGCACTAAAAACAAAATTAGGGACCAATTGCACAAAAACACATAATTTAGGTACTGATGTGCCATAAAACAAAAGTTAGGGACCATTTCGCATTAATTGATGTTTTATTTTGTTAGTTGTTACTATAGTTGACGTCATGTCGCACGGAAGGGATTATGCAGTCGATCATCCACATCAGCCACCCCGTTGGCTCAATTCATCATGTGATTTTGGTAAGAATTTTTGTTTCAATATTATTTATTTTGCAATTTTTCACAGTGACTTCATTATCGTTGAATTTCTGATCATATATATCATATTTGTTCTTTTTTAGCGCCACCGTCTAATCAACGCGTAGAACTGGCAAAATGGGTTGGGTTAGACCGGCCCAGCCCTGGTCCCAGCCCGCCAAAGCAGGGCCATACATCAAACTAGACTGGGCCGCCCCAGCCCAGTTTTGTGAGGGCCAAAAATATGATGGTCCAGCCCAGCCCAGCCCAGCCCATTGGACCAACCCAGTCTTAATTTTATATTTTTTCTTTTTTAAAATTTTCTTTATATACAATCTAAATCATTGCATCAAATATAATTTTAGATAAACTTAGACAATATATATTTTGAGATTTTTAAATAGATTAATTTATAAAATTAGGACTCTCATATAATTTATCAATGATAAATATCAATTTTCTTTCAAAATAATAATGTTTTTTTGGTTAATTATAAATTATTTCTTGACACATTTTTTTAAAACTATAAATAGTAAAAGCATGCTAGTCTTATTGCTTTGAGATATAAGCATGTTTGGCTTAAATCAAAAAGTTTACTTATAAGTAAATTTAAAATAAATAATTTATTTGTCACACCAAACGTATTTTGGATTGAAACTTGAATTAGACTATATTTTAATTAAATCTAAATAATTTTATGTTGGAGCTTGGGATTCTTGGACTAATGTTTTAAGAAAAGATAATTTAAATTTGTGAGTAATTAATGTTAATGAGCAAAAAAAAATTTGCAAGCCAGCCCGGCAAACCTGGCAGACTAGACGGGCCAGGCCATATAGGCCTGATTTTGTTTAGGCCAGGGCCAGGGCCAGCCCAACCCAAAATCTGGGTTATACCAATTTTGTCACCTCTAGCGACGGGTATCTCTCGAGGCATTAACCTTGAGAGAGTTTGGCAGGCGAACGGGAAAAGGCTACTTCCCATCGCGTTCGACAATATCGAACATATAATGTAGCTGATCGAAAATAACGCAGAGTATTATTTTATGCGCTTGGTTGGGAACCAAGTCAGGTTCACCATGGCCCCTTGCTACCCTTTTTGAACAGAGGTTCCAAAGGAGCAGCGGGCCGGTTACGTAGCATCATTGTGGTAATATCTACAATGGTTTTTACATTAACACATTCTCTAAATAAACTGTTCCATGTAATATACATTAACGAATATTATTCTAATGTTGGAGAGCTACTTTGATCTTTAGGGCAATCGGCCGCCCGACGAGTACCGGGCCATCTATGCCGCTCTAGATCGCCTAGCGGTCGATAGTTATCGCGATTACAAATGTAAGGCGCATAATTACTTGAAAGAGCACAAGTCGAGCCGTCCATACGGCGAGCTCTCTGCCGAGGAATGGCAGAAGTGCATTGACTTCTTCACAAGTCCTATTTTCGTGGTACATACTATCGAATTGTTTTTTGGTTTTTATGTTAATATTTTTATTACTATAAAGTGTTAAGTAATAAATTATATTTTATGTCTCTAGGAACGGTCGACAAAGATTAAGGCCAATCGAGGTAAAGCTAAATATCCGAGCGTACATGGGTTGAAGAGCTTCTCAGCCACGCGTTACGATTATGTACAAGTAAATTTTTCAATATCAATTTACAAATCTTCAATGCGTTACATATGCACGTTTTTTAACTAAATTTTCACACTTATATTGTTGTAGAGGGACCCCAAGACCCAGCAGTGGCTGGGCATTATTGAGTCATTCCAGACTTTCCACATCTTCCGAGATGGTAATTGGGTGAACTCGGAGGCGGCTGGTGACTATGTGAGGAAAAATTTCTATTTTTTAATGTTGTTAATTTTATCTGACATTATATTATTACTTTTTTTCCCATATTTCTCACTAAACAGGATAAACTTGTTGAGGTAAGTTAAACTCAACAGACTCAAGTCGCTTCCAATAGTGCGTCAGTTGACAAGCGTGCTATTGCGAATGAGGTTCTTGGAGAACGACGAGAACACGTCCGTGGGGTTTGACAGGTTCCGAAGGGCACATCTCCCTCCTTAGATTCGACCGCTGCATCGAATGCCCTACGAAGAACATCCAACTAGTTCTCTGAAGACCCCCAGAATGATAATCCTCGATTTGCAATATATGAGGCCCAGCTGCACTGAATGGAGAGGACAACTGCACGTCTTACGGCGAATCTACAGCAAAGAAAACCGGGAGTTGTGCTAGAGGATTATGAGGACAAGAACGAGAACGACGGTGTGGGTTTGGGAGATCTGCAGATTTTATGTACAATAGAATTATTTTTATTTTTTTAAAAAAATTAGAATATTTATAGCGGGGACAAAGTTGTCGCTAAAATGAAAAAAATGACTTGTATTTTAGCGATGACAATGTCGTCATTATAAATCTTACATATATTGCGGCGACATTTTCGTCGTTACTAATTAGGATACATAAAGATAATAGCGATGATATCTAGTTCACGCTAATAGCGACGATTTTTGCGACGACTATGTCGTCACAATTTCTCTAATTCCGAGAAATTGAGCACGACGATGTAACGGCGACATTGTCGTCGGTATAGTATCAAATGTATATAGCGACGAAAATATGTCGTTGCTAATTAGCTAGAGGCACAAATCTATTGAGACGACCTACAGTGATGACAATGTCACCGCTATACAAAGAGAAACGACGACAAATTATCTCTTAGCGACGACTTTAGCCGTCGCTATAGACCTCATTTTTTGTAGTTGAAACCCCAAGCAAATAAGCCAATTTAGGATTTATATATATATATATATATATATATATGCTAAGCTAATTTTTGGAAGAATGTTCCAATAACCCCTTGCCCTTTCTTTTGTGTATCCAAACCCTAAAATTTAATCATTATATGTTCTACCCTAAATGGGCTCTTTTATAAGCCTAGAGTTACACATGTTTGGCTTTCTGTCACTTTGATCTTCAAAGTAAAATACTTATTGTAACCTAATACCAACTAATTATCAATATTATAATTTGGTCATTATCTTCCCATGGAGTCAAAAAACAGACTCAATCACATTCAATTTATTCAAGTTCTGATAAGTCAAATCACAATTTAGTCAACTCTTGACCAATTGAGATTTACTTATTAATCTCGGCTCATTCTACTAAAGAGTTGGAATTGCAATCTTGGATCAATTGATATTATGTAATTTTAACACTATCAAATAATATTATCCTCTGTTATTTCTCTAACAAGTTAACCTATGTTGATTGTCACTATTTCAGAGTTGGGCAAAGTGATCGTTTTGTCTCTCCTAATACAATTTAATCTTCGAGTCTTATTTTTATAAGACAATTGATTGTGATCAAATCACAAATATAATTTAAATATCACTTTGTTAAATTACTGAGCTCACATTCGATTGCTTGCTAGAAAAATACTTGAAGTGACAATCGTCTCATAATGTGATTAATGGATTCTATCTTGCAAATATATGTTCCCTAATTATTTCATCTCGATTCCCAAAGCACCAAGGTAATGTCCTTCTAAGTTGGATCTCACTCGTTGGTAACTCAAAGAATTTGAAACAGCAATTAAAGTTCATTAACCACTCAAGATTAAGGTGACTCGTTCGATAATTAAGTGAAGTCTTATTTCAAGTGGTCATAAATATGACTTTATGCGGTCTCGTTCAATGTATTCTAAATACATCATTGTTCTTACTACCGAATCTAGACAAACCCAAGTAAAAATAAGACAACCTTATCAAAATAAAGCATCCGACTTTATTTACCGATCACGAACGATTAGTTTTAATATTAACCACTTAAGTATACAATTTATAACTAGTCATGTGATTGTGGAATCTTAGATTATTTGCTCAATATCAAATATGAAAATTTCCATAATTAAATCGTATTACTAATTATAATATCGCTTATTCAAAATACTACTCTATCGGGCATAAAACTATCAGTTGGTGTCTTCATATTACAATATTACGAGCAATTTGCATAAGTATTCTTCTCAAAAAAAACTTTTTATATTTCTAAGTATGAAACACTTTGTGGTATGTTTTGAAGCTTGTTGAGTAATTAATAGTACTAAGTACGACAATTATGAGATTGTAGCCTCATATATTGTCATGTGTTGCTCTTTCGTATTCGTCATCTTGAGACATAATAGATTATCAAAATGATATCGAGGTCAATCATAGATGGCTTGATCGAGCATTTAGACGGGTGGGCTGAATGGATTCTGGGCTATCAGCTTTCTTGGGTAAGGACGATTAAAAATATCGCTAGTTAGCTAGGAAATTAATGATTGATCAACAAACAACAATGGTAAACTCAAGTTATCGTCATTGAAAATGCATCAGCTACATATTGATGAGTTTTACAAGTCTAATTAATTTGTTAGCACATTTTGATAAAAGTAATGAAATACGTGATTGTTTCGCGCGTTTTTGATTCGTACTAACAATTAAAAGATTACTCAGACGATGTGTAAGGAACGAGACCTTTTGAGACAATGTCCCAACAAGGGGTGTTTGAATTGAAAGAATATATTATACAACTTGCCTCTAAGGAGCACAAGCACACGAAATTACAGGATTCATAAATAGAAAGCAAAAAACTTCAAATGTAAATTCACATATTTCTTTGTGAGAGAGTTGTTTTGATTCCCTTTCAGTTGCTTTGTCTTATTTATACATTGATCACTATTTGTGCAATTTTTGCCCATAACTGACATAATATCTTTTCCATTAACTAAGGATTACTTTGGATTATGGGCCACGTGTAAAATTGCTCCATTAGCTGTGCGATGCAGTATTTGCTTCATTCACCCAAACCTTACCCCATTTCACCCTGTCTTTCAGGCTTTTTCATGCTTGGACAATTCTGCACCTCGTCCTACTAATTCGCTCAAGCTTCATGCTTGGGCCTCCTATTTTGGACCTTTGTTTTAGGCCTTTATGTTGGGAATATTTTATGTATCAACAACTACCCCCTAATATGGTTGAATTAATGTTAATCATTAATTTTTCCATATCCAAGACTTTGCACTTTTTCTACAACTTTTGAAATTCCCAAAAGTACAGAAACCCCTTGGCGTTCCCTTTATTTGGCAGCGCTAAAGTGTACTTCTTTCTCGGCAAAATTTTCATTCGCCACATCGTTCCTCAATATAAACCACACTCTTTACCTTTCTTCTTCACATCTGTGCATTTACACTTTTACCTTTTAAAAAAACTAAGAACACCATTGTTATTCTCGCTCTTGCTTACAATGTAAGCAAAAAATTCTCTTTCTTTTGAAAAATTTTAAACTTTACTTTTTTAACCCTTCGTTAGTCTTGGTTGTTTACTACTAGCGAATACTCAAAATCACGAAATTCACCTAGGCTCTTCGTTTAATATTTCTGATGCTTTTGGGCATTCCATATAAAACATAGTAGTCAAATGATCGTCCAGATGGTTCGCCCAACAAATCTACTACTAGATTTTCTTCTTGCTATAGTTGATTGAGTAGATTATTGTACGAAACTCTCCTTATCCTTCGCTCTGCTTCTAAATCAATCTCTTCATCTATGTCTGTCATCTCATCATCTTCTTCCTCACTATGTCCATGAGCGACTTGACCTCCATTAGATGTGTCTTCTCCACATTCTAACACACAAGCTACCTCCTCAGTTTTTTCCGCTATCACCTCTCACTTTCATTGTTCTTAAATTCGTTGGCCAATAAATAATTACTAGCCATAACTGGAGAGAAGGTGCCAAACTCAATGGTGATTAATTGCCCTAAATCATCATCGTCTTCATCTTTCTTTCTATGTTCAAACCTTGATTTCCCAACGTATTTCTTTTCTAGTGATTCTTTCATTAACCCATCTACATTCGCTTCCTCTTTGTCTTCAAGGACATTTTGATTCACCACTTTAATCTCACTTGTGGCTTTAGAACGTTCTATGCCCTACCGTTGTCTCATCATTTGCCCATAATTTGTTTGAAAATGTCTCTGTTTAGTTCTTCTCATTTCATTGAATGGAATTTCTCTTCCTACTCTAAGATTGTAAACGCCATACATTTGGGCGATAAGGTTGTGGCATGAATGTCTTGACATCCTGAAATGAGCCATACTGCCTCCTATAGAACGGTTTTACTTGCCCTCTAAATGGCTGAAAATTAGAGGTGTCAGCTGGGCAGTTTGTTGTCTATATGTTCCTACTTTTTTTTGTAGCTTTCCCAACTTTTTTCTGGTACCTAGCACATAGGCTTCCTTCTTCTTTCACCATAACCTTTCCTTTCAGACGTTCAAAGGTACTGGGACGTGGTTCGTCCTCCCCACCATCAACTACTAACTTGAATATCATGAGACAAAGCTTGTCAAAATTTAGGATGATCATATTGACATCTACTAGATGTGGAAATGGATTTTCGTCCACTACCATCTTCTTCTTTGACTCAAAGGTGATTCGCCCTGAATCAATGACATCCTACAACACATGATGAAGAACTAAGCAGCTATTAGTTGTGTGAGACCATGCATTATGCCATTTACAAAAATTTTTACCCTTAATTTGCTCAGGGTTTGGCAATTTATGCTTTTTGCTCAATTTTATTTGTTTATCTTTATATAATCGGTCAAATATTACATCGGCATTTGTTACATCAAATGAGAATGTTCTAGACTTTTTGTTTTCTTCTTTTGTTGGCTCATTCTTAATAGGCATTTCTAACTTGGTCAACATAGGGAATGCATAAGTGTCTCATTTGACCAATTCGACCAGATATACTTCAGTTTTGGCCTAATCTTGAGTGTCAATAGCTTGGATGTCAAAATTTAGGCCTCTATAATAGGTTTATTTACTAGAATTCTTCATTTGTTCTTCATCTCTAAACAATTGCTCATACCTTATCACATTCGCGCTAAGTTGAAAGATATCAAGAAATTTCCTATCTTGGAACTTCTTTTTTAAATCAAAATTCAAAAAACTTTGAGCAATTTTGACAAAACTCTTTTTTTAGAAAAAGGAACAAAACGCTTGTTCCTGGCCGTTTTAATCCTTTGAAGAAAGGATTTAGCCCATTTATTTGGCATTTGACGCAAATTTGCTAAATCTGCCAAAGTGACTTTTGATTCAGTTTTGTAAAATTGGGCATAAAATAATTGTTCCAAATGTTGCGAAGTTTGGACACAATTTGCTGGAAAATTAATGAACCATGAAAAGGCTACCCTAGTTAGTGAATTTGGAAATAGTCTCATCTTGTGGAAGTCAGTAACATCGCCACATTGCAACGTGAAACGCCCTATATGTTCTAAAGTGGATACTTCTCCTAGGCCAGTAAATAAAGAAAATTCGGGCACCTTATAACCTCTAGGCCAAGGATATACTTGATCTACCCAATCTGGGTAAAGCTTTTTGTACGTTGGCTGAATCACTGGCTGTATTCCAAAAGCTAACTGATCTTACATGATTTCTACAACATGATCTCTCAATATGGCATTGAGATCAAAAGAAACTCCTATATGTTGATGTACGAACGGCATTGTCTAAGGCGTAACAAGGTTTGGCCCTATATTGGTGCTAACAATGAAATGAAATGAAATTAAACCTTATAAGTTCTTTTGTTGTGCATTCAAGTTCCATCAGGCGATCTTATTAAAGAAACATTGCTCGTATGTTGGCTTAAGATGCTGGGATGGTCAGTAATGCTAGGTTATGAAAATTTTCAACGCACTTTGCCTAACGTGAAAAAAAAATATATTTCATGTTGGACCTAGCACAATACCCACCAATCTTGATGATGACATTCAATATTGGCTAAAGGTGGACAAAAAACCGAAACAAACTGGTCAAATTATCCGTCAACCCGACCAGATAGTTTTGGGTTAGTTTTTTTTTACCTTAATTGGGCTAGATTCGAGTAGAAAAATATGCTTTTTAATCAGGTTGGATTGGGTGTCAGTTTGGGTCGAATAAACCAACCGAACCCAATTACGAAAAAAAAATTTAAAAACTATCAAAACTAAACCTAAAAAAAATCAAACACACACAACACAACTTACACACAATCACGCAGTGGCATAAGAGTCACCACCGACCCAAACCTCTCTCGCCGCTCACCTCGCCACTCCAACCACTACCGGCCAATGCTGGTCAATACACCACCGATGGCCTACCCATTGCTTCAGGTTAGTTCCTATTTTGTAAAATTTTGTAGCCCTAGGCCTCTATCAATTGAAAATATAACAAGTCCTGCAAATCAGATTTGGAAATCTGAAATAGCCATCTCTTTCTCCATCTTCTTCTCACATGTCGCCAGTTTCTGTCCACTGCTAAAGTCGCCACCAATCGTCGGCCAACCCATGACCCAGTTCGATGACAACTACTGTTTCAATTTAACAATATTTTGTTATAAATCTTTTAGTTCCAGTAAAAATTTTCAGCTCACTTAACTAAATTGTGATATTGCTGTTTAAATTCTACCTTATGTTCTAATATTGTAGGTGTAATTTTTAGACATATGGTCATGCACCGGTTGCCCCTTGAATTCAGGTGATAGTTGTTTACTGGACTAGGAAGCATTCCATTTGAGTGATAAATTAAATTTTGTGGCTCCATTTTTTGAAATTTATAAAAAGAAAAAACATAGTGGAGAATTAGTTGTTTATATGATGAATGAGGACCATAACCATATGATTTGATCTAGTTTACATTCTGTAAGTGTGTGATTTGATAGTTTCTTGCTTGTAGTTTTTCTTCAATATATACCTTTTTGATTGATTGAGAAAAAATATCATATTGATTGATTGATATTTTTGGTGGAATATGTTGGTAGACATAAATGACACAAATTTGCTATTAGATCTTGCTCTACGTTTACTACTAACATTAGGAAAGAGAAAATCTAATAGAATAGCTTCATATGTCTAGGATCACTTCATACTATTGGGCTCAAAGGATAATCCAAATATTAGGTACAAGTGTAACTAGTGTAGAGTGGATTATGCTTGTGGAACCAAGAAGTGTAGGACCAGTACTCTGAGTAACTATTGACAAATAATTGTAAAAAGTATCCTGGTAGATTGCAAGATAAGAAGTGTAAATCCTATCTTTTGAGAAAAAAATAGGGCAGTAGGAGCAATCTAATATCTATTGGTCATTGTAAGGAAAAGAGCAGGGTTGCATGTGCGACGATGGTAATACTGGACGAACTATCTTTTAGGTTTATCGATGCTTGTGGGTTTAAATTCTTTTGTAGTGTAGCATGCCCTCAGTTTGAGCCCCCATCTTGTAGGACTCTTGTTAGAGATATTCATTAGTTATATTTGGATGAAATTTTGAAATTGAAAGAGGTATTTTCTATTTACCATCAAAGGATTTCCCTTACTACCAATACTTGGACTTTAATTCAAAATATTAATTACATGTCTCTTATAGTACACTGCATTGATGCTGATTGGAAGCTTCATAAGTGCATTTTAAGTTTTTGTGTTGTTCTGAATCATAATGGATAAACAATTGGCAAAATGATTAAGAGTAGTTTGCATGAGTGGGGGATTGAGAATATTTTTACAATCATGGTTGATAATGCCACTTGAAATGATATGGCTATTTCTTATCTTCGGAGTAAGGTCATTGGTTGGAGTAATGATGGGTGTGTTCTAGATGTTAGATATTTGCGCTTAAGGTGTTGTGCACATATTATCAATTTGATTGCCTATGAAGGTTTGAAAGAAGCACACGACTCTATTATAGGTATCCGCAATGCAATCAAATATCTTAACTCTTCTCTTACTAAGTACGAAAAATTAAAGGAATGTGCAAGGTACGAAAAGATTGAGTACAATTATGTTGTGTTTTTGGATGTTCCAACTAGATAGATTCTACTTATTTGATGTTGGAAGTTGCTTTGAAATTCCAAAAAGCTTTTTAAAGGTTAAAAGAAGAGATTGCCCAGTATTTGAATTACTTTCGATGAGATGATAGTGTTAGAAGGAATGGTGGGCCTCCTTCAAGTTTGGATTGGGACAATGCTTATGTGTTTGTCCAATTTCTTAAAATTTTCTTTAAAATGACTTTGACTTTCAGTATTTCATTGCGTGTTAGTGCACGTGTTTATCTTTATGAAATTTGTGATCTTGTAATTGAATTAGATGAATGGAGTTTAAGTGAGGATTCTCTATCGGAGAAATGGCCTCTAACATGAAGAAGAAGTTTGATAAGTATTGGGGTAAAATGGAAAATGTGAACCAACTGTTTATTATTGTTAATGTCATTGATCCAAGATATAATCTAGATTATGTTGAATATTATTTTGTTGATATCAACAATGATGATGAAGTTCTAATAACATGATTGAAACTTTGAAAGTCAATATGATGTCCATTTATGAGTAGTATATGGGATGTGAAGGATCGTCTAGAAGTAGTCAAGTATCAACTGAAGCTTTCTTTATGGTCTGTTCTGTTTGTTGTTTTCAAACTATTTTGAATTTCCAGTTTTGTAACACACTCAAAAACTTGTTTGATATGCAGTTTTGTAACACACTCAAAAACTTGTTTGATATGCTATTTTGGAAAATGCATTTTTGAAAATAATATTAAACTTATAACATTAAATTCAAAACATGTTTTTGACATTTTCAATATTTTAAGTGAAAACACCAAAATACTCAAAATAGGGAAATAAGCACTTAAATAAAAATTCTGTAAAAAAGAAAATTATAAAAAATTAAATTCTATTATATTAAAAAATAAAAATTCTAAAAAACGAAAAATTGTAAAAAAGTAAAACTAGTTCAAGTCTTTATTGGTTATTTAAATAAAAATTCTTAAAATATTTATTTAAATAAAAAGCATTAATTTCACCAACTGAAGTTACCTTTAAATTACAAAATGGTCACTGAAGTTCAAAAGTTTCAGTGGTGGTCACTGAAGTTAGAAATCTTTTCACTAATGATCACTCCATTAAATTTCTAATTTAAAATGGTGATGTAACTGATGATGTGGTATTTACTTATTGTACAGTAGTCCATATATTTTATATAATATTTACTTTAGTCTCTATATTTCAATTAAGTCCTTCAAAAATTGTATCTAAGGTCCTTAATCTTTTACATCTTGACACTTTGGTCCCCAAATTTTCAATTATCTTTCAGTTAAATCCTTCAAAAATTGCATCTTAAGTCTTTCAACTTTTTACATCTTTATACTTTAGTCTCCAAATTTTCAATTATCTTTCAGTTAAGTCCCCTAAAAAATTGCATCGTATGTCTTTCAACTTTATACATCTTCAAATTTTGATCTCCAAATCCTTGATTTTAGTGGCCAAAATAAGTGTAATTTTAGTGGTCAAAATAAGTACACTTTCAATTAAATTCTTGACTCTACACTCGAATTTTGCACCTAAACAAACAAAATAATATTATAGGGTCTGATCACTAAAATGTCTACTTTTAGTGGTCAACTCTAAGTGATAAGTGCGAATTTTACACTTATTTTGACCACTAAATAGTTTATTATTTAATTATATTATTTTGTTCGTTTAGGTGAAAATTCGAGTTTAAAGTCAAATATTTAATTGAAAATACACTTATTTTGACCACTAAAATTGCATTTATTTTTACCACTAAAATCAAAGATTTGGGGGATCAAAGTTTGAAGATGTATAAAGTTGAAGGACTTAAGATGTAATTTTTAGAGGACTTAACTGAAAGATAATTAAAAATTTGGAGACCAAAGTGTAAAGATGTAGAAAGTTGAAGGACCTAAGATGCAATTTTTGGTGGACTTAACTGAAAGATATTGAAAATTTGGAGACCAATGTGTAAAGATGTAAAAGATTAAGAACCTAAGATACAATTTTTGAAGGACTTAATTGAAATATAGGAACTAAAGTGAATATTATATAAAGTAAATAAACTATCATGCAATAAATAAATGCCACATCATCATGCCACATCACCATTTTAAATTAGAAATTTAATAGAGTGATTATTAGTGAAACGATTTCTAACTTTAGTGACTACCACTGAAACTTTTGAACTTTAGTGGTCATTTTGTAATTTTAAGGTAACTTCAGTGACCGTTGGTGAAATTAACCCAATAAAAAAAGATTAAAATTCTTAGTCTACTTCATTTTTTTTTTTTATTTCCTATTTTTCCAATTTATTATTTATTTGTATTTTATTTTTGTTGTAGAAAAACTATTGTAACAGTCACCAACTTGAAAATGTATATACCACTTGATAATATATTAGTATAAAATTGTTATATTTACTGAATAATCAAAATCATTGAATAAAATATCATAAAATAATTTTTCAAACTTCCAAAAAAAAAAAAACGTGTTTTCTAGTTTTCTGTTTTGTGAAATAGTTCAAACTCGTTTTCAGCAATATTAAAACATACTGTCAAAACAGAAAATTGAAAATGCATTTGAAGCTCAAAATTGAAAACTGAAACGCAAAGAAAATAGACACTTAAATTCTAATAGAGATAGTTCTTCTTCTACAACGTGTAATGCTCAGCTTTCTAGGTTTTGGGAGAAACAAGCAACAAAAGATTGAGTTGAGATAAAAAATAATGTGAAAATATACTTATTGGATGCTCATGAAATTATAGAGAACAAGGATTTTGATATTCTCAATTGGTAGAAAGTTAATAAAAGTAAATATAGTATCTTATCCAATTGAGCTAGGAATGTGTTGGCAATTCAAATTTCAACTTTTGTTTAGAAAGTGTTTTTAGTAATGAAGGAAGAATCTTCGATCTATTTCGTAGTTCTCTAAACCCTAAAATGATGGAGGTCTTGGTGTGCCCCCCAAAATTTGCTGAAAAGCTTCTCCAAACTTCAATGGATTCTATATAGAAGATGCTAAGTATAATAACCAATTAAACGAAGGTAATATATCCTATATAATTGTTAACTTTACTTATTTCTATCTACTTTATTCATAATCCATTCACTTGAAGATAATCAAGGGCCTTCGCACTAAGTGATTCATTCGTTTTACAGGTTTTTAGGTAGTCATTATTTCTCATTTTCGATTGCATTGATTATTTTGTATTTTTGCGTAAGTGTTGTTGTATCTTTATCATTGTTTGCTGATGCATTAGGGTTGTAGTGGAGCTGGAAAGTGGTTTGAAGTTGATGATGGATTTTTCTAAGCAAGTGCGAATGGATTTTGATTATTCTACATGATTGATGATTGTAATATTTTATATTTCCAATTTATTGAGGTGGATGACTGTAATATTTTATATTTCGAATTTATTTAGATAGATGACTATATTATTTTTAATTGAATGAATGTAACATTTTTAATTTTGTATTGAGTTTGAATGACTGTAAAGTCTTTTAACATTTTTAGAATTTATGGTGAATTTAATAGGTATTTAATTGGATGGTTTAATTCGTGTTAACAAGTTTTGGTTTTAATATTTTTAATTTTGTGATTTTTTAAGGGGTAATATGTCAAATTTTTACCAAACATGCTCAAGAGTATATTGGTCCCAAAAAAATTAGCCAAACAATTTATGGAGGAGTAATTATATTCACACTAAAAATTTAATTATCTACACTACATTTTAATTATAAAAAAGGTCTTCCAACCTTTGATATTTTAGCATTTATATCTTTAACTTTATTCGTCGTATTTTTATCATTAACCTTTATTTAATTTTCACATCTTGTCTCTGATAACGATTTTTATCCAAATATTCTCCTAATGTGCATTGAAATAAGGAAAAAATATTTTATCAAATTTTTGTATTTGTTATTTGTTTTGCTTATTTGAAAATACCATAGATAGACAAATATTTTTATGCCCTCCTAATTAACTATCTAAACAAAAATTATCATCAAAGACAAAGATAAGACATGTAAATTAATAGACTGATGATAAGAATGTGATAAAAAAAAAAAGTTAAAGACATAAATGTAAAAATGAGCTATACTTAAAGACTTTTATTATGATTAAAATGTAGTATAACTAACAAATAATGTGGTGTAAATATTGTTATCCTTTAGAAAATGGTCTATACAGTGAATTGGGGGGAAAAAAATACCCAGAAAAAAATATTCAGCAAATTGGGTGCCAAAAAAACAATTGCTAAATTTAATTAGAAAGAGTCGGTGTGAATTGAGACCAAGCCCAAGCCGTCAATCCAACCCAAACCAATCTAAGCTTGGTTGATTTGGATTGTGTCGCATTTCAATCCGTGGAAGGGTTTGGTTGGGTTGAGTTGGACTCCCTTCTACTCAAACCAAACATGTTGCCTTATATTTGAATTGGGCCAAAACTGAACCAATTCAATCCAATACAACTCAACCCATACCCAACCCTACTCTTGGACCTTAAAATCCCATCCATTCAATGCTTAAATTTTGTCTGAAACTTTTTTAAAGCAGACAGTCTGCAATATTTGACCACTTTTAGGCCTAATGCTTGAATGTAGAGGTCAAACTTTGATCAAGTCTGCTGACTAATTATTCATTTTAAAATTTTCAAACACACACGGCACCTAAACTCAATCAGATAATCAAAGTGACCAAGGTAATGAATCTATCACTTTTCTTTAAAAAAAAATATGAATATACAACCATTGGCAAGATCTGAACTAAAAAAAGTTGATACAGTAGGAATCTGATATGAACCGAAAAAATAACTTAAAATTTTATCAGTTAAAACGTTATTATCAACCCTTTAAACTGATATCTGATGTGCTCCAAGAAATGGAAGAGGAGAGTAGCCCATTTCGTATATCTTCTAATGTCGGATGTTCGGCTCCAACATTGTGATGATAATAAGACCATCTTCCAGGGGAATGCATATCAGTTAGCATGCCAATTGTTATCCCCTCTTCTTCAGATTCCGCTCCTTGCGCTTGAAGCTTTTTCAAGACTAGTCTCATTGATGGACGCACGTTTGGATCTGGATTCGCACACCATAAACCCAAGCGCAACACATTTTCAACTTCCAGTTGATCGATTTCACCATCTCTCTTTAGCCTAACATCTAATGCATTGATCAGTTCCCCTCTTTCCATTAGCCCATAAACCCACTCAACCAGGCTTTGCTTCCCTTCTTCTATTGGTTTGCGCCCGCACACCACCTCCAAAACTAACACCCCAAAACCAAAAACATCAGTTTGAGCCGAAGGGCGTCCAGTACGAATCAGTTCTGGTGCCATGTATCCCACGGTGCCCACAACTTGGGTCGTGCTAGCCAATTGTCCATGATTGTGCATTCTGGCCAAGCCAAAATCTGCCAGTTTCGCATTCATATCTTTATCAAGTAACACATTGCTTGCCTTAATATCTCTATGCAACACCTTAGATTCCCACCCCTCGTGCAAGTAAAATACACCAGAAGCCACATCTTTTAATACCTTCATCCTCTGTTCCCAGTTCAGCACAACATTTTTGCCATAATCAAAAAGCCACTTATCCAAACTTCCATTTTCCATATAATCATATATCAAAAGTAGGCTTCTTTTCTCTGTGTTACACCAACCTCGCAATGACACCAAATTCCGATGCTTCAATCTACCTAAACTTGATATTTCAGACAGGAATTCTCCCATTCCACGCTCACTTTCAAGCGAAATACGCTTCACTGCCACTTCGATTCCTCCTGCCAATACCCCTTTATATACTTTACCATTTCCTCCATAGCCGATTACATTTTCCTCTGCGGAACCTTTTGTTGCAGAATAAATTTCTTGGTAATCCATTCGATGAGGCCAGTACTCCAATTCCCATTTTTCCAGTTCTTTGACCTTCCCATTTTTCCTTCTTCTCCTTACCAAGAACGTGTAAATTGCGACTGCAGATAGAATAAAGAAAACACTTCCCACGGTAATCCCTGCAATAAAGCCTTTGGAACGAAAGAACGAACCCTTTGAAGGCACAAAAGATGGTAGATCTTCAGTGACCAAAGCATCACCAATGGAAAAAATGGAATTGCTAAAGCTCCATGACAGAATCCTATGACTTTCGACTAATGCTCCTGTGGCTGCGCAAAATCCAACATACATTTGATCCAGCAAAACCTCGGATATATTTACCGGATAATCAATCAACGGCCTAATAGGCCTATCCATACCTACTGGCGCCATTGTAACATTTACACGCGAATCCATATAATCGATCCAAACTTGATAATTCTCACCATTGTTCAACCGCAATGGGCGAAATTCCAATTCAACATCATACTCGTTATCATAGTCTTCATCATTCCCAACCCAGTATCCAGCCTCGTGCATTTCTCCAGAAGTGAGAGAATTCACATTGATACCAACATGATTATCATTTAGATCGTTGAATTCTTGGTTCTGGAACACGTCAAACTTGACAGCAAAGACATGGTTCTTTGAGTTACCGTCATTCGTGAAATTGAGAAGGCCAAGGTGCTGAGCCGAATTCGTGCCATTTATGCCAGTAGAGGGCGCAAAAAGGAAGGCAAAGCCATGACCAGGGAGGCGGTTAGGATACGGAGAGATAGAGAAAATGAAGGAAGTTGAGAAAGGAAGGAGTTGGGATGAGTTTGGAGGTCTAGTGGGGATTGACTGAGGATAAAGGGCTCTTCCTATGGAGAAGTTTGTATCAGTGGTAAGAGTGAGGATTGAGGATTCAATGGTGTCATTTCCATAGATATTAACAGAAGAGGAATTGAATGAATTGAAGATAAATTCAAGTGATGCTATGTATTGGAAGAAAGAGAAGTAGATGAAGAGAGAGAAACCTTTGGAATCCATTGGAGATTATCATACATTTTCTTGGTTGGAAAATGTTATTAAGTACACTATTTGCAAATGAAAAGAAATTCATAATTTGTGGGAATGTTATTCAAAGCCCACAAAAGTTGATTGTCTAAAATAATGATCGATTCAATCAATTTGTTACTTTGAATTTCTTGATCACTGTATGAAGATGGAGACATTCTCATATTGTGTGCTGCTGTGCTCTAATGAAAAGGACATTTTCATTTTATAGTTGTATTATTTAAACAGGATTTCAACTAGTAAAAGATAACAATTATTGAATATCTAAATTTCTAAACAAAAACCCGTTAAATTTGCAAGTTACTTTTTTAGAGAAAAAAAAAATTTGCTTTTATCTTTCAAATTTTAAGAAAATGTCTATATAGGTTTTTCAAAACAGTTTCTAAATAATTGTGCAGCAAAAAAAATCAGCACGTCATTTATATGATGACATTGTCATTATACACCTATATAAGTGGGATAAGTTCAATGACCTGCCCCAAACATCAAAACCAACAAAAAGATACAACCAGACTTCTCTTACTGATAAATATAATTTCAACTGAAAATTTTATATCTTTATCATCTGTGGATGCACAATTTGTTCAAATGTTCCTTTTGTGAAGGAAGAACTCCTTGAATTCTTGCCAGCCGACAAGACTGTTCTGTAAACAGTTTATATGTTGAAGGCCTCTTCCATGGAACAATCCCAAATTCATCGTTGAACTCTTCCATCCCTTCGACCCAGAACTGCCAGACTAAAGTTCCAGCGCCAGATTTGTTTCTTTTTGCTGACTTGTATATGATATCAAGAATAACTTTATAGAATTTGTCTCGTTGAGAAGGGTCGAATCCTTTGTTCTCGGACGACAATCCAAATTCAGTGAACATTACGGGCTTTTTCAGTTCTTTGTCACCATCTTCAATGTGTGAAAGCATCCACTTGGAGATAAATTTTAGTTGGTATTCAAAATCTTGATTATGAGACCTACCAAAACAAATAGATTTAACATTTAGTTGGATTATTCATCCAAAATTAGAAGAATGCAACAGAGCATGTTTGACTAAGCATAAAAGTAACTTAAACTTACTTTGAAGTAAAATTTTATTTTCAGACATATTTGCACATGTTGCTTCGTTTTTGTAAGTAACACTAAGGTAGGGAATACTTTCAAAAAAAATTACTTATTTTCAGCTTTGACCATGAAAATTTTTCATTTATTCTGAATCTTATTTACTAAAAAGTAAACTTTTAAGTAAATTTTGTAAGCTTGGCTAAACATTTAGTTCACAAGCTATTTACAATTCATCAAGGTAAGAGAACAATCACAGCCACCTGGCAGGGAAATCAAAGAGAAAAATAACTATGCTTCTTCCTTCTTGCCGAAATTTCCAGAAGTAAATTAGTACTAAAAGCAATTAATTTCAGAAGTAATTATTTATAACGGAATTTACTTTTGCAGTATCACAGTGTGCCGTCATCTTTTATTTCGTTTGGTTGCCCTCCAAAAATTGAATATTTGGTCTTTGGGATCTAAGATATTATGATATCAAAATTATAAGCTTGATAGATCACAAAGTCGAACAAACAGAGCAGATTATGCCGTAACTGATAATATGACCAGATAATTAAATAGATAAACAGCTCACCAGTGATCAGGGTATATATGAACTGATGCAAAATCAACAGTTGAGATCTTTGAGTTGCGAATGAAATCAGATCCAAGATCAGCTGCCCAGAACTCTGGATTCACAGTTAACCTTTTGGGATTTTTAGGACCATAGAATCCTTCAAGGCCCACAGTCAGCAAATGTTTATTGTCAATTAATTTAATAAAAGTAGACATTTCTTCTATCCAATCCTGCAATTGTAGCAAATACAGATTGTTAATAAATATTGTTTTATTTATTTAGAATAGTCTTTCCAGCTTAGCCTATATATAGTTTATTTGTAATTAGGTTTCATTAAGACTTTGTATTATTTTTCATTATGCGTAAGAAACCCTAGCCTCCTCATTTTCTTTTGATTCTTATACTTTGTTTTATCTATATTATTTGACATGGTATCAGAGCTAGGAATAATAGGTAGAAATTTAATCTCAAATACAACTTTTGCGGATCCAACTTCGCGGATCTCAAATACAGCTTTCGCGGATCCAAAATTTTTTTGGCAGTTTCGACAGTATCGGCAGTCTTTTTTTTTCAGCAGTTTCAATTTATGCAATTTCACTTTCAGCATTTTCAATTTTTGAATACACTTCGGCAGTATCAAATTTTTTTTGTGGCAAATTGTGTTTGGATTTTGAGGGTTTGAAGTTTCCGCCTGTGGTTTGATATTCTGCGTTTGAGGTATTCGTTTGCTTTCGTTCATTGTTCGTTTTGTATCTACAATCTGCAATTTGGTATTTCGTTGCGTTCTTATTTTGTGTATTTGATTATGGTTACCGAAAGAGATGATTCCCTTCAATCTGTGAGTGTGAGGCTAGATGGAAAAAATTATTCGTATTAGAATTATGTAATGAGAAATTTCTTTAAGAGTAAAAAGCTGTGGGGATATGTTAGTGGCACTTGTGTGAGACCCATGAATACTACTGAAAATTATGCTACTTTGACATACTGCGTCTTTCCACCATATGCTTGCAAGTTGTTCACTAAACACAGTATTAGCCTTATTCCATTTTGTCTGGCTTCTGCAATTACATGATCCAAAGCCTGCCATGGTATATGTGAGCATTAAATTATTAGTGTCAAATAAGGAAAACAATAGTAAATGAGTTTGAAGCATGGACAATCTAACTCAATTAATGCCATTGACAGTTAAACGAAACAGAAACAGACCAACAGATTTAATAATGGGCGGGCCATTATTATGAATCAGCCAAAAACTACACACTTGATCAAGTGAAAACACGCACCCAGTTCTTGGGAGATCAAATTTGTTCTTGAACTTTCAATACAGTGAGTTAAATCTTGAGAGTTATATGTTTAAATCTATGTCTAGCTTCGGTCAACAGTTTATCCAACCTACAGCTATTAAATGTTTGGCAAGTCACTGATCCATCATAAAAATCCTAAAATTCCACAATATATTTAAGTTTAAAAGAAAAAAATGGAACCCTTAACTATACCGAAGAAAGGTCAAAATCTTGAATCACTTCTAAAAGGAAAAGATTATAGTACAAAAAGAAACACTTGGTCATACAATGATTATGCTAAAAACAGAATTAGATTGGATTATACAAATAAACCATTCCATCATAAATATCCAAAAATTCCACCATATATTTAAGTTTGCCTGAAGCAAAATGAAACCCTTAACTTATACCAATGGAAGTAAGGTCAAAATCTTGAAAACACTTAGCCGCAAAAAACAGAATTCCCTTACTCTGAATACTTTTTCATCAAATCTACCAGGGGAAATTTGGAGAGCGTTATATCCACCATCATTGAAAGCCCACGTTCTACAGACAGTGAGACCCATTTTTGCACCCGCTTGCAGCATTGCTCTGATTCTGGGTCTGGTGGATTCATCCACAGCATGGTCCATCATCCAGTAAGAATTCCATCCATTAAAATAGAAAGGTCTACCATCCACTATGAACTGAGTCCCATTCCTCTCCACAAAACTAAGCGTTGTTTCTCCATTGTAACTGATCCATAGGTCCCCAAAAGACATGTATATAAAAGCAAAACAGGATGCAAAACCAATAATTGGGTAGAACAACCCATTTCCTCTTTGCATTCTGCTTGAAGGTGATTTAACCATGAAAATGATACTGTTAAGAAAATATATATTCGAAGATGGGTTTTCGTTGATTTGGATCTATTGAGCTTCCGAAATCTTTGGGTTCCTGAAAAGCACAAGATGTTAATGGCACCTTTAGATCCCCTTCTCCAAAGGGTATGCCAACAATCACTTCAAAGACAGCCAAAGTCCAAGAATCATCAATGAGGCTTCAAAATTTAGTTACTATATGAAACAGCATCATGTGGCTTCGTTACTTGTGCTGATGAAGAATGGTGTGAGACCCTCTATGTGTTTTGTGTATTGGGTCCCTATTATAATGGAAATCTTATACGTTAATGGGGGAACCAGGGAAAATTGATGGTGGAAATGAAAGAGATTAGACCAAATGAAAGGATACCTAATAAATAACAACTCAAGAAATTTTCAAAGTAATTTAGAGGAAATTTTAATGAAGATGTAGGTGGAATGTTGGTTTCAAATATTGCCAGATTGGATCTGAGATATATTCCGATTTTCTTCAAGTTTAATATTATAATAAAAATGAACAAGTCATTCTTCATCCATGGACCCTCTCTGATATTGGCTTTCTAATTTCTATCTTTATCATGCCAATTTCATCCTCTCTTTTTCTTGTAATAAGTCAACCACATTGTAATTACAATATTACTTCTCAATATTTATTTATTGTCAAACATATATCCTCAAGATCTTTTTCATCGCATTATTTTACTTAATCTTGTATTAATTAACACATCTTATATTAAATGATGATATTTATCTAAAAATTCTGTTAAGAGAGCATAAAAAAATTTATTTTCCCCTTGTATTTTTAAATAAGTAATAAAAAAATAACGAATATAAAAATCCGATGAAATATTTTCTCATCATTTCAAGCACGCTACTAAAATGTTTGGACCTAAACCATAAGACAAAAAATGCTAATTAATTGAAAGCTATAGATAAGAATGCAATGAAAACGAGTACAAGACAAGACTGCGACAATTTGAAAGGATTAGATATTTTTACTATAATTAAAATATAGTGTAGCAAACAAAATTATTATGCGAATATAACTACCCTATTTAATATTCTATCACATTCTTGATCTCTTGTCCTTTGGGGGCAGGATATCCTGCCCACATGCTGATGTGTCAACATGTGGGCAGTTGATGTAAAAACAATGTCACATTCTATCATACCCGTGTCTAGTTTCATGTTCTATTTGTTTAAGGGTAAATTTTATTTTCTTCTATTCACTAAACTTTTAGTAAAATTTTAATTGAGTAATTAAACTTTAATTTAATTTCAAATTGGATCACTAAATTTTAATTTAGTTTTAAATTTCATTATTATGTAGATAAAAATTACTTAATTGACAATTATACCAATAATTTTTCTACATAATTGATGTGTGGCATGCCTACTTACTAATACATTGCGTCATAAAAGTGTTAAAACAAGTTACATGCATTTAATTTTTTAATTTAAAGACATTATCATAGTCTTGATTTTACCATTTTTCGTTTTCATAGTGACACGTAACAAATACGTGAAAGATTGGCTATGACATGACCGCCAACTAAGAAATTTACACCACTTCGAGGGATAATAGGTACATGTTAGAGTGGTAAATTTTAAAACTTAATTGAAATTTAGTGACCCAAATTATAAAAAAAAAAATCTAGTGACCAAATTGAGATTTCAATGAAACTTCAACAACCATTAATAAAAAACCCATTCGACAAATGTTAGGCGCCTTCATTCAAAGATCATTTTTATCCACACATTTCGTAGGAGCTACTATTTCTAATCTATAAAAAATTTTACCAAACATACTCTAAATCATATATCATTGTACAATGCAAATACACCGTTTATTTAAACATTTATAGTAAAAAGTGAAATTATTTAAAAACTTACAGAATAATTTAATAATATATGATAAAAATTGCATTTACCAATGTCGAAATTCGTCGAAAAATAGCCGGTTAGTGAACTTTGCAAAAGATAGTGATAGTTAAATTCCATCTTGAGAGAGTCAAGTCAATTACTGTTTTTACAAAAATCTGGCAAATTTTCAATAAGATGAATGAGTGTGTACTTAAAATAAGAGTCCTCTCTCTATAAGTGTAGATAAACTATTTCACGAGGTTTGTCGTGCTAATTTGTTTTGGGCGTCGGGTGAATTGTGAAACATCTAAAGGTTGCGCTCATTAATTATCAAAGGGAATAAAGGTCATTTAAAGGTCACGCTCATTAATTATCAAAGGGAATAAAAGTTTATATAAAGAGGATGAAAGTTTTCTAAAGCATGCTTTACGGCAATTGGAAATGACTACATTTAAAGGTTACGCTCATTATTTACTACTTATTTAGAGCCTTAAATTGTGACCAACATAGTGTATGTTTGATAAAGATTTTTGTAAATTATAAATAATGGGTTCTATGAAATGTATGGATAAAATTTGTGGGAAATGAAATTTGAACAACTTATAAGTGCTTATAAACAAACACAAATGTAAGAAACAAAAGAAGAATAATTGGATTACCTTTTTGTCATAAATATGGCCGAAATGATAAGAACCCCGACTAAAGCATAAGTGTATGGTGTTAAACGACAACAATTGTGTTGTTAGCATTTTTACCTACATTATTGCATGCGGACCCATAGTCTGGAACAACATGTCGACCTCCTAGACCTGATCATCAGCATGCTAAGTAGATGTGGCAATATTGGTCGGCCCATGGCTCGCTTTTTTGGGTTGGGTTGGGTTGGGTTGGATTGGCCCTGACCCAAATAAAATCGGGCCAAGATGGCCCGGCCCAACTAGCCCGTGGGCTAGTTGGGCCGGCCCGATTTTGAATTTTTTTTTTTTTTTTTTTTGTACCTTAACACCAATCACTCATTTTGTGAATAGTCCCAATACATAATTCAAATAATATCAATCTAAAATGATCTAAGCCAAAGTCACCAATAAACATTAGTCCAAAAATCTGAGGATCAAACATAAAATTGTTTAGATTTAATTAAAATTTAGTTTAATTTAAGTTTCAATCCAAAATATATTTGGTGTGACAAGTAAATATTTATTTTAAATTTACTTATAAGTAAACTTTTTAATTTAAGCCAAACATGCTTATATCTCAAAACAATAAGACTATAATGCCTTAATTCTTTTTTTTTTTTTAAAGTGTCTACAAATAGTTTACAATTAACAAAAAAAATTATTATTTTCAAGAAAATTGACGTTTATCTATTAACTAATACATGAGAGCCTCAATTTTATAAATTAATCTCTTTAAAAATCTCAAAATATATAGTTTATATTTATTTAAGATTGTATTTGATGTAATGTATTAGATTGTAAAAAATTTATTTAAAAGAAAAAAGAAAAAGAAAAGAAAATTAAGACAAGTTGAGCCAATGGGCTGGATTGAGCTAGCATATTTTTGGCCCATACAAACTTGCCCAGCCCAGTTTCATGTGTAGCCATGCTCTGACGGGTTGGGCCAGTGCCAACTCTAATGCTAAGTGAGGTATATCACCCGAAGTTGATATGAACCTTACCAGATTTTTGGACTTTTCGTTTGTATGAATTGTGCAAGGGAGTATCGATGACCTTTTGTATGACAATATTACCCTCCTACTTCGTGAGGGCTATGACATTAGGTGTGGTATGCAACAGAACTTTAGGAAGACTATGACCTTAGGCCTTTATTCCAATTTGTGAGCTACTAGGTCTAGGCCAAGAAGTGGATCATTAGTTAGGGCTATCTCGAGAGTGCTTGCTCAATGTTTGTTTGATTTTGCTAAAAATTAATTTTTTTTGTAATTTTTGATAAAAGGATGAAATGTGTAGATAAAATTAATTGTTTATTTTGACGTTAGTTTTTTAGAAAAAAAAATTAAGCAAAATCGAACACCCCCTCAGAGTCTCCCCTACTACCAATTTTCAGTTGATAGAGTCATAGATAAGAAGAAGACTCAGAGGGGGACGAACACAAGTAAGACCTCGAAGAGGGCCCTGAGGAAGATAAAGGTTAAAGATATTGCCCCTCACTCATTATTGTAATGTTTGACATATTTTCTATCAGTGTGGCTTTAACATCGCTTAGAAATGTGTTTTGTGGACTCTCTGTCAGCATTTTTATCATTTGTTAATTTGATTCTCTATCCGCTTTTCAGTTGCCTCGAAGTTGTGATCAAGTGCCTCTTTCTATCATTCTTTACGCTTGTGCTCTTCCTATTTGACCTTGGTTGTTGTACCAAGAGTAATTTGAGTGCTTTTTCCAATCATGATCGTAGGTGTAGGAGTAGGCACAAAACCTTTGTGTGACAATCTCCCATGAGTAAGTCATTCTCATCAATTTCGGTAGGTGCCTCATATATTGAACTATTTGCATGGTGCATTGTGATGAAATCTCCATACAACATGTCACGTATGTTGTCCTTATGAAGCCTAAGGTCTTCCAAATTGTGTTGTTGTTGATCTCCTAGCTCTTTCTCGTTTCTTGATAGCAATGAAACAAGATCAACAAGTAGATCAGCTGGAAAAAAAAGAAAGGAAAAGAATTAATTCTAAAATTAACTAAAGCAAAAAGTTAAAAAAAAAATTAGTCCCTAGCAACGGTGCCAAAAAATTGTTGTCGATTTTAATCTCGTAAGTGGACAGATCGCTAACAAGTAACATAATGATAAGTAGGGTGTCGAACCCACGAGGACTGAATTGCCTACGTCTTATACTTTAATTAATACTAACTCTAATTCAAGAAAACACACAATCAGTTATTAAATTTAATTATAACTAAATCTAATTATCTACTAAAATAAGTAATTAGAATTATACACAACTTTGAATTAATCAAATCATGAAAGGTACTAGAATCCCAAAATCTACCATTGTTAACCTACTTTAACTCTTAATTGGTTGTTTATATCAATTTTTGATTTATGTTGACAATCGGTATTCATTATATGTTAATTTGCTCTCTCGATACAAATTAAACAAATTCTCATCTATAATCCAACTATATCTCTATGAAGGACTTAAATAGATAAAAAATGCAATACAAAATTATAAACCATCAAAGATTGCATGAAGCATAGAAGTATATATCTATCTCCTATTGGACTTAATGTCATTTGTTATTTGAGTTAGACATATGTAGCACCTCTCGGCATCAATACAAATCCTAAGAACTATCCTAAAATTGGTCAAATTTTAGGATAACAATTAATTCAATAATAAACAATCAACAAAATTAAGAACTTAGATGTCTATGTTAAAAATCAATGATCCAATTTTAATCAATATCATTTCTCAATGGTCAATTGATTATATACTTATATGTGAATCTAATTAAATTTTGAACTCGTAAGCATGCATTAATTCACAAAGATCGTCACATATTGATTTCATAGAACATAATAACATAGACCATCAATTTATGGGACTCTATGTTATTTTTGTTGCCATGTGTTAATTTATACCAAATATCTCAAAAGCAAGCAATATAAATCACAAACACGTTTTAATCATGGGCAGAGCTAGGATGTGCCAAAAGGGTGGGCTGGGGGAAGGGGACCCCCCTTTTTTATTTTTCTCAAACCACAATTATTTAGTCCATTTTTATGAAAATCTAATATTTTTTTATAAGTCACAATCTTTAAAAAGGTTACGAAAAATTATTAAACAAAAATATTCAAGATCTAAACTGGCTAAAGAAAGTTGTGCCCGACGAATTGCAAATTCTTCTATAATAGAATCTTTATCTATTTTATTAACAAGGTCTTTATCAATAAAAATTGTTATGTAGTCGATGCACAAAAATTGTTTTATAATATGTTCTATATCTATTTTATCTAAAACTAAGCTATGTAATCGATGCACAAAATATTTAAACTTTTTAATAGTGTTATATACAATTATATTGTAATCCTATATTTAATGAAACGACATATAAGTAAGTCATACACAATGAGATTATTACAACCAAGTTAGAAAATAAAATGATATTTCAACACTAAATAGTAGAAAGTGCAACAAATTAAAAAATTCAAGTCCACGTTCAAATTTTGAAATTTCTAAAGTTTGAATTTCAATTTTGAACGTTCTAATACTTACATGAAATGCAAATAATTGTTTGTTTAATTAAACCTGGATGCACAATTGAGAGTAAAACACATTTTTTTTATAAGTTTGGTGAAATTTGGGCTTTATTTCTTTATTTCTTTTTTTTTTTTAACATTTTGGGCCAAAATTTTTGGTAGGACTTGAGCCCAGGGCTGCCCCCTTGATTCCGCCATTGGTTTTAATAATGATCAAGTATCAAAACAGAATTAATAAATAATTAACCCAAAAGTAAGAATAAAAACGAGCAAATTATTAGATTAAAGAGTCAATAAGGTTTCATCAAAATCCTAGCCATAAATGTTTAGTCTATCATATTTTGATTACAAAAAATATAAGATAAAAAGTAAATACGTAACCCAAATAATTTAAAATAAAAGTTGATACAATCCTTAATCTTGAATCTCTTCAACGATATTGTACGGCACCGTCTTCTTCTTCAACATTATCTAAAGTTCCAATGATTTTTTGTAATTTTTCTCCAAGAATTTGATGTGTTTATGATGTGTTTGATTTTGATTAAAATTAGAATTTTTGTAAAAGTTAATGAAATGTGTGGTTGAAAAATTGTGGGTCGTATGAAATGTGTGGTTAAAATTAATTATTGACTTTGACTTTAATTAGCAAAATTTTAATTAAAATCAAACAAGCCTTAATTCCTCTAAGAATTTGTAATATGTTATGATATGGAATTTCCTTTTCTTTTCTAACAATATGTATTTATAGAGCCAATAATAACTCTAAATATATGTCTCAATTTGTGTCCAAAAAGAAGTTCAAACACATAAAAAAAATAAAAATTATATTAGGCCGAAAAACTTGAAAAGCCCATGCGATCACATGGGCCAATAGTCCGCGATCGCATGGAAGAGAAAATTTGGCTCTCGCTTATTATTTTGTTGGGGATAAAAAAAGGAACTTGACCCGTGCAATCACATGGGCTAAGCTTATCCCCACTTTGCTCTTAGTCCTCATTTGTTTGCACACCAAGCTCCTGATCTTTACATCATTTTCAATTGAGCCCTCCAAATAAAACTTTTATTTCAATTATTCCCTCATATATTTGCATTGTAGGTCCTTAAACTTTTAAAAATTTGCAAGTTGGTCCTCATACTTCTACTTTTCTTTCAATTTAATCTTTTTCACCAATTTTGATCCAAGTACCACCAAACTCGGGTTTTGACCTACAATAACAAAATCAACACATAATTAAGTAAAATTACACTCAAAAGCACTCCTAATGGTCTACTTTTGACAACTTAGATAAGTGTGACACTTATCAGTCTACAACCTTATGTTCGCGACATATATAGTAGAAACACTAGAGATGGGTACCTATCGAGTACTCTCAAGGAGGGCACATGTTACTGTTTTCCAAAAGACTTAAACCCTCGGGAATTCTCAGCTAGGCCAAAATAATTACGGTAAGAGGAAGTAGAACTTTGACAAGAAAGGCAATGGCAAAGGAGATAACGGTGTGTGACGCCTCGAGTTTTGGGAGAAACCCAATATGTCATTTGGGTCTCATAGCTCGAGTGATTAAACAATAGTGCATAAGTCATTACTAAGTACATGAAATTTAAGTCTTCAATTATTTAATCACGTTGTCGCTAAAATGTTCTCTCTATTTAATTGTTTACTTATTTCTCTTTTAAAATAAGTCCTTCTAACAATCTCATGGAAGCATTTAAAGAGAACAAACTTAATTTATGTTTATGAAATTGTGAGCACTCCAACGCAAGTGATGCCCATCATCGGTGTGAATAGTGTACACATAAACCGGAGATCCACTATACTTTTCCAAACAATTCAAGTTATGATATGCAACCATAAACTATCTAAAGTTTTACATTTAAATCCTAAAATTCATCACGTTAAGACATTTAAGGGGTTAGAACTTAACTCACATTGGTCAGTGCATCTTTTAATTCAACAAATACACTTAATCGCGATGAAGACAATCTGTTACGAATATGAAATAATTAAACATCCCAATTAATCACGAAAAATTCTAAATTTTGTACATTGATCTTATAACTCAATCTTCAATGTCATATAAAAATTTCATCCCTAAATTCATCCGTGAAAGGGGGTCAATTAAGTACACAAAGTGGCCAGAAGGCCGAGTTCATACCTTGCAGTCACTGTCAAGATGTTAAACATATTTAACACCTCAAACGATCTTAATAATTTCTGAAATTTCAGGGGTAGACTTAAAACATATCATTATACAATATAATAAATGTTCATAATTTAATTCAACCAATAGAGTCATCAAACAATTTTGTAACAATCGTGCTACTTGTACAGCGCCTTTGTACAGATGGAGTTACAGATGATTAGGTGGCAAAATATGTATTGACCAAAATGCCCATATACTTATTCTTGACCAAAATGCCCATATATGCTTGTAAGCTATTCACCATTGGTAAGAAAAACCGTGAGTAAAGAAAGAAAATCGCCAGAGAAACAATACATAAGAAATTAATAATCGTCTGAGGAAATCGCCAGAGAAACCAACTGGGTCGTCGTCGACGAAAAGTGTAACATCACAGGTTAGTAATGAATTTTTTTGACATTGATGAAGCTCGGTGGATTATTCATGTGTTCTAAAATTCATTGCGAGCGCCGAGCATATAAATGGAGCCGAGCATTTACCTGCGTTCATCGTTGATGGATGTTGCCGGAGATGGAATATTGGTTGTGGGATATGGAAGCCGAGAGGTGAGGATGAAGATTTCCACGGCCAGTTGGTTGGTTTCACACTTTCGAGAGATTTCTTTGTGCGGGAAATGAAACTCTTTCCCACTTTATGTAGAAATGAAACTCTTTCCCATAGTCACTGTGAGTTGCATTTCTTTTTTATTCAAAATCTCACGATAAATTAATTTTAAGTTCAAAGATATTTTGAATTCATGATAAATTGGTTTTATTGTTCAAATACTTTTCATTGCCAGCTCATCTGTAACTCTTTCTGTACAAGGGCGCTGTACAAATAGCATAATCCATTTTGTAAACTATGCTAAAGCAGAATTCGGAATAGCCATGCCCTCTGCCACTAAAACATCAATTCCTGACCCTACGGTTATCCAATTGATGTAAATACAAAGCTCGGGGCTAGAAAACTCATTATGCGTTCTGTTGTAGAAAATATTAATTGCAAGTGCACAATATTATTAATAAGTAATAAAGTGGACCTAATGAGTCTAGATTATCGTTCCTACAAAGACTATCCTATTTATATACTAGTTCAATTAATCATAATCATAATCTATTTAAAACACATTGAAATACGTTGATTTGAAGATCATAATCCTAATCTATTTAAAACACTTCGAAATAAGTTTATTGAAAGATTTAAGCTATTACTATTAATTCTAGAAAATAGTGTGAATGCAAATGTCAAGAATTTATCAAATATAATTATTAAAGGATTTGGATTCACGAATTCACCATAGTTGTCATATCTAATTTCTCCTCTCAAAATTTATTTCTAATGTTGTATTCAGTCGAATTCATGAATTTAATCTAATTTATCTATTTCGAATTCGAATTAGTCCTATCTAATTAAGTCAACTCACTATATCTCTATGTGAAGTCATAAAAATCATTAACTAGATCTATTAAATCTCTTAAGAATTCAATTTAAGACTGCAACAATAACAAAAACGTATATCTACCTTTTATCCAATCGCTGAATTTTACTACGCAGTCTAGATTAATAACTTACATCTCGGTTGTTACAATCCATAATTTAATGAAATAATGACCAATTATTTCAAGCATTAAGAGAAGAAGTAAAATCAATACGTAATTAATTTATAAGCAAAAATTGAGAATAGGTCCCCATTTATGAAATTTGCAATCAAAGTCCTTCAACTTTTATGAAATTACATATAGGTCCCCATTTCCAAGTCTTCCTACACTTTCAGTCATTCTTCGTTTATTTTTCTTTGTTTTTCTCCAATTCCATCTGAACTCAGGTTTTGACCTAAAGCGATCAAATCAACACACAATTAAGTAGAAATTCACTTAAGAGTACTTACAATAGTTCACTTTTGATTGTCCAGATAAGTGTAAAATCACACTTATCAAATACTCCCAAATTTGAACATTTGTTTGTCTTCGAACATGACTATTTACTTAAACAATCAAGCAAATAATATTAAAATTTATTCTAATAGATAGATTGTCGTATTTACCTCAAGTTTTTGAAACACATCAAACAAATCATAAGAAATATCTAAATCTACCAAAGTTAATTTTCACTCATTCAATGCTCGACCGACGCGTTTGTGTGCACATAGTGAATCCAATCACTATAAACATTTAGGTTGGTAATATTCTGCCCCTCAATGGTCAAATATTTCATATATCTCTCGTAAGAATACACACTCCCATATTGATATTCAATCACTCACCATAGTTGTTAACTCTAAAGTTGCCCTCAAAATACTTATTCTTTTACCGCTCAAATTTTGGTTAGGTCTAGCCAATACAGTAACTATCTAGATCTGTGATTATTTTCTCTTTATTGAGTGTTTCAACCGTCAAGCTTCCACTAAGCAAGTCAAACTCACTAATTATATAAATTTCCAAGTTATACTTACAAAAGCTCAATCTTGTTGTTCAATTTTGATTTTTTTGAATTTTTGATTTTTATATCTTATATGTAAGACCTCACTCCCTTAAACTTTATAGATGACCCTTATAGCGAGCTTTAGGCCAGTGGCTCCCATGTTTGATAGACCTTAGGACACCAAGTTTTGAGAACTCTTACGGGCTTAATCATTCGAGTTAAATAGGCTACGAAGAGAGGTATAAGATAATGCCACTCAACGCAAAAAAAAAATTATATTTTATATGTAAGACCACACTCCCTTAAGTTTTATAGATGACCCTTGTAGCGAGCTTTAGACCTACGGGCTTTATCACTTGAGTTAAATAGGATACGAAGAGAGGTATAAGATGATGCAAGTGTAATGCCTTTCTTTTTTTTTGTGCAAGATAGATATGTGTGGATTAGATTTCTAGCATTCGGTCAATACCTATATTCTACTTGGTAACCAAACACACTCCACACAAATATTACACATACACAGAATCAACACATATCTAAATACTTTCTGCATTGGATTAACCACCCCAAACTATCCTTTCAACTCGTTAAGTAATTGAGTTTTTAATTGGTGGTCTTGGTTTTCATAACTTAAGTTTAATATTCTTTCATTGTATTCTATTCAATATACTAACCAAAGGTCGTGATATTCATAACTATTGTGCTCACACTTAATCATATCTCATATAGATAAGTATAGTATAAAAAAAGCATAAGTAGCACTACCTAGTCAAAATTCATAAATCGATAATAGTTTCAAATAGATATCATCATTAGCCGGCAATGCTATCCGTCATACAAGCACACAAATAAAAATATTATTTTTTACTCACATAATATTATCAACAACACACACAAACATAACAAAAATAATAAAGTCATCAACTGTATCCTCTACCTTATTGTCCTCAATGCGAGGAAAAGAAAGCAAACATAAATAAAAAAGAAAAGAGTTGACCCAATTCAGAATGGTGGAGACAACATCGGATTGTCATCCGATTAGTAAGCATATGGATGTGGGAATGAAAAGTGTTGCTGATTTAGGAGTCCAAACATTTCAAGTATTCTTTATGGTCACAACGTTGGCGCTCGTCCATTGACATCTAATTAATACATATATACTCCATTTTAAACTTTTGTGCAATCTAAATGGAGAAGATAAAAATGTAGTAATGGAGGCTTAAATGGTTTTGAATCTTTACCCCTATAGAATGGAACTAACAATTTGAGATGATTTTGAAAGGGTGGAATGAATGAATTTAGGGTTAGGAAGATGAAATGAGGGAAAAAAATGATGTTGGGGTTTTAAAATAAACCCCAGCAAATTTTTTTATTTTTATTATTATTATTATTTTTTGAAACAGGCTTATGGTTTGCCGCAGTTCAACCACAGTCAAACTATAATTTTTTTTTAAACAGGCTTAGGGTTTGCCACAGTTTGGCTGCGGTCAAACCGTATATATATATATATTCTTTTTTGTAAACGACGATGCTTAGCTTAAGTCCAGAGAATTTAAATTTGCTTCATTACTAAAACTTGGAAAACATGCTCTAAATTCCTAATGCAATCTTAAAATTTTACGTGTAATGCAACAAACAGATAAGGGATAGAAAAATAGGTTGCCTCACACTAAGTATTCGGTTTAGAGTCTCGAGCTCGACTTTTCGTAAGTATCACGTATGGAGACTCGAATTTGAATTTCGAAATCTTGCATTGCTTGCAATTACCAACTTTGCAAGACTTATTATTTGCTCTCCATATTTTAAATTGACCATTTTCATCTTTAATTGCTGCAACTAGTCCACCTATATTCACATCCGGTTTGCAGTTTTCTTGGCTAATTCTCACCACTTCATCAACAATAAAGCACTCTTCAAGGTCGATTGGTTGCTCAGGTACGGTGTACATACTGAATACTACTCGTTCATCATCTTGTACCCTCAAGATCAGCTCACCTTTTTCATCATCAATAAGAGCTCTACTTGTCGCTAAGAAGATAAATTTATCTACCTTGATGAGCATGTCCTCAACTACATCTCGTGTGTGCTTGATTGATCTATCAACAAGTTGCAAATACACAATCGTTGCTTTTACCTCTCTCAAACCTAATCTCATGTAGACAGAAAGAGGTATCAAATTAACACTTGCACCTAAATCACATAAAACATTAAAATTATAGAATTTTCCAATTGTGCAAGGTAATTTAAAACTCCATTGATCTTTTAACTTAAGAGGCAACTTATTTATCAGAATAGCGCTACACTCTTCAGTTAAAACTACTATCTTATATTCATCTGGTTTTTTCTTCTTGGACAACATTTCTTTCATAAATTTTAAGTATAATGGCAAATGGGCTAACACTTCGACGAAGAGAATGTTGATCTTCGATATCAAGGACAATGAAGTCAATTGAGAAGATAAATTTATCTACCTTGATGAACATGTCCTCAACCACATCTTATGGGTGCTTGATTGATCTATCAGCAAGCTGCAGAGACATAGCTGTTATTTTTACCTCTCCCAAACTTAATCTTATGTAGACAGAAAGGGGCATCAAATTAACACTTGCACCTAAATCACATAAAATATTAAAATTATAGAATTTTTCAATTGTGCAATGTAATTTAAAACTTTCTAGATCTTTTAACTTTGGAGACAACTTATTTAGTAGAATAGTGCTACACTCCTTAGTTAAAGCTATTATCTCGTATTCCTCTGGTTTTCTCTTCTTGGACAAAATTTCATTCATAAATTTTAAGTACAATGGCAAATGGGATAATGCTTCAGTGAAGAGAACGTTGATGTGTAGTTTTTTAAAGAATTTTCCAAACTGCCTGTCGAGCTTGTGCTTCTGCAACATCTGAGGAAAAAGAATTGGTGGGACATAAGCTTTGACATGAATTGGCACCCTTTTTGATGATTCAGCAGATTCGAATCTTCTTCTTTCGATTTCGCATATTGTTTCCCAGTTTCTTCTTTCTCAATTACTAACTGTTTGTCTTTTTTTCTCTGGCCTTTTTATGTGAATCTTTGGCAGTTGTACTCCACTCCTAGTAGTAATTGCATTTACCTACTCTTTTGGATTTGTCACTGTATTGCTAGGCAAAGTGCTTGTTTTCCTATATGAAAGTTGCAGGGCTAACTGGCCAATCTGAGTCTCTAATTTTCTGATAGATGCTGTTTGATTTTGATAGTTTGTGTAATGCCGCTCCAATATTTTATCAATTTTTTGCATATACTGTTGAAACATCTCTCCCAAACTCGGTATTCTCTCTTGCTGAGCATTATTGACATTGTCATTGTTCTGATTGTTAGACCACCTAAAATTTGGGTATTACTTCCAACCTATATTGTATGTTTGTGAATACGGATTATACTGCTAATGTGTATTATTCTGCACAAAATTGACCTGTTCTGGAAAGGCCAATAACATTCAATATGTAGTATAATGATTTGCCCCACAATTTTCACAAGTAGAACTTGTATAGACCGTATTCACACCATGTATTTATGTTTTAACCAAGAGTTATACCTGCTTTGTCAATGCAGCAATTTGTGCATTAGTAGCTGAAAGATTGTCAATCTCATGTATACCTGCTACTTTTTTTGGAGTGATGATCAGATGAAAATATGGTATGTGTATTTGCAATCAATTCAAATAGCTCCCATGCTTCGTTGACATTTTTATTTGTAATGGACCCCTTTGCTGAATAGTCCACTCTAGATTTTGATTGAGGAGATAGCCTAGAGTGAAAGTATTGAGCATGTAATCCCTTTAAATGCCATGATTTGGACATTTTCTGAGTAGCTCCTTGAATTTATCCCAAGCTTCATGATATATTTCTCCATCTAATTGCTGAAAAGTAGATATTTCCAACTTCATCTTGACTACTTTAGCTGGTGAAAAATACTTGTTGCGGAATTTTCTAGCCAAGTTATCGAAGGTAGTGATACTAGCATGTGGTTTTGAGTCCAACTATTCTAATGTCCCATCTCTCAATTGTAAGAAAATAGCCTATGCCTGATGGCATCATCATTTACCCCTTACGGCACATCCGTAGGAATTTGGAAAGATGAGTATTCATATTTTTATGTGCCTTTCCATAGAATTTTAGGTTATTGCTAAAGAGATTAATTAGATCGACCATTAATTGAAAGTCATGCTGCCGGAGTTAAGAACTGAGTCATTGGCATATTTTCATCGTCTTTTTCTTCTTCATCATCACGTTGCTGAAATTGCTGAGCTGCCAAATGGGCCGCTTCTACGGGGCAGCCCTGGCGGCCTCTTGTTCAACTTCTCTTCTAACTTGTGCCTCTACCATTAGATGTTGTTCCAAATTTTTCTGTTTTTGGTTGTGTTCTTTGTGTCTTTGTCTGAAAGTACGTTCAATCTCAGATAGCGCTTTACACGTTGGCCATTTACTTTAAAGTATCCCTTGGTTGGATGATACAATTCAACTTTGCCATAAGAAAACAAGTGAGCTGTTGTGAATGGTCCTGACCACCTAGATAGTAATTTACCAGTAAAAAGCTTCAGTCAGGGGTTAAAAAAAAGCACTTGATCCCCAACTTTGAAAACTATTTGTTCAATGTGCTTATCATTCTTTTTTTGTACATTCTTTATAAATTGCCGAATTTTCACAAGCATCTAGTCGGAATTCTTCTAGTTCATTTAATTGCAAAAATCTTGTTTTACCGATGTCCTCTAAGTTCATAATCGATTGTTTGATTGCCCAATAGTCCTTATGCTCAAATTCCACTGATAAATGATACGATTTTCCAAAGACTATCTGGTACACAAACATCCCAATGGGTATCTCAAAAGTAGTGCGATATGCCCTTAATGCGTCATCAAATTTATTGGTCCAATCCTTGCGAAATGTGTTTACAGTCAATTTTGAAATACGCTTGAGTTGCCTATTTGATGTCACTTTCCCACTTTTTTTGTGGGTGGTATGAAGTAGCCACACAATGTTGTACTCCATATTTATTCCACACTGTATTGAATTAGTGATTGCAAAAATGTGTTCTGCCATCGCTAATAATGGCTCAGGGTGCCCCATACCGGTTAAATATATTTTTTTTTTGATAAAACTCACCACCACTTTAGCATCATTGGTAGGCAAAGCCTTTTCTTCCACCCACCCATTTGAATACGTAATCAACGACCACTACAATGTACTTGTTTGAGTAGGATGGGAGAAACGGTCCCATGAAATCAATACCCCAAACATCAAATAAATCCACCTCTAAAATGTTGTTTAAAGACATTTCATGTCGAGAAGATGTATCACTGGTTCGTTGGCATTGGTCACAAAATCTACAAAAATTGTGAGCATCTTTGAATTATATTGGCCAGTAAAACCCACAATGAAGCACATTTGCAGCAATTTTAGGTAGACCAAAATGACCACCATAAGCTAAAGCGTGTACTCATGCCAATATTGGTAGGTATACATCTTCGAATAATCTGATTTGGTCCCCTTCGATATAAATACAGCTCCTCTAAAAAATAATATCTAACTTCATGGAGAAAGTTTTTCTTTTGTTGATACGAGACTTCTGGAGGAATAATTTGACTGACCAGATAATTGACAATGTCCACATACCAGGGCATGACCCCCAATTGCACAATCTGCTCATCAAAAAATATTTCATTTATATCTGCTTCGTCAGTCTTCCCTGCCTGCTCTAGCCTTGATAGATGATTTGCTACTTGATTTTATGTCCCCTTCTTATCACGCATCTCAATGTCGAACACTTGTAGCAATAACACCCATCGGATTAGTTTTGATTTGGCATCTCTCTTTTTGTTCAAAAATATATTTCAATGTTGCGTGGTCGGTGTAGACTATAACATTTGACCCAATTAGATTAGAACAAAATTTGTCAAAGGCAAAGACCACAGCTAACATATCCTTTTCAATATTGGCATAGTTAATCTGTGCATCTGTCAATATTTTGCTAGCATAATATATAACATGTAGAATGTTCTCACGACATTGTCCAAGCAATGCTCATATTGCATAAGCACTGGCATCATGCATTAATTCAAACGGCAAACTCCAATCTGGCGCCACTATCACTGGTATAGTTATAAGATTATCTTTAAGGGTGTTAAAAGCACTAAGACACTCATCAGAAAAGTGAAATGGTACATCTTTTTCCAACAAGCTATACAAAGATTTTGTGTTTTAGAGAAGTCCTTATGAACCTCCCATAAAACCCATCGTGTCCCCAAAAACTCCTAATTCTCTTCACTGAATTTGGTGGTTGCAATTTCTCAATCACTTGTATTTTTGCTTTGTGAACCTCTATCCCTTGAATTGAGATGTGGTGACTTGAGACTATCCTTTCTTTAACCATAAAATGACACTCCCCCTCCCCCTCCCCCTCCCCCTCCCCCTCCCCCTCCCCCAACAATTTAGCATGAGATTAGTCTCCTCACACCATTGCAACACTTGAGATAAATGTTTCAAGAAATCATCAAAAGAATTTTCAAAGACTAAAAAATAATCCATAAATACCTCTATAAAATGCTCCAACATGTCATAAAAAATGGCCATCATGCAACGCTGAAAGTAGCTGGTGCGTTACATAAAGCAAACGACATTCTCGTAAAAGCAAAGGTCCCATAGGGACATGTGAAGGTCATTTTTTCCTCATCATATGGTAGAACAGGAATCTGATTGCACCCATTTAGGAAGCAATAATGAGAGTGACCTGCCAGTCGTTCCAACATCTGATCAATGAAGGGCAATGGAAAGTGATCTTTCCTCGTAGCATTATTAAACTTTCGATAATCAAGGCATACTCTCCATCCAGTGACTTATCTAATCGAGATAAGCTCGTCATTCTTATTCTTTTCAACTATAATTCCTCTATTTTTCTGCACCACATAAATTGGCTTATCCACAAGCTATCTGAGATAGGGTAAATTATGTCAGCATCTAGCAATTTTAGAATTTCAGCTCTGACCAATTCCTTCAAAGTAGGGTTCAATCTACATCGGCCTTCCACTGATTGCCTAAAATTATCCTCCATGAGGATTTTGTGCTTGCAAAGAGGCGAACTTATCTCCCGAATGTTTACTATGGTCTACCCTATGGCTATCACGTGGTCTCTAAGTACCATGAGTACTTTATCTTCCTCTAACATTGTCATATCATTTGAGATGATCACCAGAAGAGTATTTTTCCCTCCTAAGTAGGCGTAATACAGGTGACATGGCAGTGGTTTCAACTTAAGAGTGGGGGTTTATCCACCGAAGGTACAGTCTCGATGGGATCTCACCAAGTGGCTCATAATACACGTGTCTCTTAAGAGAACTAGGTAGATATTCCTCAAATTTCAATGCTAATTTTTGGATTTCTAGATTTTATGACTCAATTGACTCAGATCGCATTATGCAAGCTGCAAGTGGCTCAAAGGGATATTCCGATTCAACCGTCTCTACAACTAGTTTATCAATTATATCAATCTTATAGCAGGATTTTAAAGCTATTGGATATCTCATAGTCTTGAATACGTTGAATATGACCTGTTCATTATCAACTCTGAGAATCATCTTTCCGTCATAGACATCGATCAATGCTCTGTCAGTAGCTAGAAAAGGTCTTCCCAAGATTATGGGAATAACCTTTTCTTCCTCCATGTCCATGATGAAGTCAGCTAGAAAGATAAACTTGTCTACCTTTACTAAAACATCTTCAATAATACCCTGAATATGTTTGACTGATCGATCAACTAATTGCAATGATACGATCATTGTTTTTGCTTCTCCCAATCCAAGCTTCTTGTACACAGATAAAGGCATGAGGTTAATATTTGTACCTAAATCACTTAATGCATTTTCAAAATAGTTTGAACCAATAGTACAAGGTATAGTAAAACTCCCAGATCTTTTAACTTTGGAAGTATCTTTTTTTGAAGAATTGCACTGTATTCTTTAGTTGTTTCATGATCTTCTAGCTATTTTTTGTTGGATAGAATATTCTTCATAAATTTGACATAGCTGGGCATCTGTGCTAATATGTTTGCGGTTGGGATATTAATATGCAATTTCTCGAAGACCTCTAAGAACTTTGCAAAATGCTTATCGAGCTTGTATTTCTACAATCTCTGAGGAAAAGGAATATGGAAAACATAAGCCTTAATTAGAGTTGGTGCCTTAGCACTGGATGTGTTCTATCTATCATTCTAATCAGCTTCATTGATGGGCACAAATTTTTCTTCAATGTCCCCTTCTTTCCTTATAACTTGTTTGTCTTTTTGCATTGCTCTTTTGACATGGATTTCTGGAAGTTGTACCCCGCTTCTAGTAGTGATGGCCAATAATTTCTCTTTTGGATTTGTAATTGTGTTTCTAGGCAATGTACTTGGTGTTCAATCATACAATTTCAAGGCAACCTGGCTAATTTGAGTCGCATGTTGGTTTTGATAATTAGTCTCATTTTGCTGCAACAACTTATCAGTTTTCTATATGTACTGCTGAAACATCTCTCCCGAACTTGGCCTTTTCTGTTACTAAGGATTATTTTGAACATTATTTTGATTGTCAATCCACCTAAAGTTTAGGTGTCACTTTCTGGGTTGTATGTTTGAGTGTATGGATTGTATTATTGATGAGACATATTTTGAACAAAGTTTACCTATTCGTCTAGAGTGGCTAATAACATACAATCTTCAGTACAATGATTTGCCCCACAATTTTCACAAGTTGTGCCCGCATGGATTACATTCACACCACGCTATTGTGCTATTACCAATAGTTCTACTTGTTTCATAAATGTCGCAATGTGTCGTGGCTAAAGAATTGTCTATCTCATGAATACCTGCCACCTTCTTTGGGACTGCTCGATCTGATGAGAATATCAAATGTGTCTTGGCAATCAATTCAAATAGTTTCAAATCTTAATTCACTGATTTGTTCGTTATAGAACCATTTGCTGACAAATCCACCTTAGACTTTGCAATAGGTGAGATCCCAGTGTAAAAGTATTGCACTTGTTACTCCTTGCTTAACCTATGGTTTGGACACTTTTTGGGTAACTTTTTAAATCTATCACATGCCGCTAGATAACTTTCTCCATCAAATTGCTGAAAAGTCAAAATTTCCAGCTTTATTTTTGCCACTTTAGCTGGTGAAAAATTGCTTATTGCAGAACTTTCTTGTCAAATCCTCCCAAATAATGATACTAGCATGTGGTTCAGAATCCAACCACTGTAACGCACCATTCCTCAATGTGTATGGAAATAATCTCAGTTTGATATCATCCTCACGCACCCCTTGAAACTGAAAATTTTGGCACATCTGAGATAATTTAGAGTTGTGTATATTTGGATTTTCATGCGCCTGCCCATAAAATTGAAGGTTGTTGTTGAATAAATTGATCAAATCTGCCTTCAATTGAAATCATTTTGCCCAAAATCAGGATATACGACGCTTGATTGCCCAGGAGCTGCCGCTGGAGTTAGAAGCTATGCAACCAGCAAATCTCCTTCATCAATTTTCACTCTGATTTGGCATTGAACCTATTGAGCAACTAATATGGTTGCTTCTATGGCAACCATTCTAGCTTGTTCATTTTCCATAGTGATTTGTTGTTTTTTGTTGTGTTCTTACGTCTTTGTTTGAAAGTACGTTTGATCTTAGAGTCAAAAGGTTCAAGATTACAGCCTTGTGAATTGATCATACAATGAACACTAGTTTTTTTAAAAGAAACAAAATCAAACAAAAGTATAAATAATCTAAATGAATATCAAGTAAAGAAATAGTCTCCGTCAACGGCACCAAAAACTTGGTTCATTTAAATCGCAAGTGTATGATTGTCAATTTAACAAGTAATAAATTAGACAAAAATAGTCTAGATTATCGTTCACACAAAGACTATTTTATTTGAATACTAATTTAAGTAATTCTACCTTTATTTGTTGAACACAAATTTATGGCAAAGTGCTTATTTATACTATTGTTAACTAATTGATAGAAAATAATTACACGAATGAATATGATGATTAGGGGTGGGCGTGGATCGGGTCGATTTTCGACCAAAACTGACAAAAATTTGATTTTTGGCAAATGCAAAACCAAAATCGACCCAATTGGACAAATTGGGGCCCGAAATTGACCTAACCGATTCGAGTCGTTTCAGGCCCAATTAAAGCATATAATTTTTAAAAAAAATTAAAAATCGACCCGAATTTGCAAAAAAAACTAACCCAAACTAACCCGAGTCGGTTTAGGTCAAGTCAGGTCAGGTCAGGTCGGTTTGGCGGTTCATTTGCCAAGCCATAATGATGATTAAAGTGTCAGAACTCACGGTTTCACTATAGTTATCACCTTTAATTTCATCTCTCAAGTCAATTTATATAATTGAATTCGGTCGAATTCACCAATTAAATCAATTTAACTCTCTCAAGTTCAAATCAATCCTATTTAATTAAGTCAACTCACTATATTTCCATGTGAATCTGATAAGCCTCACCTAAACGTATTTCTATCTATAATAAAATAGGCTAACTTTCTTACTATTTATGTTGCCACGTGTCAGCTTCACATGTGGCTGTCTTTTTTTTTTTTTTTTTTTTTTTTTTTCTTTTTTGTTCCTTTTTTGTTTGGGAAATTATATTTAAACCACACTTTTTTTAACCACACCACATTTTATAATTGTAATAAAAGTCCTCAACAATATCTAATTTTCACATTTATGTCCCTAACTATTTGTTATCACATTTTTTATCATCAACCTATTAATTAGTACATCTTATCTTTGTCTTTGATAATGATTTCTGTTTAAAAAATTAATTAAGGAGGCGTAATTTCTTTTAAACACACCGTATTTTATAATTGGAATAAAAGTCCTCAATAATATCTAATTTTTACATTTATGACCCTAACTATTTGTTATCACATTTTTTATCATTAATCTATTTATTAGTACATCTTATCTTTGTCTTTGATGATGATTTTTGTTAAAAAAATTAATTAAGGGGGCATAAAAATGTTTTTTGTCTTTCATATTTTTTAAAAATTTTACTATTCATATTTCCAAATGTCAGCTTGAGAAGTGGCTATCTTCTATTTTTTTTTTACCAATTTTTTTTTCTTTTTTTTTTGTTTAGGTAATTATATTTAAACCACAATTTTTTTTAACCACACCACATTTTATAATTGTAATAAAAGTCCTCAACAATATCCAATTTTCACATTTATGTCTCTAACTATTTGTTATCACATTTTTTATCATCAACCTATTAATTAATACACCTTATCTTTGTCTTTGATGATGATTTCTATTCAAAAAATTAATTAGGGGGGCGTAAAAATATTTTTTTCGTCTCTCATATTTTTAAATAAACAAAATAAATACAAAAGTGTGACAAAATATTTGTCCATCATTTTAATGCACATTAAAGTCCTCAACAATATCTAATTTTTACATTTATGTCCCTAACTCTTTGTTATCACATTTTTTTATCATCATCATATTAATTAGTATATCTTATATTTGTCTTTGATGATGATTTCTGTTCAAAAAATTAGGACCCACAATTTACAACTCACTTTTTATTCAAACATTCACTCACAACTTATAATATAAGCACTTAAAAAATAAATTCAGCACTACCAAACATATGCTTAGTATTTCTCAACTTCTACTATTTTGCTTAATAAAAAATTTGAAAATAGTTATGCAATCAACCACAAGTTTAGGTTATAAATTGTAGTTTGTTCAAATGACTATTTGCTTGTTATATATATATTTAAGAAGTATGTCTTTTGATTATCCATCTTATATTTGTTGAGTGCTAATTTTCTTAAATTATTTGCTGCAAATTATAATCGGACTATTTTATATATGTATATATTACAATTAAAATACAATAACGTAAGTATCCTACGAACCACCTTACGTGCATCGCACGTCCTACAACTAGTAAATACCTAATAATTCAATTATGGACTACAACAATGACAAAATCGTATCTCTACCTTTTACCCAATTGCCAAATTTTACTACGTAGTCTAAATTAATAACTCACCTCTCCTCTCGTTAAAATTTACAAATCAATGAACTAGTGATCAAGTAATTCAAGTATAAAGAGAAGAAGTAAAATCAATACATAAATCCATTAATTCTATATAACTTGAGAATTGAAAGAAAATATTTGAAACTAGGTTACATACCATTCGTCCCAACTATAAGTTTAGCAACTCATCATACGGGAAAAAGAAAACATAAAGAGTTTGGAATAGATAACCGAATTTAAAAAAAAAAGACGAGATAAGAGTTGAATGTCTTACACCAATAATTCACCTTCTTCACGTACTAATCTTGAAAGCCTTCGCCATTCTTCCTTCGCTCCTTTAGTTCTCTTTTGTTTTCTTCTTTTTCCAACCTCTAATCTGACCTAGATTAGGAATTTTATAGTGTTTACGTTCTTCAAACCCCTTTACAATAAAAAAAGACACAAATACCCCCAAATTTATACAAAAAAAAAAAATCAGAATTAACTTTATGCAAAACCGCTGCCAAAATAAAGTTGATATTTTCCATTGTTTGCAAATCGCATCTGGACAGCGGCCAACAATAAATTTTCTCTATTTTGTAAATTGGTCCCTTAACTTTCAAAATTGTGCACTTTGGTCCTTGATTCAAGTTTTTTCATGCATATTTGGTCCTTTTTGCTCCAAACTTCACAACTTTCATCTCAAAACTTCCAAGAGCTTACACATTAATGTAGAAACCTCATTAGTCATCTAAATTTGGTCCTCTTAAAAATTCAAAAGTGTATAAATTAGTCCTTAAACTTTTTATAAGTTAAATTCCACTCCCAAAACTTGTGAAATTACTCCATTAGCTCTCTTAATAATTCTTATCACTCTCGTGCCATCAAGTCAATCTTCAAATACTTCCGATCAACTCCAATTAAGCTCAAATTCTCCATTTTTATTCTATTTACCTCTATTTTTTTGTTTTACCTACAATGACAACATTTATACGGAATTTAGTAGAAATCTTCTTAAATCACAATTATATATAAAGTTTATAAGCTAGAATAAGTGTGTAAAACACACTTATCAACATCCCATCATGTGAAAAGGCAAGACATATTCATATAAAATTTAGTAGAGGTAGAGAAAAGTTGAAAAGTGGGGACCCCAACAAAAACGAGTACAATCACTATCATAAAAGTCATGGAAGAATGCAAAACACATACTCGTTGAGGAAAAAACTGCATAACATTGGCATCTTTTGGCATAATCTCTTGAAAGTGATCTCAGTATATGAGAGTGGCCAAAATAGAGCTTCCTATAAAGAATAAAAGTGCATGTTTGAAGGTGGCATCAGGGCCGGCCCTGGGCTTAGGCTGCTAGGCAACCGCCTAGGGGTCCCAACCATTGCAACGCCGGTTGAATCTTGGCCCTTTTTTAAAAAAAAATCGGCCCACTACATCTCAAATGGGCCCAAATGGAAACTTTAGTCCAAAATTGTAAGGGATTTTTTCATAAATAAACCACTTTTTTAAAATAATTCTAATTTTATCAACTTATCAAATTTATTCTAAAAATACTACATTCTTAAAATTATATTAATTAACAAAATAATAAATTAAAATCAAATCTATACCAAATAATATATATTTCCACTTCCACGTGAATTTACTTAAATTTGTATTTGAGTCCTTGATTATTTGCACAATAAGTCCTTCATCTTTATAAAATTTTCACTTTAGTCCGTATACTTCTTCTTTCATTTCAATTTCGTCCTCTTTTATTTGCAACCTAAGTCCTTCAACTTTTAAATTTTTGCAACTTGATCCCCATATTTATACTTTTATATCAATTTAGTCCTTTATAGTATCACTATTTGATACATATGTTACAAATAATATTATTTATCAATGTTTGATACAAATGTTACAAATGATATTTTGTAACAATCTGTGTTACAAATTGAAATATAAAATATCGGTGATACAAAATATTAATTCATGTAACATGTATTGTGTAAAAAAACATAATATAATCTGTAACATATTCAGTGATACAAAATATTATTTGTAACATTTGTATCAAACAATGATACACAATATGATTTGTAACATTTGTAACAGATTGCGATACTAAACAGAAATTGTTACAACTGTTACAACTGCAAAATCAACTCTAAAATTCAATAAGTTCGTTATAGTATGATATAAATATGTAACACAATGTTAAATTTAACAACTAAAACTATTAATTTCATCATTTGTAACATACGTAACATCAGTGATACATAATACCAATTCATGTAACATGTGATGTGTAAAATAACATAATATAATATGTAACATATTCAATGATACAAAATATCATTTGTAATATTTGTATCAAATAGTGATACAAAGGACTAAATTGATATAAAAGTATAAATATGGGGACCAACTTGTACAAATTTAAAAGTTGAAGGACTTGGGTTGCAAATAAAAAAGGACGAAATGGAAATGAAAGAAGAAGTATAGGGACTAAAGTGAAAATTTTATAAAGATGAAGGACTTATTGTGCAAATAATCAAGGACTCAAAAGCAAATTTGAATGAATTCACGTGGAAATAATCCTTTGATTTTAATTCATTATTTTATTAATTAATATAATATTAATTATGTAGTATTTTTGGAATAAATAAGTTAAGTTGTTAGATTTAGAATTATTTTAATATTAGTAAGTAGTGGGTGTAATATCCACAAATTATAACCTACCCTTCTACCCTTGAACACAGTCATACAGAAGATGGTGGAGTCATTCCAATGCTGACTGAGAGAAAGAGAAAAAGAGAAGCTACCGACTGTGGTCTGTCATGCCTCAATCTCCCATGCCCAAGGTAGATATGACGTCAAGTATTATGTTCTTACTGAAATTTTGAATTGATGTACTATTTTCATGGGTGATGTTGCCAGCGATTTGCCATTTACAATTTGCCTATGTCGATTTTTTTATTTAAATCTTTTATTGTTAACTGCACTTAAACTAGTCTCCATATGATCATTTATCAGGCCCAAAACTCTAAACCCAACTTCTTCTTGTGATTTGTGATTTGCCAATTGAAGTGTGCTTTCAATTCTTTGGAAAAATTCTCTGATTCATGTGTGTTTGCAATTTGCCAATAGATGAATGGGTGGTTTAGTGGTTTAGGGAAAAATTCTATGATTCATCATTCATGTGTTTTTATAATAAGGATGCTGCCTGATTCAATCATTAATGGGTGGTTTAGTGGTTATGCACTTAAGCAATATTTTTCATAATTTTGTAGATTTTACTCATTCTAACTAAGTAACTTTCTTATGCTGAACTGAAGAATTATGATTTGATTCAGTTGAAGCCACTAATTAATGTTTTTATACTTTGAAAATAAATTTTCAAGTAAATAAATTAACCCCTTTTATTTGTTACTTTTTTGCGAATTCATACTTCAAAGATCAAATTCTTTCAAAATTAATTTTGGTGAGATGTTTACCAATAAAAACCTCAAAGGGAATCAAGGTGTTGGACTATCTTAAGACAATGGTTAGTTGTTTTCCAAATGTGTGGATTGCTTATAGAATATTATTGACTATAACAGCCTCTACAAAGAGAAGCTTTTCAAACTTGAAGTTGCTAAAATCTTATCTTTGATCAACAATGTCATAGGATAGACTAAATGGATTAGTGATGGTGTCTATTGAAAAATGTGGGTTAGAACAGATTGATTGTAATAGATTAATTGCTGATTTTTTTTTTAATCTCAAAATGCTAGAAGAATACATTTAAAGTGAACTTTTGAATGTTTTAAACTATTATTATTGTAATTTTGAATGTTTTTATTTAGTGAATAAAAACAACATCTATAATCATTGTGTGCATATATCTATAATCATTGGATTTTAAATTTCATATTCTTTTGAAATTCAACATTAGGTTGGTTAATCATTTTCATATAATAGGCATTTTATATTTATTGTTTTTGTAATTAGCCAATTAGGGATTTTTGTAACTGAGGATTATTGTATCAGTCTATCCAGTGGCAAAAATTAGGTATATTGTAATTGTGTTAGTTATTCATAATTTTTATTCAAAATCTAAATTTAATTATTCATAATTGTTTAGTTACTTATTCATAATGTGTTTTGATAGGTTCGGTTCTTTTTCAGAAATTTTATCTTTTCAATTTGTAATTATTTAGCATGAGAGGCAGGCCTTTCAGTTTTTCAATGGTACAAGATGGCAATATTACACTTTGTAATTGTATTTATAATTTGTGAATTGGGAATTGGATGTTGTGATTTGAGAATTCAATATGTGAATTGGAATTTGTATTTGTATTTGTGTATTATCATTCCTCAATTGATATTTGTATATTTCTTATTTGTAAAGATAATTGGAATTTGTACACATGTTACTTGTTACTTGTGAATTGGAATTTGTATTTTTGTATTTGTCAATTGTTATTTTTAGACTGAAATTTGTATATTTATTATTTGTGAATTGGATTTTCAATTTGTTAAATAGGAATTTCAGATGAGAATTTGAGAATTGATTTTTAGATAACACGTATTGCTTATAGGTTTATTAGAATGAAAAACACAAACATCTTCCACTACTTCAACAAAAAAGATGATGATGGATCATCAAGTAACCCAAATGCCCCACACGATATTCCTACTCCAAGTTCAATGTCACACTCGAAGACTAAAAGATCCAACCCTGAGAATGAATGCATTGTTGAACCATTTCAAAGTAATACTCCATATTATGAACGTGATCCTGGAAAACTCATCCCAATATTGCAGTATCCAGTTGACAAGCAAGATGAGGTCGAAGAGCATACGTTGAAATGAGATCGTTTCAACCTATATATAAGTTTCCTGCCATCAACTTTGGGACTCAAAATCGTCAATTTCAATAATCTTGATTTAAAAAATATCCATTACTTCCACAAAAAAAGACAAACATCTTCCACTACTTCAACACAAAATATGATTATGGATCATCAAGTAACCTAAATGCCCCACACGATATTCCTATACCAAGTTCAATGCCACCCTCGAAGAATAAAAGATCCAACCCTGAGAATGAATGCATTATTGAACCATTTCAAAATAATACTCCATTTTATGAATGTGATCGTGGAAAATGCATCTCAATATCGCAGTATCCAGTTGACAAGCAAGTTGAGGTTCGAAGAGCATATGTTGAAATGAGATCGTCTAAACCTATATCTAAGTATCCTACCGTCAAGTTTGGGACTAAAAATCGTCGATTTCAATCATCTTGGTTCAAAAAATATCCATGGCTTGAGTTTTCCATTGAGAAAGAATGTGCATTTTGTTTTTCGTATTATGTATTTGACAATAATATAGTACAACGTGACAGATTCATAGTACAGGGGTTTCAAAACTGGAAAAGAATCAATGATGGAAATTGTGCATTCAAAAGGCATGAAGGAGATGGTAAATCACTATATGGGTTTGTTGTACAAAAATAGGACAACTTGAAAAACATGTCTCGACATATTAACAGAATGATAAAACAACAAAATTCAAAAGCAGCCAAGGGTCATCATTTATGTGTACATACTGCTGTACAAAGTGTGAAGTGACTAGCATTGCAATGGTATGCTTTAGAGGTCATGATAAATCTATTGGTTCTACTAACCGTGGAAATTATATTAAATTGATCAAACTTCATGGAAGAGTAAAAAAATAAATTGATGTTGTTGTTCTGGAAAACACAAATGAAAATGCCAATTACACATCACCACCTATTTAAAAGGAGATATTGAAAATTATTATTGGTTGTGTGCGACATAGGATTTGTGAAGAAATTGGAGATACTAAATTTTGTATTCTTTTTTGATGTAGTTTATGAATCTAACAAAAACAAATGGCTATTGTTTTGAAATATGTCGATGTTGATGGATTTGTTAGAGAACGATTTTTTGAAGTTGTGAGCGTTGTATACACGAATGCATTGACTTTGTAAAAAGAGATATGTAATGTATTAAACCAATACAAGCTCTTGTTGAAAGATTTACGGGGTCATGGGTATGATGGTGCTAGCAACATAAGAGATAAATGAAATGCATGACAAGCTTTATACCTTAAAGATTGTCCATCTGCTTATTATGTTCATTGTTTTACTCACCGACTAAAGTTTGTTTTAGTTACCATTGCTAAAGAAGTACATGATGTATATCTATTTTTTCAATCATTGGCTTATATTGTCAACTTCGTTACTGCTTTTTTTTAACTGCCATTCTCAATTAAAATCAATTCAAAGGGATGAAATTGACGATTTGATAGCATCAAGACAAGTTCAGACTGGTATTGGGGCTAATCAAGTCTGTACTTTGAAACGGGCTAGAGCTACTCGTTGTAGTTCACATATTTTTTTTGTTAAAAGATTGATTGAGATGTTTGGTTCAGTTTTTACACTTCTTGAAAATCTTATTGTCGGGAGATCGACAAGTAATATACAATGGGAGGCATACAAAGCTATGAAAAGATTTGAGTTTATATTTATCTTGTTTTTTATGCATGAAGCTTTGGGAAAATCGAATTTGTTATCTCAAGCATTGCAAATGAAAGATCAAGACATTTTGAAAGCGATAAATTTAGTCTCATATACAAAGATACTTCTTCAAGAGATGCGAGATGATCAATGCGAAGGGTTTCTTTGGAGTGTGGTGTAATTATGTACAAGTCATAATATTGATGACCTGAATTGCATGATCATTATGTTGAGTATACAGGACGTTCTTGTCAATAACAAAATATTATTACAGTGGAGGACCATTATCACTTTCATATATTCAACGTTGTGATAGATTTTAAGTTGATGGAATTAACAGGTTTACACAGAAAACAATTGAACTTCTTCAGCTGTGCGAGGCATTGAATCGTATTGTTAAATTCAAATCATTCTCTATAGATGATATTTGTTCTTTAGCTGAGAAATTTTACCCTTCGGATTTTACTAAAGAAGAGAAATTATTTGAGAAGACAATTGGATCATTATAAGTGAAATGTACTTCATAACCCCACAATTTCAAAATGTTGATTCTCTTCCTAAGCTATGTCGAATGTTGGTTGAAATGAAAAAGTCACATCATTATTTCTTAATTGATATGCTTACTGATTTAGTGTTGACTCTTCCAGTTTCTATAGCAACAATGAGCTTTTTCAACAATGAAGTTCATCAAGACATCGCTTCGCAATAAAATAGAGAATGAATTTCTATCAAATTCCATGATCATCTGTATTGAGTTCATCATAGACAAGTTTTATTGTTTGGAGAATATGAGGGTACTACAGAAGTAGCACTTTTAGCTATCTGTGCTGCACGTTTTGTTTTGTTTTTATTTTTTTTGTCATTTAGATATTGACTTTTAAGTTAATGTATTTTGTTATATCAATGATTATTGAAGTCATCATTATGTTTCCATTTTTGTGTATTCATTTTTCTCGTACTTTCACAATTCTTATAATAAAAATTTTGCCAGCCCACTAGACAAATAAATCCTAGCCCTAGCTTTGCCCCTGGTGTGAATTAGTCATGCCAACTTGTCTCTTTGGTTTTAATTGCATAATACTACAACTAGGAAACTTCCTCATCATAAGAATGGAACTATTATCATAATAAAATAAAATCTAAAATCTGAATTTTATACATGGTTTGGAAAAAATTACTGTATGAACTCAATACTACGATGTAGATGCAGCAGTGTAATAAAAACTGACAAACTGCAAAGTTGAACAAGTCCACATGAATCCATCACCGTTACGGTTCGGTGTAGTTTTTGATACTCAAAAATCGTTGGAAACCAAACCAAACCGTTTACACAATTAAAAAAATTAAATTACTTTTGACAAGAACAAAATTGTTCTAAGACAAATGTACCTCATATTTCAAAAGTATTTGTGGGGTTTTAAAAAAAAATTTATGCTACGACATTGAATATTAGTTTCTTATATATAATGTCTAATATTTTCTTTCAAGAAATATGTGAAATTAATAAAGAGTCCAATGAATTAGTTAAAGAGAAATAGTTTAATGGATTTCATTGAAATTAGTATGCGATAAAAATATGATAAGTATTGGGGCAATGTTAAAAGGATTAATAAATTGTTGTTCATTGCAATTATTAACACAAGATGTAATTAATGTTAATAATTGTTAAAATTGTGGTTTAAATTTATAGTATTTTATTTCTTTAGCTTTTATTGAAATCAATATATTAGTGTTGTAATGTTGATGTTTAGAAAGTTCAAATTTGAATTTTGTATTGAGATTTTAGACTCATTTATTAAATGTGTTTGAAAAGTATTTATTTTTATATCGCAAATTATACTGTGGTTTGAAATCAAATTGAAATGTAAAATATAGTTTGGTATAGTTGGAATTGTTTCAAACCATTTTAAAGGGTTTAGTTTGAAAATAAAGGAAATTTTGCGACACTTGATTTTTTTTAAAAAAAAAAATTACACAATTAGTGTTCAATGGTTTAAATTCCAAACATACTGACTAAAATTTCCAAACCACAAAAACCTACAAAAATTAGATTCACACTCTAAACCCTAAAACCTATACCCACCACCATAAACTTATGTCACCGCTTACCACCACCACTACCATCAATTCTCGCTGCTGCCGCCTACCACCACCCATTTCTTCTACCATCACCATGAAAATCTTCCTTCCACCACCACCAACATTTGTATTGGTCAAATTCTCACACCACCACAAGCCACATAAAACCGATCTTACAAAACAAAAAGATTCGAGAGATTTGAAGTTTTAAGCATTTCTTTTTAGATCTAGTTTCCTTCAATCGACGGAGTAGGAATAATTGAAATTTTTTTAATATTAACTCAAATTCCATTTTCAAATTATTAATTATTGTCTGAAGTTTATCGGAAAATAATTTGATTTGAGGACATCGTTTAAGAATCTTGAAAGATCTATCTAGTTTTACATGTTTATTCTTGAATTTTACGGAGATTTACAATGATGTATTTCCATCGACGGCAAGATCATCATTGTCCAGATTTGGTCGCAGTGGTTGTGGTTTATGGTGAAGGTAGTGATTTATGGTCGAGGTAGGCGTTGGTTTGTGGGGAGTGTTAGTGGTGGCGACGACGACAACTGTTGTGACAGCATAACATTATGTATTACAAGTGTAACACAATTTGTTACAAATAGAGATGGTAGCATAGCAGTGCGTGTTACAAATGTAACACGCTTTTTTACAAGTTGCGGTGGCGGTGGCGGTGGCGGTGGCGGTGGCGGTACTGGTAGAAACAGATAGTGCAATGTGTGTATGTAGTGCCCCAGATTCTAACACCTGGAACGTAACTAAAATTTCTCAATCTCTAAATTTTTTGACGAAAAAATTTTTAAGCACGCCAAATCATTGACAATTTTGTCCCAAATTCTTTGTACAGAAAATAAAGACTCGGGACCAAACCATCAATTTATTTAATAACAATGTTTTTATTTTTAAGTGTCAAGCCTCAAATTCAAGTTGAAAAAATATGTAGTTTAAAATTAATATTCATACAATACTTTGCAAGCACCAAGCTTTAGAACATATATTTTTATAATTCAAAATTCGTCGAAATGACGCTAAAGTTTGATTGCATAATGATAAACATCATCGCATCAAACTTCAACATTTGACGAATTTATAAAATAATCCTTCCTTTAAACTTTCAAACACTTGAACAACATTTACAAAACATATATTTCAATACATCAAACCATCTTAAATCATACAACATAACCTATATAAAATCTTAGTCACCACCACCTGTTGTCGTACTGTTGCTGAACTCCTTAATCTAAAATGTTAATTTGGGATTGGAATTGGGATTGGGAGTGGGAGAGGGATGAGCATTTCAAATAAATTCCGAATAGTATATACACACGCTAATGAGACAATTATATAACAACCAGAATATAATATGCTAAAAACCTTCAATTTTAAATAAGTCGATAATCAGTAGTTGGCCTACTTTTCTTTCTAATGATTACCTTCAATCATAAATCAACTTAGGTTACCTTCAACCACCAAAATTCTTTAATCCAAAATGGAGCCATAATATTCTCAATAAAGCAAATAAGAAATACTATCTAAACATAGCATACGAATATCTGCTTCATAAGCAAGTAACATGTACGCACATGCTAGCATATAAAATTCTCAAAAGCGTAAACAAAATGTATACGGGGAAGTATACTACCTCAAAAGGTTTCAATATTTTCTAGAGTTTGAGCCAACGTGTGTGATCTGTACAATACCACTTTCTCAAAATTTTCAGCAAGCTCTTCTTGCCTTTTGTTTTCTTTAAAATTTATGTTTACAGAAGTGTGTGAATGAGTGTCGTGGGTTGATGAAGGATATTTTCCTATTTTGTTTTATAAAATGTTTTGAAGGAAAACGATTTAGAATAAGGAAAGAAGTTAGGGCTATATAGCAACTTGAAAGTAGATTTTCTATTTGGACATAAATTGTCCAAAATTATTTTAAAATAGAAAAAATATCGCAAAAGTATAAAATTTATACATCAAGTAGAAAACTCCTAGAAGTGAATCTTGTTTAAAAATTGGCTCTCGTTGGTTACGATCAGGGTGTTAAAATATTTTTCTCTCCTCGTGAACTCTATTCTCGGGTACAACCTGATGCAAATTACCAAAAGTGCCATAACTAATTCTACGTACCTCAAAATAACGTGATTTCAAGTCTAGGTAATAGATAACTCATAGAGGGACCTTTACCAATTGGAATCATCCTAAAAATTAAAGCAAACAATTTTCAGTGAAGTGTGAGTTGGAGGCCAAAATGTAGAGTAGAAACAAGAGAGTGGGGGGCCGAAATTAGAGAGGGGATAAGGAGGAGGAAATCTAGAAATTGGGGCTCAACTTGTGATAGCGAAATAGAAGTGTGGGGCTTCGAAAATTGCAAAATGAGAAGTGGAGAAGTGTGAGTTGGTTATTAGGTAATGAGGGTATTTATTTGGTTGATCATGGGGAGTGGCGTAGCCAAGTGTGAAAGAGAAAAAATGAGCGAAAAGGAAAGGAGGAGGTGGCCGATTATGGGGAAGAAAATGGGGTTGATTATGTGGCTCCATCTTGGGCAGTTTTGGATGGTTAGTCGGACAGGTTGTGGACTGGTTACGGGTGAGTTTTTGGGTTCGTAAATGGGCTCCAATATGGACGGGTTTTAGAAATAAAAATGGTTCGGTTTGCATTAAATTAGCATGTCAAAATAGAGTTTAAGTCGTACGAACTAATTTTTCCATAAGATGAGTCATATTTTGAATTTAATTAAAATCCCAAAATGGAAGAAGAAAACTTGTTATTTTAAATAAGCTAATCCATCACTAAAAATATAAAAAGGCAAGTGCACGCAACTTTCATCGTGACCAAAAAATTAAATTCGTGGTTTTTGAAGAGGTGACGTACCGACGCGGTGAACTAATTGAATTTATTTTTCAAAGTAAAAATGAAAATTTCAATCGTAAAAGATTTAATTCGCTATAATGTAACAAATATAACACACATTTTTTACAACAAATGTAACAATTATAACATTTTGTAAAATAATAGATAATAGTTGATAACTATTTAGTCTTATTAGGATGTCTAGCAAATAGTCCTAGTTGCTCTAGAAATCTGTATTTTGATCAGATTCTAACTCTCGTTGCAACACTATATATATGGATCCATCTTTATAATAAAATACATACTTGAGTTTTGATCCTCTCTATTATCTTCTATTATTCTCTCTACTTTTATAACACGTTATCAATGTAAAGAGAGGACAAGATAGATAATGGGAGAAACTGATTGTATTATATTTCAATCACTGCAGTACATTTATAAACAAATTGATACGAGATAATGATATAGGATAAATGAGAATAATAATGTAAGCTAAAGATCAGTGGAATTGGTTTTTGCTTTCAACAGACTTCTGGATGAGGCTGAACACGTCTTGGTTTCTTGTGATTCAATATTATTGTTCGATAAAATCCTACAAGAGTACAAGTTCGATAATAAGTAATAGTAAAAGTGAGTAAAAGAGTGTCGTTCCCACGAGGATTTGGATTTTAGCTAATTTCGACTAATTCTAGCTTAAATCGAATACACACAATAAATTATCTAATGAAGTTATTATAACCACGCGTATATTGTGACTATGATTTAAACTACGATAAAATATGCTTTTTGGAGAAAATCCAAGTAAATAAGTTATGCTAGAAATCCGACTCCACCATTTGGTATCTATTTTAATCCCCAAAATCCTACGTTCTAATTCAATTTATGTTCAAGTTGACAATAGTTATCTAATAATCTATTTCGAGTAGAATTAGACTTACTTTCATATACGTCCCAAAATATTCCTATTTTGAACTCAAATAAGTAAATAAAAAAAATTCAACCTCAAGATTATCTAATTTGATTGTACCAAGCATAGGAAATTATTCATAATTTCTATAGAACTTAGTGTTTAAAACCATAATGAGCTAACTTACTTTGAACCTCCAGGAAACGAAAATAAATTACAAACACATTCAAACGTTGATCAATCATTCAAATGGATATTAAAACCATGGCATAAATAAAGTAAAAAACACAAATTAAGATTAGAAACGGGAATACTTGAATTAAAACTTCAACATATGATTTACATCATCATCCATAGCACAAAAAACTTAGCCTATCATGATTGAATTACAAAACACGTAATAAATTGAGAATTCATCACCTGGAAAATTTGATTGCCAGAAAAGTTTGAAGATTAATTTTGTCCCCTTGAATGTCTTCAATGAATTGCCCAAGACTCCCAACTTTTTCTTGCTTGAAATCTCAATAATCTTGTCCTAACAAATTAATTCTTTTGAAAATCTTGTGTTTTCCCTCTTTGTTTTCTCCCAAAAATTCCACTCTTCGTTTGCCCTTTGTTATCTTCTTTATAGCCTCCAAATTAGGGTTGAAAACATCTCCCAAAAATCCATAAAAACATGCTAGAAATAGAGTCATAGCCCAACTAAAATATTGTCTGTGGGACTGTTCACTCGAGTGGGTGCCCAGCCTGCTCAAAGGGACAACATCCAATTTTTTGGCTGATGGCAGTGCCAAAGAGTGCTCCGTTCGGTGACTATTTTCAAATAGCCATAACTTCTTATAGAAAACTTAAAATTGAGATCCGTAAAAAGTGTTGGACTCGTAATTCAATTATCTTTCCAATGGTATATCATTTTTCATGTGGATATTTTTGTATCAAGGTTTGTGCTCTAATATTTCCACATGCTTTGGTAGTTGGTTTCTCAATTTGCTTATTTGGCTTTTTGGTGTTTGTTCATTCACTTCAACTCTTCATTATCACTCTAAAGTACCTTAAACTTCTTGGTTTTATCTTCTTTCTCATTATCCAAAGTTTGGCTCTTGATATTTACTTCAAAATCTCATTTTCTTCTCATTTACTCATCAATTCACCAATGTGGAGGTTGATTTTGTGTAAAGTGACCAAATCTGTGTTGGTTGATTTTGTGTAAAGTGACTAGAAATGAGAAGACCGAAAATAGATGAAATGTAAGTCGAGACAAGTGTTGAACACTTTGTCCTTAAGTCGATTTTACCCCTCAACGGTGCCTACGGTTTATGGCAATCAACTCCCAAGATACAATGATTTCTACTTGAGTTTGTAGCACTTCAAAACACAAGCACAACAAACCAAAAATTGGTTTTGTACTCCAAACAATGAAATGAAATGAAAACCAGAATTTTTATGCAACAAATGCAATAAATTTGGTTCAAGGAATGAATATATGAGTTGGTTGTATTTGCATATCAATTCTCTGTCAAAAGGACATCCAAAAGGTCCTAAATATAGATGATGAAAGGTTGAAAACAAAATGGTGTGGAGCCAAATCGTACAACACTTCAAAATGACATGTCTGTTCGTGCATAAACCTATGCGATCGTATGGTTTTAATATGTTGCGATTGCAAGGTACATTTTTTAAGACAGAACTTAACCAATGCTAACTATGCGATCGCATGGTAGGACCAAAAAATATTCTTCTTAAAAATTCAGTCAGTTGCGATCGCATGATAAAATTCGCATGGTCAAAACTTGATCCAAATTTGTCCTTTTCTCATTCATTTGATATTGGTTTCGAGATGTCAAATATACCCTTCAACACATGTAGAGAAATTTGAATTTTCTTTCTGGGACGTTGCCCCCAAGCCCCTACGATGTCAAATATACCTTTCAACACATGCAGAGAAATTTGAATTCTCTTTCGGCAGGTCGATCTCTGTTTCGACGCCCCGAAGTGGCCAAGTGGTAAACTAAATTGCCTAAACGGATTGGGTCGAGTCTGAGTATTTTAGCCGAAGTTGACAAATACTTAGTCTCAATTTCTCGAATTCTTAAACCAATTTCCAACAAGTTGCTGGAGATAAGTGGTCGAGAGAATGAACAACAGATGGAGTTGTGATCGATATAGAGGAGGTGTGAGGAAGGGGTGGCATTGGTTCAGGCGGGGTAGATATATGGGATGTTAGAGATAGATGAACTGGAGGATCAAAATAGGAAGATGAGAGGATAATGAGCAGCTGGGAAGAGGTTATGATGGAGTGGGAAAAACTAATTTCAACAAATGTGACATGATGAAATATGTACATGCGGAGAGAAGTGGGATCAAATAATAGGTACGTACTTTGATCCACAGCATACCCAAGAGAAATACACAGAGTGGACTTTGGTTTTAATTTGGAAGAGGCATAAGGCATAAGTACTCAATGGAAGCAGATACGCCCGAAGGTACGAAGATGATAGTAATTAAGGGGGGAATAGAAGAGTGTTTGGTCAGGGGAAGAGAAATTCAACAAAGGGTAGGCAGCCTAATGATTAAATACACAACATTACGGAAGGCATGTGACCAAAAAATAGGAGAGGGAAATGCGTGATAAAGAAGAGTAATTCTGGTCTCAACTATGTGACGATGTCCGCGTTCAGCTGACCTATTATGTTATATGGTATAAGGTGGTGTCTTAAGATGAGTGATTCCAAATTTTTCAAAAATATTTTTGAGGGCACTGAATTTTCTCCCGCCATTGGAGTAGATTGAGACAATTTTGGCATTAAAGTAGGTTTCAACCTTAGCCTTATCTATAGGAAAAATGGTATGAACATTAAAGTTAAATTGTAATGGGTATAACAACATAAATTTTGTAAAATAATAGACTAAGATTAAATAATAACAAAAGACATAAATGTAGCAAACAAGACTGGGTCTCCAAACATCAATGTAGATGATGTCCATAGGGCCTCGACTTGTGACACTAGAGAGTCCAAATGATAACTGATGGCTCTTATTACAAGGACAGGACACCCAATTAAAATCTGGTAGAAATTTAGACAAATAGGGGTGCCCGAGACAAGCATGCCACATTATTGGAGAGAAGTTAGTCACACAAGCAATGGGAGGGGTGGGCAGCAGAGTGGATGAAGAAAGGTGGGAAACTTGCCATTCATAGAAGTCATTTATGTTCGGTCCCTAAAGTAGCTGAGCCCCCGTGCATATGTCTTTCACCAAAAAAAAAAAAAGGGAAAACTTCAATAGAGGTATTGTTAAATTTGTAGACTTTAGTTACAGAAATGATGTTCTTTTGCATGGAAGGAACAATAAAACATTAGATAAAATAAATTGGGGAGAGAGAGATTTTGAACCCATGTGGGAGATGGGAAGGACAGAGCCATCACTAAGGAATATTTCATCAGGGCCTCTGTAGTCTTGTGCAAGAGTGAGATCAGAGAAACGAGAGGTAACATGGTGAGATGCACCGGAGTCAAACCTGGTAGGCGAGGTGCTGGATATTGCCGTATGATTCATTGAAGGTCGGGATGGACGGAGATGGAGAAATAATTTGTAGCAGCTGCTGACGAGGTGATCAGGCTTGTTCCAAAATTGGCATATAGGTACGTCACCATATGGAGGACAAGTAGCATTAGGAGACAAGGCTGAAGAAGGTGGTGTTGGTAGAAGTCTGGGATCAGGAGAGGAAACATGCATACCATTGTGGCTAGAGGTGGGTTGGGCTCAGTAGTTGTAGCTACGAGAGTGAGATTGAAATAAAGTGTGTATAGTTAACTGGGAGAACAACAGCCATGGATAAATTATCAGCATCATGAATGTATGTTTCGTGATCGATAATTTTGTCATAAAACTCTTCGAAGGAGATGGCAGATTCATGGGTTCGCAGGGCAACAATCAATTCTTATTAGGCTGGACCAAGACCTCTAGCACAGTAAATGAGAAGATCTACATCACTGGAGGTACACCAAGGGTGCTAAGTTCATCTACAATGGTCTTTATCTTTAGTAAAAAAATCAACAACACTCTGAGTAACACGGGTCACTTGTGAGAGTTTATCCTTAAGATGGATAATATGTGACTGAGACCTTTTAGCAAAGATTCGATGGAGTAGGACCAGTCATCACGACTTGTAGTTGCAGAGGAAATAATAAAGATGATTAATTCCGATAAAAAAGTAAGAATAGAGTAAAGTACTAACTGGTCTTGGCGCATCCAAGGCATATATGCATGCTTGGGACATCATCAGTGGAAATTGATTTGGGTGGAATGGTAGAGGATCCATCGACAAAATGGAAGAGATTTAGTCCAAAGAGTAGGGAGGTAAATTGTGCTTTCCATGAACAATAGTTGGTAGATGTCAGCTTGAGAAGAATTTGAGATAATATGTTACAAGAGAGGATGGGGGAGAGCCGGCCGGTAGTTTGACCGTGGCAGCACTTGTGGCACATTTAGTAGACATAGGTATGCTGGATGTGTTATTTATAGAGATTTAGTGGAGATGACAAAGAGAGGATTTAAAATTGGGCTCGTGGGAGAAGAAGCTATGATACCATGTAAAGAGAGGATAAGATAGATAATGGGAGAAATAGATTGTGTTGCATTTCAATCACTGCAGTATATTTACTAGAGGTGGCAAATGGGCCAAAAGGGCCAACCCAGCCCAGAATCAAATGGGCTACACAAAAAGTTGGACTGGGCTGGCCTTAGCCCAGTTTTACTAGGGCCAATAATTTGTTGGGCCGGCCCAGCCCGGTTTGGGCTATCGGGCCAGTGGGCCAGCCCAGACTCATAATTTTACTTTTTTTTTTTTTTTTATATTTCAAAACAAAAAAAATAAAAAATAAAAATTTTGGGGGGAGGGGGGGTGTTCATCTTCTTCCCCACAACCCACACACCTACAGATTGGGGGAGACTATGGCATCAACCTTCAGTGAATCTAAATCCATGCTTCTGTAGCAACTCTACTCTAAACAATGCTACTAGGCTCTGCTATTTGTTTCTTTTTCATCTGGAATATTAAAAAATTTCAACCCTTCTTCCTTTAGTGAGAAAAACTTCATTTGATACTAGCAAGAAAATAATTTACCGCCGGTTTGGCCGCGAAAAGCATTAAAGAATGAAAAATTCCATTCCCCCCGCCGTTACAATCTCCAGTTCTTTTCTCCGAGGGTGTACCGCTGCACTGGAGGATCTCGGGTTCGATTGGGCCCAAATCATGAGACCCAAAGTCAATCACAACATAACTCCGGCATAGACAAACCACCGACATAATTCCGGCAAAAAGCACTAAAAAATATGAGATCCCGGCATAGACAAACCACCAAACCATTCCAAATTCAATTTCCACTCCCAGTATGCCACCGTTGATGCCGCTACCATTCCTGATCGCCACTTGAACCAGCGCAACCATATTTATCAGATGCATAATCTTTTTTTTTTCTTTTCACAATTTTGGAAACTCAGTTCCTCAACTTAGGAGAAGCCCAAGTTTTTAAGAAATTATGGGATTATTGGTTGAGAGAGAGAGAGAGAGACGACTCTTGGGATTATGGGATTATTGCTTGATTCCTTCCACTGAAACTTGCTTCCACTGATTTTTTAATTTGATTATTTACCGGGCCAGGCCAAATTAATTGGGCCAGCCCAGGTGGGCTAAATTGGCCCGGATGGGCTAAATTTACCGAGCCAAGTAGGCCCGATTTTATTGGGTTGGATTTTTAATGGGCTGGCCAGGCCCAGACTCCGGGTTACTATGGGCTCGCCCGCTGGGCCAGCCCATTTTGCCACCTATAATATTTACAGTACATTTATACACAACTTGATACAAGATAATGATACAAGATAACGATACAGGATAAATGAGAATAATAATGTAAGATTTAAATCAATGGAATTGGTTTTGCTTCCAACAAATTTGTGGATGAAGTTGAACACATCTTGGTTTCTTGTGATTCAACCTTATCCCTAACAATCAGCACGCTCACTCAAAGTAGGTGCACAAAAATCGCATAATGTGGACGGCTTGTGTAGCTATGATCAAATGTTGATATCTCATGATCCATGGACCGATCGTTGTGAAATTTAGATAGAAAGTTCAAAACTCATTTTTATTGAAATCCAACGGTTACGATCAAGATCTAATGCTTTATTAGTGAGAAATCACTATGTGAAGAGCAAATTTAAAATTGGTAATTGACTGCAAAAAATACAATAAGATCTAAAAACATCTTTCATCCAATTTCTATGTTTCAAATCCAAGTACATATGGAGATGAAGCAATTGAGTTAACAAAGTGATATTTATTTTCTATTCATGAACAGTTGTTAGTATGCTATCGTATTTGATTATACTTTTTTCTGTATTAATAAATGTTAGACAAATATTGTTTGATTATTGTTAATTATTACATATCAATATTTTAGAATAATATTGTGTTATTATTTCTGAAGAAATATGAATTTTTACAAATCAATATTCCAGAAGTTCGAAGAAGCACAACCCAATAGTGATGGCAATGGGACAGATCGGGGCAGATCGGCCTGATTCATATCCGCCCCGCAAATTTGTAGGAGATCCAAATATGCGGATTGATCCGCTATTTTTCGGGATAGATCGGATACGGATCGGGGTGGATCAGATCTGTGATCCGTATACTGATCCGTTTTTTTTTATAAATACGGCATCTGCCCCAAGATGAGTTTTCATATTCCACTATTCTACCTTACACCACATTTTCAATTGCATAACTGATATAGAATGCTCATCTGAACCAAAGTGACTTACTAAGAATATAAATGAACAATTAACACTATCAATTCATACAGCTAGGAGCAAAGAATTAGAGTTTCTTTGATGCAAACCTTTCCAGCAATATCAGGGACAGATCCATGTACAGCCTCAGCAAGAACAATGCCTCCTTCACCAAAATTGCAGCCGTATACAGGACAAAGTCAAGTAAGAATATTTAATGTAAGTGACCTTTAAAAGACCAATAGGTTGGACGTACCTCGGTGTTAAGCCCAAGCCTCCAATCAAACTAGCACAAAAGGTCACTAATGATATCACCGTAAGAGTTGGGAGCTGGAGATAATGAATAATGAGCGAAGGGCCGCGGCGAAACAGGCGGCGAGGAACTGGAAGTGGAAGGAAGAGAATAACATTAGGTTTACTCTTTACTGGTTTAGGTTATGTATAGGAAATTAGGAATTAGGAAATTGCAATTTCAGTCTCAGCCCAAATCTTTGATCGTTATATAATTTAATCATTTTTTAAACAGATCGGGGCGGATTGAGGCAACCACGATACGATCCGCCCCGAGATCTGCAATTGATCACTACTATCTGTCCCGATCTGCCCCGTCGATCTGCGGATCAGGTATTTTTCGCTCCACTCGGATCGGGTATCCATCGGGTTCGGAGCTTATCGAATATTTTTGCCATCCCTACAACCCAAGTACATAAATATTCTAGAAGAATATCTCATGAAGAAGCACAACTTAATTAAATGAATATTATATAATTGCTCTTGAAGAAACATAAATTTATACATATCAATATTCTAGAAAAAAATTGTGGTGTTGCTCTTAAAGAAGCACAACTTTATAATATCAGAATACTAATGTTGTGTAATATTAGAGTATTAATATTCTCAAAGAAGTACAGCTTCAACATTTCAATATTTCAGATATGATCATTCTCAAAGAATATCATATCACATAATCTTATAAAAAGATGTGATTTATACGTTAATTTTATGAAATTTAGTTCAATTCAACATTCTTGTCAAGCAATAAACTTTATTTCTAGGGTATCGTATCTTTTTTTGTTTATTTCATTAATGATTTAGTTTATTTAATCAATTTACTTATCAACAATTAAGTCAAGAATTTAGTTGTTGAATTGTTTGTTTTAGAGAAATGATGGACTTGCTATAGGTTTATGTGAGGTGAAGTTTGAAAGCATTTTTTTTAAGCATTTTTTTAATGGAAAATCCAAGTCGTAGAATTTTTTAGTTTCTATGCAACTTAAATGATAGAGAACACATGATCTTATCACATTGCTTGCCACGTTAGATTTTTACTCTCTTTTCCCTTACCAGGTTGTATAGTATGGACCATTGAAAATCCTGGTATATTCTTTTGTTTACGTTCTCTTTACTTGTTGGTTCGAGAATTTCTTTCCTTTCTCTTCGAACTCTAAATTTTGAAAGTCATTTCCATAGGTAAAGGCTAACACATAGTGTTTGGTCCTTAAAACCTGTTGCACTAACATGGACCTCACAAGGCATTGCCTTTTGAAATTTGTGTTATATCTCTACAGAACAATGATGTGTATCTATATTTTGTCTCAAAAAAATTAGATATAAACCTTTGTTTCCCAAATAAATGAAAAATATATATTTGCTACATTGTATTAAATTAGAAGTTAAATAACTCAAAATTTTGTTGATTGTCAATGCCGGTTAGACCATTCCGAATCAATATGATGCAAATAATTAATGATAATATCTATTAAAAAATAAAAGATTTTTTAATGTAATGAATTCTTACATGTTGCTTGTTCTTATTGTATGTAAACCATTAGGCCTCCACTAGCTAAATTCGGGACTAAATTCTCTATACTTCAAAAAATTATTTAGGGTGATGTATAGAGTCCCGTTATCCTCTATGTTGACCATCTAGATATTATTTATATCTAATATATATATTTATTAGATAATTGCATGGTGTTATTATATATTTGCAACTTGAAATTTGTTTGATTATTTGCTCAAATTTTAAGTTATTATACAATCAAGACAACGTGTCTTGTTAATGATAGTGAGCCTAAATCTCGAACTTATAATAAATGTTAATTGGGAAGAAGATAAATGATTTAACACTAATGTTTGTTAAACGCCTCTAAAATATTACTAGTGAGAACAAAGTGCTCCTCATTTTTGTCTAGAGAATGTTATTTTTATGCAGTAACATTTATATGCATCAGGCCAACATCAAAGTTATCTCCATTATCTTGGCTTATGGTCAAAGTCTAATATTATCAATTTAATGATTTTTGACAGTGTAATATATGTATAATCAGTCTACCATAATGTACTGAGATGGACAGTAAAGAATGCTGAGAATACTTATTTAGTTTGAACCGTTATAAATATCTTAAATCTCAATAGGTGATATTTTATAACACGAGTTGCTGATTATCATTTTGATAAGACATTCTTCTCAATATTAGGGGGATAAATTAAGTAGTTGGAAAGAATACATGAAAATTCATCATATTATGTTTTATAGATCTTTGCACAAAACGATACGAACCACATGTTCAAAAAATAATTCACTTGCAAATTATAATACATTTACTGACCAAAGATTAACCAAATCTCATATATCAGCTCTAAATACTCCAACTCGAATTGATGTCCTGGAAGAACAGTCTATTAATATTATATTTGGTGAAATAGCATGTCTAAAGTGTGGTGACATTTGATTCCAAAACAAAAAAAAAAAAAATCAAAAGAAAAATAGAGCAAATAGTAAAGATGGTCCTCTTAAGGAGGTGCATACTATTGAAGAATATGTAGACATAACTAATTGTAAAACCCTAGAAGAGGTTTAGCTGGCTAAAATATTGAAAATGAAGAGATCTCGATAACTTATGTCATTATGAAAAAAGAAATAGAATCGAAAATAAATAATTGTCAACAACGTATTTATAATACAATAGAAAGCTCAATATTGTGAACGAAAGTGGAAATGTTGAATCAAAATCCTTCAAAGAATGTCGACGTAGAAATAATTGGCCAAAATAAAAAGAAGCAACCAATGCAAAATTGAACTTACTAAAAATCTGATGTTTTTGGACCTACAGATCAAACACTTAAAAGTGTAAAGCCAATAGTACTTATGCAAAAAAAAAAAAAAATTAAACAAAATGAAGTCGTGAGATATAATACACGACTTTCAAGATAATGAATTTCTCAAATACTTATATAAACAGATAATTCTCGTTACGTGTATGCAATCACAAGTCGATATTTTTTTAGCCTGTTAATACATGAAACTTGATATACGTCTAATGAATATAGTTATAACTAACTTATTTGACATGACAAATAATACTATGTATATAAATTTCTAAATGATTTAATATGCCTGAAGCATACAATTCAACTTTTCAAAAAACTTAATGGATCAAAATATAGATCTCAAGTGATATTATTATGAGTGAGAGTAAATACACGTTATACTCATTTCCTTGACCGATGTTTTGATCCATTGGGTTTTTCTAGCATTGTTTTTAATGAGACAATTTTCATAGCATATCAAAAATAAATAATGTACTCTTTTTTAATTCTCTAGGTTTTCTCCACATGGTTTTTCTAGTAAGGGTTTAACATTACATATTCTTTGTATAAAGAACACCATCGGGAGTGTAATTGATGAGCGCAATTTTAGTATACATGTTACTCGCTTATCTTATTTTGTTAGTAATTATTCATTGATAAAAATACTAATTAATATCTTATTTGGATCAGGACAAATTGTGAACAACTATGAAGATTTGGGGACCAAGATAGAAGTTTTTGAAAGTATTGAACCAAACTTAAAGCTTTGGAGTAAAAAGAACTAAAGTTGTAAATAAAACTTGAAGTGGGGATCAAATTGTAAAACTATTGAAACTTTGAGGATCTACCGTGCAAAATTGGGGTTGGAACCAAAATTTGGCAAATTGGTTACTGTTTGCCGCGGTCAACCATAGTTTGACTGCAGCAAAGGAAAAAAAGAACTACCACGACAAGCAAATCGCAGCCCGTCTGGATATTTTTTGACTTATTTTTAACTCTAAGTCGAGATCTTTTCCGTCTTTTTACGTATACGAGTTTCAAGATTGATAAAATACTATATAAAGCTGGAATTTGGGTCGAATTGAGGGAGGACAGCGACGAGAAATAAGAGAGAAGAATCACGTGGCGAATAAGACTTTTGGAAGATTTATTCTCCTTTAATCCATGCCGAGTTCTATGATATCTTTTGTCTTTAATTTAATTATGTCCTTCAAATTTTCTTGAGCCAATATAGACGATGAAACATTGTTTAAACGAAGTAATTATCTTGTTATCCTTTTAATTCTATTTTCGAGCTTTAACTTTCATGGTTCGTTCTTCTAGGATTAATTAAATAAAATCTATATCATCTTAAATATCACGTATTCTTGATATTTAAAAATTAATTTAATTAATTCATACTTGGATATTGAACTTGTTCTATTAATTTCTTTTGATTTTTCGTTATCTTGTTATCGATTTGGGATACATAGAATGCTTAGAATGCGAAACCTTTGATTCTTTGTTTTCGTCTAATTGAGTTTGATACAAGAAACACTTAAGTAATTTAAGATTGAAGCAAAAGGGGGGCCGATATTGGATTTTCTTCTTTTGGATTTAATTGATAAATACATTAAGACGACAATAGATTGATTTCGAGTGTCATTTGTTTTTTAGAATTAATCAATAATTGATAATTTCTAAGTTAAACAATGGTGGATTCTGAAACTTTGGTACTTTAAACAACTTGAACCTTTAACTTAACTTTTTAGCATAGTCAATTAATCTTTAAGATAAATTCTTTCAACCAAACTCCTTTCGACTCAACTAGCTTAGAATAATTGTTAATTTGGATAGAATTAGACTTTATTCATTATAGTCTCTGTGAGAACGACCTCGTTACTATTTTTCTATATTCCAATAGATTCGCGTTGACCGTGGTAAACAGTAACCAATTTGCCAAATATTGGTTCGAATCCCAATTTTGTACAGTTGGTCCTCAAAGTTTCCATCTTGGTCCCCAAATCTTCATAGTTGTTTACAATTTGGTCCCCACTTTAAGTTTTATTTGTAGGTTTAGTCCTTTTTACTCCAAAGCTTTAAGTTTGGTCCCATACTTTAAAAAACTTCTATTTTGGTCCCCAAATCTTCATAGTTGTTTACAATTTGTCCTAATCCAAATAAGCATTATTTAGTACTTTTACCAATGAATAATTACTAACAAAATAAGATAAGTTGGTAACATATATACTAAAATTGCACTCATCAATAATAAATATTATAATTATAGACGTCCATATACATTTTCTCTCAACATAACTCTATAGCTATACTTTCGTGCGTTACAAATTGTATATGAGACCTCTGAGTGGAGAAAAAATAATATATGCTTTTAATTTAATTGCATTAGATAATCATGATGAATACAATCAACTAGTGATAGTGTATGAAGATGATATTGTTTGGAAACTTTAACAAGACAACAATATGGAACACATTTCACTAGAATTATTTTATACAAGTTTTAGAAAGATGATGGAATTGAAGACATTGACGCACGAGATATATATGACTCCATACAAGGATTTTCATTGATTGAAATCAGGAGAAGTAGCTCTATTCATTTTTACTTTGCTTAAGTTTTGTCTCATTAAATTTTTCTAACAAGATTTTAACAATGCATCATTTGATTACTCCAATTTTTTGTAATTAATTGCAGTCTTTTTTCTTAAGAATGCTATTTTTCCCACTGAAATTTTACCAAATAAGATTTTAAACGAGACAGTTATTGAGTAAATAGTCATTTAAAGAGTAGCGTTGTAAACTAATAGTCCTAGTTATTCTAGAAATCTCTAACTTGATGAAATTGTAATTCTAATAGGAATATATATATATATATATATATATATATATATATATATATATATATATATATATATATATATATATATATACTAGTTATATATACGTGCTATGCACGTAAGTTGTCCGTGATAATCTACTAATTAAAAGTGATTGTGTTAATATAATTTTGATAGAATTTAAATATTTTTGTGTACTTGTCAAATAATGAACTCATTAATTTTTGTAAAGTTGTGTTGTTCCAATGGTGGGATTTTATTTCTAATTGTCCCATGCCTTTGCTAAGTTAAAAAATTCTAACTCTTTGTTTAATAATCTAATAAGCTTAATAATCAGTTCTCCAGAAGCAGCGACAAAAAATAATACAACTCTTAGCATTTTCAGTGAATCATCTTAGATATGCACGCATGAACTCTCAAAGCTGCACAAAAATCCTCCCTTTTTCCTTGTGAATAATTTTAAATATTAAAATCTAACATGCTTCCAAATATTACAAGATATTCAATTTTCTGATCTAATGTCATCTAAGGTGCAAATCACCATTGTAATCAAAATTAGATTGTTCTAATCCAATGTGTTCACAGAGAGAAAAATATATCCTTCCACATAAATATCCAAACATGTGCTTCACTGAACTTTATGTCTGGGCAAGATAATAGCTCTGAGATATCATGTTCTCAAAACACCAGATATATGCTGCATGATAATCGGGAGGTAATTAATCCCTCCAACTTTATTAATATTTAGATGGTCAAGCCGGCGAAGAATCATTATTTCTTGAGCCATGAAACAAACACTCTCTGGCTCAAAATTGTCAAATCGTACCTTCTTCAAAGCAACTATTTTCCCACTTTCTAAGTCACACGCTTGGAACACAGTGCTATATGTACCCTAACCAATATGCTCAAATGACGAAACCAAATAACATTGACGTGTTTAACAGTTGACAAGAAAATCGTAACAATGAGAAATTTGAGGAGGTTCTGTAACAAAAATGGTGCATACGGAAAGGTTTACATAAGAGAATTGTTCATGGAAACTTTTCTGCATACCATATCACATAAAAGCAGTTGGTTATATAGAACAACCAAAATTCAAGCAGAAAACATAAAAGCTAATACTTGAAATCCGAGGATACTAATGGATACATTACATAAATAGAAAATAAAGAAAGTGAGTTAACATGCTTCAAAGATCAAATTAGCACAAAATATTAGTATGTACGACAAATATTTCTCTTGCTTCCAGCTTCGATTCTGTATTACCTTTGCATTAATGACAACCATATCAAAATATTGGAAAGTTCAATCTGTAAGTACTTATCAGAGAGTATCTACTGATTATTAAGCTGATTAGATTATTAAACAAAGAATCACATCTTAAAATACCTTTTCAAAGAACGAACACAAAAAGTGAAGTATCAAGTATGATAATCAAGTAGGAAAGAATTGCATATTAGGTACACAAAGAAGACATTATCATGGACCTACTTGATGTGCCCTCTTTCTGACCACTGTCATATACCCAGTTCACTTTGATAGGCTGCCCAAACCTGGAAATCACATAATAAGATATTTATCTACATAACATTAGAAAATGAATCTAAGAGAGATGCTATATAGAGCTTCCTGTTAGCCATAAGAAAAGGAAGAAGGCTTCTCACTTACAAATGCCTTTCATTATCTATGTTCATGGTTTCAACCAAAATGATGTTGCACGTGTGGTTGTCAAAATCATGGGAGTCGATCAAAATTTCTAGCCAGAAAAATTCAATCACGGCCGACTTGAAAAGAGATTAGAATGCAAAACCTCCTAATGGATCTGGTTTCAAATTTCACAAGGTAAGATAACCATCATTAAAGGCCCTAGGATATGCATATCTAACATAAAAAAACAAATGATAAAAACAATAAATCTCACATAAATGGCAACTGAACAAGAACTGGAACCCATATAAATCTTCTTACACCGCGTCTCGCAAAGATAAAACACCCTAGCATTTTTAAAATATGATCATATACATGAATTTAAAGTTGCATAAAATTCTAATTTTTGTTTACACCTACTCTAATCAAATTTTAATTTATAACATTATTAGTAAGAATGTTATAATTAAAAGTTATAAAAAATAAAATATGTTGTTGATTTTTTTCATTGAAAAAAAATTAGAAATGTAAAAGATCACCATAAAAAAAAAAAAAAAAAAAAAATTTGCATGAATAGTAACTTTTTCGAGTTACTATTCATCTCAAAAAAGTTTGTCGAGTAGAATAGTAACTCGACAAAAATTTTCGAGTTAAATAGTAACTCGAAAAATTTGCTGTTCAGAAATTTATTTATTTTTTTTGTTTTTTTTTTTTTTGTATGTGGACTTTTTCATTTTGAATAATTAGTGACCATTTATATATTTTAATAATTAGACACATGAAATTAAAATTTCGTGTATTCGCTACATACATGAATTATTTAAAGAAATAAATGTTGTAATTGATAGATACTAAGATACATGTATCGAGATAAATGTGTTCATTGAAAATTCTATAATAAGCCATGTAACGTTCACATAAAATTAAGTGATTTAATTAACTCGCTACATGAATTATTTAAGTAGATGAATGTAGTAATTGATAGATGCATATATTGGAATAAATATATTCATTGAACATCCTATAAAAAGGCACACAATCTGACAATGCTACACATTTTGTAAGAGGAGTCAATCCAAGAATAAAGTTTGCCTTGAATTGTTTTTGCCATTTTAAAGTAAATCTCAAATTTTCTATAAATTGACATTCTTTCGAAATTATCGAATATTAAATAAAAATTGAAAAAATATACAGGGAAAGAGGGTCATAATATAATTAATTTTTGTTTATACCTACTCTAATCAAATTTTAATTTATAATATTATTAGTAAGAATGTTATAATTAAAAGTTATAAAAAATAAAATATGTTGTTGATTTTTTTCATTGAAAAAAAAAATTAAAAATGTAAAAGCTCACCATTAAAACAAAAAAAAAAAAAAAAAAAAAAATTGCACGAACAGTAACTTTTTCGAGTTACTATTCACCTCGAAAAAGTTTGTCGAGTTGAATAGTAACTCGACAAACTTTTTCGAGTTAAATAGTAACTCGAAAAATTTACTGTTCACAATTTTTTTTTTTTTTTTTTTGTATGTGGACTTTTTCATTTTGAATAATTAGTGACCATTTATATATTTTAATAATTAGACACATGAAATTAAAATTTCATATACTCGATACATACATGAATTATTTAAAGAGATAAATGTTGTAATTGATATATACTAAGATACATGTATCGAGATAAATGTGTTCATTAAAAATTCTATAATAAGCCATATAACATTCACATAAAATTAAGTGATTTAATGAACTCTTTACATGAATTATTTAAGTAGATGAATGTAGTAATTGATAGATGCATATATTGGAATAAACATATTCATTGAACATTCTATAAAAAGGCACACAATCTGACAATGCTACATATTTTGTAAGAGGAGTCAATCCAAGAATAAAGTTTGCCTTGAATTGTTTTTGCCATTTTAAAGTAAATCTTAAATTTTCTATAAATTGACATTCTTCCGAAATTATCGAATATTAAATAAAAAGTGAAAAAATATACAGGGAAAGAGGGTCATAATATAATTAATTTTTGTTTACACCTACTCTAATCAAATTTTAATTTATAACATTATTAGTAAGAATGTTATAATTAAAAGTTATAAAAAATAAAATATGTTGTTGATTTTTTTCATTGAAAAAAAAAATTAGAAATGTAAAAGCTCACCATTAATAAAAAAAAAAATATATATATATATATATATATATATATATATATATATATATATATATATATATATATATATTTGCATGAACAGTAACTTTTTCGAGTTACTATTCACCTCGAAAAAGTTTGTCGAGTTGAATAGTAACTCGACAAACTTTTTCGAGTTAAATAGTAACTCGAAAAAGTTACTGTTCACAATTTTTTTTTTTGTATGTGGACTTTTTCATTTTGAATAATTAGTGACTATTCATATATTTTAATAATTAGACACATGAAATTAAAATTTCATATACTCGCTACATATATGAATTATTTAAAGAGATAAATGTTGTAATTGATATATACTAAGATACATGTATCGAGATAAATGTGTTCATTGAAAATTTTACAATAAGCCATGTAACATTCACATAAAATTAAGTGATTTAATGAACTCGCTACATGAATTATTTAAGTAGATGAATGTAGTAATTGATAGATGCATATATTGGAATAAACATATTCATTGAACATCCTATAAAAAATCACACAATCTAACAATGCTACATATTTTGTAAGAGGAGTCAATCCAAGAATAAAGTTTGCCTTGAATTGTTTTTGCCATTTTAAAGTAAATCTCAAATTTTCTATAAATTGACATTCTTCCGAAATTATCGAATATTAAATAAAAAGTGAAAAAATATACAGGGAAAGAGGGTCATAATATAATTAATTTTTGTTTAAACCTACTCTAATCAAAATTTAATTTATAACATTATTAGTGAGAATGTTATAATTAAAAGTTATAAAAAATAAAATATGCTGTTGATTTTTTTCATTGAAAAAAAAATTAGAAATGTAAAAGCTCACCATAAAATAAAAATAAAAATAAAAAATTGCATGAACAGTAACTTTTTCGAGTTACTATTCATCTCGAAAAAGTTTGTCGAGTTGAATAGTAACTCGACAAACTTTTTCGAGGTAAATAGTAACTCGAAAAAGTTACTGTTCACAATTTTTTTTTTTTTTTTTTTTTTTGTATGTGGACTTTTTTTAATTTTGAATAATTAGACACATGAAATTAAAATTTCGTGTACTCACTACATACATGAATTATTTAAAGAGATAAATGTTGTAATTGATAGATACTAAGATACATGTATCGAGATAAATGTGTTCATTGAAAATTCTATAATAAGCCATGTAACGATCACATAAAATTAAGTGATTTAATGAACTCGCTACATGAATTATTTAAGTAGATGAATGTAGTAATTGATAGATGCATATATTGGAATAAACATATTCATTGAACATCCTATAAAAAATCACACAATCTAACAATGCTACATATTTTGTAAGAGGAGTCAATCCAAGAATAAAGTTTGCCTTGAATTGTTTTTGCCATTTTAAAGTAAATCTCAAATTTTCTATAAATTGACATTCTTCCGAAATTATCGAATATTAAATAAAAAGTGAAAAAATATACAGGGAAAGAGGGTCATAATATAATTAATTTTTGTTTAAACCTACTCTAATCAAAATTTAATTTATAACATTATTAGTGAGAATGTTATAATTAAAAGTTATAAAAAATAAAATATGCTGTTGATTTTTTTCATTGAAAAAAAAATTAGAAATGTAAAAGCTCACCATAAAATAAAAATAAAAATAAAAAATTGCATGAACAGTAACTTTTTCGAGTTACTATTCATCTCGAAAAAGTTTGTCGAGTTGAATAGTAACTCGACAAACTTTTTCGAGGTAAATAGTAACTCGAAAAAGTTACTGTTCACAATTTTTTTTTTTTTTTTTTTTGTATGTGGACTTTTTTTAATTTTGAATAATTAGACACATGAAATTAAAATTTCGTGTACTCACTACATACATGAATTATTTAAAGAGATAAATGTTGTAATTGATAGATACTAAGATACATGTATCGAGATAAATGTGTTCATTGAAAATTCTATAATAAGCCATGTAACGATCACATAAAATTAAGTGATTTAATGAACTCGCTACATGAATTATTTAAGTAGATGAATGTAGTAATTGATAGATGCATATATTGGAATAAACATATTAATTGAACATCGTATAAAAAGGCACACAATCTGACAATGATACACATTTTGTAAGAGGAGTCAATCCAAGAATAAAGTTTATCTTGAATTGTTTTTGCCATTTTAAAGTAAGTGGGGTGTCCTCAATTCAGATTTAAATGAATTTGAAAAATTCACATAAATTTAGGTGTCCTCAACTCAGATTTTAATAGAATTCATTGAAATTTAGGTGTCCCCAACTCAGATTTAAATAGATTCTTTAGAAATCTAGGTGTCCTCAATAACTAGTGAATTTCTAAAGATTTTATTAATTAATAGATTTTGACAGATTTCAATAGATTTGAAACTATAATTATAACTACTAAAAATTCTAACAATTCTTGTTCCAAACCTTAAAATTTCAATTGATTTCTCTCTCTCTCTCTCTCTCTCTCTCTATATATATATATATATATATATATATATATATCTCTCTCTAACATCTCACTTTTCACATACGATTTTACTGAAACTATTTTGTATCAATTGACTTTTTTTCTTTCTTTCTCTCACAAACCTCTCACCTTTCACATAAAATTTTACTCAAACTCTTTTATACCAATTTGTAATTATTCACGTCTTTATTCCGTTTTTCTCAAAACGATGCCCATATTTCCAACTTCATGAATTTTTTATTTAAAATGATAAAGTTAGGAATTTCTTTTAACGTACGATAATGTTATAAATTTTATTTTTTCATCATAATGTTATTTTTTTTAGTGATTTAGTCAGACATTATACTATTTTCTTAGCTTTTTAAAAATAATAATAATAATCTGTTTATGCACAATGAGTGGTTATGATTAAAAAAAATCACAAATACGAACTCTATTAACCTCTATAATTTAGAATTCTTTAAAAGTTAAAACGTTTCGATACTCATTTTTAATATTTAAAATGTAAATTATATGTATCAATATATCATGAATTAATTGTCTTTTTTTTTTTTGCTATTAGTTTATTTTTAAAAAATAAAAAAATAAATTGTGCTTTTATGGTGAGTTTACTTGTCAACATTATTTTTAGAGCAAGTTTCTCGTCAAGACATAATTTGGTTTTTTAAAAAAAAAAAAAAGACTTGAAATCTAATGATGAAATTTTAAAATTTTTTCAAAATTTACAGTTGACACAATTGAGGAGATGAAAATATAAATTTTAATAAAAAGACCACAAATTCAATGAAATCCATGAGAATCTATTAAAATCTATGATATAGAAATCTATTAAAATCTTATCAAATATGTCAAATTCTATTAAATTCTATGAAATTTATAAAAAATTATAAATATTAAGAAATCTATTAAAATCTTAGTTGAGGACACCCCTATAAATCTCCAATTTTCTATAAATTGACATTCTTCCGAAATTATCGAATATTAAATAAAAAGTGAAAAAATATACAGGAAAAGAGGGTCATAATATAATTAATTTTTGTTTACTGTACTCCAATCAAATTTTAATTTATAACATTATTAGTAAGAATGTTATAATTAAAAGTTATAAAAAATAAAATATGTTGTTGAATTTTTTCATTGAAAAAAAAAATTAGAAATGTAACCATTAAAAAAAAAGAAAAAAAAAATTTGCATGAACAGTAACTTTTTCGAGTTACTATTCACCTCGAAAAAGTTTGTCGAGTTGAATAGTAACTCGACAAACTTTTTCGAATTTAAAAAAAAAAAAAAAATATATATATATATATATATATATATATATATATATATATATATATATATATATATATATATATATTTTTTTTTTTTTTTAAATTTGTCGAGTTACTCGAAAAAAAATAAAAAAAATTTTTTTTTTAAATTTTGTCGAGTTACTTTAATTTAAAAAGAAAAAAAAAATTTTTTTTAAAAATTTGTCGAGTTACTCGATAAAAAAATAAAAAATTTTTTTTTTATTTTGTCGAGTTATTCGAATTTAAAAAAAAATAAAAAATATATATATTTTTTAAATTTCTCGAGTTACTCGACAAAAAAATAATTTTTTTTTTTAAATTTGTAGAGTTACCGACAAAAAAATTAAAAAAAAAATTTTTTTTTTTAAAATTTGTCGAGTTACTCGACAAAAAAATAAAATAAAATTTTTTTTTTTGTTAAATTTCTCGAGTTACTCGACCAAAAAAAAATAAAAAATTTTTTTCTTTTTAATTTCTCGAGTTACTCGACAAAAAAATAAATTTTTTTTTTTTTTTAAAATTTCTCGAGTTACTCGACAAAAAAATAAAAAAATAATTTTTTTTTAAAAATGTAGCCCAATTTGATTTTGACATTTTTTCATTTTTTAAATTTGCACTTTTGGTCCAAACCTTTCAAATTTATAACTAATCTACCTCAATTTTTTTTTGGACATTGGCCATCCAACTTTCACCCTTTTGTCCTACATATTTACATTAAATTTTTATAAAATCAGCTTTTGTTCACTTTGCAATTTTTTTTTTTTTTTTAGATTTGGTTTTGGTTTTGTCGAGTAACTCTAAAAAAAATACAATAATGAAAAAAATACAAAAATTTGTCAGATAACTCGAGTTTTTTTTTTTTTTTTTTTTAATTTCGATTTTAATTCAGTTTATCTTTTGAATTGTAAGGTAAATTGTTTATATTTTTCAAATTTTTTTTTATATATTATTCTAAATAAAGTCAGCATAAAAAAACCAATAAAATAAAATAACATTACAAATGAAGTCCTGCAACTTTTAATCTTGACGAATGTGTGTGAATAGTAAAAGAAAAAAATTAATAGCATTTATTTAGAATAATTTGTAGATTTAAAAGGTAAAATAAAAACAAATAGTAAAACATTGAATAAAAATTAGGTGTAAAAGAAAAAAAAATAAGAAAAATAAATTAAAAGAAAAAATTTGTTGTCAAAATGGACTAATTTGCACACCCTACAATAAATGAATACAAAATCAAAAATTAAAAAAGTAAAAAGTACCATTAAAAAAAAAAAAAAAAACAACTAACAAAAGTGAAATTGGGCCAAAGCCCATTTTCAATGACTTCATTGTTAGTGTTGTCGAGCAACTCGACAACACTAACACAAAAAAAATAAAAAATAAATTCTAATGGCTTAGTGTTGTCGAGATGCTCGACAACACTAACAAAAAAAAAAAAAATTCAAGCGGCCAAATATTGTCGAGTTGCTAGACAACATTAACAAAAATTCAGACATATAAAACGATTTCCGAAAAATATGAAATTTTCAGGGAACATAGAATACTCATGTAGCTACCACATATCAAAATATGATAGTCCAACGGCATGTTTCGACTTACTAAAATGCTAATCGAAACATCTTAGTTAGTTTTTCGGATTCATGCTGTCACAGTTTACAAAATTGTCCATAAATTGAGTTATATAACATGAAATTATGTAAAACCAAATTGTCCATAAATTGAGTTATATAACATGACTTTTATATAATTTTTTTAATTTTAAGTCTTAAATCCAATTTGACAATTTTTTTAACTTTTTTTTTGTGTCGAGTTACTCGATAAAGGGAAAAAAATTTAATTTTTTTGGTCGAATAACTCAACTAAGGGAAAAAAAATTAATTTTTTTATTTTTTGGTCGAGTAATTCGACAAAGGTTAAAAAAAATAAAAATGCCCGACAATGCCCAATTATTTTATTTAATTTTTTTTTTTTGTCGACTTTTTCCAATTTTTTTCCTCCCTATTCTAGTAGGATGTTTCGGTAAGCATTTTAGTAGGCTGAAACATACCGTTGGAGTATCAAATTTTGATATGTGGTAGCTACATGAGTATTCTATGTTCCCTGAAAATTTCGTATTTTTCGGTGATCGTTAACTCGAGAAAGCCCACAAAAAAATTATATATTTTTTTTTAACACTTTGTCGAGTAACTCGACAAAGTGGTAAAGTTGGAAATATTTTTATTTTTTTATTTTTTTATTTTGGCTTACTCGACAAAGTGGGAAATAGTTTGAATTTTTTTTTTTTATTTACTTCCTCTACAAAGTCTTTGAAATAAATTTTTTTTTTTATTATTTTGTATGGGCTTTTAGCTCAATTGTTTTTGTGATAAAAAAATTATTTGACATAGAAAACGATCACTGAACAATACGAAATTTTCAGGGGACATATAATACTCAGGTAGCTACCACATATTCAAAATTGGTAGTCCGACGGCATGTTTAGGCATACTAAAATGCTCACCGAAACCTCCTAGGCAGTTTTTTGAATTCATGCCGTCGACAGTTTACAAAATTGTCCATAAATTGAGTTATATAACATGAAATTATGTAAAACCAAAGCCAATGGTTAGGCAACCCATAGGGCTATCGTCTCCAGCTGGAATTATGTAAAAATACTTAATATATAAGGTGCAGTAAATTTTTGAGTTGGACAACAAAAACTGCATCTTAGAAAAACATGAAGTTTAGCAAAACCTTTCAAGTTCACATCGTTAACGTGTAACCAAAACATGGGAATCCACTAAAACTACCACAAAACCAAGGTCCACAAAAGTTTAAGAAGATATTTACACTACTTAAAGTTTTTTGATTGGTTTATAATATCGATTCCGTCACGCCGACGGCATAAATCCGAAAAACAGCCTATGAGGTTTCGCGATGAGTATTTTAGTATGCCTAAACATGCCGTCGGACTACCAATTTTTGATATGTGGTAGCTACCTGAGTATTCTATGTCCCCTGAAAATTTCGTATTGTTCGGTGATCGTTTTCTATATAAAAGAATTTTTTGTTACTCCATGACCAGGTGAATAAAACTTTCAAAATAAGGTCAGTGTTACTAAAATTTCTTCACCCGGTCATGGAGTAACAAAAATTTGTTTGACATAGAAAACGATAACCGAAAAATATGAAATTTTCAGGGAACATAGAATACTCATTTAGCTAACACATATAAAAAATTGATAGTCCGACGGCATGTTTCGGCTGACTAAAATGCTCACCGTAACACCGTAGGCAGTTTCTCGAATTCATACGGTCGCAGTTTACAAAATTGTCCATAACTTGAGTTATATACCATAAATTTATGTGAAACCAAAGCCAATGGTTAGGTAACCCATAGAACTATCGTTTCCAACTGGAATTATGTAAAAATACCTAATATATAAGGTGCAGCATATTTTTGAGTTGGTCAACAGAAAGTGCAGTTTGGAGAAACAATTCACCCAATCATGGAGCAAAAAAATTTATTTGACATAGAAAACGATCACCGAACAATATGAAATTTTCAAGGAACGTAGAATACCCATGTAGCTACCACATATAAAAATTTGATAATCCGACGGCATGTTTTGACACACTAAAATGCTCACTAAAACATCCAAGGCAGTTTCTCGGATTCATGCTGTTGCAATTTACAAAATTGTCCATAACTTGAGTTATATAACATGAAATTATGTGAAACCAAAGCCAATAGTTAGGTAACCCATAGGGATATCGTTTCCAACTGGAATTATGTAAAAATACGTAATGTATAAGCTGAAGCAAATATTTAAGTTGAACAACAAAAACTACATTTTAGAGAAAATGAAATTTACCAAAACCTTTAGGAATCGATTGTATTTCGTCCTTTCTTCTCCATAGCAACTGGGGATAAAAAAGCACCAAATTTGATGACTTATTAAGGGAAAAATGAATATATATTGACTATAATATATAAGAAGTCAATAAGTGCGGCTAAAAGACACTAATATATGTATATTAAAACAAATAAAATAAAATAAAATAAAAGATGAAGAAGTCAAAAATTGCGGCCAAAGATATTAATTTAATATACAAAAAGTGTCAAAAGATTAGGACAAAATGGTGAGATTTGGACAAAATTAAGACTAATACAACATCAAAACGACGTCGCGTTGGTTGAAGGGTGAATAGTAAACAGGTGATAGACACTTATATTATAGTATATATATATTTGTGTGTGTGTGTGTCCGTCATTATACTGAAATACACACTTGAGTTTTAATTCTAAATATTCTCTTCTATTATCTTCTCTAATTTTATATCATACATTTTTTATAACAAATGTAACAAAAGTGTTACAAAAAGTGAAAACAGTGTATTTATAATAAAAAAAGTGAAACATTTTTTTACTATTCTTTTATTTTTTATGATTATTTTTAAAACTATCTCTTGAAAATAAGTCAAAAACTTCGAACCGTGTTCACCTATGTCATGATGTGGTTAAGTGTGAACTAGGCCGGTAGTCATGGAATAGATTTTACGAGGGGTAATTATATTCACACTACGGTTTTTGTTATCTATCTTACATTTTAATTACAATGAAGGTCATTCAACCTTTGACATTTTGACATTTATGATTCTAACTTTTTTCGTCACATTTTTATCATTAATTTTTAATTAATTTTTACATCTCGTACCCCTCTGATTAAAATTTTGTCTAAATATTTTGCTAATGTGCATTAAAATGAGGAAAAACTATTTTTTCAAATTTTTGTATTTGTTAATTGTTTTTCTTATTTGAAAATACGAGAGGCGGACAAATCTTTTTACGACATTCTGATTAATTTTTTGGACAGAAATCATCATTAAAGACAAAGATAAAACATGCAAATTAATAGATTGATGATAAGAATGTGATAAAAAAAATTAAGAACATAAATACAAAAATAAACAATAGTTGAAGACTTTTATTGCAATTAAAATGTGGTGTGATTAACAAATATTGTGGCGTGAATATAATTACCCTTTTACGAGTCTGGTACGCTTTAATTAAACCTTTTTCACCTCAAATAAATTTGAAAATTTCAAATTAAATCCCTAAAACCCAAATAACTTAAAATGACTCATACTATACACTATACTTCAGAAATATATTTTTCTAAAATGGTACTTTAGTCCCTTGGACTGGGTTTATACTGTCGGATACGCTTCAATTAAACATTTTTCGTCCCACATAAATACAAAAAAAATCAAATTAAATTCCTAAAACCCAAATAACATAAAATGACTCAAACTATACACTTCTTATACTGCAGAAATATATTTTCTAAAATTTCACTTTAGCTCCTTGAAAATCTAAAATTGCAAATTGGTGCCAGACTCGTCAAAAGTTGCAATAAGTCTTCTAAACCTTGAATATTAATGACTTTCTAACTTATAATTGACCTCAAAGTAACCCATTCGTCAATAAATGCCACAATGTGCAATTGTTTTTAAATTGCAATTTGATTCCTTAACATTTCAAAAATTACAAATTAAGCCCAAATGGCTTTCTAGCATTGAGTGACCATTCTAATCACAACCCGACTTTATATTTGAGCATGTTTGTGTTGAAAATATATTATCATATCAAATATTGATATTATAAGGAATAAATATATTGTAGTATATTATTTTCCCTCTTTGTAATATACTGTCAAATTAGTAGCAGATTTGTAAGAGTTAATTGAGAAAATGTTAACTATATATACTTGTATATTGTATACAAAATTTAATTGAATAAAAAAAATTATTCATTCTTCTAATTTTAAATGGTATTAGAGAATTAGGTTAACTCATTTTCAGCCACAATTCTGTTTTCAACCTTTTTCTGGTTTTTCGAAAAATAGTTGCACGGTCCTTTTTGAAGGTTTTATAGTGTTTTTTGGATGGAAATGTTTTTTGGCCAAATTCCACCCTTTAGGTCTCCAAAAACACGTTTTTTGATCCTTTTGACTTGTTTTCCCTCTTTTTTAGTCATGGAAGAAAATATTGAACAAAACCTAGCCAATAACTCTGCTAGCCTTTTCTTCATTCATCATTCTGATCAAATGGGGATGATGCTTGTTTCCACTAAACTTCCGGGTAACAATTATGGCACTTGGTGTCATTCTATCTCAATTACAGTTAGTGCGAAGAACAAGTTTGAGTTTGTTGATGGGAGTGTTGAGCAATCATCTGCAGATAAACCCACAGAGTCTGCTCTTTAGCAACGATGCAATGGCATGATTCTTATGTAGATTTTCAATACAGTATCTGACGATCTCTTCACCAGTGTAGTATATATGAAGACAGCCAAAGAAGTTTGGAATGATCTCGGAGAACGTTTTTTTTTTCCAACAAAGCGTGCCTCGTCTCTTTGAAATTCAATGTGTTGTTGCACGCCTTACACAAAATCAATAGCCCATCAATGTGTATTTTACCAAACTTAAGATTTTATGGGATGGATTTTTACCAAACTGTCACACCGTGTTCTTGCGGTGCTATGAAGTCCAATCATGAACAAGCAGAGAGAAATAATGTGCTGCAGATTCTAATGGGATTAAATTATTCTTATTCTAGTGTTTGTGGACCAATATTATTGATTTAACCGTTACCTTCTTTTTGGTCCGTGTATTACATGTTGACACAAGAAGAGAAACAGAGAGGCATGGTTGCTGGGACTAGCTTCATCGAACCCGCAGCCAGGATTGTTCGAACAGGCCATGGAAACTACAACAATGGAGGAAAAGGTCGGTCGATTAATAAGAAACTATCACACTGTGATAACGACTATCACATCATTAATACATGCTAGAAGCTTAATGGCTATTCGCCGGGACACCGCCTTCATGAAAATTCTCTGCTGCTTCTAGTGGTTCTAGTGGACATGAAAAGAAGGGGGGGCATAATATCACCAATCAACAACATGACAGTAGCAGCAGACTCTTCTTCGTTCAATCTTACTGCGGACTAGTTTCAACAAACTTTTTATTGACGTCGGAACCTGCACCAGTCCAAGTGCCAACAGATCTCCAGTCACTCCTCTGCCAACTCGTATGTTACCTGTACACTAGGACGACCGTTAGGCGCCAAGATCTCCGGATGAAAAGGGTCCGGCGATCGTTGGCACTCCGACGATCAAGTCAACTGCCGATATATGAGAGATACACGAGGACGGGAACAAAGGGGGTGTGGGAGAGACAAGCAGGCAGAGATTTGAGCAGAGTTTAGGGTGGGATTCTTAAGCATAAGAAGTGCGTACCTCGGAACAACCAGAGATGTTGCATTTATAGCGCAAGAGTTTCAATTGATTTAGGAGACAAATCAATTTGATCTTCAATCGGATCCTCCTTCCTTATGTGATAAAGATACCCGAGATTATCTTCCTTCCTTGAGCTTATCACGTTGCATGATTTTAGGAGATTACGATTTGGTTTCCTTGTGAGGATTCGTGAGCCAAGTCAACGCGATCTTTTCTTAGTTACTTCACTGGTCGTCCCGGTATGTCGAGCTGCTTGTTGGTTACGAATAATACGAAGCCTGTCGAAGCCTTGTGGATCGCACGCAAGTGTCGAGGCCCTCCCCAAGCCTCGCGAATTTCTGGCTGCCGAAGGCCCAAGCGTGCGATGCGCCTTTCCGGGCTCTAGCAAGATCCATATAGGGTTCTTGATGGATCTTGAACTGGGCCCTTAATGGGCTTGGATAGGGCCCTTGCAGATGTGGCAGCCATATCGTAATCGTGTGGTAACAATAGTCCCCCAAGTCCAAGCCTATTATTTATAATAGGCGTGGGACTTTTGAGAATAAACAGAATGTTGATGTGCCTCGCAGAAACGGAATGCTGATGCGCTTCGCGGGAAATATGGTCCCAAGGTGGTTCGGCAGGAAGTGATTCAACCTACCCAGTATAGTCTCCCAAGTTCGAAGCCGAACATTCATGACGGGTGAGGGCTTCAAGGGGCTAGGTGGTAGAGAGCATCATGGAGGTCTATCCGGAGTGGGACCTTTCCTTTCTTCGGCAGGACTCATCCGAGGCCCAGGTTCTCGATGCTGGGCCTAGTTCAGTAGGCGATCGAACACCTCCTCTGACTGAGGAAGGCCCACAATGTGCCAACCCTTGAAGAGGCGGCGGGGCACTCATACTTTGTAATCCTTATCTGGTTTTGCCTGAGTTAATTGAAATTGACTTTTTGCTATCCCGACGCTTCAATTTTGTGTGCGCGCGAGGGGAAAAAAAACGCTCCAAATCTGAGAATCATTATCCCTTTAATATTAATGACGCAGACACCTGGTGGAATCTAGAGAATTGGTGTTTTCAATGCCTTGGGGAGGTGGAACGTCCGTGCGTCGTTCCAAACCCCCTGTTATGACCGTATTCATTGCATTGCACCTCTTTCCAACGCAGTCCCTTATAAATAGGATGCAAGCCTAACAAAACTTCTCCATCGTGGGCCTATTGTCTCTAACATGTCACTATCGTGTGATCGAGATAGATATAGCAAACGTGTGATGGTGGTGCCGCTGGGGGGCTGGCATCCAAGATACCCGATAATCTGATAATCAACATTCAGAGAACCAAAGGACTGGCCAATCAACGTTCAGGGGACCAAACATCTGGGGTGGGGATTTAGGCTTAGCAGCCTTAGCCCGACCCTCTCCTGAACGGTTGACGGGGCTGGGGGGGTCTCCCACTGCCAAAAAAGGCATCAACGGCCTTTTTTTGAGCAGTATGGTCTAATCAGCCATCAAATTAACTCAGATTAGCTTGGGATACTCCCAATCATGGTGAAATCAGGTTCCCCAACCAGGACGATGCCAGCGCAAACCAGGAGATAGGTTTAGTAGATCTTGTTACCCTATTCATGTGCCGGCCCAATGAGGCGACGGGGTTTTTAGAACATATAGTAGTTGTATCTGTTTCTGTACTGTATTCCGTATTTAATAAAATCGTGCCGAGTTACATTCTTATTCGTGTATGTGCCCTTATCGTGTTTGTTATACCCATGTTCAATACGCTTGCTTCGGGCCTCGTCGACGTTTAGTGTTGCTTACGAAATTACTGACACAAGTCTGAGGTCGCCAAATACGCCCCCGGTGGCGTGGAGTGGATCGCAAGTCATGATCAGTACTGCTTCGCTATGCAGAAATTTTTGACGAGGTTGGGGCAGACGTTTAACGAATTTGACCTAGCGTGGACGGATGTAGGCGATATTGCTATCATACTTTGGCGTTCACATAATCGCGTCCCCTGCGTCCCCACGCGCACAGACGTATCCTCCTAGGGTTTACCAAATGTGCTTTTAATTTCACGCCACGTACCGGCCCATCTGACTGCTGGTATCTTGTTGGGCTTATATAATGTGATAGGGCATTCCTAAATCACCATTTTCTTGCTATTTCACCGTCATATCCGGACTCCTGATTATTACTGGTCATGTCGGGCTTTCATTTTTCCAAAGTCCCTAAATTCAAGATAAGGCGTGGAGGAATAGTGGAGGATGTCTCCTCTCTCCGTTTGGCGTCATCCGCGGTGTCTGGTTCTAGGCCCACAGTGTTGCAGGGGCCAGAGACGGTGGTGGGTCACCCTCCTGCTCCTCCTGCGCCGGAGGTAAGAGCGGACATTCCGTCTCTGACGGATCCTACTAGACACGGGTCCCCTCCTGGGAACGTTAGGCCGTCAGTGAGAAAGGAACCAAAGGTCGAGAGTGGGAACAGGCGTCCCGGACGCCTGTTTCTCCCCATCCCGGTAGGCGTGAGTACATCAACATTGGGGCCCGTCAACACGAGCTGGATCCGTCAGTCGTAGAAAAGCTGTCTTTAGCGGTTGTCCTTGCGGCTACCTCGGTCCACTAATATTGGACATCTTCTTTCAGGAAGGCGGTAGATACCGCGGAGGTGACGGAGTTGATGAAGCTGGCCGAAATGTACACCTCTCGCAGTCACGTTTTGAATTGTGGGTTGTATAAATGCTGGAGATGAAGGTTGACGAGATACAGTCTGCCCTTGGAAAGGACGAAAATGTCGAAGCGATGAGGGCTGAAATCAAACGCCTTCGGGCACGACTCACGTTTTCGGAAGACGCACGGAGTCGTGCCACGTACGACGTTACGAAGGCCCAGACAATCCAGAAGGCGTGTATCGTTGCCCAGAAGAAGGTCGAGTTGCAGTTGAAGTCTTGCCAGAATATGATACAGGCCAAAGATAGAGAACTGACCGAGGTTTTGAACGAGCTAGCGAAGGCTAAAAGCCTGCTAGCTAAACTAGGGGTCCCCGGTTATACTGAAACGTAGGATTACGTGCATAGGTCACATTTCCTTAGCCATGCTGTTGCATGGTTATTTTATGTAATCGAGTAATGAGATTCTAGTTGGTCGCGAACCATACTCCCTCGCGACCGGGTTGACTGTACTTGATTAATAGCGCGTAAAATGTTTACACAGCGAGTTGAAAGAGTAGGCCGCGAACCACACTCCCTCGCTGCAGAGTTGTTTGTACTTACTTATTTACGCGTAAAATGTTTACCCAGCGAGTTGATAGAGTTGGCCACGAACCACACTCCCTCGCTGCCGAGTTGATTGTACTTGCTTACTTACGGGTAAAATGTTTACCCAGCGAGTTGATAGAGTTGGCCGCGAACCACACTCCCTCGCTGTCGAGTTGATTGTACTTGATTAATAGCGCGTAAAATGTTTACCCAGCGAGTTGATAGAGTTGGCCGCGACCCACACTCCCTCGCTGCCGAGTTGATTGTACTTGCTTACTTACGCGTAAAATGTTTACCCAGCGAGTTGATAGAGTTGACCGCGAACCATACTTCCTCGCTGCCGAGTTGATTGTACTTGATTAATAGCGCGTAAAATATTTACCCAGCGAGTTGATAGAGTTGGCCGTGAACCACACTCTCTCGCTGTCGGATTGGTACTCTCCGTATGGGGAACACTTTGGTTTCATAGACGACAAATATTATTAAACGGCGTCGAATTTCTTGGCGTCCGTCAAAAAATTATAAGAAGACCAAAACAATGCAAAAAACGGTATCACTGGCGAAATGGCCTCAGGTGGGCGATGTTCCAAGGATGTCTTGTCTCTCGTCCATCGGGATTTTCTAGTCTGTAAGTTCCGGGGCGGATTTCTTCGATGACCTTATAAGGTCCTTCCCAGGTGGGCCCTAGGGTTCCGGCCCCCACTTACCTATTAGCTTGAAATATCTTTTTCCGGACAAAATCATTGACACGAAAACTTCTGCCTTTGACCTTGGAGTTGTAATATCGGACCATATTCCGTTGGTAGACCGCGAGGCGAAGTTGCGACTCCGTATGTTTCTCATCTAGCAGGTCGAGGCCCGCTCTTTGTAAATCCTCGTTGGCCACTTCGTTGAAGTGCAGGCGTCTGGGCGAGGGTATCCCTATCTCGACGGGGATCATTGCCTCCGCCCCATATGCCATGGAGAACGGGGTTTCACCTGTGGCCGTGCGAGAGGTTGTTCGGTAGGACCACAGGGTCTTCGGTAGTTCTTCGGCCCATCCTCCTTTTGCGGACTCTAGTTTCTGCTTAAGGGTGTGCTTAATGATTTTATTCACGACTTCCACCTGGCCGTTGGATTGTGGGTAATAAGGGGTGGAGAAATCTCTTCGGATACCAAGATTCTCACAGTTCGCATTAAACTTCATCCCAGCGAAATTGCATGCCGTTGTCAGAGACGAGAGAATGGTGAATGCCGAAGCGGCAGACAATATTTTTCTATACAAATTTCCAGGCATTCTCCTATGTGATTTTGGCCAGAGGCTCAGCTTCACACCACTTGGTGAAGTAATCCACTGCTACAATTGCGAACTTGACCCCACCTCTCCCTGTCGGGAAGGGACCAATGAAGTCGATTCCCCATTTGGCGAAGGGCCAAGGACTAATGACTGGGGTAAGCTTCTGAGCGGGGAGCTTCGGTACTGCTGCGAATTTTTGACACCTATCGCACCTCCTCGCAAAATTGTGGAAATCTTTCTTCATGGTTGGCCAATAGTACCCCTGTTTCAAGGCTTTCTGTGCCAAGGCCATTCCTCCCGAGTGATTGCCGCAGATCCCTTCGTGTATTTATTTCATCACGTATACTGCTTCCTCTTGCGTCAGACAGCGTAAGAGGGGGTGGTTGAACCCCCTTTTATATAAAATTCCGTCATGTAGTACGAACTTTGCGGCCCTTCTGCGAAGTTTCTGTGCTTCTAGTTTGTTTTCGGGCGACACCTGGCTAGTTAGATATTCGGTAATCTCTTTCATCCATTTCGGAGAATCAGAGATGGTTAGGACGGAGGGTGCGGTAGCTTCTTCGGTTGAAGGTCGGCTAAGCTTCTCAACGAGGATGGCCTTCATTAAGTCGGAGTCCTTACTGCTTGCCAGCTTTGAGAGGGCGTCTTCATAGCCATTTTCCGTTCGCGGGATCTGGAGAAGTTCGTATTCCTCAAAGTAGGACAATTGGTCCTTAGCTTTTGTTAAGTAGGACACCATGGATTGTTCACGCGCCGCGAAGGCCCCATTAACCTGACTTACGACAAGCTGTGAATCGCTATGAATTCGGAGCTTCCTTGCCTTCATCTCGCGTGCCAGTCTCAAGCCTGCTAGTAGGGCCTCGTATTCTGCTGCGTTGTTGAAGGCTTTAAATTCCAGGTGAAGCGCGCAGTTGAGATTATGGCCATCTGGGCTGACTAGCAGGATCTCGGCTCCAGCCCCGGCCTCCCCCGAGGATCCATCGACATATAACTTCCATGTCGGTACCTCTAAGGGTCGGGCCTCAAGCAGACCATCGGGGATATGAGCGAATTCAGCCACAAAATCTGTTAAAGCCTGTCCTTTTATCGAAGGCCGTGGCTTGTAACTGATGTCGAATTGACTAAGTTCCACCGACCACTTCATCAATCGTCTTGACGTGTCTGGTTTCTGGAGTATCTGCCGTAGAGGGAGGTTCGTCAAGACATCTATGCTGTGGGACTAGAAGTACGGTCGAAGCTTCCTGGAGGCGACGATCAATGACAGAGCGAGCTTTTCCATGTCTGGATATCTTGTTTTCGCGTCCTGCAGGGCTTTGCTTACGTAATAGACAGGGAATTGTGCGGGACCCTCTTCTCGGATTAGCACCGAGCTAACTGCCTTTTCTGAGACGGCAAGGTAAATGAGTAATGTTTCTCCATTCTTGGGTTTGGATAGCAGTGGGGATTTTCCGAAGAGGACCTTGAGGTCTTGGAAGGCCTTTTCACACTCCTCGGTCCACTCGAACCGCTTCCTCCCTTTTATGGTCTGAAAGAAAGGTTGGAAACGATCGGTCACCTTGGATATAAACCGATTCAGAGCCGCTAACCTCCCTGTCAGACTTTGGACTTCCTTGGGAGAGGACGGTGACCGCATCTCAATGAGCACTCTAATATTTTCGGGATTAGCCTCTATTCCTCACTGATTGACCATGTAGCCGAGGAACTTTCCGGATGCAACTCCAAACGCACACTTCAAGGGGTTAAGCTTCATGCGATATTTGCGAAGGACTTCGAACATTCCCCTTAAGTGATCTATGTGGTCCTCCGCGTTGACGCTCTTCACCAGCATATCGTCAACATATACCTCCATCGTGTTCCCAATCTGTCCGGCAAACATGCGATTTACCAGCCGTTGATATGTAGCTCCCGCATTCTTCAAGCCGAATGGCATCATCTTATAGCAGTACAGCCCTCGGTCCGTAATAAACGACGTGTGATCCTCGTCCCCTTAAGTGATCTATGTGGTCCTCCACGTTGACGCTCTTCACCAGCATATCGTCAACATATACCTTCATCGTGTTCCCAATCTGTCCGGCAAACATGTGATTTACCAGCCGTTGATATGTGGCTCCCGCGTTCTTCAAGCCGAATGGCATCATCTTATAGCAGTACAGCCCTCAGTCCGTAATAAACGACGTGTGATCCTCGTCCCCTGTGAACATCGAGATCTGGTTGTAGCCCGAGTATGCATCCATGAAACTAAGCAACTTGTGGCCGGCAGTCGCATCGACGAGCTGGTCGATGCGCGGCAATGGGAAGCTATCTTTAGGGCACGCTTGGTTCAGATCAGAGAAGTCGATGCATACCCTCCACTTCTTGGTACTCTTCTGAACCAACACCGGGTTAGATACCCATTGGGGGTAAATTGCTTCTCTGATGAACCCACTGGCCAGTAGCTTGTCAACTTCTTCTTTCAACGCCTTGTACCTCTCGGTACTTAAAGGCCTCCTTTTTTGAATCCTGGGGTGTACTTTTGGATCTACTTTCAAAACGTGGCATGCGACCGATGGGTCGATCCCGACCATGTCACTGTGTTTCCATGCGAAGACGTCTGAGTTCTCTCGGAGAAACTGCTTCAGCTCTTCCTTCATCCTTTCCTCGAGCTTCTCTCCCACCTGCAACACCTGGGTTGGTTCTGAGGGACTCACCGGAAATGTTTCCAGCTCCTCGGCCGGGGAAGCGAGAGAATCCGAGGCTATGATTCGAGGATCTAGACCTTCGTCCAGTATTAACTCCTCATCCAATCCTTCGCCGTCAACTTCCATCGACTCTGAGCGCGTGGTCATTATCATTGGAGAGACGTCCTCGCGTTTGGCAGCCTCCTGTAATGCGTTCATGTCATGAGAGCGGCGGCAGTCCAGTGAACCAGGTTGTGAAGGGCTTCTCCGGGTACGGCTGCGCTTGGGTCCATGCTGGAGGGGCTGATCATCCAACAGTCCAAGCGCAGCCTTCATCCGGGCGTCATCCAACTCCAGGTCCTGGTTTCTCTGTCCCACCATCCGTTTCTGTCGATATTCAGATATCATGCTCATTCGGGTAGAAGACACGTTTTACCACAAGCACTTGGTCGTGTAATGTTTTTCGTTTCCCACAGACGGTGCCAATCTGTTGACGTTAGAACCTGCACCAGTCCACGTGCCAACAGATCTCCAGTCACTCCTCTGCCAACTCGTATGTTACTTGCACACTAAGACGACCGTTAGGCGCCAAGATCTCCGGATGAAAAGGGTCCGGCGATCGTTGGCACTCCGACGATCAAGTCAACTGCCGGTATATGAGAGATACACGGGTGTGGGAACAAAGGGGGTGTGGGAGAGACAAGCAGGCAAAGATTTGAGCAGAGTTTAGGGTGGGATTCTTAAGCATAAGAAGTGCGTACCTCGGAACAACCGGAGATGTTGCATTTATAGTACAAGAGTTCCAATTGATTTAGGAGACAAATCAATTTGATCTTCAATCGAATCCTCCTTCCTTATGTGATAAAGATACCCGAGATTATCTTCCTTCATTGAGCTTATCACGTTGAATGATTTTAGGAGATTACGATTTGGTTTTCTTGTGAGGATTCGTGCGCCAAGTCAACGTGATCTTTCCTTAGTTACTTCTCTGGTCGTCCCGGTATGTCGAGCTGCTTGTTGGTTACGAATAATACGAAGTCTGTCGAGGCCTTGTGGATCGCACGCGAGTGTCGAGGCCCTCCCCAAGCCTCGCGGATTTCTGGCTACCGAAGGCCCAAGCGTGCGATGCGCCTTTCCAGACTCTAGCAGGGTCCATATAGGGTTCTTGATGGATTTTGAACTGGGCCCTTAATGGGCTTGGATAGGGCCCCTGCTGATGTGGCAGCCATATCGTAATCGTGTGGTAACACTTTTGTCTATGATGAGCTAAAAATTGGGCCTTGATTCTAAGGCTAACATTGCATGTGGTGTTCCTTCTATTCAATGGGTTATAGATAGTAGCACCACTGACCACATATTTAGTTTCACATTAACTAATGCTACAACAAATATGTCTCTACCTCCGGTAGCTATACCTAATGGGACTCGAGTTCCTATCAATTCTGTTGGGACTTATCATTTTGGTTCCAAAATTTCTCTTTACAATGTTCTTGGGATAGTTTTTTTTTTTTTTTTTTTTTTTTATGATTTCTGTCAGTCGAATTACTCGATCATTGGGATGTTTAGTAACATTTCATCCTGATTTTTGTACTAGACCTGGAGATGAGGATGATGATTAGTTGGGGGCAACAACGTAATGTACTATATTATTTGGTAGACTCCAAGCAACAAACATCACCTACAACTACTTCATCGTCAATGGCCTTATCTAGCAATGGCACCGCCATCTTGGACACCCTTCACCTTTGCGCTTGCAACTATTAGCTAAGAATTTTCTTATTATTTAAATAAACATTGTGACATTTTCCTTTTTGCAAAACAAACTTGTTTGTCTTTTGGATTAAGTCGTATTAATACTAAACATGCTTTTGAACTTATACACTGTGATATTTAGAGACCCCATAGAATACCACCCCGTTCTGGTGCTTGTTATTTCTTTGCTATTGTTGATGATTTTATCAGCTATACTTGGGTCTATCTCATGCGTCATAAATATGACACATGAACATTGCTTAAGTCATTTATTGCCTATGCTAAAATACATTTCTATCAGAAAGCTAAAACAATTAGAACCGATAAATGGTAGTAAATTTGTTTCTATGCATACTTTCTTTAGTGGCCATGGAATTATTTTTCAACGTTCCTACTTTTCCACCCAAAAAAATGGAATAGTTGAACATAAACATAGACATATCCTTCAAACTGTGTGAGCTTTACACTTTCAATCTTATATGCTATTGAATTTTTGGGAAAAATATGTTTAACATCTGTCTATCTCATTAAATGCATTCTCACTCCACTCTTATTGAGCCTCACACCTTATGAAAAATTATTTGATCACAATCCCTCATATACGCATCTACGTACTTTTGGATGTTTAGCCTATGCCACTAATCTTCATCCACAACACAAATTTGATGTTTAGGCAAAAAAAATATGTTTTTATTGGTTACCCTTTTGGGCAAAAAATATACAAGTTATACGACATTAATTCAAAATAAATTTTTACAAGTAAAGATGCCACATTTCATGAAAACATTTTCCCTTACAAAAAGAGCAACATAGCCTTAATCCAACACCCATCACTCAAACAGACCACCCAGGCTTTGATAGCCATGGCAATGGGCCGGGCCGAGCCGGCTCGGCCCATAAATCATGAGCTCGGCTCGTCTCCAATTCGTGGGCTCGGTTCGGCCCACGGTTCGCCGGCTCGGCCCTGTTTTTTTTTTTTTTGGTTTAAAATTTGAAAATAAATCATTATATTCTATTTTCTATTTATTTTATTAAAGAACAAAATGTAAATATTTAAAATGAATCATTTATTTATTTTTATCTTTATGTTAAAGATTAAATATTTATCTTTATGTTAAAATTTTTATTGAATCATCTTGATTATGTTTTTTAAAATCCTCATATTTGATTAAGTTTTTGTTTTGAATTTGAAAATAAAAAAGAAATTTGAAAATAAAAAAGAAAGTAGAAATAAAAAATCATTTATGTTAAAAATTAAAGATTTAAAATCCACCTCTATTTTTTTGTGTTTTACATTTTTTTAAATTTGAAAATAAAAAGAATACATAATCGAAAATTGTTTATGTTAAAAATGTAAAATTAAAAACCCTCCTCCTTTTTTCGAGTTTGGGACCGGCTACTTTAAAAGTAGGCGGAGTTAAAATTGTACACGAACAAGATGTTACGTGTACAATTTTTTATTAAATTAAGAAAAATTTTTCAAATACAGAAATATTAATGCAAAATAATACTTACTACGATTCTACGAATATGATTAATCCATAGTCAAATCTTCAAGTTCTTCAGACATTATTTTGTCCACTTTATCTTGAATTCGAAGTTCGGCATCATCCCAATCCTTTAGACACAGTAAACTTTCTAAAATGTCGGCTTTGAGTCTTGATCTGATATCAGATAAAACCCTGCCACTTATACTAAATGCAGCCTCCGATGCTACAGTTGACACCGGAGGTGTTAGTAGATCACGTGCCATTTTGAAAAGAATTGGGTAACTACGTTGATGTTGTCTCCACCATTTAAGTATATCAAAATTTTTTCTCTCCTCTTCATCTAACATACTAAGCACATCATGTGCAAAATACCTACCTAACTTTACAGGTGTATCATTAGAATAGAGAAGGGAAGAACTAGAAGAAGAACCAACTAATTGTTGACCTTGAGTGGTCCTATGTGTACTGACGTAACTCCATAAGTCAATGTCATCAGTTGATGACGAAGTATATGTTGGATTAGGGAGTCGTACAACGTTTTTACCTGCCTTTTCAGCATAAATCTCATACATAGAACATAAAGTTTGTTCAAAATTAGAACACATGACTGGATTTTCAAAAGTTAATTTATCTGAAATTGCCATTATTGTTACTTTTGTACCCTCTAAGTTAAGTCGAGAATCCATGATACATGCTAATGGAAATAACATAGGTAATTGTTCCCAATATTTTCTAAATTTAGCTTCCATGACATGTATAATACTAGTAAAAAGAGCAAAATTCTTATACTTAAGAAAATTGTTAGCAATATAATAGAAATGATTTAAAACAAGTGGAGTAGTTGGGTAATAAACACCAGAACATGCATTTGTTGCGTCGTAAAAACTTTTAAAAATTTTCTAACATGACCACATATTTCTCAATCATGTAATTCTAAATCATATTCTGAGCCGTGTGAGTATCGGCCATTATAATATACAGTAATGCAATCTTCATAACCTTCACATGATTCAAGCATAAGATATGTTGAATTCCACCTATTGCCAACATCAGTTGCAAAACATTTTGATTGCAGCCCATTTTCTATACATAAAGCAGCAAAAACTTGTTTTCTTGATGGTGAAACCGAAATATAATTAATAGCAAATCTAATTTTTTCTAATTGTGGGCGTATAAATTGTAATTCATCTTGTACAATTAAATTAAACACATGGCACACACAACGAATATGAAATAAAATACCATCAAATTGTGGATTACAGTGTTGCATTAATTTTTCAATTACTATATTATTTGGGCCTGCATTATCAAATGTAAAACTACGAGCTTTAGAATCACATAATTCATGTAACACACTTAATAAAACTTGATAAATATTATTTCCATTATGAGGATAGTCTATTTGCTTAAATGCTATTACTTTTTTATGCAGTAACCAATTATTATCAATGTAGTGTGCAGTTGCTACCATGTATCCTTTTTGGTTACAACCTGTCTATAAGTCTGATGTAAAAGATACAACACCATTGTAATTATTAATATCATTAATAATAGCTTCTTTTTTAGTATTATATCTAACAATAGTATCTCTACGAAGTGTATTTCTAGAAATACTAACGTACCTTGGTTGTAGATATTTTTGGATGAATGTAGTCCAATGAGGATTGTCCACCAAGCATAGTGGAAACTCGACATTTGCTATCAATTTCGGTAGTCCTTCGTGTCGCATAAGTTCTTGTGAGTATATCCAGTTGTTGAGAGTAAGACCACTAGACCCGGCCTCTGGAGATCCAAACTGGAGATGTGCCTGATTTGTATCCGCACCTCCATGTTTGTATTGACACTTTTTGAAGTGTCTGTTTAGATGGGTTGTGCCAATTCTCTTGTGCCAAGCAAACTTCTCCTGACAGTGTTTACACTGTGCTTTGAACTCAGAGACTCCGTTCACTAGTTTACCAGTCGGCACCAACTGAAAATACTGCCAGCATATAGCTTTTTGTTTGGTGGCTTTTCGTTTAGTGCTAGAGCCAATGGTAGTTTCATGTGTATCGGCGTCGTCATGAACGTCTTCCAAATCAATTGGATCAGTGCTACCACCAAACTGATCAATAATGTCTTCTGGAATTGGAATGTCATTAAGACCACTGAAATCATCATCACTTCGGTTGTATGCCATTTGGAATAATAAAGAAAGAAAATAGGAGAAGATGAAGATTTAGTAGAACGTAGAAATTAGAAAATAGAAATGTAGAAAATTAGTAGAAGTAGAAAATTATAGCGTAATATCTAGATAATAAGATACTAGATACTAATTACTTAGAACACTAATATTGAGATTTGAGAATTTATAATAGATTGAGTATGTAATTGAATGAGAGATAAAAGATTGAAGTGTGAAAAAATAAGTTTAGAAATAGGGTATTTATAGGAAAATCATGAAAGGAAAAAACAAAAAAAAAATGAAAATGACCATTGCCAACGGTCACAAATGTGACCGTTGTGGACGAGCCACGAGCCGGCTCGGCTCGTGGGCACAAGCCCACGAGCCAGGTCGGTGAGCCGGCTCGTGGGCTCGTGTCCACGAGCCCAACGAGCTGGGCTCGTAACGAGCCCATGAGCCGGCTCGTGGGCTCGTTTCCACGAGCCCAACGAGTCGGCTCGTTTTTTTGACGAGCCAAGTGAGCTCGGCTCATTTTTTTTTTCTCCAGCTCGGCCCTAGCTCGTGTTCGTGGTTCGATGAGCCCGAGTCCGAGCTGGGCCGAGCTTTTACGAGCCGAGCCAACGAGCCGACGAGCTTTTTTGCCACCCCAAGGCTTTGATATTGGACCAGGGCCAATACAAAGAGAACCCAACCCTCACATAGTGACAAATGAACTTGAGTCACCATTCCTGATAGCACTGAGTCGGAACTAGCCTTTCCAAATAGTGCTGTCAATCTAGAACAACACACTGAAATTGTCCGCCCTGATGAACTTGTTGCTTATTCAACACCTTTACGATGTTCTAGTCGCATTCGAGTCCCACCAACTAAGCTCCACGATTATTTTTGCCCTACTATTACATCGTCCCTCGCACATTCCTCGATCTCTGGTTCTAATACAAGGTATCCTCTTTCCAATTACTTGTCATAACGGAGACTATATCATCTATATCAATCCTTTATTGCACAATTGTATTCTATTTTGGAACCTAATAGTTATGCAGAAGCCTCGAAAAATCCTGCATAGTGGATGAAGAACTTTAGGCTCTTGAAGCTAATGACACGTGGACACTTTCTCCTTTGCCAATTGGTAAGGTACCCATTGAATGTTGGTGGGTTTACAAAATTAAACAAAAATTCAATGGGAGTATTGAGTGTTACAAAGCTTGTTTGGTTTCTAAGAGCTATACTCAACTAGAAGGGATTGACTACCATGACACATTTTCTCCAACTGCTAAACTTGTTACTTTCTGCTATTTACTTGGTCTCGCTTCCGCTCACTCATTGTAACTTTATCAACTCGGTGTGCATAACGCCTTCATTCATGGTGATCTCATGGAGGAAATATATATGCTTCCATCGCCTAGTCTTCAGCGATATGGGAGAGAATTTAGTATGTCGCCTCAAAAAATCACTTTACAGGTAGAAGCAAGCCTCTCGTCAATGGTTCTTTAATTCTCACAATCCATAAAATATGCCAGTTATGTTCAATCCAAAGCAGACTACTCGCTTTTTACTAAGAGAGGGAAAATCGATAACTGTGCTACTCATCTATGTTGACGACATATTAATAACGAAGAATAATTTGACAGCAATCAGTGAACTCAAAAAGTATTTTAATACCAAGTTTCTTATAAAAGACATTGGTCATTTAAAACATTTTTTGTTAATCGATGTGGCACGCTCGAAACAAGGTATTTTCATTTCATAACGAAAATATCTGTTGAATATTATGAATGATGTTGGATTTCTAGAATCACGACATAAAAACTTTTCTATAGAGCAAAATCTTAATTGATTCCTAATGATGATGGTGATCCATTGGATGATTCGACCAAGTATAAACGATTGGTTGGTCGATTGATATATCTCACTATTACAAGGTTAGACATTAGATATTCTGTTCATTTATGGAACAGATTCATGCAGTCACCTTGAAAGCCTCATTATGAAGTTGCACTACGACTCTTGAAGTATCTAAAAAGCACGTCGGGACAAAGCATGATGTTCTCTTCCCAAAATACATTAAAGTTGAAAGCATATTGTGACTCTGACTGGGTAGGATGTCCAACTACTCGGCGTTCAACAACTGGTTACTGTGTTTTCCTTGAAAATTGTCTTATTTCATGGAAAAAGCAAACTCCAAAAAACTATATCCTAATTCTCTGCCGAAGCTGAGTACAAATCCATGGTAGCAACATGTTGTAAGCTTACATGACTACAAAACCTTTTCGAGACTTTCGAATTCGAGTTCAAGGGCCAACTACTTTGTTCTGCGACAATCAAGTTGTTCTTCATATTGCAGCAAATTCAGTATTTCACAAACGAACAAGACACATTGAGATTGATTGTCACATTGTTAGAGATAAAATTATGGAAGGAAAAATCATGATGAAGTTTGTTCCATCCATATCACAACTTGCTGACATATTCACTAAAACTCTTAGGAATGAAAGATTTCATTCTTTGTTGGTCAAGTTGAGAGTTCACAACATTTACTCAACAACTCAAAAGAGAGTGTTGAATATATATTATAATATCAAAGATTAATATTATAAGAGAACAAATATATTCAAATATATTGTAATATATTACTTTCCTTCTTCAGTTCTTTGTAATATATTATCAAATTAGTAATTGAGGAGATGTTAACTATATATACTTGTAGATTGTATATAGAATTTTATTGAATAAAAAAGATTATTCCTTTTTCCAATTTTATAATATGTTTATAAGTACTTATAAGTCAGTTAAACATCATTTTTCTACATATTTCGTAGAACCCATAATTTTTATCCACACATTTCGTAGGACCCATTATTTATAATTTACAAAAATATATACCAAACATATTCAAAACCATAAATGCAATCTCATATTAGCACAAAATGTCGGGTTCACATATGTTGTTTCCATCCCTAAGTCCCATTGATTGTCCCGTCAATTAAATTATGACACATCTTTATAATCTTGATGTCTCAAAATTTTATTAGGACAAGGCTGTTCTCCTCTCCACTAGTGGAGAGGTTATTTTCCTCACTTGAACAAGTGTCCAAGTAGGATTGGAAGAGAGCATAAAGTAAACACTTGTCTAAGTGGAGAAAATAACTTCTCTACTAGTGGGGAGGAGAACAAATCCGTTTATTAGGATACAATTCAACATTTGAGAAAAACATAAAAAAAAATTATATAGCATTAAAATTTTGACACTTTGTAATTATAATGATGTGTCAAAATTTGATTGATGTGACAATTAAAGAGATATATAAATGAAAACAGTACATTTGGATTCCAAAAATCGAAATATTATGTCAGCGTACAAAGACACAAATACCGTACCATATATTACTATCTGCTAAAAGTGTCAAAATCTAACACCCAAAATATTGAAATACGGAGTTTAACATGAACAATTTGCCAAATAAAAATCATGCAAAAACAAGGAAATTTCCGTTGAACTCTGTAGCTAGCCATCCATTTATATAATTAATGTCAGAACTTTCTTTCCTGGTATCTGCCGGCCACCCGTCACTCTCTCTATAAGTCGTCTCTAAAGTCATGCATTATCCACTCCCATAAGACCAATACAAAGTGTCGATATATTTTTGACGCCAAAATTTGGCTGTAGTAAGGTCATCTTCAACTTATATCTTTATATTGGTGCAATTCTTGCATTAAGATGGTGCAACTTTCACAAATAATCAATTAATGCATTTCAATGATCAATTAATGCATTTCAAATAATTATAATAATCAAATTCAAATAATTATGCATCAATTTATATTACAATGATAATGTAAAGAAAAAGGGATAAGGAAAATAGGATATAAAAGGAAACCAAAAATTCAATGCAGCCAAGCCAGGGGTAATTGTGGAATAAAAAAAACGCCATTTTCATCTTCATTGCTACAGTGCTGCGCCTTAGATTGGAGAACAAATTTGCTCCATTTTGGCATCTTCACTTCAATTTACAGATGGGTTGGAGATGTCCTTAAGAATTAATTGAACTTGACGATGAATAGCCAAAATGATGATACTGCTGTATCCGAAGAGGTTTACAACATTATCCCACTACACAACTTGTCAGCTGATCATCCCTGCTACCGTTTTCCTGAGGTCCGGCTTGCCATTTCCGCCCTCCACGAAGTTGATGACCTCCGCCTGCCACCGTTCTTGCCCTGGAAGCCCGACTACGATCTCCTCGACTGGCTAGGCTTCCACTTCGGTTTCCAGTCCTCCAATGTCAAGAACCAAAGAGAGCACCTTGTCCTTCACCTCTCCAATGCCCAGATGTGCCTCTTTCCTCCCCCTGACAACTTGGACTCTCTTGATCCCTCCGTTGTTTGCCAATTCCGCCGCCACCTCCTGGAAAACTACTCCCACTGGTGCTACTACCTTGGCATCAGGCCCAACATCCTGCTCTCAGATTCCCATTCTACCTCGGCTATCAGGCGCAATGTCCGGCGCCAGCTTCTGTACGTGTCTTTGTATTTGTTAATATGGGGCGAGTCTGCTAATTTACGATTAGTTCCGGAATGCATTTGTTATATTTTTCACCATATGGCAATGGAATTGAATAAAATATTGGAAGATTTTATTGACGAGAATACGGGGAGGCCCTTTCTGCCTTGTATATCCGGAAAAGATGCATTTTTGAAGAGAATAGTGACTCCCATTTATGATGCAATGAAAACAGAAGTCGAGAAAAGTAGAAATGGGACTGCACTGTACTCTTTGTGGCGAAATTATGATGATATAAATGAATATTTTTGGAGTAGGAGGTGCCTTAAGCAGCTAAAGTGGCCAATAGATATTGGGAGTAGATTTTTTCACTTGAGCAAAAAGAAAGAGAGGGTGTGGAAAACGGGGTTTGTGGAACAGAGATCGTTTTGGAATGTTTTTAGGAGCTTCCACAAGTTGTGTGTTATGTTAGTTTTATTCATTCAAGCAGCAGTAATTGTGGCGTGGGAAGAGAAAGACTATCCATGGGAAGCCTTAAAGACTCCGGAGGTCCTGGTACGATGCTTGACTGTGTTCTTCACGTGGAGCGCAATGAAGTTCTTGCTGTCAGTACTGGATGCAGCAATGCATTATAGTTTGGTTTCGTGGGAGATGAAATGGTTAGGTGTGAAAATGGTTTTAAAAATTTGGGTTTCTGCTGGGTGGATTATGGCTTTTGGAATCTTTTATGAGAGGATTTGGGATCAAAGACTTAGTGATGGCAGGTGGTCGCCCGAAGTGATTCGTAGAGTGGTGAATTTTCTTAAGCTTGCTTTGGTTTTTATAGCCCAAGAACTTTTGGCTCTGGTTTTGTTCATTCTGCCTTGTGTTGGGAATTATCTGGAGAATACAAATTGGAGGATCTTTTGTTTGCTGTCCTGGTGGTTTCAGGGCAGAACTTTTGTTGGTCGGGGGATTAGGGAAGGATTCACCGACAGCATAAAGTATATAATTTTCTGGATATTTGTGCTGGCAACGAAATTTTCCTACAGTTATTTCTTGCAAATCAATCCCATGATTGGATCTACAAAAACTTTATTACGTACCAAGAATGTTAATTATGAGTGGCATGAGTTCAATAAACACAGCAACCGATTTGCATTGTGGTTGCTGTGGCTTCCAGTTGTTTTGATATACCTGATGGATCTGCAAATTTGGTTTTCAATTTACTCTTCATTTCTTGGTTCTATTATTGGTATGTTTAATCATCTGGGTGAGATTCGTAACATGCAGCATTTGAGGTTAAGGTTTGAGTACTTGGCTAGTGCAATTCAGTTCAGCTTGTTGCCCAAGGAACGGCTGTTGAACGAAAGAGGAAGGGATAGAAGCAAGTTCAGGGATGCAATTCACCAATTGAAACTAATGTGCGGGTTTGGCAGACCCTTCAGAAAACTTGAACCCAACCAGGTGGAGACCTACAAAGTTGCTATGATATGGAATGAAATAATTATGACATTCAGAGAGGAGGACATTGTCAGTGATCAAGAGGTTGATTTGTTGGAAATGCCTATAAGATACTGGAACATTAGGGTGATTCAATGGCCATGTGCGTTCCTCTGCAATGAGGTGCTGCTCGCACTCAGACGGGCAAAAGCACTCTCTGATGCTCCTGATAAACGGCTTTGGTCTAAGATCAGCAAGAACGAATATATGCGTTGTGCAGTTATTGAAGCTTATGACAGTGTGAGGCAATTCTTGCTGACCATCCTCAAGCATGACACTGAGGAGCATTCCATTGTTAAAACATTCTTTCAAGAAATTGATCAGTGGATTCAACTGGAGAAATTCACGAAATGCTACAAGATGACTGCACTTGAAATGGTCCATGAAAAATTAATCCATCTACTCAATCTAGTACTCAAGCCTCCTGTTAAAGACCTTAACGAGGTAGTAAATGCTCTGCAGGCCCTTTACGAGGCAGCTATTGGAGATTTTTCCAAAGAATATAGAGATATTTATCAGTTGAGGGAGGCTGGCCTGTCTCCTCGAACAAATATTTCTGGTGCAGGATTTCTTTTTGAGAACGCTATTGAGTTGCCTAGTCCAGATAATGAAATTTTCTTTCGCCGTCTTCGACGTTTGCATGCTATTCTCACATCTCAGGACTCAATGGTAAAAGTTCCCGCAAATCGTGAAGCAAGACGACGATTTTCTTTCTTCAGCAACTCCATGTTTATGAATATTCCCCGTGCTTCCCCAATTGTGAAAATGGCGGCCTTCAGTGTTTTAACTCCTTATTACAATGAAGATGTGCTATACAGCAAGGAACAAGTCCGGACTGAAAATGAAGATGGGATTTCCATCCTCTACTATTTGCAGACAATCTATGCTGATGAGTGGAGAAACTTCTTAGAGAGAATGCGCCGGGAAGGGATGGTAAGTGAGACAGAACTGTGGACGACTAGGCTGAGAGATCTTCGGCTTTGGGCATCTTACAGAGGCCAGACACTGGCCCGCACGACAAGGGGAATGATGTACTACAGTCGAGCTCTCAAGATGCTGGATGTTCTGGATTCTGCATCTGAGATGAACATCATGGAAGGATCTTTGCAACTTCCTTCCATGAGGCTTGATGATAGTATGGATTTTGTGAGCTCACAAATGTCACCACCTTCAAGAGGTTCACTGTATGGGCATTGGATTGCGATGAAATACACTTATGTAGTTGCATGTCAGTTATATGGCACTCAAAAGGCCAAAAAGGAACCACATGCAGAGGACATTTTGAATCTGTTGAAAGAGAATGAATCTCTCCGTGTTGCTTACATCGATGAGGTGACCGTAGGAAGAGCTGAGAAAGAGTATTACTCTGTCCTGGTGAAATATGATAAAAATTTGCAAAGAGAAGTGAAAATCTATCGGATCAAGTTGCCTGGTGATCCCCTGAAGCTTGGAGAGGGAAAACCAGAAAATCAAAACAATGCCATCATCTTCACTCGAGGAGATGCAGTTCAGACCATTGATATGAACCAGGACAACTATTTCGAGGAGGCGCTAAAGATGAGAAACCTTTTGGAGGAATTCAAGCACAACGATGGCATCAGGAAACCAACTATATTGGGAATACGAGAGCATATTTTTACAGGTCCAGTCTCATCTACTGCCCAGTTCATGTGTGCCCAGGAGACAAGTTTTGTGACCTTGGGGCAGCGTATTATGGCTAACCCTTTGAAAATCCGGATGCATTATGGTCATCCAGATGTGTTGGACAGGTTTTGGTTTATAACTCGGGGTGGGATAAGCAAGGGCTCTAGAGTGATTAACATCAATGAGGATATCTTCGCTGGATTTAATTGCACGCTGCGAGGTGGAAATATCACTCACCATGAATACATTCAATTTGGCAAGGGTAGGGATGTTGGCTTAAATCAGATCTCTGTTTTTGAGGCCAAGATTGCAAGTGGGAGTGGAGAGCAACTCCTCAGCCGAGATGTCTACAGGTTGGATAGTAGGCTGGACTTCTTAAGGATGTTTTTCAATTTTCCATTCTTCTGTAAGATTCTTCCTCAATGCATTGATGATTGTTAATCCCTTTCTATGTATCTTGTCTACAGGTTAGGTAATAAGCTGGACTTCTTCAGGATGCTTTCTTTCTTCTACACTTCAGTGGGGTTCTTCTTCAATGCATGTGTGGTTGTTTTCGCTTTCTACGCCTTTTGGTGGGGGCGACTTTATCTTGCCCTCAGTGGGTTTGAGAGTTCAATGAAATCAGGTACGGCCGATCAAAATGCTGCACTCATTTCAATCTTGAGCCAAGAATTTCTCATCGGACTCGGCCTTTTCAATGCCTTGCCAATGATTGTTGAGAGTATAGTTGAGCATGGTCTCCTTACGTGTGTATGGGAATTCATTATAACACAGTTCCAACTTTCATCTGTATTCTACACATTCTCCCTGGGAACTCGTGCCCATTACTTCGGTCGAACCCTTCTTCATGGTGGTGCAAAATACCGAGCAACTGGGCGTGGCTTCGTTGTACAGCACAAAAGTTTTGCTGAGAGCTACAGACTATATGCTCGCAGTCATTTTGTAAAGGCGATTGAGCTTGGACTAATACTTGCAGTATATTCTTTGTACAGCCCTGTGGTGGGGAGTAGTTTTGTGTACCTAGCATTATCTCTGGCCAGTTGGTTTCTGGTAGCGTCCTGGATTTTGAGCCCCTTCATCTTCAATCCTTTAAGTTTTGAGTGGTTGAAAACTGTAAATGATTTCCATGAATTCATAAACTGGATATGGCACCGGGGTAGCGTGTTTGCAAAAGCTGAACAGAGCTGGGAAAAATGGTGGGACGAAGAACAAGATCATTTGAGGACAACTAGTATTTGGGGAAAGATAAGTGAAATAATTCTGAATCTCCGATTCTTCTTTTTCCAGTACGGAATGGCATCTAAGCTTAAAATTGCTTCTGGAAGAAATAGCTTTGCTGTGTACTTGTTATCTTGGATCTACATACTATTGGGTGTCGGAGTTTATGCAATATCAACACATACAAGCAATAAGTATAGCGCCAAGGCTCACCTTTACAATCGTTCAGTTCAGACCATAATCTTCGTTCTTACAATATTTGGGATCATTGCTCTAAGGATGCTCAACTTGTTAAAATTTCTTGATCTCATCACGAGTATGTTTGGTTTCATTCCTACTGGATGGGGAATTATATTGATTGCCCTCGTACTGAGGCCCTTTTTGGAGAAATCAGTGATATGGGATAGTGTTGTTTCATTTGCAAGAGTTTATGAAATTATGTTTGGGGTGATTGTGATGAGCCCTGTTGCAGTGTTGTCTTGGTTGCCATGGATTCAACCTATGCAGACAAGGATCCTATTCAATGAAGCATTTGGCAGGGGCTTGCACATTTCTCAGATTCTGGCAGGAAAAAGAGCACAACCCTGATTTTTTATGCTTCTTAACAAAATCATCGTGCAGATCAATATAAAAACAAAACCAACTTGTTTATGTTATTTTCAAGTATGTTTTTTCACCACTTAATTTTATTTTTATGGATCTTGTTGGTTCAAGTTTTAACTATCTGAAAACAAATTAGCGTCTAGCAAGTGAAGGTTAAACATTTTACGAGATTTGACTATCATAATTTGAGTGATCCAACCTATGAACTTAGAAGCAGTATTGTCGCTCTCCAACAGGACTAAAAATGTCACACCTCACTTTTACTATTCATAAAATTTCATGTTGTTCACTATTTTAAAGTTATGTTTAGACTAATGTTTTTCTATTTTTAGATTTAAATTTTTTGTTTATTTTCATATTTTTTTACTTTATTTTTAAAAAGATAGGAAACAGTGATCATTTTATTCTGTTTCAATTTGTTAATGCCACATCATATTGATTTATTGAGTGTTTGGCAAGGTGTACATTTTTACAAACTAAATCTCCACATCATTCTTTCTGTTAGGGTATGTTCAATTTTGATTAAAATCGATTTTTTTTGTAAAAAATTGATGAAAGTTAAAAAAAAATGTGTGGTTAAAATTGTGAGTCCATAAATGTATAGTTAAAATTAATTATTGACTTTGACTCCAACTTTGTATCAAAATTAAAAGTAAAATTGGTCCAAAACGTCCCTAACGTATAGACCCGGTATCCAAATCATCCTTACCTTACAAATTTTGGCAATTACATCCCTCATCTATCCATTTAGTGCCGAAATCATCATTTTGAACGGAATCCATCCAATATTCCGTTAAACCTTTGGAATTTTGGCGCAAATGGTCCCTAACTTTTGTCCTTAGTGTGGAATTGGTCCCTAACGTTTATGTTTTTGCAAACAAGTCCCTAACCTATGTGTTTTGATGCGAAATTAGTCCTTATGGAATGAAAAAAACAAATATACCCTTCGTTTAATTAGAAGAAATTGTATGTGGATTCCTAATCATTACAAAATGTGCAAATAAGTCCAATATTTTTATTTTTTACAAAAAAATTAAAAAAACTAATGAGTTTTTTTTTTTTTTTTAAATTAACACTTTAGTAATAAACATGTCAAATAAATTTATTATTTTTATTATAAAGTAATAAATATATTTAAAGAGAGAAATCATTGTGAGAAATCATTTTTCTCTCTCTTTACTTATAAATTTTTTCTCCCTCTTTACTTTAAAAATTAAGTTAAATAAATAACAAAATGACGTATATAATTTTATGACATTGAACTAATCTTATTACATTTTTATTTAACATAAAAATACTAATAAAAATTAATTTACACATTATGTGTTTTATTTTTGAACGAAATAAAACGATAAATTAAAATATAAAGAATATAGTTATATTTCTAATATTTGTAGTTAATAAACATATAACTCAATTAAATAAAAGTATTTGAACATCAAGTTTGTGACAAAGTTATTTTTTTTATACTACAATAAAATAAAATTTTAAATTTTAAATAATATATTTATTACTTAATAATAAAAATAATAATTTTATTTGACATGTTTATTACTAAAGTATTAATTTAAAAAAAAAAAAAAAAAACTCATTAGTTTTCTTTAATTTTTTTTATAAAAAATAAAAGTATTGGACTTATTTGCACATTTTGTAATGATTAGGAATCCACATACAATTTCTTCTAATTAAACTAAGGGTATATTTGTTTTGTTCATTCAATAAAGACCAATTTCGCACCAAAACACGTAAGTTAGAGACTTGTTTGTCAAAACATAAACGTTAGGGACCAATTCCACACTAAGGACAAAAGTTAGAGACCATTTGCGCCAAAATTCCAAAGGTTTAACGAAATATTGGATGGATTTCGTTCACAAGGATGATTTGCACACTAAATAGATAAGTGATGGATGTAATTGTCAAAATTTAAAAGGTAAAGATGATTTGGACACCGAGTCTATACGTTAGGGACGTTTTGGGCCAATTTCCCAAATTAAAATTGATATCTAACAAACCCTTAGCAAAACTAAGGAAATGAACAAAGTGACTCAATTGTAACAACCGTTTTAATTAATTAACCAAATAGGCCTTTCAAATACTGCAAATTTGAAAGAGAACCAAAAAAACAAAAAACCAAAAACAAAAAAACAAAAAAACCAAAATAGAAAAGAAAAGTTTGAATTCACCTGTCTTTCATTTGCAAAATACTGAAACCAGTCGTGTTAGATTAGAGATTTACAAAGTATAAGAAGTATCTCATCATCCCTATGTATTAAAAACATGTAAAATTTGCCACCTTTTATTAGATGCATGAAAACGTAAGACACAAATCATACAGGCAATTAGGACGGTCGATGATTCTTAGCTAGACCATCCTCTCTGAGAACCTCCAGAAGAATATCCATTCAATCTGTCAAGCACAACGTTGAAGTCAATAGCCTGACCACTCTCTTCCAGTTGCTGTATTAAGCCAACAACATGATCACCTTTGTAACCCATGCCAACCAACTTATCAATCAGCTCATTGTAGGGATGGCTGCGCATGAACTGAGGTGGACGAGTCATCAAAGTAGCCATATGTTGAGGGTTCTGGAGGGGGATGCTGCTCGGAGGATAAGCACTTTGTTGTAAGTGAGGTTGCGGGGGTGGATGATGTTTCCTTCCACCTTCGCCATCAAACATCGTATAAGCATTTCCTATAGGAAGTGTCGGAGTCCCACTAGGTACATAACCATCCCCAGATTGTGCACTGTATACCATCTTGACATGCTGTGTTGGAGGCTGTGGTTGAATTGGTCTGCCAGCACCACCATGCCCATAAGGCATAATACCCTCAGAACCGGTAGGCCCAGGATGAGATGCACCCAAAAATTGCACTTGCATGGGCATGCTATTAGGAGCCGCCATTTCTGGAGGAGAAGGATTTGGTTGGCTTGACAGGTAGGAAGGGTACACTGCTGGAGATGAGGACATAATCTGTGGTTGCACAGGTGGCAATTGAGGTAGTTGTGGTTGACCCTGCTGAGGTGGCCACTGCTGCTGATATGGAGGCAATGACTGAATCTGTGGTGGCTGGTTAACTTGAGATTGTGTCGACTGTGCCGCCACTTTGGAGGGGTCTTGAATTTGAGATTGTGTGGGCAGATATTGAGCCTGAGACGATTGGGACGAAGTCGGCGAAGGCAAGTAATATGCCTGTGCTTGTGGCATACTCTGGGAAGGCATTGACGGTGAGGGAGCCACAGGAGGCTGCTGATGCTCAATCAGTCGAGTAGGTAGGGAAGGTTGAGAAGCTACATGATGGGGTAGGGAAACTGCCAATGGTTGACCCTGGATACCTGATGAGTTATCACCCGTTTTGGCATCAGGAGCAGGTAGAGAAGTTCCTTCCTCGTTCTGTTGAGAATTGGTTGCCAAAGAGGATTCTTTCTGCGCAAGCTGCAGTTTGGCTAGTTCATTCTGAGAGTCACTAAGTTCCTGCTTATCTCTTAGGATATGCAGTGACCTCTGGACCTGCGTTAAATAACATAAGAAAAGAGTTCATCACTAGCACTTGAAAATGTTGCATGGACTTTATATCCAGACAGATCGGAGAAAACAGCAAATGCATCCACACTCTAAAAACAAGATCAGCCACTTGGCATCCAACCTAGAAGCCCTTCAAATACAATCATGTTTCCAAGTGAATACCAAAGATGCAAATGGACAAACATAAAGACGCACAGACACCAAGACACACACGGACATTAAGCAAGCAAATGAGATCTATAATGGTTCATCTAGTTTGCTCTAGGATCAATTTCTGAAATTCATGATACATTAATATAAACTCACCTCTTCAACATGCTTTTCCAGAGATTTTAGCTTCAAATCTGCCTCCCCATGATCACGAGCTAATTCAGAATGCATTTCGCCAATGGATTTGTCAAGATTATAACAATATAATTCCAACTGTGACAGTCGAGAACTAATTCCTTCAAGAAAACGCATGAGATTGTCTGTATACTTCTTCACGGTATTTTCAACAGGAGAGATAACATCTTGATTAAAAGAAGATTCTTCTGGTGGACTGAAAGTGGCAGCAGGAAAAGGAAATGGTCTCGCCAATCTACTTTTGTGGTATTCCTGCTGAATTGAGAGCATAAACCATGAAGATGCTCAATATGGTCTTGATCAATGCCCAAAAAAAAAAAATAGCTAACTACAAGATATTAACAAATAAAAAATGATGATAACAACCGGAAACTTGTTAAAGTACCTAACACCCCCACCCCCTTCTTCCTCCTCTCAGGGCCCAAAACTCGCACAACGCAACCACAGAGTGTGTGCGTGAGAAAAAGAGAGAGACACTTGATTATAAAGGCACCATGGAACTTCGACAAATAATGTCATGCTAAATTGTGGGCGCTCTTTTTTAATGTAGACTAGTTCCTTAATGGTAGTGAAAAATAAATTCTAACATGAGATTGCAAATCTGATGATATGTCCACAACTGACCATTCTTTCATATTTCAAACAGCATTCCAAGGAAAATCTTAATAAAATCACTTAGAAATGTACAGATGAAATAGGGAAAATGCAGAGAGTTCCATAACAGATATATTGTCACTTGTCTAGGCCCCATTTTACAGTAAATTTACACAATTACCAACCATTGCCTAAAAAACTGTGATGAGTTAAACCAAGACAGGCAATTTAAAACTGAAAAGAGGATATAAACAGATGACATTAGAAGATTAACATATAAACAGTTCCATTCATAGATAATACATGCCAAAAAGCAATGTATGACATGCCAACTCAGTGAGAGAATGTAAAATATTTTTTTAAATGGCCCATGTGTCACACATGTAGACATCTATGTCTAAATTCTATCCTTTATTTTAGGGTAATAACTAATAATATAACTTCTCATCTGTGTCAGAACCAAGCGAATTTACATAATGAGATAAAAATTAGACACTGTCAATTGATTTTGATATTATCTCAACTTTGTTGGTGAGAACAAGTTATCTAAAAATTCAATTTTAAACATGGTTAGCACTGTATAAGCATGTGTAATCTCCATTTTCTACAAAGATCAAAGCTGGGCGTAGGTTAAGAGACTCCTGTTCTATCATATTAAATTTGTGTGCGAGAGGCAGAGGCTTTATATTACCAAGATACTTGAACCATTATGGCTAAGAGTAAGTTTTAAATTATGCTTTATGGTTAATTTTCTTATACCAAGTGTCTGCTCAATTTTCTTTAGACGATTCAGTTTCATCTGTGAAGTCCTTGAAGTGGCACCCCTGTTCATGTTGAGCTTTTTAAACTACTGACGTTCTCCTTTCAATTTAAAAAAAAAAACCTACATAAGGACAATTAAGCAAGCAAACAAGACAACCCCACACATAAAAACTGACCTTGCAATAAAACAGCACTACATAACTACATACATGGCATTTGTACTAGAAATTACTTCTTTTCTCTTTATTATCATTCTACTGTCACTTATAGTCTTGCCATTTCAATTCATCCTAACTCCAAAATATTGTGGTTTCTAAGGGTTTGATGAATCTAAGACAAGAAATTGTTATGCCTCGTTGCATACATGGCAAGAAAGGGCCCACAAGAGTGCCAAGAGGGGAGAAGTAGTGGGGACTTGCAAGTGACTAGGACTTGAGAAAGTGATTGAAGCCGTTTCAGCTCGCCTAAAAGCCTTCGACGACTCTCCAACCTAGCGAAGGCATGGAACTTATGAACCAACCTGCAAGCTGCTTCGGTTTGTCTTCGACTCACCCGTTTTGCCTTCGACACCTAACTAGGACTTGGCGAAGGGTCTGAGCTTGGCCGTCACATCACTCACTTGTCATAGATAATGGAATATCCCTTGGGCCACAGTTAATCTCTACGTGATAAAGTTAGTTTCAAAAAAGCCACATGGGAATAACAACCACAAAATCTGTTGAATAAGATGGTCAGAGCAATAACCCAGTGCCATGTGTTATAAAATCCTCTAGAATTACGAGCCCTCAAATAAGGAGGTGAGACGTGGCAGGAAAAAAGGGAAAAAGAAAAAAGCCCAAAAGCTTGGAACTACTATAAATAGCCCAAACAAAATCAAAGAAAAGGGAGATTAAGCATATGTTTGATAGTGATGAAATTAATTTTTAGGTACTTATATTATAAGTTGTGGACCAATGTGCGAATAGAAATTGGATTATAAGTTGTGGTTCATGTGAAATGTTGGATAGAAATTATATTTGACCCGTACTAAAATTAAAATTTAAGCATTCATAAACATGTGCTAAATTAAAAACCGCCAAATTATTGCTCCTAAAATTCTCAATTCTTAAACGTGCAATTCACAAGGTTGGGTTATTCCTTTTAGTGTGGATGTGGGTAAAAATTTGTTAGGCTTCAATTATTTGGGTCAACAAAAATGACTATGCATCTGTAAATTTTCAAAAACAACTCAAATAAAATCAAAGAACTTGTTAGCTTCAAGCTAAGTATTATCACAAATTTTCCATTTTGACAAAGGAACGAAGAAAATAAATTATAGAAGTCAACACCTTTAACCAAAAATCAACATTCAATTTCCAGAACACCTAAAATTCGGAAACCCTAACAGAGAAGAATATGGAACTAAAACATTTCAGATATTGTGAAATACCTTAGTGGAATTAACTCCGATCGAAGGGTCTGAATGGCATCCATTATTCCCATCCTGATTGCCGTAATCCTCGTAGGAGTAGAGAATATCATCTGACCGGAAATCGTAGGATTTGGACCCGGAATCGCTGGGCCGACCCGAAGAAGATCCAGATGCCATAGCACCTTACTGAAATATTCTATAGAGCGACAAAAATGGGAGAGAGTGTAGATGGATATATTATAGACATGATTAGTGATACAGGAGAATGATCTATTGTCCAATATGAGCAATTAGGAAACTTATCAAGTGGCATTGGAAAATAAAAGTGTTTGACAAACTCCAATGTCCACTGGACAAGTATCTAGTGGATAAAATAAGAAGTGCCTAATGTGGACAATAGATCATTACCCTAGTGATCTAATGCCAAGTATTATACACTCATCAGACACTTATTATAGTGCAAATTATAACAATGTCCACCGGAGCATTAAATTACTACTCTTATAGACATTATGGTGATATACCACCAGTGGCGGAGCCAGACTTTTGAAATTGGAGGATCCTTTATGGGACTGGCCGAGGAGGGGCGAAGCCTTCGGCCCCCAAATTTGTTTTTCTCAAACCACAATTATTGAACTCATTTTTATGAGAATAATATTTTTTTATAAATCATAGTCTTTAAAAAACTTACAAGAAGTCATTGCACAAAAATATTCAAGATCTAATATTTAATTTCATTTGTAATTTTGTAATCCCATATCAATTTCATCTCCCCAGAAACATAAGATTTTACCAGAAAGAGGGACTCTCCATTGCTGATTTGCTGTTAGTCTGTTACTTTACGTGGTGAACATGATGTAGGGAATCGCCAAATCGATTCTTTGATCCGAATTTTGTAGAAGATGATGAAGTGATTCAATTTTTTTTTATTTACGTATTCCAAAATAAGGGTTGAACCGCTGAAGTTTTACTGATTGTGTATTTGCAATTGCGTTTCTGACTATCAGATTGAAGAAGAAGTATGAATTGGGCATTTGGTTGGTTGGATAATTGAAATTTGGGTAGGGTAATATTTGTTGGGTTTACAGCATTGAGTATTTTATAGTTTGAACCATTTTCTTATGTTTTGGTTTGGCCTTATGGTTATAACTTAAAAAAAAAAAACAGAAATTAATAATTAATAATTAATAATAAAAATAAAATACAGTTTCAAAAATTTGGCAGGACCCCTCCCCTCCCCTCCTTTATACCACCTACATTTGACATCAGCACTTACATCACTTTTTAAAAAAGTTTAAAAATTCTCAGCAATTTTATAAAAAGTAATCAATATAGCGATACTACGAACAATGATCACCCTGATATTATAGATATAGCGATGTACATACAGAGCATGTTTCGAATAGTTTAAATAATATATCGCTTCTTTTTTGCGGTGGAATCCGATCATACGCTTTATTATGATAATGAATTGAGTTGTTGAATAGATTTTGAAGATGATTAGTAGAGAGAGATAATCAATTGAAAGAGATGGATTGAAGAGTTAGCAGATTATGGGGATCATCGGTTGAGCGAGTTGATTGAATAAGGGATATAAATTGAAGCATTCAACAATTTTAGAGAATATAATTTTATGAGGGGATAAATTGATGACGTATTGATGTTACGATAAAAGTCTAGTTGGTGTGGATTATAAACTAAAAATTGGTTTTTTTTTTTTTTTTTAGCTTACTATTATTAACCTTTCAAATTTTTTAAAAATAAAATAATAAAATTGTCATTTCTACTTTGAATCGGCATTTTTTTTATTAAGGATAATTTTATCATTTCACATTAGACAATTTTGAAAATCAATAAAGTAAGCTCAAAAAACCAATTTTTAATTTATAATCCACAACAAACGGACTCTAAACTATTTTTTTCTAAAATTATTTTCAACCACATATTTTATGGGACTTACAACTTTTGTCAACTTTTCAACTACACATTTCATCAACTTTTTTCAAAATCTACAAAACAAAAAATAAATAAAATAAAACTTTTAAATTACATCAAACATGCACATAGTTTGCCTCGAGCCCATAAGAAGGTTAAAAATGTCAATGGCTCCTACTCTCACAATAATGTGTCTTTGAAAATTAATGATTACTTCAAGGGTAATTTCACAATACAAAATTTATTTGTTGCACCATATTTTTATTGTATTTAAGGTCCTCAATCTTTATTCATTGTAACACTTATGTCATCAACTTTTTTTGTCATTTTTTTATTCTCAATCTTCCATTAATTAGCACATCTCGTCTTTAATAAAAGTTCACATTCAAAAAGTCCATTTGTAAGGAGTAAAACTACTTATTTGTCCATCATATATATTTTTTAAAAAAAAGAATAAATACAAAAGTGTGACAAAATATTTTTATCTCATTTTAAAGCACGTAAAATAGAATATTTTAACAAAAATCATCATCAATGATGAGATGTGCTAATTAGTTAGAAGGTTAAAGATAAGATTTGATGGAAAAAATATTAAAAAAATAAGTATTAAAATAGGCAAAGGTTAATAATCTTAAATTTAATTAAAATATGGTGGCAATATAATCATCCTTACTTCAATATGTATATTTAATTGAAACTTTAATTTTTCAAATGATTCATATTTGCGGATGGAAAGTAACGTTGAAAATCAGTATATATTAAGAAATTTTTTTTAAGTTTGGTGAATATTAGAAAAAAGTATAGTAATTATTCATAAAAAAAAATTAGAATTAAGTGATTATTCGTTAACAAAATAATGTTATTTATGATTATTATGACAAGTCTATGTGGTAGAGTAATTCACAGCAATTGATTGGTGTTATATAATTGCGTTATCTTCAAATTAATCTATTGCAATGGATCTCATTTATACATACGTAATCATCACCAATGATAATAAATAGCATTATTATGGAAAATAACGTCAAAGTATAGCCTGGCCATTGTGATTTTTTACCCCTAACAAGAGCATGTTGTTTGGCTGTTTTTAAGTTATTTTATGTCAAATTTAATTTTTGAAAGAAAATAGTTTTACTAATAAAACTTATTTTTTTCGAAAGTATATTTAAGTCGAACCAGTAATCCAAAACATAAATGAAGTTTGACGAGTTTACAAAATAAATAAATATTAGAGTGAAAATATTAATGTCCAGTGAGTTTACAAAATAAATAAATTTTTAAAATTATTGACCTCAAAGGTGTAGTTGTAAATCAATGGAAAATTGGTGCAAATGGTCCTTCATCTTTGTCCTCAGTGTAAAAATGAGCTCTAATGTTTGTTTTTGACACAAAAGATCATAACCTATGTGTTTTGGTGCACAATAAATCTTTATTTGATGAAAATGATAAATATGTCATTAGTTTTTATTAGAGAAAATTGTAATTGGATTCCTAATCTTTGCAAAATGTGTAAATAGGTCTAATAAATTTATTTTTTATAAAAATTTTAAAAAAAAACTAACAAGTTCTTTTTTCTTTTTCTTTTTTGAATTAATACTTTATTGACCAAATTGATAATATACTAAATTATTTTGTATATTTTAAGAACTATTATGAAATAACTAAAGTTTAAGCTCATAATTATCAATAAATATGTTAAATAAAATTATTTTATTATTGTTAAGTAATTATATTATTTAAATTTTAAAATTTTATTTTATATTTACAATATAAAAAGAAAAATAATTTTGTCGCAGACTTGATGCTCAAATACTTTTATTCAATTGAGGTATTCGTTTGTTAACTACAAATATTATAGTTCAAATTGTATTCTTCGTATTTTAATTTATCGTTCAAAAATAAAAAACACATAATATGTAAATTTATTTTTATTAATATTTTTATGTTAAAAAATATAATGAGATTAGTTCAATGTCATAAAATTATATACATCATTTTTTTTATTTATTTAACTTAATTTTTATTCATGTTTTTCAATTCACAGCACAATTATACATACTTAAGCGCAATAATTTTATATTTTTCTCTTATGAAAAATTTAATTGACACGATAATAGTGATATATTTAAGATGTTAAATTAAATATTATTTAACAAATATACATGACTCATTTGCACATTTACAAAGATTATGAATTCAATTACAATTTTCTCTAATTAAAATTAAAGACATATTTGTATTTTTAATCAAATAAGGACCAATTGCGCACCAAAACACATATGGTATGGTCTTCTATGCAAAAAACAAACGTTAGAAAATATTTTTGCACTGAAGACAAATGTTAGGAACCATTTGCACCAATTTCCCTAAATTAATAGAAGTAAGCCAAATCACTATTCACCATAGATTAACTCAGTAGTCAGATCCAGGCAGAGGTTAAACAAAATTTTAGACCAAACTAATATATGAGAAAAATAAAATTTCTATAATAAAAAATTGTCTTTTTAAAAAAAAAAAATTTCTTATACTAAAAATATATTTTTTGAGCCATTAACTCTTTATTAAAAATAAATGTGATGATAGAAATAATGACATCTGATAAATGTTACAATAACAACTGTTATGTGTTACGATGACAGCTGCTATATGTTATGATGACAGTTGATATATGTTGTCTGCCAATATTTGCACGTCCTAGCACAGCTGCCTCAACGATTTGCCCGCCTCACCGGCTCACCCGTCCCGATAGTCTCGTAGCTCGCTTCTGACAAGTGGATAACAATAAATCAACTGTCATTGAGTTAGTCAGTCAGGCACAGAATGATAGTTAACGTTGGCGATTAGAAAAATGTAACATCTCTCATTAACTCCTAGTAATGAGGGAGATAAAGAGACACATGTCATTAAATACCATTAAAGGCCATAAATGTAGGCTACCCCTATAAATAGAGGCTAACCACCAGGTAAAAACCAACTATCATATACTCCATATTATTAGTCTGCATATCTGGTTTTAATCATATACTAATTATCACATCGTAGTGGACACAGAGGAAAGAAGCTCCGCCACCTTTTGCAGGTCTCCACCACTGTCGTCGCCATGTTCGGAGGAGGAGAAAAATATTTATCATCATTTGGCGTTGTCTGTGGAAAATTGTACAAAATATCATGGCTCGAACTAGAAGAGCTAGGAATGTAACCGCCTCCCAGCCCTCATCAGGGATGTTGATACAGAGTCCAACATTGCCACTAACTACCCGCAACAAGAGTTTTCCCCTGCCACTCAACTAGCGGCACTGCAAGTGCAGGTGGAGACTTTGGCGGCCCAACTCCAAAATCAAAACAATGTGGTGTCTCAATCGTCCCAGGCTCCTAGTCTTCCTCCGGTAGGATCGTTACCGCTAGGGGCTCCGCCCCATGTTCCTAGTCTTCTACCAGTAAGACCATTTCAGCTAGGGACCCCATCCTAGGCTCCTAGTTTTCCACCGGTAAGACCATCATCGCCAAGGGCTCTACCCTAGGCTCCTAGTCTTCCACTGGTGGGACTGTCACTGATAGGTGCTCCGCTCCATGCTCCTAACTTTCTTACAATAAAAACACTGCCAACAGTGGCTCCGCCACTATCCCCAGGTTATTTGGCTATATCATTTGCATTCCACATTCATTCATTGACGTCTGTCCCAAATGCACTCTGGGAGCAACCGTCATGGGTGGCTCCCCCTATGCTAGGTGAGACATCAGTGTTAGGCCTTAAGCAACGGTTAGAAGTCATGTTGGGTAGAAAAATAGCAGAGGCTATGTCTAAGAAAAATAGTAAGCAACAATTTATGGTATTTGGAAGAAGATCCCTTTTCCCTATAAATGATGGTTGTATTCATTTGCCACGAAACTTGAATAGCCGATGATGGAGAAATATGACGGGTCCTCTGACCCTGTTGATCACCTCAGGGCATTTGTTGATTTGATGAGATTACATGTTACCCCCAAATGCTATTATGTGCAGGGCCTCCCACCAACACTTAGGCGGGAGGTAAGGGACTGGGTGTCAACTCTTGTCCCAAAATCCATCCGCACGTTTGATATTTTTCTAAGCAATTTTGCCGCATACTTTGCCAGTAGCAAGCAAGCTAATAAGACAACTATTGGACTAATGCAATTGATCCAGGACAAAGATGAGCTGCTGAAAATTTTTATTGCCCGATTCAATAGGGCCACACTAGGAATCATAGATCTGCAGTGTCTAATGTAGCACTTTCATGATGAGTGGAACTCGAAGTCGCCTTTTCAAGATGTCACTCTCCAAAAACCTGTCGAATACGATGCATGAATTATTAAAGAGAGGGGATAAGTATGTGGACGCTGAGAAAGCATATTTCATTATCAAAGGCATGAAAGATCGAAAAGAACCCGAGTCTAACAAAAGGAAGACATGGAGCGAGCCCGAATCTCAAGATGGCAAAGGTAAGTAGAAATGAACCATCTAAGGCGGATAAATGATGAGGGTAAGAAAGAAGGATCAGGTCAGCTAGGAAGTCCTGATGTACCTACTGAACTAGACCTGCGGCAACTTCTTATTTTTACTACATTCTTTATTAAATGTAAGTCATGTGACACAAACATTCTCAACTACTAAAATGGTCAAACGAGGTGACAAGCATTGGTTAAATAAAAATGAGGCAAGGGGAGGCGATGAACCCTTGTCTAAAAAATAAAATAAGGTGATGAGGCTCTGTTTAAAAATTAAGACGATGAGCTTCTGTCTGAAAAACAAGGCGATGAACATTTGTTTAAAAATCAAGGCGATGTGCCTCTATTTAAAAATCAAATCGATGTGCCTCTGTCTAAAAATAAAGACGTTGAGCCTCTGTCTAAAACCAATGCAATGAGCATGTACAGAGCTTTTGTTAAAAAGTTGTTGACTGTTTGGATATGAATCCAAAACGTGCTGTGAATATTAAATTGAGTGTTTGGTTACGTAATTATAAGTATTTTTTTTTTATAAATTTTATATTTATTTAACTAAACAGTAATTAATTATTATATATATCATATTAATTATTTTAAAATAAATAAATTTTTTATATCATATAATATCTATTAAAATTAATACATTAATTTAATTAGGGATAATTGCATCAAAGGTCCCCAACGTTTCAAAATCGTTGGGGATATGCCCCTAACCTAAAAAAATAGCACCACACATCCCCAACGTATGAAGAAATAGGCGTCGTAGGTCCCTTTTCTCAATTTTCGTCAATTTTGTTCGTTAAAAATCAAAATTGGACTGCACGCACTGTATTTTTCCAAAAAACGCGAGTGTAGAAGAAATTGAAACAATCCATAGATATTTCTTAATTCAGTAGGAAAAATCCATTTCAGAATGCAAATAACAACCAAGAGACTCACTATACCGCCACGACTTACCAGTGAAGAGGCAGTTTCAATCATGGTAGCAGCCCTGAAGAATATCATAACTGGTGTCGCCGCCACCTCTGCTATGGAAGCAGCCCATGAGTTTTCAGCTGTTTCTACTAGGGAGCCATTTTTTTAGGTTTATGAGAATATAGAAAAGTGTCAGACTTGTAGAATTAAAGGGTGTTTGGGGTGCAATTTGTTTGGAAGAGAAGATGCAGAGAAGAAGAAAATTAGGTTGCAGAAGAAGAAAAAGAAGAAGAATTACAGAGGTGTGAGGCAGAGGCCTTGGGAAAAATGGGCGGCGGAGATAAGGGACCCACGTAAGGCGGCTAGAGTGTGGCTTGGTACTTTTCTGACGGCGGAGGATGCAGCGAGGGCATATGATAGAGCGGCTATTGAGTTTAGAGATCCAAGAGCAAAGCTTAAATCCAGTCTCCCATTCACTCTGATCAACTAAAATAGCTCCAGTTACTGCAATAAGAGGGATTATATAACCTAAACAAGCGAAAATAAATGCATAGAGAAGTGCCAAAGGGAAGGTCTTTGTGGGTTATCAACTTAACGGGCAATAGTACTAACATTATCCCAGAAATTCAGGTTCCAAAACAAAGTGTTGAAGAACAAAGTCCAATCTTTTTTTACCCCTTTCTGGCCTAAACTGATCCATCTATGGGGACGAATTTGAGGAATTGCTATCAATGACATGAGAATAAATGGCAAGAGTGAAACAATTGCTAAAACAACTGTAGTGTAACCAACTATATTGAGGCCCGTATAATTAAGAAATGAAAGGAGCAAAGTTGATACCAGGATTACAAGATATCGGGGTAGCCCAGAAGAGAAAAATGGGAAAAATTATTTTCAAGTAATCTATACACAAAGCTAAAAAGGCTGCTATGTTTATTACACCACTGAGGAATTTTCATGTGCCCATAAGGGACCGAAGGCCCTGTCAGCCCATCTAACAAAGCCTCCGTTGCCGGGGAAGGTGGTGGAGAGCTCGGCTGTGATAAGTGCCTCCGATATACTCCAGATGAACATGAAGAAGAGAAAACCAAGAATGGCAAACAAAGGACCTACATCGCAGGCTCTTCACCATAAGGTCCGCCAGCAACTTCGAAATAGATGAGGAAGATTAGAGGGATGAGAGAGAGAAGTCCCTAATTCTCTGACGCTTTTTTGAAGAAATACCGTGCGTGCAGCCTAATTTTGATTTTTAACAGACAAAATTGACGGAAACTGTGAATAGGGACCTACGACGCCTATTTCTTCATACGTTGGGGATGTGTGGTGCTATTTTTTTAGGTTAGAGGCATATCCCCAACGATTTTGAAACGTTGGAGACCTTTGATGCAATTATCCCATTTAATTATAATACCAAGATTATTTTATTATATTTGACTAAACAATAATTAATTAATTTATAGCTCATATTATTTTTGTAAAAATAAATCATATACTTTTATATCCTATATTAACTATTACAATTAATATATTAATTTAATTATAATAACACGATTATTTTAGTATATTTGACTAAACTTATTATGTGTAATTTATATTAAATTATTTAACATGTCAATATATATTTTTCACTTTATATAAATATATGAAGTGACAATTTGATATAAGTAATTAATGTGGTAAATAAATTAATATCTCTTTTTGATGTATTAATCGTAATTTTGTTAATTATTAAATTCATTTAATGTTAATTACAACTTCTCATAGAAGCTCAATTAGAGCTTTTTAGAAAAGTTCAAACTTTAAGCTTCTCTAAAACAATTTTTTAAGCTATTTTTTTAGTAAAAAAGTGCTTGTTGACGTTAACCAAACAACTATAAATATAATCAAAAGTACTTTTGCTCTCTAAAAAGTATTTTTATACTTAAAAAAAAAGTCTTATAAAAAACACTATTAATCTACTTAAAGTCTAGTATGAGAAATGATCTCATACCCACTTATGTTGTCAACGTTGAGGTGTCATCACATTATTGGTAAAAATAATGAGTGCAGGACCATGAACTACCAATCATGTGATGACACCTCAGCGTAGACAATGTAGGTGGGCAACAAAAGTGGGTAGAAGATCATTTCCCAGTCTAGTATTATACATGTTGAATTTGTATAATCAAGCATAACACCATGTTAGCTAAAGGTTAAGAGTTAAGACTTTAGAGTAAGTTACTAAGTTAGAACGAACTTAGTAATTTTTGCTTTTCAAAACATATTTGAGTAGTTACTTTTTAGGTTAATTAAACTTGAATTTATAATAATTGAGAAATGTTAAGAAAATAAAAATTATGATTGAAAATGTAGACGGGATGAAATGCCAGTTGAAAAATATGACAATTCACTTTATAAATAATTAAATATAATATAACTACGTATGTTAGACTTGTAGACAAATGACTTCGAAAAATATTATTTCTAATTAAAAAAAAAATCATTATACGTAATCCGTGAAACAATTATCGAAAAACAATAACTTAATTTATATAATAACTTTAATTAACTTAATTAGTTTTTAAAAAATATTATTAATTAAAAGGATAGGAAATTAGGTAAACATATTCTTACCCGTTTTTGGGTATCTTTTGAGAAAGAATAATGATATGTATTATAACTTCTGATAATTAGTAGTTTATGTGCCAATTAGAAGATATTAAGAAAATATAATTAATATAAGACTAAATATATTAACACTACATTTTTTTTTATAAATGCACTATATTTAAATTGCATAAAAGATTCATAATTTTTACTTATTTTTACATTTGTGTTTCCAACGTTTTTTCGTCGCATTCTTATCATCAACCTTCTATTAAATAGCACATATTATTTATGATAACAATTTCCGTCTAAAAATTATATTAAGAATGAATAAAAACAATCATTTGCCTCCCATATTTTTAAATAAGCAAATAAATAAATAAATAAATATAAAATTTTGACTAAATATTTCTCTCCCATTTTAAAGCACACTAACAAAATTTTTAGATAAAAATCATTAATAGGGACAAGATATATCAATTAATGGAAGGTTAAAGATAAGAATTCGATGGAAAAAAAGTTAGAGACTTAAATATGATAATAAATAAACATTAAGGACTTTTAATATAATTAAAATGTGGTGTGTGTAAATATAACCATCCTTAATATAATTGAAACAATAAATTTTACTTATATTTTTCCTAATTTACTCTTCATTGAATAATGGTAATTCATATTTTTTGATAACAAGACACATTAAAAAGACACATTGAATATGGGCATATTCTCAACAAAAAAATTAACTACAATTTAAGATAAATGAATAAAGAAATTAAATCTATCTTTGTGGGACGGAGATAGTAAGTCTTTTTGAATGTGATACATATCCCTATATTTAAGATGACATATCAATTGCTAACAATCAACAGTTGTGATATATAACATTACTCATCGTAGACAACTGTACCAAACTTGGCACTACAAAAAAATTGTGGCATTAGCGATGGAATTTTTGTTGATCATGCCCTAATTACCTTAGTTGAAGGCTCTATCGAAGAAAAAATTTCGTCACTAATTCCAAAGGTGAAAGTCTTATCGCTAAATTCTTTCGTCGAAATGAGAATCACCAACAATATAGCAATGGAATATTCCATTGGTAATTACCTTCGGATTGATTGATTCACAAATGAAGTTTTGAACAACCATATTCGTTGGTGTTACCACACGATTCTGATATGGCTTCTACGTCAGCAAGGACCCCATCTAGGCCCAGCAAGGGCCTCGTCCAAGGCCCATCAAGAACCTCAGCTGGGCCCTGCTAGAGCCTCGAAAGTTCTGATAATGTGCCCCGAAGGCCCATCGAACGCCTTCGGCAGCCAGAATTCTACGGGGCTCATAGAAGGCCTCGACATTCACGGCCGATCCATAGGGCCTCGCCAGGCTTCGTATCAATTATAACTAGCAGGCAGCATGTTATGCCGGAACAACCAGAGAAGTAATTAAGGAAAGATTGCGTTGATTTGACGCACAAATCCTCACAAGGAAACCGAATCACAATCTCCTAAAATCATGCAACGTGATAAACTCAAAGACGGAAGATAATCTCAGAGATTTCCTGGGTAAGGGATGATCTCTATCACATAAGGAAGGAGGATCCGATTGGGTATCAAATTGATTTGTTTCCTAAATCAATTAGAACTCTTGCGCTATAAATACAACGTCTCCGGTTGATCCAATGTACGCACTCTTTTACGCTTAAGAATCCCACCCTAAACTCTGCTCAAATCTCTGTCTGCTTGTCTCTCCCACACCCCGTTATTTTTGTTACCCGTGTATCATCCATATACCGACTGTTGACTTGATCGTCGGAGTGCCAACGATCGCAGGACCCTTTTTCTCCGGAGATCTTGGTGCCTAACGATTGTCCTAGTGTGCAGGTAACATATGAGTTGGCAGAGGACTGACTGGAGATCTGTTGACACGTGGATGTTGCAGGTTCCGACGTCAACAGATTGGCGCCGTCTGTGGGGAAACGAAAAATGTTACACGACAAACAACTTGTGGTAAAAACGTGTTTTCTACCTGGAGGAGCATGACATCCGAACATTCCATAGAAGAAGAAGTGGAGTCCCACCATACTAACTTGCGACAGGAAAGCGTTCAGGACCTGCAAAACGTGACCTGTCGTAAAAGGAGAAGACAACGACAGAAACGGACGGTGGAACAGGAGAACCAGGACCTGAAGATGGATAATGCCCGGATGAAGGCCGCGCTTGAACTGCTGGAGAATCAATCCCACCAACATGGACCCAAGCGCAGTCGTGCCCGGAGGAGCCCTTCACAATCCAGTTCATTGGACAGTCGCCATTCCCAAGAGGAACCGCCCGTCTCTAATGGCCGGAACCCTCGTAACCCCACCCCGAAGCCCTCACAGGATGGCCAGAGAGGGAGACATTTCCCTGTACGAGAGAACCGCCCCATTCCTGCTGCTAGCGTGTTTGACATGTTGGGAATAGGGTCTTCCATTGCACCCTCCCTACCCGCACACAGCAGGCGCAGTGAACACAGTAAGGCCCGTACAGAAAAGAGGAAGGACCCGAAGAGTCACGCAAAGTCTAAGGAGAAAAATGAGAGGCTGGAGTGTTACGAGGATGATGATGACGAGAATCTCCCGTTTACCAACTATATGAAGGCAATGGAGGTGCCGCAAACTTCCGAATGCCTCTTATGGATAAGTACAGTGGAAGAGGCGACCCCACAGATCACATAAACACCTACAAGACGAAGCTCCAGGGCCAGTCCCCAGCGGTGAAGTGTCAGAATTTTTATACCACACTCGCTGCCGACGCGAAGAGATGGTACAATAAGCTCAAGCCAAGGAGTATCCGAAGCTGGCCTCAACATAAAAGGGAGTTCGTCAACGCCTTCATTAGCAATCGGACGATGATTGCTGACATTGCCCAACTCAACGACATCCGGCAGAAGGAAGGAGAGACCGTCAAGAGCTACTTCAAGAGGTTCATCAACGTTATCAACAAGATCGAAACGGTGAATGACGAAAAGGCCTTGGATGCTCTGGTAACTGGACTACACATGCGAACTCCCTTCTGGAGAGATGTACAGAACAGTCAACCAAAAACCTACAGCCAGCTGGTGGACATGATCCAGTGCGAAATCTGATCAGAAGAGACGATCGAGAACAGAAAGAGGGCCGAAAGGAAGAGAGGGGACCGCTACAGGAGAGAGGGTCGTCGCTCTCCGGAGCCTCGATTCTTCCACTTTCAGAGGAGGCGTTCCCCAGAACCGGCAAGCAACCATTACAGGAGGTTCAATCAAACGGAGGTAGCCCCTGCACCCCGTCCTAGGGCACCAGTAGTGGCCCCCTTACCAGCCGGAACCCCACCCACGTTCTGCCATATACATAGGACCAGGGTACATAACACAGAGGACTGCCCGAATGTAAGGGAGTTGATCAATCGCGAGAACCATGGGCAAGGAGAGGAGAATCAACTGGCGCGAGGACGTCGAGGGCCGCCTGCACAAGGGCGATGACCTCTTCCTCGGCACCAGAACGATGGACCTCGCCGTGATGGAAGGGAGAATGGTGGAGACAGGGACCAGCCGAGGACGGAGGAGCCTCCAGGAGCCCCCCCTGTCCGAGAGATAAACACCATTATAGGAGGGCCCTATGTCGGAGGACACACAATGAACTCGCGGCGCAACTACGCGAAGGCAGCGAAAGAAGAACCCCTGGAGAGTTGGCAGGTCCACGGGCTTCGACCAAAAGCACCACCGATCTCGTTCACTGAGGAAGACGAGATTGGGATACACTACCCGCACTGCGATGCCCTGGTAGTCCGCGTCGTCGTTGCTAGAAACGGCCTAGGACGGATGTTGGTCGACGACGGAAGCGCCGTGAACATCCTGTTCGGTAGTGCCTTTGACTAAATGGACGTTGATCATGAATTGACGGCCATCTCGGATCCGCTATTTGGTTTCACAAGAGATAGCCTCGTCCCGCGAAAGACTACTCTGGCGGTAGACTTCGAAGAACCTCTAGAAGTTCATGGAGTTTTTAATAGTAGACACACGCTTCGCTTACCATGGGGTCCTTGGAAGGCCCGTGCTGAAGGATTTACAGGCGGTCACGTCCGTACACCATCTGGCAATGAAATTCTCGACGCCCGGAGGGGTGGCCAAAATCTGCGGTAATCAGACAGAGGCGATGGCATGTTACATGAACGCATTGCGGAAGGCTGCCAAACGTGAGGATATCACCCCAACGGTAATGACCATACACTTGGAGCCGATGGACATCGACTGTGAGGGGATGGATGAAGAGTTAATATTGGACGAGGGTCTGGATCTCCGAATCATAGCCTCAGATTCTCTTGCCTCCCCGGTCGAAGAGCTAGAAGCATTTCAGGTGAACCCTCAGAACCAACCCAGGTATTACAGGTGGGAGAGAAGCTCGAGGAAAGAATGAAGGAGGAGCTGAAGCAGTTTCTCTAGGAAAACGCTGACGTATTCGCATGGAAACACAGCGATATGGTCAAGATCGACCCGTCGATTGCGTGCCACCCTTTGAAAGTAGATCCAAAAGTACGCTTCAGGATTCAAAAAAGGAGGCCTTTGAGTGCCGAGAGGTACAAGGCATTGAAGGAGGAAATTGACAAGCTACTAGCCAGCTGGTTCATCAGAGAAGCAATTTATCCCCAATGGGTATCTAACCCAGTGTTGGTAAGGAAGAGTACCAAGAAGTGGAGGGTATGCATAGACTTCTCAGATCTGAACCAGGCATGCCCTAAAGACAGCTTCCCGTTGCCGCGCATCGACCAGCTGGTCGATGCGACTGCCAACCACAAGTTACTTAGCTTTATGGATGCATACTCGGGCTACAACCAAATCCTGATGTTTGCGGAAGACGAGGATCACACCTCGTTTATCACAGACCGAGGGCTATACTGCTATAAGATGATACCTTTCGACCTAAAGAACGCAGGAGCCACGTACCAACGGTTGGTAAACCGCATATTTGTCGGACAGATTGGGAATACGATGGAAGTATATGTCGACGATATGCTGGTGAAGAGCGTAAACGCCGAGGATCACATAGAGCACTTAAGGAGAATGTTCGGAGTCCTTCGTAAATACCGCATGAAGCTTAACCCATAGAAGTGCGCATTTGGAGTTGCGTCCGGTAAGTTCCTCGGCTACATGGTCAATCAGCGCAGGATAGAGGCTAATCTCGAAAAAATTAGGGCGCTCATTGAAATGCGGTCACCATCCTCTCCCAAGGAAGTCCAGAGCCTGACGGAAAGGTTAGCGGCTTTGAATCGATTTATATCCAAGGCGACCGACTGCTGCCAACCTTTCTTTCAGACCATCAAAGGGGGGAAGAGGTTTGAGTGGACCGAGGAGTGTGAGAAAGCCTTCCAAGACCTCAAGGTCCTCCTTGGAAAATCTCCGCTGCTATCCAAACCAAAGAATGTGGAGACTTTGCTCGTTTACCTCGCCGTATCAGAGAAGGCAGTTAGCTCGGTTTTAATCCGAGAAGAGGGTCCAGCGCAATTTCCTGTCTATTACGTAAGCAAAGCCCTGCAGGACGCAGAGACAAGATACCCAGACATGGAAAAGCTCGCCCTGTCATTGATCATCGCCTCCCGAAAGCTTCGACCATACTTCCAGTCCCACAGTATAGATGTTTTGACAAACCTCCCTCTACGGCAGATACTCCAGAAGCCAGACACGTCAGGACGATTGATGAAATGGTCAGTAGAACTCAGCCAGTTCGATATCAGTTACAAGCTACGACCTTCGATAACAGGACAAGCCTTAGCGGACTTTGTGGCTGAATTCGCTCATATCCCCAATGGTTCGCTTGAGGCTCGACCCTTGGAGGTACCAACATGGAAGTTATATGTTGATGGATCCTTGGTGAGGCCAGGGCTGGAGCCAGGATCCTACTAGTCAGTCATGACGGCCATAATCTCAACTGCGCGCTTCGCCTGGAATTCAAAGCCTCCAATAACGCAATAGAATATGAGGCCCTTCTAGCAGGCTTGAGGTTGGCACGAGAGATGAAGGCGAGGAAGCTCCAGATTTATAGCGATTCGCAGCTGGTTGTCAGTCAGGTTAATGGGGCCTTCGCGGCACGCGAACAATCCATAGTGGCGTACCTGACAAAGGCCAAGGACCTGTTGTCCCACTTTGAGGAGTACGAACTTCTCCAGATTCCACGAATGGAAAATGGTTATGCGGACGCCCTCTCAAAACTGGCAAATAGTAGAGACTCTGACTTAATGAAGGCCATCCCAGTTGAGAGACTCAACCGGCCTTCTATCGACGAATCTCACGCACCCGCCGTCCTGACTATAACTGATTCTTCGAAATGGATGAAGGAAATCACCGAATATCTAACCGACCAGATACTGTCCGATGACAAACTAGAAGCACAGAAACTCCGCAGGAGGGCCGCGAAGTTCGTGCTGCAAGACGGGGTCCTATATAAGAGGGGATTCAGCCACCCCCTCTTACGCTGTTTAACACAGGAGGAAGTATTATACGTGATGAAAGAGATACATGAAGGGATATACGGAAATCATTCAGGAGGAATGACCCTGGCACAGAAAGCCCTGAAACAGGGGTACTATTGGCCGACCATGAAGAAAGACTCACACAATTATGCGAAGAAGTGCGACAGATGTCAGAAGTTCATAGCAATACCGAAGCTCTTGGCCCAGAACCTTACCTCGGTGACTAGTCCTTGGCCCTTCGCCAAGTGGGGAATCGACTTCATCGGTCCCCTCCCGACAGGGAGAGGTGGGGTCAAGTTCGCGATTGTGGCGGTAGATTATTTCACCAAGTGGTGTGAAGCCGAACCTTTGGCCAAGATCACGGAGGAAAACACATGGAAATTTGTATGGAAAAATATTGTCTGCCGCTTTGGCATTCCCCACTCTCTCGTTTCTGACAACGGCACGCAATTCGTAGGGATGAAGTTTAACACGATTGGTGAGAACCTTGGTATCCGAATGGACTTTTCCACCCCTTATTACCCCCAATCCAACAGCCAGGTGGAAGCCGTGAATAAAATCATTAAGCATACCCTTAAGCGGAAACTAGAGTCCGCAAAAGGAGGATGGGCTGAGGAACTACTCGAGACCCTGTGGTCCTATCGGACCACCTCCCGCACGACCACAGGTGAAACTCCGTTCTCCATGGCGTACGGGGCAGAGGCAATGATTCCCGTCGAGGTAGGGATACCCTCACCCAGGCACATGCACTTAAACGAGGTAACTAACGAGGATTTACAAAGGGCGAGCCTCGACCTGCAAGATGAGAAACATGCGGAATTGCAACTCCGCCTCGCGGTTTACCAGCGGAAAATGGTCCGATACTACAACTCCAAGGTCAAAGGTAGGAGCTTCCACATCAATGACTTTGTCCGGAAGAAGATATTTCAAGCTAATAGAGAAGTAGATGCAGAAACTATAGGGCCCACTTGGGAAGGACCTTATAAAGTCATCGAAGAAATCTGCCCCGGAACTTACAGATTAGAAGATTCTGAAGGTAGGGAGACGAAGCACCCTTGGAACATCGCCCACTTGAGGCTGTATCATCAGTAGTTTCATTTTTGCACTGTTTTGATCTTCTTACATTTTTTGTCTAGCGCCCTGAAACACTGCGCCTTCTAATAAAATCCATCGTTTATGAATCCAAAGTGTTCCTCATACAAAAAGAATTAATGCAAGCGATTCGGCAGCGAGGGAGTGTGGTTCGCGGCCAACTCTATCAAACTCGTTGGATAAACATTCAACGCGTATTTAAACAAGTGCAAACAATTCAGCAGCGAGGGAGTGTGGTTCACGACCAACTCTATCAACTCGCTGGATAAACATTCAACGCGTATTTAAACAAGTGCAAGCTATTCGGTAGCGAGGGAGTGTGGTTCGCGGCCAACTCTATCAACTCGCTGGATAAACATTCAACGCGTATTTAAACAAGTGCAAGTAATTCGGCAGCGAGGGAGTGTGGTTCGCGGCCAACTCTATCAACTTGCTGGATAAACATTCAACGCGTATTTAAACAAGTGCAAACAATTTTGCTGCTAGAGAGTGTGGTTCGCGGCCGACTCTATCGACTCGCTGGATAAACATTAAACGCGCAAACATGCAAGTAACTACGATTCAAAACAATCATAAAAATTTCCACTAGTAATTCACGGGATAATTACACCATAAACTTTACAATGGCTTAACCAGGAGGCATCGCTACTAAGCACGTGCAAGATTTCTACGGTTCGGCATAACCGGGGGCCTCAAGTTTGGCCAGTAAGCCCTTAGCTTTCACCAACTCGCTTAGCACCTCGGTCAGTTCTTTATCTTTGGCTTGAATCATACTCTGGCAAGATTTTAGCTGCGACTCAGCCTTCTTCTGGGCAACGACGCACGCCTTCTGGATTGTTTGGGCCTTAGTAACGTCATACGCGGCACGAGTCCTCGCGTCTTCAGAAAATGCGAGTCGTGCCCGAAGATGTTTGTTTTCGGCCCGCATCGCTTCGACATCTTCGTCCTCTCCAATGACGGAATGTATTTTGTCAACCTTCATATCCAACATTTTGTACAACTCACAGTTTAGAACGTGACTACGGGAGGTGTACATCTCGGCCAACTTCATCAACTCCGTCACTTTTGCAGTGTCTGCCGCCTTCCAAAAGGCAGAAGTCCAATATTTATGGACTGATGTAGCGGTAATGGCAACCGCTGGAGGTAATTTCCTAAGACTGTTGGATCCAGCTTGTCCTGCCAGGACCCAATGTTGATATATTCGCACTTACCAAGAAAGGGAGACGTGGACATCCGAGACGCCTCCTCCCCGCTCTCGACTCCTGGTTTCCTCTTCACTGATTGTCTAACATTCCCAGGCGGAGGCACGGGTCTAGCAGGAATTGATGGAGACGGAACGCCTATTGTCACCTCCCGCGCAGGGGGGATAGTGGGGTTACCCATCGCCGTTTCTGGCTCCTACAATACTGTGGGCCTGGAACCAGACGCCGTGGATGACGCCAAGTGTGGAAAGGAGGCATCCTCCACGACCCCCCCACGCCTTATCTTAAACTTTGGGACTTTGGAAAAATGAAAGCCCGACATGACCGACAATAATTAGAATCCGGGTATGACGGCAGGGTATCAAGGAAGATGGTGATAAAGGGGAGTCCTACCAACATATATAGGCCCAGTGGGACACCAACAGTCGGATGGACCAACACGTGGAGGAAGACTGAAAGCGCATTTAATAAACCCTAGGAAGATGTAACGGGCGCGTGGGGATACGTGGCCCATGATTGTGCGAACGCCAATGCGTGATAGCAATGCCGCCGAGTCCTACTCACGGTAAAGCGATGTCGATTACGTTCGCCTTAACCTCGTCGGAATTCCTACACAACAAGGAGGTATTATTATCCCTCGCGAACCCCTTTGTGTCTCCCGGGGCGTGTTTGATGGCCTCGGAATGGTACCGATGACTTCGTGAGCGCCACAAAATGCCAACGAAGTCCGAGACAAAGGTATCACAAACAAATAATCACACACATGCAAATATGAGGGTAAACTTGGCACGATTTTATTAAACCTAGAATGCAGAGCAGAAACAAATACGCCTGACATATATTCTAACACCCCGCCGCCTCCATGGGTCGGCACACGTGGGGTCACTAGATCTACTAAACCTATCCCCTGGTCTTCGTTCTCCCCAGCATCATCCGGATTAGGAGATCTGACGCCACCATAATAGGAAGTCTCCCAAACCAACCTGAGTTGATTTGGTGACTAATTAGGCCACACTGCTCAAAAAATGTCGTTGACGCTTTTTCGCAATGGGCTCCTCCCAGCCCCATCAACCGTTCAGGGCAGGGCAGGGCAGGGCAGGGCCGGGCTAAAGCTGCTAAGCCTAAAACCTCACCCCGTACGTTTGGTCCCCTGAACGTTGATTGGTTGGACTTTTGGTTTTCTGAATGTTGATTCTCAGATTGACAGGCATCTTGGATGCCAGTTCTCCAACCGTACTTCCATCACACGTCAATTATACGAGTCCCGATCACACAGCTCTGAGAGGTTGGGTACAAAAGGTTCACGGTGGAACGGCCTTAGTACGTTTTCATTCTATATATAATGACTGCGTTGGAACTGGATATGATGCAATAAATACGGTTATCCCAGGGAGATTTGGACCGCCACACAACCGTTCTACCTCCGCAAGGCGTTAAAAACGCCAACTCTCCAGATTCTGCCAAATGTCAGCGCCATTAACGCCCAAGGGGATGATTATCAGATTTGAGGCGTTCCCCCCACGCGCAATCACCCATAACATTAAAACGACGGGATAGTAATAAATTAAGTAAAATATGTCGAGCAATTTATTCAAAGACATATGCAAAAGTGGATAACAAAATTCAACAGTTTGGATGCCCCGCCGCCTCTTTATGGGTCAGCACATTGCGGGCCTTTCTCCACGGTTGGAGGGGGTATTTGCTCATTAACTTCACTAGGTTTGGCATCAAGAGCCCGAGCCTCGGAGGGGGCCTACCGAAGGAAAGAGAGGTCCCACTCCGGATGAATCTTTGCGATGCACTCTACCAACTGCTCGCCCTCGGCGGTCATCAGGCGGTGGGCGAGATCCTGATATTCGGGCGTTTCCACGAACGCATCCTGATAGGCCTCCACCGCCCTAGCCTCAGCACCCGTACATTCGGATCAGATTCTCTTCAATTCCAGCTTCGCATCTGCCAGCAACTTCTCCTCTTCCGCGATGATAATCTCTAACCTACTATTCGCAGCGGTAAGCGCTATCTCGGCGGCAAGGGTCCGGTCTTCGACCAGTTTCTGAGCCTCCTCGGCACACTTCTGAGCCTCTTCGGCATTCTTCTGAACCTCCTCGGATCGCTTCTTAGAGGCCTCGACAGCCCACTTCTGTTCCCGGGTGTCTTTCAGACACTCTTTAGCGGCCTTCAACTCAATCTCATATTTACCCTTTACGTCCGCCTCCCTCGCCACCGCGGAGTCCAACTTGAATTGGAGCCCCATTTTCTCAGACTCCAGCTGCGCCTTTTCAAGCTGTACGGCCTTCAGCTCCTCAGACAACTTGGCAGACTTGGCCCCTTTCTCGTTGCATTGGTCGTCAAAACTCTCCAAGGTACTGAACAATTCCTTGCTCAGGACCAGGCCCCATATCAGGTTCATCTCCGCCATCTTCAGTCGCTCCCGAATAGTGGCTCCTTCGGTGGCCTTCTCCTATTTCTGGGTTCAATATTTGTGCACACTCATCGCAATCATTACAGGGTTGGCTGGGAGCATTTCCATGACAAAAGTTTCCAGTTCTCCCTAGCATTGAGAAATACAGACGGGGCTCCCCTGCCCGGACGAAGAGTCAAATTTCTTTGCACCCTCGGTCCGACCCGACTTGCGTGCATCCCCCATAAACCCTCCCGCGGGTGTGAGAGCCTTCCTCTTTCACAAGGCCGCATCGCCCGTATCCTCAGCAATTTCCTTTCCCTTATCCTTGGGTGGAACGGGGCTGGGTGAAGGAGCAGATGATGAAGGTTGGGACAGAGGTGGAACACCCTGGCTAGGAGGGGGATCGATAGCCAGCTGGGGATCAGATTCTGATGGCACAGCATCCTGGATCTCTTGCGTTGGTCCAGATGCCTCAGTCGCCGGTGCCTGGACAGAAGAACCCTCTCCGCTGGCGGGACAGGCAAGACGGAACGTAGGGATGTTTTTGAACCTGAAAGCTGTTAACATGGATACAAGTACGCGACACGTTCAGGCAATTCTCCACTATAACATCAGTATATCGAGGCGTACGAGACTTACACTTCAGTCTGCAGCTGGCCATTAAGTTGTCGTCCTTCAGCAGGTTCCCGAGACTCTTGAAGTCGCTACTGAGAGCTCGTACCTAATTCTACTTCGACCTCAGCTCCTCTTGGTTTCTCTTCGGGATTGGTGGCTTCTCGCAATCTACAAAAGTAAGCGATACATTAAGTCAGGAACTATAAACAAAATTCCACACGAATGCGATAGTTTATACCAAGTTCCCCAAATTGCCGATGAATAGACTCATGAGGAAGAGGGTCCTCTGGCACAAATTCCTAGTCCCCGCTGACGAAGATAAACCTTTCTTTCCAATTGTGTACTTTGTTGGGGCTATCGGTGGCCGTTCTCCACTTTTAACCCAGTCGGGGAGAAATGTTATACCAACTCGCAGATCGGTAGGGCCGGTATATGGACTCAAATTCTCTTGGAGACAAGTCCCCTCCCGCCTCGGCAACACTCTACAATATGTACGAGGCAACCACCTGTCCCCAGCCATTCGGTGTTATTTGAAAAGGGGCTAGGTTCCAATCTTTTAACACCTGACAGAAGAAAGGGTGCATAGGTAGGCGAAGGCCTTGTTGCATCGCGGGTTCGTAAATCGCCACGTACCCTTAGGGGGGATGGTCTGCGCGTTCCTCTAGACCCAGAGCTCTGAGTTTCACGGGTGCGAAAATGTCATAGGATAACTGTATGTCCTCTAACTCCACCTCAGTAATCCTCGACTGAGCCATAGATGCTTCGGTTGCTGACCGCTTTAGCTCCTCGTCAAGCACCTTCGCGGCCGGGGCATCCCTCTTATCAAGTGATCTCTTCATTTTGGGCACCCCAGCGTCATGCCTCTCTTTTGCCACCGTCTCTTCCATCGGTACAGACGGACAAGCCCCCCTTCCACTCGTAGACGGAGTCGGTGGGCTTACGGCAGGAGGCTTCGGATTTATACCCCCTACGACTTCAGAAGATGAAGATGATGTGGCGGTCGATGAGGACACACTCCCAATAATACTAGGGTTTGTTGGGGGCATCAGATGGGTTCTGTAAATCGTCGTTTCCAGACGACATTATGATTACAGAGTATAATCCCCAGGCTATGGAATCGAACAATAACCACGAAAAGAAACAACAAAAAAAAATTACAACTGCTTTAAGCGCGCTTACCTCAAAAATACGATTAAAACGACACACCCACTAGGAGCTTCTCGTTTATCGAAAAAGTATTCACAATGAGCACAAACGCAAGAAGAAGTTGTAATGTTTGGGGGGTGCCTGGTTTTATAGTGGTGCACTCTCATATCCACCGTCCAAATCCCAAGCGTCACATCTAAGCATGCAGACAATGGACGCGTGTTTTAAATTGAGCAACAGGTAGGAAAGCGAAACCCCAAACGTTTAGTAAACCGAGAACGCATGCGCCCCACGCGCGCCCCCATTTTCCACCACACGCAACTGCATTAATTGCAAATACCCTCTCACTCATGATTGCCTGACCGCGGATGGACATCCTTGATTGATAGAACCACACCAACCATGGACACGTCGTCAACGGTCTGGCCCCCTGAAGTCCTCACCCGTCATGAATGTTCGGCTTCAGACTTGGAGGACTATACTGGGTAGGTTGAAGTCTTACAGCTATACGCGTGAGGACCACATCCCGTCGAACCCACTGAGACCGTATTTTCTGCGAAGCGCATTAGTATTCTATTTATTCTCAAAAGTCCCACGCCCATTATGAATAATAGGCTTGGACTTGAGAGACTATTGTTACCACACGATTCTGATATGGCTTCCACGTCAGCAATGGCCCCATCTAGACCCAGCAAGGGCCCCGTCCAAGGCCCATCAAGAACCTCAGCTGGGCCCTGCTAGGGCCTCGAAAGTTCTGATAAAGTGCCCCGAAGGCCCATCAAACGCCTTCGGCACCCAGAATTCCGTGGGGCTCATGGAGGGCCTCGACACTCACGGCCGATCCATAGGGCCTCACCAAGCTTCGTATCAATTATAACTAGCAGGCAGCATGTTATGCCGGAACGACCAGAGAAGTAATTAAGGAAAGATTACGTTGATTTGGTGCACGAATCCTCACAAGGAAACCGAATCACAATCTCCTAAAATCATGCAACATGATAAACTCAAAGAAGGAAGATAATCTCGGAGATTGCCTGGGTAAGGGATGATCTCTATCACATAAGGAAGGAGGATCCGATTGGGTATCAAATTGATTTATTTCCTAAATCAATTAGAACTCTTGCGCTATAAATACAACATCTCCGGTTGATCCAAGGTACGCACTCTTTTACGCTTAAGAATCACACCCTAAACTCTGCTCAAATCTATACCTGCTTGTCTTTCCCACACCCCATTATTTCTGTTCCCCGTGTATCATCCATATACCGTCTGTTGACTTGATCGTCGGAGTGCCAACGATCGCATGACCCTTTTTCTCCAGAGATCTTGGTGCCTAACGATTGTCCTAGTGTGCAGGTAACATACGAGTTGGTAGATGAGTGACTGGAGATCTGTTGACACATGGACGTTGCAGGTTCTGACGTCAACAGTTGGTAATTGTCAATTTTTTATCTGTTTACAAACAAAATAAATCTATCACTAATTGAATTGAAATTTAGAAGGCCAAAAAAAAAAAGTGCAGTGATTATTATATTAATGTGTTTTTGCTTGTGAATTGAAATTTTAATATACACAAAACAACTAACAATGTATATGAAATTACAAACAAAATCATATAACTCCTTATATTGAAGGTTAAAAAATAATAGTAAATTCAACCAGGGGCCTGTTTGTTTATGGATAAAATTGTTTATCTTGATAAAAATTATCTTAATAACAATTATCCGTATAACATGTTCATCATACTGTTTGGTTCAAGTAGGTATAAAATTGAAAAAATATCACTTAAAAAGTCAAGTTTTCATAAAGAAAAATAATAATTCTACTCTTATTCTTATTATATAACGAATAAGGTAAATAAAAAAAATAAAAGAGAATAAAATAGGTGGAGCGGTGGATGGTGGTAGCGGCAGGCGGCGGCGGTGGCGACGATGGTGGTGGTGGTGGTGTCGAGAGCGAGCGTTGGCGATTATCCAATGATATGGATATTCAAAAATAGATTTATTTTATATTATAAATGGTACCTTCATCTTTTAAAAAAATGAGTCAACCGTTATCCGGATAAAAAATTGTATTCCTCTTTTTAAAGATAAAACTTATTCTCATTTTTTGCTTAAATTATTATTCAAATAAAAGTGTATCTGAATATCAATTCTGCACAAACAAGATAAAATAAATTTTACCTATTATCTTTAATTATTGACCATATACCAAATGTACTCTAGATTACAACAATTTGCTTTCCTCTAACAAGAACAAAAGCTTGAGCTAAAATATGTTCGAAAAACATAAACTTACAATCTCTACCAATAATATTTTTTTCATTTTTTTCAAAGAGACGAACTTTCAAAGCATGTAGGTACACACAGATACATGTCATTTACTATATTGAAAATGTATGCTTGTTGTTCATGCTTAAATTATAATCTAGTTGGTTAAATTTGTTAAATATATTTTTTATCTACACATTTCATTACACATGCAACCTATAACTCACTTATTATTCACACATTCTATGAGACCTACAACTTATAAGCACTTAAAAATAATTTCAACACAACCAAACATGCACTTAATTTCTATTGTGGCCATCTTTTTCTTCATTGTTTATATTATGATGATACAATTTCCACTAAATTAAAAGATTTTGGAACATGTCCTATAATCTAAGCTGATAATCAAAGCTAGATAAAACCCCATATTATACCTAGTGTTTTATAACTCGAGCGATATATTAATTCAGACAAAATGACAGGTCACTGGATCAGTAGTTCAACCGCTAACTCGATAGTTGAACCGACGAGCCAACTCTTAACAAACATAATAAGTATTATTTTATGTGTTACAATATTTACAATTGTTATCATCAATATGTGATGCAAATCATTATGATATTTTATATGCATTACAATATTAACATTAATTTGCCAGTTGTGAGCAAAAAGTCACTTCACTTAATAGCAATCAAATGCAATAAAATTATTTTCAACAAGAAAAACTAATAACTTCATCAACAAAATACTTATTTAGTAAAGTAAATATTTACATTATATTCTCAACTCTAAAAAATAATCTCAACAAGATAACTAATAATTTTACCAACAAAAAATGCATCGAAATCTCAAGTTTTTTAATCAGTAATGATTCCTAGGTTTTTTGGATTTGGGTCAACTAGTTTTATAGAAACCTACTGGATTTTTTGAGTTTTGACTGATTTGATTGCAGACTAGTCGAATAGAATAACCTAGACCGGTATGACGATTGGTCACCATACAAAAAAAAAATGACAAGCCCCATGGCCGCCAAAAGCCAATCTCCCCATCGCCTACTGGAGCCAAGTCCAAAAAGTCCCACCCCATCTCTTACGACAACTGATAAGTTTGGTTTTACACTTTTCTGAACCATCAAAAGTGGACGATTGTAAGTACTCATAAATGAATTTTTATTTAATTGTGTGTTGATTTGATTGCTTTAGGTCGAAACCCGAGTTCGGATGAAAATAGAGAAAAATAAAGTAAAATAGGTAAAAAATGACTGAAAGTGCACGAAGACTTAGAAATAGGGACCAACTTACAAACATCTAAAAGTTGAAGTACTTGGATAGAAAATAAAGAGATGAAATTGAAATGAAAGAGAAAATATAAGGACCAAAATGTACAATGTAGAAAGTATAGGGACTGAACTGTAACATGTGGCAAACAAGCATTGATGTTTGGACTGTAGTTCGTGGTTGGCCGCTGTTGGCCGTGGCTGCAAACCGCGGCCCACGTAGATTATTTTCTAAAATTTTTAAAAGAGAAACGAATGGCGTTTGGATCCTTCTTAAATTAAAACAAGTTGGACAGAATTAAGATTATATAAAGACCTAATCTAGATCAGACAAAGGTTGTTGAATAAATGATGAAAGAATTGAAAACAAAAGGGAAGGAGGGGAAGAACGAAGAAGATCTTGAATATTGGGACGTGAAGACGACGAAATCTTGGTGCAAGATATTCAATTTTTTCTCATCATTTATTTAGATCTGGTTATGTATTCCAAACTTTTCATGTTTTCTTTCTTCAGAATTATGAGTAGCTAAATTAATATTTTGGATGAACGATGTAACCTACTTTAGATTCTTTAATTTCAATCCTCAAGTTTTTTTATTAATTAATTATGTTTTGATTTTACTTCTTAATTGGCTATTATTATCATTGAATTGTGGATTGTAACAAACTGAGAGGTAATTTATTAATCTAGATCACGTAGTAAAATTCGGCAATTGGATAAAAGGTAAAGATACGCTTTTGTTATTGTTGCGGTCTTAAATTGAATTCTTAGGAGATTTAATGCATCTAGTAAAGATTTTTTGACTTCACATAGAGATATAGTGAGTTGACTTAATTAGATAGGACTAATTTGAACTCGAGAGAGAAAAATTAGATTAAATTCGTGAATTCAACCGAATACAATATTAGGAATAAATCTGGAAAGGAGATATTAGAGATGACAACTGCGGTGAATTCGTGAATCTAAATACTTTAATAATTATTTGATAAATTCTTGGTATTTGCGTTTACACTATTTTCTTGAATTAATAGGTATATGTTAAATCTTCCAATAAACTTAGTTCAAAGTGTTTTAAATAGATTAGGATTAAGATCTTTCAATAAACTTACTTCAGAGTGTTTTAAGTAGATTAGGATTAGGATTAATTGAACTAGTATATAAATATGATAGTCTTTGTGGGAACAAAAATACGGACTCATTGTGTCTACTTTATTATTTGTTAACGATTTTGTGCACCTACAATTATATTTTCTATAACAAGTTTTTGGCGCCGTTGCTGGGAACTATTCTTATTTGATATTATTTTAGATTAATTTTTAGAGTTAATTTGATTTTCTCTCGTTACTTTTTTATATACTACAAAAAAAGTGTTTGGTGCATGCTCCGTTTACAATGTGGCAATCTTGAGACTTTCGATCCTGAGATTGAACATACTTTCAGATGAAGACGCAAAGAACACAACCAAAAATAGAAAGATAAACAACAAATTCTAATGGCAGAGGCATAAGTTAGATTAGCAGCCGAACAAGAAGCCGTCAGAACCGCCGCTGTAGAAGCAGTCCGATTGGCAGCTCAGCAAATTCAGCAACATGATGATGAAGAAGAAGACGATGGAAATATACCAATAGCTCAGTTCTTAACTCCAACAGCAGCTCCTAATCTTTCAAGCATAGTTCATCCTGCTTTTGGTTAGTATGACTTTCAATTAAGGGCCGATCTAATTAATCTCTTCAGCAATAACATGCGATTCTATGGAAAGGCGCATGAAAATTTGAATACTCATCTTTCCAGATTCATATGGATGTGCCGTAACTTTCAGTTTCAAAGAGTGAATGATGATGCCATCAAACTTTGGCTATATCCCTACACATTGAGGAATGGGGCTTTAGAATAGTTGAAATTAAAACCACATGCTAGTATCACCACTTGGGATTACTTGGTTAGAAAATTTTGCAACAAGTATTTTTCATCAGCTAAAGTAGCCAAGATGAAGCTGGAAATCTTTACTTTTCAACAACTAGATGGGGACATGTATCATGAAGCTTGGGACAGATTCAAAGAGTTGATCAGAAAATGTCCAAATCATGGTATTAAAAAGGGATTACAGGCTCAATACTTTTACTCTGGGCTATTTTCTCAATCTAAATCAATAGTAGACTCCTTTGCAAACGGGTCCATTACAAATCAAAATGTAAACGAAGCATGCTATTTGAATTGATTACGAATACACATACCATGTTTTCATCTGATTGTGCTACTCCAAGAAAAGCAGTAGATATACATGAGATTGACAAATTTTCAACTATTAATGCACAAATTGCTGTATTGACAAAACATGTTGAACTCTTGGTGAAAACACAAACGCAATGAGTGAATGCAATCTAATCAACCGTGATTTGCAAAAACTGTGGGGCTAATTACTCGACGTCAAATTGTATGTTATTGGCCTCTCTAGATGCACAGGTCAATTTTTTGCAAAATAATACATGTCAACTGTATAATTCGTATTCACAAACATACAATTCGGGTTGGAAGCAATACCAAAATTTCAGGTGGTTTGAGAATCAACAAAGTGGCAATGCCAGTAATGCTCAGCAAGAAAGAAGACTAACTTTGGGAGAGATGTTTCAACAATATATGCAGAAAATTGATAAGATATTAGAGCGGCAGGCAACAAACTATCAGAATCAACATGTGTCTATTAGAAAATTAGAGATGATTGACTAGTTAGCTTTGCAACTGTCAGATAGAACTCTAGGGACTTTGCCTAGCAATACTGTGACAAATCCAAAAGAGCAGGTAAAAGAAATCATTACAAGGAGTGGGTTACAATTTTTTGAAATTCACGTGAAACGGCCAGTTAAAGAACGACAACTAGTTGGTAATTGAGGAAAAGGGTGTTGAGAAAAAATCAGCGCAATCACAAGAAGGAGATGAAAAAGAATTTGTAGAATCAACAAAAGCTAAGGCACCAGTTCCTATCAAAGCTTATGTGCCACCAATTCTTTTTCCTCAGAGGTTGCAGAAGCACAAGCTCGACAAACAATTTGCTAAATTTCTAGACGTTTTCATAAAACTACATATCAACATCCCATTTGCTGATGTATTAACACAGATGCCCAGCTATGAAAAATTCATGAAGGACATTCTTTCTAACAAACGGAAGCTGGAAGAGCATGAAGCAGTTTGTTTGACAGAAGAGGGTAGTGCAATTCTTCAGAAAAACTACCACCTAAATTAAAAGATCTAGGGAGCTTCACTATGCCTTCACTGTTGGTTTTAACTATTTTGATCATGCATTATGTGATTTGAGTACAATTATTAATCTTATGCCATTATCTTTGTACAAGAAACTAGGATTGGGAGAAGCAAGACCGAGCACTGTCTCATTGCAACTGGCGGATCGATCTATCAAGCACCATTAGGGTATCATTGAGGATGTCTTGGTAAAGGTCGATAAGTTTATATTCCCAGCAGACTTCATTATTCTTGATATGAAAGAGGATAGTGATACCCCATCATTCTTGTAAGACCATTCTTGGCTACATGGAGAGCATTGATCGATGTATGTGAAGAAAAAATAATTCTTAGAGTGGACAATGAGCATGTCATATTCAATGTGTTTAAAGCTATGAAGTATCTAGCTGCTTTAGATTCTTGTTTTCAAGTGGATATGGTCGACAAATTAGTTGTAGACACTTTTGGGACATAATATCCGTCAGATGAACTTGCAGCTTGTATGATGCGTTTCGAATAAACTAAATCAAAACATCCAGCTATGCAAACACGTGCCATGCATTTAGAAGAATCTCCACCAATTTATTACAAGAGAAGTAGATATTTTGAACCGCTTGGTGAGAGCCCACATAGACCAGTACCATCAATAGAGAAGGCTCCTGCTTTTGAGCTGAAGCCATTACCATCCCACCTCCAATATGCGTACCTAGGTGAATCTACTACTATTCCAGTAATCATTGCTAATAATATGATAGAATTGGAAGAAGAAAAATTTCTCAAAATACTTAAATTGGAAGAAGAAAAATTTCTCAAAATACTTAAGGAACATAAAATAGCTATTGGATGGACCACGAATATCCAAGGCATCAATCCTTCTTTGTGTATGCATAAACTTCTCATGGTGGAAAATTACAAGGCATCAGTGGAGAGCCAGTAAAGATTGGATCCTACTTTGAAAGAAGTAGTCATGTCTGAGGTACTAAAACTATTAGATGCAAGAATTATTTACCCAATCTCATAGTTCGTGGGTAAGTCCAGTCCATGTAGTACCCAAAAAGGGAAGAATCATAGTAGAGAAGAATAATAACAACGAGCTTATTCTAACAAGAGTTGTCACATGTTGGAGAGTATGCATTGACTACCGAAAGCTGAATAATGCCACAAGGAAATATTACTTTCCTTTGCCCTTTATTGATCAGATGTTGGAAATGTTTGCATGCCACTCACATGATTGTTTCTTGGAAAGGTATTTGGGATACAATCAGATTCCTATTGCTCCAGAGGACCAAGAGAAAACTACTTTCACATGTCCCTGTGGGACCTTTGCCTTTAGAACAATACCATTTAGATTGTATAACGCTCATGTCACTTTTCAGTGTTGATTGATGGCCATATTTTCTTGCAATACATTGAGATATTTATGGATGATTTCTCAGTTTTTGGAGACTCTTTTGATGAATGCTTGTTAAATTTATATATTGGAGAAATATGTGCCGTTTTATTTTTATTTTTTGATGAGTGTTTCACCACTTTTAACACTTTGAAGAAAAAATTGATAAATGCACCAGTTATAGTTGCACTGGATTGGATCTACTATTTGATTTAATGAGTGATGCTAGTGACTATGCAGTGGCTACAGTACTTGGGTAACGCACTATGCAACAACTGAGAAAGATATGCTCACTGTGGTTTTTGCCTTTGATAAATTCCGTTTTTATCTCATTGCTCAAAAGGTAATAGTCTACACTGACCATGCAGCTCTTAAATATTTGTTTGGGAAGAATGATGCCAAGCCTTGGTTGATTCGGTGGATATTATTATTACAAGAATTTGATGTTGAAATATGTGATAAAAAGGGGACAGAAAATTAAGTAGCAGATCATTTATCTAGGCTGGAGTAGGTAGATGCGACTGATAATGTTGAAATTGATGAAGTATTTTTAGACGAACAGATCTTACAGAAAGAGAACACACCGTGTTATGCCGACTTTGTCAATTATTTGATCAGACAAATTATCCCTCTAGAATTCTCTTATCAGCAGAAGAAAAATCTTATTCATGAAGTTAAATTTTACTTTTGGCAGAAGCCCTATCTATACTGAAGAGGCCCAGATCAGATTATCAAGAGATGTGTTCCAGAAGAAGAGATGAAAATATACTAGCACGGGTCCACACCTCGGCTTATGGTGGTCATTTTGGCCCTACCAAAATAGCTACTAAAGTTTTACAGTGTGGTTTCTACTGGACAACATTATTTAAGGATGTGCACACATTTTGTAGATCTTGTGATCGTTGCCAACGAACAGGTAATACCTTCGCTCGTCAAGAAATGCTGTTAAACAACATTCTTGAGGTGGAATTGTTTGATATTTGGGGCATTGATTTCATGGAACCATTTCCATTGTCCTATTCCAATAAGTATATTATTGTAGCAGTTGATTATGTGTCCAAGTGGGTGGAAGCAAAATCATTACCTACTAATGATGCAACGGTAGTAGTCGAGTTCATCAAGAAGTACATTTTCAATCGATATGGAGCTCTCTGAGCTATTATCGGCGATAATGGAACTCACTTTTGCAATCTCTTATTTAAGTCAGTCCTCAAGAAATATGGTGTGCAGCACCGAGTAGCCACAACTTATCACCCACAAACAAGTGGGCAAGTGGAGACATCGAACAAGCAATTAAAACGGATCCTTGAGCTCACTGTAAATTCTACTTAAAAAGATTGGTCCAAGAAGCTTGATGATGCACTATGGGCGTACCGTACAACTTTTAAAACACTGATTGGAATGTCTCCTTATCGTTTGGTGTTTGGAAAAGCTTGCAATCTATCGGTCGAATTTGAGCACAAAGCATATTGGGCACTCAAGCAGTTAAACATGGATTTGGAAAAAGCCGGAGAAACTGGACTTCTGCAATTGAATGAGCTAAACGAATTTAGGATGGATGCTTATAATAATTCATTGATCTATAAAGAACAGACAAATCACTGTTATGATAAACACATTCAACATAGGATATTCCTGGTTAGGGATCAAGTTCTGTTGTACAATTCAAGAATAAAGTTTTTTCTTGGAAAATTGAGGTCGAAGTGGTCAGGACCATTCACAATTACTAAAGTTTTCCCGTATGGCACAGTTGAATTATATCATCCAACCAAAGCAAATTTTAAAGTTAATGGCCAAAAAGTGAAGCACTATGGAGGATTTTCCTACGGCAAAATCCACAATTGATATTGCAGTGGCAAAGTGAGAGTTGCAAAAAGTCGAGCTCTAAACTATAAATCGAGCGCTTAATGGGAGGCAATCCATTTTTCTTTTCCTTATTTGTTTATTGCATTGCATGTAAAATTTTGGGATTGCATTAGAAATTAGAGCATGTTTCTCGATTTTTAGTAATTCAGCAAATTTAAATTTTCTGACTTAGGCTAGGCATCGTCGTTCAAAAAAAAAAAAGATTTATTGCAATTTAGGCCTAACTTCTTATATTTTCATCTTCTCCATTAGGATTGCACAATGATAAAGGTGTTATGAAGAATCACCTCCTGATGTTTACTGATTGTATGACATTCCGATGGTGTCTCCACGCCTTCGCAATCGAGTACACTCTTTTCTTTTTTATTTATTTTGCTTTCTTCTATTCCCATTGAAGACAGAGTATTTTATAGTTTGGGGTGCAGTCATTTCATTTTTGTGTTTTGATCGTGGGGTGCAATCATTTCGTTTTTGTGTTTTAATTGTTTGTATGTTTTGATTATTAAAAAATAAAAAATAAATAATGTGCGTTGGGTAGTCTTGCCGGCTGATGATGATACACTACAACAAAATCTCTATTTCGCGACAAGATATTTTGCGACATACATAAATTTGTCGCAATAAGTGATTTAACGCGACACATTTTTAAAGTTTGTCGCAAAAATTTTGGCGAAAAAATAAGTACAAAAAAAATAATGCAACATAAAAAGTTGTCGCGAAATATCGAAATGTGCGACAAGTAATAAAGATTGTCGCAAAAAACATCATGGGAAGCTTGACGCGAAAATATATCTGGTGGGAAACTTATGGCGACAAATTTTTATTTTTTGAAACAATGTTTTTTGTGATGCAATAAGTATACTTTTTGCGACAAGTAATATTTGTTGCTAAAAATTCTAAGATAGAGGGAAAAATTTGCAACACCTATATTTGTCGTTGCTCTAACTCGTAGGGATGGTGAAAAACAAATTGTGACATCCACATTGGTCGCCTATTAGTCTTTGTAATAAACAACACTTGTGACAAGTCTATTCTACTATTGTCAATAAAAAAATATTTTAAACTAATTAATAAATATATAGTAAATTATTAATTAGTATGCACAAACATGAAATTGTAATTGAATTTTTTAGAACTATTCAAATGGAATAAATTATGACTGGTTTTTGAATAATTTTTATTATAATTTATTTATTAAATTAGAAATAACCAAGATGCTATATATGTGGGTTAATTTCACCAACGGTCACTGAAGTTACCTTTAAATTACAAAATGGTTACTGAAGTTCAAAAGTTTCAGTGGTGGTCACTGAAATTAGAAATCATTTCACTAAGGGTGTGTTTGATTCAAACATTTTCCATGGAAAATGTCACTTCCATGGAAAATCTTGTCAAATCCAACCTTTTTTATTTTCCCACTTTGTTGTTTGATTGGCACATGGAAAATCTAATACATTTTCTAGGTACAAGTATTTAAAGCATGCATTTGCCTTCTTTCTTGGAAAAAATTTTCTTGCCTAGATAGTGGAATTAATTTTCCCACTTCCATGGAAAATGTTTTCATTTTCCACCATTTTTCCATGCTACCAATCAAACACACCCTAATAGTCACTCCATTAAATTTCTAATTAAAATGGTAAAGTGACATGATGATGTGGTATTTATTTATTGCATAGTAGTCCATATACCTTATATAATATTCACTTTAGTCCCTATATTTTAATTAAGTTCTTCAAAAATTACATCTTAGCTCCTTAATCTTTTACATTTTTATACTTTGGTCCCCAAATTTTAATTATCTTTCAGTTAAGTCCTTCAAAAATTATATCTTTGGTCCTTAATCTTTTACATCTTTACACTTTGGTCTCCAAATTTTCAATTATCTTTCAGTTAAGTCCTCCAAAAATTACATCTTAGGTCTTCTAACTTTTTACATCTTTACACTTTAGTCCCCAAATTTTTAATTATCTTTCGGTTAAGTCCTCTAAAAAATTGCATCTTAGGTTCTTCAACTTTATGCATCTTTAAACTTTGGTCCTCCAAATCCTTTATTTTAGTGTCCAAAATAAGTATAATTTTAGTGATCAAAATAAGTGCACTTTCAATTAAATCATTAACTTTACACTCGAATTTTCACCTAAACGAACAAAATAATATTATAGAGTCTGACGACTAAAATGTCTACTTTTAGTGGTCAACTCTAAGTGATAAGTACGAATTTTACACTTATTTTGACCACTAACTAGTTTATTATTTAATTATATTATTTTGTTCATTTAGGTGAAAATTCGAGTGTAAAGTCAAGGATTTAATTGAAAGTGGACTTATTTTGACCACTAAAATTACACTTATTTTGGCCACTAAAATTAAGGATTTGGGGGACCAAAGTTTGAAGATGTATACAGTTGAAGGACCTAAGATGCAATTTTTTTAGAGGACTTAACCGAAAGATAATTGAAAATTTAGAGACCAAAGTGTAAAGATGTAAAAAGTTGAAGGACCTAAGATGCAATTTATAGAGGACTTAACTGAAAGATAATTAAAAATTTAGAGACCAAAGTGTAAAGATGTAAAAAGATTAAGGACCTAAGATGCAATTTATAGATGGCTTAACTGAAAGATAATTGAAAATATAAGTACTAAAGTAAATATTATATAAAGCGCATGGACTATCATGTAATAAATAACGATCTATTGTATGCCACATCATCATGCCACGTCACCATTTCAAGTTAGAAATTTAAGGGAGTGACCGTTTGAGAAATGATTATATACTTTAGTAACAAGCGCTGCAACTTATGAATTTCAGTGACCATTTTAAAATTTTAAGGTAACTTCAGTGACCGTTAGTGAAATTAACCCTAAAAGTTTTAGATTTAATGTTTAATATAATTATACTTTTAACTTAATTATTTTTTGGAAAAAATAAAAATTTATTTAATAAAAAATTTATAAAATGTCGACAAAAAACTATGGAAAATTAGTGCAAATGGTCCATAACTTTTGCTTTCAGTGTGAAAATAGTCCCTAACCTTTGTTTTTTGCCACAACAGTCCTAATCTATGTATTTTAGTGTGCAATTGGTCCTTATTTGATAAAAAGATTTTCTTAAAAGAAATATGTAAAATTATTGCACTTTATATATATGTAATTGCTATGTGATGTGAAAAAATGGAATAAAAATTAAGTTAAATAAATAACAAAATGACATATATAATTTTATGACATTGAACCAATCTTATTATATATTTTTTTAACATAAAAAATACTAATAAAAATTAATTCACACATGATTGTTTTTTATTTTTGAACGAAACCAAAACAATAAATTAAAATATGAAGAATACAAAATACTAATAAAAATTAATTTACACATGATAGTTCTTTATTTTTGAACGATACCAAAACAATAAATTAAAATATGAAGAATACAATTTGAGCTATAATATTTGTAGTTAATAAACAAATAACTCAATTAAATAAAAATATTTGAGCATCAAGTTTGTGACAAAGGTTTTTTATTTTATTTTTTATGTTGTAATGATAAAATTGAAGTTTAAATTTTAAATAATATTGATTACTTAATAAAAAAAATTAATTTTAATTAACACGTTTGTTAATAATTTATGAACTTAAATTTTAGTTACTTTATAATAGTTCGTAAAATATACAAAATATTTTAGTATATTATCAATTTGTTAGTTTCCTTTAATTTTTTGTAAAAAATAAAAGTATGGGACCTATTTGTACTTTTTGCAAAGATTGGGAATCCAATTGAAATTTTTTATAATAAAAAGTAAGGGCATATTTGTCTTTTTTATCAAATGAAAACTAATTGCGCACCAATTGTGTGTATATATATACTATTATATATTGTTTACGCACTGTGGGATTTGACCATAAGATTACGATTCAAATTCAACATATGGATTTTGTAAGTGGAGAAGATGAAGAGATAAGATTTGAAATGATTGTTATATTTGATGAAGAGAAACGAATAATTTTTTTTGTGAGTAGCGGTAAAAACTTCTCTTACGATCAGTGGTTATATATTTTTTGGGTTTATACATATATTATTATTTTTGGGAAATGTAAATGAAAGTTCATGACGGTCATCTAGGCCATGACAAATAATATTACATGGTGATCGAAAATAAAAAAATCGGTGTAATAAATGTTGATTTTATGATTAATATCTTAAATTATACTTTCAGTAACCAACGATTGCTAATTTATTGGCTGAAGAAAATGTATTTGACTCACCAATTGTACTTAAGTACCGAATCTGATTGCAATCATTATACCTTACTTATCCGTTGCTGGAATAAATTCCAACATGAAAACAAGCGCTCAAGCGCCTTTGACACGAAATTAAGGAAAACAAACATTCATGTCAACTTGATCAACTTTCTTTTACGAGTGGATTAGTTGAGTGTATAGACTGTTCGTCTCTTAGATACCAATCAATAAACTTAACTAAGTAGTAAAAATTATAAGAGAAGCATCATTCATAGAAAGTTTCCATCACTGCATGGCCCAATCATACTCAAAAGAAGAGTTTGATCCTAGCTCAGAATGAAAGCTAGCTATATACTTATCACATGCAAGTCGAATGTTGTTTTCGAGGAGTTTGGTAGAAGGAAAAATGGCTCCTAGCTAAAAGTAGCTTGTCTCGCTCAGGAGATAAGAAGAGCTGAAAACAAAGTGTTGAATTGATGCGTAACGCATGTGAATCTTTTGAACACTGCAGGGCAAATCCTGAAGAAAGCTAAAAAAGGTTGTTTGATGAGCCTACGTAGTATTAGGTAGTTGGTTAGTTAAAGCGCTATTTCTAAAAAATACTGTTTCCCACCCTGTTTACTTTTTTTTTTTATATATTTTTCAATTTAAATTAAAAAACATAAACTAAAATAAAAAATATTATTCGGGACGGGGACGATGTTCTCCGTCTTTGCCCCGGTTCTCCAGTGGGGCGATGTCGGAGATCATTAGTCTAAAATTGCAATTAAAGATTATTGCGTCTCAATTCTGAAGAAGTATTACACAAAAGGGATGGTCGATTGAGAAAAAAAATACATCTTGTTTTTCTGACAATATTGACGAAGAATATGCAGATGAATAGTTGTTATTTATAAAATCAGACAAATAGATTTTTTAAATTTCATAAGTGTAACGAAATTGGATTGAATGAACCTTTTATTAAGAATTTTATACTTCGATACTCTTTTTGCATAGATTAACAAATTTGAGAACTCGAATTGAAATAACTGAATTAAACCAAACCAAAACTAGAGTCAATATCTTCAATTGCGTATTGATCCCATACTTAGAGATGGAACTAAAAGTTCCACGTTAAATATATTAATTGCTACTCCGTTCGGTTAAGATCTCTTTGGAATCAAACTATGCCTACCCCCAACGTTCATCTGAATAATGATAAAGACTAAACTATAAAATGATAACTTAACTAATTTAACTATATTGTCTTGAATCAAATTAATTACCATTATCTTATTTTCAAATCACTTTTGTTATTCCAAATAAAACATGAACTAAAATTTTAAGTTAAATTAATTGGAGATGCTCTTAATGCATTCTCAGCCGTTGATCTATAGGAAATTCTCAGCTGTCCATCTAAAAGAATAAGGTTTCTGATACAACAGCCTAGCATTGCCCAATTAACTTTCTAGGTTTTAAGCTGCGTGTTGCCGTTTTTGTAAAATCTTATCTCTCTCTCTCTCTCTCTCTCTCTCTCTCTCTCTCTCTTTCAATTATCGCTACGAGTAAACTGTACATAGAGAAAGGGAATTAGAGTTTGCTTCGATAAGGATTGCAAAAATATGTCAACACCTGAAGCTCCTGGAATCGATCGGAATTCTGCGTCCTTTCACCTCATGAAACAGATGGTAAAACTCTTGTATCGCCTTTATCAGTTTCTCTCTCTAAACCTATGTGTATACTGGTATACATGTATTTGCGTAGTATATATAGTTACGATTTGGAAGCAGAGTTTGTTTAGTTTAAAATCAAATGCATTAGGCTGTGTTTGGTGACTCTGAATTGGGCATTTACGAATCTGAATTCTGGAATAAAAATTAAAATTTGAAAACAACCCCAAATCATAATTATAATATTTATGATCTGAATTTCATCTATTAAATTTTTGTTGTCTTTAGGTTGACTGTTATAATTTGTTTAATGAGTTTTATACATTGATGAATGGAACATGGTAGTTAACTAATGGCAAGGATTGAAAGAATGTGATGCTGTGATGAACTTGTACTTGCACATTTGACTTGAGATTAATAGATTTCAACACGTGCCATTTTCTCCCGTGTTTAATGATTATTACTGCCATTTAGGTTGAGTTCTTAGTTTGATAGTGAATTAGTTTGTAATCTGGTTGCAATTTAGCTAATAATGCAGTTTTGAAGCTATGCTTCATGATCCATATTGTCACGGATCATGATATCCATGTGATGCTTGTTTCCCTGAGGTGTTGGGTCTCTGAATCATAATGGCCTTGATTCTCTGAGATGTTGTGTCTATTTTAAACTCTACCAAACAGGTACCTAATATGTTATATAGTTATTGGTTTCACAATCAATATTACCTCTTTTTTGAAAGTTGCTTATAGTAGTTGAGACTTTGTTGAGTTGTGTTTGTTATAGGCTACTGTCTCCAGGCTTGGAGGAAATACTTGGCAAATTAGCTTATGTACATGCCATTGCTGCTTTAATTGCTACTTATTTTTTGGACAGGTCAATGGCACAATATCTGTAATCTTTAGTTAACTCAAATATCTTATTAGAATGCTTCACTTCTGTGCAAAATATGCTTATTTCTTATGCAATAGTAGCATCGTTTGCATTCTTAGTAGTATTTTAGTTGCATGAATAACTATGAACATGTATGTATCTAAAGTTTCTGCATCATGTTCTTGTATTCTCTTTTTATACCTATAAAGTGAAATTTCAATTGTCGTCAACTACCAAGAAAAATCAATGATGTATGAACTTGAACTTTATTTATTAGCTAGTGCATTGTCAATTAAAGTCCTACTTATGGTAGAGGCTTCTGCTTGCTGTGGCTCATTCTTTAAAACAAACTTAGTTACTATTATTAATTAAAAGATGTAGTAGTCGGAGTTATTTCCTATGTTCATTCAAATTTTTATATAAATGCATTTCATTTTCGTTCATGTTTAGTTTTGACAATCAGATTTGTTAAACATTTTACTTTTACATGATGTCTTGATGATATATAACCCCCCATCTCTATAATTGTTTATAATGGATTTTTAATGTTTACCGATTTGATTTTAAGCATATCTCCTCAATCATTTTCAGTTTGTTACCTCATCCTTTTCATCATTGCTTACCTCATCAGATTTATTTTTCCTCATCTAGAGACAGATTTCCAGATTAGTATTAGGTATCCCTTTTTATTTTGGTGGTGTTTATATGCATAAAACCAAGAACACCTCCCAATTTTTTACTCTTAAGTTCTTGATGGTAAATAACACAAGTGCTCAAAAAATTAGGATTGATTTTACTTTTGATTCACATTTACTTCATGTCTAATGAATAGATTCAAGCAAACCAGAGCATTACTTTTATCCAATAAAAAGTTTTTTTTTTCAAAGAAAATGCTCTTTTCCAAAGAACCTCCAATAAATTAAGCTAGAGTACTGCCTAGTGGAAAAGATTATGATGGTCCAAAGACAAGAAATTTATGGAATAATCAGTCCATTCCCAATGTTTCCATTATCAGAGGAGAATTTACTGCTTTTTTGGGTTTTTGTGATGGGTTTAGTTATCCAGGGATCATAATTTTCTAGAATGACGAAGCAGATTCATTTTATTGTTCATTATGCTCTACTGTTTTTTGTGGGATTTGCTATGATGAGAATTTTAATGATTTTCTATAGCCTAATGGTTTCTGCTGTGGAATTATCTGATACTTTGTGCTTTATGTCTATCTGAGGTGTTAGAATAGCATGTTTATAATCCGGTTAATAAAGTAGTCTTATTTACTTATTTATTCATATATATATATATATATATATATATATATATATATATATATATATAACCTCTATTGCCATTTTAATTTTGATGGAGATAATTCCATGAGATTACCATATGAAGGGGCATTATGTCCATTTACTGGTGTTAGCGCTGTACATTAGAATTGCAAGCTTGCAAGCTTGGACAGTGGTGTCAGGCTTGGTACATTCTGTTATTCTTTTTAGAGCTATAGAGTGGCAACTCATATGTAGAAGTATGGCTTCTTTGCCCGATTCTGTGCTTATCTGAATGTGATTTAGATTAGTTAGTGATACCAGTGTGGTGACTGCTTTCTTCCTTGTTAAACTGTTGGCGCTAGTCCTATTGCCTCAGTGGATCGAGGAGACGAGGAGCTCGGTGTACAATATTTTTGTGAGGAGAATGGTTTGTCAATGTATATAAGACCAACTTGTACAAAATATTCATTTTATTTTTACTTTTTAATGAATATTTTTTATAACGGGGCACACTGTCGTGAATGAAGACATAAAAATGAATTTACTACGCCAAACACCCGTCATAAAAATATATACTAAAATTTACAATTACTATTTACAATAGCAACCAACTGTTGTATATAATAATTTGTTACGACATACACTTTTCTTCGTTAGTAGTAATGACAACGAGTTTATAAGTAAATAGTTACTCTGATTTTGAGTTGTGGTAAAATCGTAGTAAACACTATTTATAACGGACATGTGTTGTAGTAAAAGTATTCACCACGATTTTTATTACAACGTAAGTAAATTAAGCAAATACATGGTTAGTCTGTGGTAAAAACTTTTTACCACGGATTTCATTATCTGTAACAATAGTTATCGAATGCAGTAAAAAGTCTTGTAGTGTTTGCATATATTAATCTCTAATATCATTACATCTTTTTTATATCCTTGAATCTATATTTCTTGCCTTTTCTGCTCATGTGTTAAATTTTTGTTGTATTTAGGTTGACTATTATAAGTTGTTTCATAATATTTATACATTCGTGAAAGGAATGTGGTAGTTAACTAATGACATTAAACCAAATGTATTCTAAAGAGTCTAACTTAAGAATATCTATTCCATTAGCTTATTTTCTTTAAGTGAATACATTAATATACACAATGGATATGAGTTGGATGGGATATAGTAAAGATTATAGTGACATTGGTAAGTAAAATATATTTTTATATATTATTTGTTTCTTTATTTATTTTTATTATGAAATGTCTTTCTATTTTTTCTTTTAATGATTATTTACACATTTTCTCTTTTCTATGTAGATTCCAACACAGATGATGCATCTACTAAAAGTCGATAAAAGATTGAAGATTATTGTGGCACTATCTTCAAAAGCTTTAGTATTACAATAATATTATTTATATTTGATTAATTGTACAAACTTTAATGTTGTAAGTTACATTTTTGAAATAAATGTGTATTTTTGTAACAATTCTACTGCGATGCAAGAAATTAAAAATTTATTATTGTTGAAAGTATTAGGTAACAAAAATTCATATTGTCACAAATTAATATTTACTTGATGTGAAATAGAATATGCGATATATATAAATAATTACAAAATAAATTCCGCAACAATTATAAAGCGTTGCACAAATGTTGATGCGACAAATTCTTTGTGTTGTAAAATAAATTCAACTACAAATACAAATTGTCACATAAACAAATATTCATTGTCACAAAATAATATTTGCAATAATTTTATTTGTTGTAAAATAGAATACACGACATACATAAGTATAGATAAACTAAATTGCACAACAACTATATATCGATACGCGACAAACTCTCTGTGTTGCAGAATATATTCAACTTCACACACAATCTGTCATATAAACGAATATCCATTGTTACCAAATAATATTTGTAACAATATTATATGTTGTAAATTATAATATGCGACATATATAAATAGTCACCACATAAATTAGGCAACAACTATAAAATGTTACACAAATGATGATGCGACAAACTCTTTATGTTGCTGAATGAATTTAACTACACACAAAACTTGTTACATAATAAATTATACTACAAACCTTGAATATCTTGTAATATATTCTGCAATGAAGCAATCTCATTGTAAAATAAATTACGCGACAAACATGACCTATTATAAAATGTATATAACTGCAAGCATGTTCTGTTGCAAAATAGAATAGGTAACAAGTGTTATACTTTTAAAATAGTTTTTGCAACAAATATTTCTCCTTGCAAATTGTGTTTTGGAATAAACATTGCGACAAATTGACTTGTTGCCCTTTTAATTTTTCGCGACATCTATGTATTGCAACAACATTATGGCGACAAATATGTTGTCAATATTTCATAATTTCCGCGGCAAACAAAAAATGTTGCAAGTTTACTTATGCGACGAGTGACTGATAGTTGTCGCAGAATACATTCTGTGGCGCTTGTAGCGCGACAATGCCCACAACAAACAGCTTGTTGTCGCTAAATTAATTTTGCGACAAAATCTATATTTAAGCGACAACATTTTTTTGTCGTAAAAATGGTTTTTTTTGTAGTGATATTTATCTGAAACTGTTATCAATTCATGAATTATGACTAGCTGATGCTACTTATGATTATTTTTTATACAATACTTATCCATGTGAGATGTGATTAATTGTGAGCATAATAGTCATGAATGTAATTACCTTGGGTTGTTTCATTGAATATAATATAATGAAAGAATAATGAACTTAAGTTGTGAAAACCAAGACCACCAATTGAAAAAAAAACTCAATTATTTAACCAGTCGAAAGGATAGTTTTGGGGTGATTAATCCAATACGGAAAGTATTTAGATAGGCGTTGATTCCGTGCATGCATAATATTTGTGTGGAGTGTATTTGGCTACTAGGTGGAATCTAGGTATTGACCGGATGCTAGGAATCTAATCTCCATATATCTATCTTGAACAAAAAAATAGAAGGGCATTACACTTGCATTATCTCATATCTCTCTTCGTAGCCTATTTGACTCAAGTGATAAAGTCCGTAAGAGTTCTCAAAACTTGGTGCCCTAAGGTCTATCAAACTTGAGAGCCATCGGCCTAAAGATCGCTACATAGGTCATCTAGAAAGCTTAAGGAAATGAGGTCTTGCATATAAGATATATGTTAAAAAAAAAAGAAGAAGAAGAAGAAGAAAAATCAAAAGCAAGATTGAGCCTTTGTAAGTATAACTTGGGGATTTATATAACTACAGGATTTAACTTTCCTAGTGGATACTTGACGGTCGAAACACTCAATAAAGGGAGGATTATCACATATCTAGATAGTTATTGTATTGGCTAGGCCCAACCAAATTTTAAGCGGTAAAAAATAAGTGTTTTGAGGGCAACTTTAGAGTTAACACCCAGAGTGAGAGATTGAATATTAATATGAGAGTGTGTCTTCTTACGAGAGTGAAAAGAAATATTTGACTATTGAGGGGCGGAATATTGCCAACCTAAAGGTTTATGGTAATTGGATTGACTATGCGCACACACATATGTCGATCAAGCAAAAGGGGCCAGCGAGGGCCTCATAGGCTCTTGCCTAGATCTTACGTGGCAAAATATCCTAAATATTGATAAAAGCTCTTGTATTTTGATACCTAGTTAAACGAAGTTCAGGAAGGGCTTCGTCCATCTTGATAAACCCGGGCTTTTCGTCAATGGCCCTCGAACCCCACAAAATCTGCCAAGCAATTTGATATTTTGGACAACCAAAAGATAATTTGAGAAAGATCGTATTTAATTGACAGACAGACTCCTACAAGGAAAAATATATCTCAATCTCCTAATAATTAGCAATGCAATATTAGAAATCAACACAAATTAGAACTGAAATCGAGGAGATTGCGTTTACACTCAATTATGTCTTATCCTATGAGGAAGGAGAATCCCATCAGATATCTAATTGATTTCTTCCCTAAATCAATTAAAACTCTCACCCTATAAATATCATACCTCTATTCATTCCAAGGTACTCATTATTCTCAACTCTAAACTCTATACAAATCTCTGCCTACTTATCTATCATACACCCATACATTCTCCAATATACTTTGTACCAGTGGTTGACTTGATCGTCAAAGCACAAATGATCGCCGACACTTTTTTCTGGTGATCTTGGTGCCTAACGATTGTCCAAGTGTGCAAGTGACATACAATCAACAAAATTACTGTGAGATTTTGAAAGATGGAGTTGAGATTGAACTAAAAAGGGTTCTTGTAGAAATTCTTTCTCTATCTCTAAGGATGCAGAAAACAAATAAAATGACAAAAAAAATTAAGAAGCCATTTAAGTTCAGCCAAGTCCCTAATAATTCAAAAGAAGTTTTTTAAGAATATTTTTTCGTATATTTCATTTACACAAGAAGTCCAACATATATACAAAAATAGTTATAGAAAAGTAGTGGAAAAACTATTGATTTAGTTGCCCATAATAGGAGATTTACAGCAAATTAGGTAATTAATTATTGTTGCCGAAAAATTCTACTTTCCGAAAAAAAAAATGAAGTAGAACTACCTATGGATCAAGATATACTGAAACAAATCTCCTTAAGACAGATTTTGTCATCTGAAAAAAAAAGTTCTACCAGGATATTTAGATGTTCGTCTCCCAAAATACAATGCTCCTTCCAAAGCGGTATTGCACTATACCAACCTTGTTGGTCGAACCAAGATATTGATTGTGCTCTTCTCGAATGGGAAAACACAAACTTGAACTAAGTTTCATAACTACTTTGAACATGAATTTGTTCAAAAAATTATATAGACAAAATCTTGGAGAGGGATGAAAACTTATAAATCAATATTTTAGAATTGATTTGGCGCGAAAAAATTGAATTTAGGGGTTCTTGTTTATAGAATTTGAAGTGTATCTTTGAATGGGTGTGTGCCTCTTCATAAATAGGTGCACCATTTGATTTAATTAATTTTAGCCCTTAGATCGCACCATTTTCATAATTTGAGATTTGAAGTCTCCTTGAATGGGTGTGTGTCTCTTTGAATGGGTGTGTGTCTCTTTGATTGTTCATATTAAATATTGAATGAAAGTGTCCATTTATCATACTTATTCATCGATTATGAATGAATGTTTCGATTCATCGTACACATTCACCAATTAAATGCTTTTTTATTGAAGACTTTTTCAATTCAACCAAAATTAATTGTAATGCCCCGCATCATTGAATATATTTAATGATTCAACCTGATAAAATTCAATTAATTGTTGTTTGATCCTATTCTCCATAAGATGAAATCCATATCCTGAGCCTTGCTTATACATTTTTCTAATCACTCGAGACCTACGCGTTGAGCCTTTTTATTCCTTTCCGTCTTTAAACCTACCTCCCTATACTTCGAAATTTGTTTCATAGTCAGTTGCAAAAAAACTAGAAGAATGAACACCATTTGAAGCTATGTCTGAAAGTGTTTGTGGGTACGCTTAGTGTTTGTGGTAGGTCAGGAGCAGATGTTGTAGTATAGTAGTTCCAAATCCAACTTCTTCTGAAGCAGGGGATATCCCGTACCCTTGTTTTCAAAAAGTAATGCAATCAAAAAGCATTCTATGAATGAATTCCTTTATAGCCTTACTTAATAGATAGAGTAGAGAGAAATGAGAGTAAGCCTTTGGTATTATGTTCTTATTTCTTAGTTCATGTCTATCTCTATCTATCAAAATTATCCTCTTTGCTTCTTTTGTTTGAAATAGGACAGGGCTGAGTATAATCCGGTTGTAAAGAAAGAAACCCCTGGAGTGGTTCATCATCAAAATAAGGGTTGTAGTATTTCCAATTGATTTGTCTAGGAGATGTAAAAGATGGCTTTCTCATCTAAAGGCAGGAGAGAGCTTTCCAACAATCCCCCATATGAATGGAAGAAGTCGACTCAAAACAAGAAAAACAAAAGAAGAGTACTATCTGAAAGATATCGAATCAAAATAGGTAGCTTTCCCTTGAATCTTCTTTAGTAAGAATCTATCGAACTTACTTGGCTAATCAATGAACACAACGTTTTGAATGCAACGTTTTGAACCGTCGGCCGTTTATTTCAAGCTTAGACAATAGACCAAACACATTATCTCTCATATCAAACTTGGTTATCTATTGTGTTTATTATTTCTGTCCTGAACTTTTTGGGTTCTGTGAGTGCTCTAAAGAATCCGCCTAAGTAAAATTCTCAAAAAATCGGTCACGTTCGCACTTACATAGATGATGTTCTATAAAGAATACCCTACAATACTCCACTCGTACTATTACAAGATATAGTCATCATTAAAAGTAAAGCTTATCCTCAACAAATTTTGTAGGTAGCACTTGTTTGCATCATAGAAATAAGGAGTTAAACTCCTTAGTGCTTCTCATCGAGTCACTCATAATTAGTTTTCCTATTGAACCTAGTCGTGGGATCTGTAGTTGTCAAGTTAGGTTTCCATTAAGACAACTCATTAGATTTAAGCTTTAATCGCATTTCCCCCGATGCGCAGTCTATACGCTCTCTAGCAACCCTTTAGTAAATGGATCTGCTAGGTTTTCTTTTGATTTAGCAAAATCAAATTATATTGTTCCATTTGAGAGCAACTGTCAAATGGTATTATGTCTACGACGTATATGTCTTGACTTATTGTTATACACAAAATTTTCAGCCTTAGCTATTGTCGCTTGGTTATCGTAATAAATACATATAGCCAGCACAGGCTTTAACCATATAGGAATATCTTTAATGAAATGTCTTAACTAATCTACTTGTTCTCCTGCTTTATCTAAATCAATAAACTCAGATTCCATAGTAGATCGAATTATACACGTTTGCTTAGAATATTTCCATGATATAGCGCCATCACCGAGACTAAATACATAGCCACTGGTTGATTTTGACTCATCTATATCTGAAATTCAGTTGGCATCACGGTATTCTTCGATTACTGGAAGATATTTTTCATAATGTAATGAATACTCTGGTCCGTTTAAAATATCTCAAAACTTTAAGTAATACATCCCAATGTTCATTATTGGGTTACTTGTATATTGACTTGACTTACTTACCGAGTAAACTATATCTGGCCTAGTACAATTCATCAAGTACATTAGGCTTCCAATAATTTGAGAATATTCTAACTGTTGTTTACCATTTCTAGTATTCTTGTGAAGAACTACATGAGGAAGAAATAAATTACTAGGCTATTTAATATTATGAGTTTTAAACCACTCAATTACTTTATCGACATAATGGGTTTAAGACAAGAATATTCCAATAGGTGTTCTAGGTGTTCTAGATATCTTCATTCCAAGAATCAAATATGCTTGGCCCAAATCTTTCATGTCAAAGTTACTGGTAAACCTTTTCTTTGTCTTATTTATGACTTCCATATTAGTCCCTAATATGAGCATGTCATCTACATATAGACACGTATGCTTCTCTGAATTTCTTCGAGTATACGCATTTATTACATTCATTTATGGCGTACCATTCCTATTCATGGCGCTACCAAATTTTTTGTGCTATTGTTTAGGGGCTTGCTTTAAGCCGTAAAAGGACTGACAAGTTTACAAACTTTGTTTTCTTGTTCGTTTACTATAAAGCTTTCTGGTTGTTCTATATAAATTTTCTCGTTTAATTCACAATTCAAAAATACAGTCTTAACATCCATCTGATGTATTTGTAAGTTATACAACGCTGCTATTGAAATTGACATAGGTACCTTTGGTGGTAGGATTGTGAGACCTATAGACCTTTTTATTTGTAGCATATCCCAACAAAATACAATCAATAGCACAAGGATCGAGGTTTGTCCGTTGGTAACAACAACATCATCCCAATGTCGACCATGCATGTTTGATCGAGCAAAAAAAAAATACCACTTTTATTTGAATTGATCGAGAAAGGTACACGATGACTATTGGCTAAAATGCAAGTTTCACATCTAATGTCTGAATATTCAAATATGTAAATAACTGAGGAAGAAAATGATTCATGTAACTAAGTGATGGGTGCCACAACTTGCCACAACCATACTTGTTTCTCATTAACATTAATCGAATGTTGCACATTATTGACTATACCATGGCTGAAGTCATCAATGTAACATAACCCTCCTCTTTTAGTACCACGTCCAATGATTTCTTTGGTGAGAATATCATGAAGAAGGCAAAAAGTAGAATATATTAGAGCTATAGAATTTAGTTCTTAAGTTGGGCCTACAGACATTAATTTATTTGAAAGAGACGGTACTAATAAAGTATTTGACAAAAAAATGAGAGTAATAATTCTACTGTCCCAGCCCCCGTAACTCGATATGTAACCCCATTAGCATTGGCAATGCTAGTCCGCCATGGCTATGTAGTCTTGACAAAATCATTTGGACAAAATGTTCTGTAGCCTCGGAATCTAAAATCACCTCGGTTAAAGATGAGTAAAGCGTAGCTATTGTTAGCTTCGTCGCTGAGAGTGGTTGTTGATTCATTTTTATATTCAACCTGTGAAATAAGAGACAAATGAGGTTCTGCATTTACCAAAGCTGCTCATCCTGATCTACCATCAACTTCTCTTTATTTTCGTACCTTGAGTTCATTCCACCATTCTGGATACCCGTGCTACTTAAAGCACGTTTCATGAGTGTGTTTCATGTTTCCACAATGAGAGCTGCCACCCATTCCATCCTCTATTTGCCCCTTAGTTTTTTAGATGAATTTAATTTTCCACCGCTTGAAGATGAGGACCTAGGTTTGGCCATCAAAAGTGTATATGGTTGTTTTATTTCTTTGTATGCCATAACAATGGATGTATTATTCCCTATGCGTGTTATCATCAGTGCTAATCTGATATTTTCTTTTAAACATGACCATAAGCCTCTTCAACTGTAGGAAATTGTTGTATTCGGAGTACGTCACTCTGAATCTTGTCAAGTCTATCATCTAGTCAATCAAGAAAAATAGAAAAAATTTCTTCTTGTAAAAAAGTATTATATTTTGTATGTCTTCATTGGGTTCGGACTGTGAAATCAACCTCCATTTACAGACTTTGAAGACCATTATAATATAATTTAATGGATCCTCATGCTTGTTTCAGTCGAGTCACACGTCTCTTCAAGTCATATATCTGAGATGTGTCAGTTCTATCAAAGTAAGTTATAGCAATTGACTCCCATAGCTGTTTGGCAATTTGAAATTGAATAAAGTTGCCGATTAGTGATGGGTCCATATAATTGATTATCTATCCCTTCATGATAACATCCTCTATTCTACATTTTCTAAAGGTTGGATCTGTCAGCTCAGGTTGTGGAAGATCACCATTTATGTATCCTAACTTATCTCTGCCTGAGATATACATCTCAACATTTTAGGACCATAAAGCACAATTTTTCCATCGAGTTTGCTACCAATTTGTGCAGCGGCATCATCGGTTGATGTTGGAATCTAGGTCGGATTTTGAGTCAAGACCTGAGTCATTCTAGTTGTCAAGTCTTCGAGGATAGCAGTTATGGAGTTTTCACCATGCTGTCCATGCTCCACCATATCGGTTGGTGTAGCCATCCCTTCCAGTCTACTATAGGTTCTTTGCTTCGAATTTCGATGTAGCAGACCAGAAGACATATTCCTAAGATCTCTGCTATGATACCATGATAATTCAGAGGAAGTTTTTAGTATGTTATTTCATTTATTTGATTTACAAAATAAGTCTACTATATATACAAAAATAGTTCCAAACAAGTAGTGGAAAAAAAACTCTATCTTATGCTATTGATTTGGTTGTCCATAATAGGAGATTTACAGCAAATAAGGTAATTAATTATTTTTAACATCGCTCAATTAATTATTTAAATAATCACTCAAAATATTTATAAGAAAATAAAGCTTATACCAACAGTCCCCACCGCCACCAAACCCTATGCCACAGTCACAGCGCATCGATGAGGGCTCAAAGATAGGAGAAATTTTCTAGTAGTCCCTGAAAGTTCTAAAACCTAGATTAATTAAATTAAACACGAATTTTAATGAATTTTAATCTTAATTAAACAAGCAGTGGACAGAATGTAGTCAGAGCTGGGAAGATATAGAGATAACAGTTCTGACTCACACAACTGTGTTCGTTTCCTAATCTTGTCTAGTGCGGAAATTAAAGGATTAAATACGAACACAAGATGTAACGTGGTAAACCCCTAAGGGAAACATCCACGGGCCCCCATGCCATGGGTAAAAACAATCCACTAATAATCTTGTTCAAAAATACAATAGTATAGATTTTTATAATTTCGCAAAATTAACAAAATAACAATCAAAAGAAAATAGATCAACTCCCTGTGATATTTCTTCTTCTCAATTGTTGATGAAGTGAAATCAAACCCACCGGTCTTGAATTTATCGCCACTTCCCTATTGTACTTAACCACAACCACCACTTGGATTAAGAACCCCCGTTCTTAACTTCACGCCAAGTAGCTTGAACAAGATATGGAATTGTTCGTTGAGTTCCAATAAGTTCTTGATTCTTCAATGAGTTTGAAGAAAACCTTTTTGCTTTGAAAGTTGAATCAATGAAGCGCCATGTCTTGTTAATCTTGAATGGATTCGGCTAGTATGAAGCTTATGGAACAAGAACACAAAAATATTTTCAAAGCCTTAATTCCTTATTGATTTCCACTTTTACTTATAGTTAAAGTAGAAATCAATTTATGAATTATTTCTTACCTAAGAATATGCAACAAGGATGGTAAGAAAATTAGTAGGAAAGAATATAGAAAGATATTCTTAGATTTGTAGTAGGAAAGAATTTAGGAAACTAAATATTTCATTCCTAAACAAATCTAAAAGAATAAGAAAAAAATTCTTTAACCTACAAAAGGAGTTGTCAATAATATTTATGAAATCAGAATATATCAAATATAGAAACAGAATAAAATCGCAGCTTTTGCTGATCTAGAAAAATAATCTGCCTATCAAGCCAGTCAGTCAGAACTGGCGTTAATCAGACCAGTCAAAAATACAAATGTTGACCTGCTCTTTTATCATTAAAAATCAGTTATATTTATTAAGTTAGCCAAGATGTAAAAAGTGAAAAATATGACACATATTTTTCCAATAATCTCCCCATTTGGCGTTGCTTAATTACAAACACATAACTATAAGATTTTTAATGTAAGTGTGATGTGTGTGAATAAGTGGAGAACCCATGAGCATCAACATACAAGGGTTATTAAGGCTCCCCCTTAGTGTGTAAACCAAGAACTCCTGCAAGGAAGTTAACAATATATGCAAATACCACACACAATAGCCATAACATTTAATATTGCTCCCCCTTAGCAAGATATCATCTAAGATTAATGATCAAACTAACATAAACCTAAAAATACTACTATTAAAGTTTAACCAACATAGTGTCCATAGCAAGAAAAACCTAACAACCACAAAAATTAAAAATATACTACTACTCCCCCTTTTGGAAGAGGAACGCCAAAGGAAGAGATAAAACAAAAGTAAAGCAGTGTTTGAAGGAAAATAAAGTAGAATTTAAGAGTTTAAAACAGTTATCCATAGCCAAATAGTTAGAGGGTTAAGAGTTTGAACGGGGAAAAGTTAGTGCCGGGAGGATCTGGGCTTCTTTGTACCGGATGCAGATGCATTTGCAACCCTCCTGCGAGCATGGGTATCTGAGGGAGCATCAGCTGGAGGATCATCAGCGAGAGGTGCAGAGGCTGGGGCAGCGAGAGGTACAGAGGCTGGGGCAGCAGTTTGCTCACCAATGGGTTCAGAAGTCGGAATCTCCATTGGATCTACAGGATGTGCAGAGAATTCTGGAGTAACTATTCGGAATGCAGATTTTATATGCTCATCGCCCAGAAATTCCAGTTTGCCCCACACCCTACGCATGAAAGTAATATCATCAGAAAAACCTTTGGTTAGGGCAAAAATTTGATCTACCTGTGTTCGAACCAGCCCCAACTGAGTTTCTAGTGCATCCAGACGTCCAGAATGGTTCAACGATGATAGAAAATGCCTAGGAACTCTGGGAGTGGGATGCGGTGTGCTACCCAAATTTGTAAACTCATGTATACCCAGCGATGTAATGTCATCAGAGAAGCGGTCTGAATCCATAGCAGGCACTTCTTGATGAACAAGAAAGTGATGAATCAGAGCTGGATGCGGTAGCCTGTACTGCTTGGCCCTCCTCGGCCCTTCATAAAAAATTCTATCAAAAACTAGTTTAACCCAGTCAACTGGCATCCTCATCCCTAACTTGTATAGCATAACAGCCTTGTCGCCCGAAATGTCCGATCGATGAGTTAACGGATCGATATTGTTGATGAGAATCCGATGAAGAATTTTGTATTTGGGCAGTAGCCGAGGAGCAGTCAGTTCTTCTGATTCCGGCCAGGTAGATCCAGTCATTTCTTGCGCAATGATGTCCTTGGTCAATTCTTCGTCACTTGTGACAACCACAGTGGTCACTCCAAGCCAGTCCCTGAGGGAGCTAGGACTGAAGGTAACATGTCTTCCCCGAACATAAACCTTCCACCTGAATTCATTGCCAGCCTTTCCCAGATTCTTTGGAACATTTGCCATAAATTCCTTGACCAGATTTTCATTGAACGGCCCAGAAAGACTTAACAGATTATGTAAATTGTGGAAATCAACAATTTCAACCAAACCAAACGAACTAAATTCGGAAATTGCAACCTTGCACTCAATGATGAACTTACAGTAGATGGTAAACGACATAAACAAACTCTCAGCACTCTCCGATAGAAAACAGTAATTGAGGGGATTAACAGAGTGTCTACCTCTAGTTAATGTGTCAAGTCTGAACATTTGGGGGTCTGAACTAGGAGTAGGCAATACTCTGTAGGCACCCCTTGAGGCAGTGACAGGTCTGTTCTGACCAGCAGACATGGGCTTCTCAGCAACATCAGCCATTTTACCTTTTCCTTTCTCAGCCCTGGTGGCCCTTTTCGTTGGAGGAGGTGTCGGAGTAGATTCCGAAGATTCATCAAGGGCAACATCAAAATCAGAATCAGATTTTTGAGAGGGGGGCTTACTTGAACCTTTTACAAATGGGGGAGGCTGTTCAGACTCCTCATCACCAGCCCCTTTATCCTCACGAACTTCCTCCTCAATTTTGGCATTATCGGACCCACTGTCACCTGTTGCATTGTCAAACCCACTGTCACCTGCAGATTCATCATCCTCATCTCTTTCTTCATCTGGGTCTTGAGCACTTAAGGTGACTTTCTTGCTCAGATAGGTGATTGGGTCGTTAGTTGTTGGACGGGGCTGATTTTTAGAATGGCTGACCGGCGATTGATATGCAACAATGTCCGTCGATTGGTCAGCCTGAGATGCAACTGCCGCTGGAGAAGTGTCCGGGTCTGAACTTGAGGGTTCCCGTCTTCTTGTACTTCGCCGGAGAGTCCTTGCTGGTGACATTTGTGGCCCCATCGTAGTTTCAGCAGTAGACACTGGAGCAACAATGTCCTTGGACGAATTTTCTGGATGTTTCTTCGATTTTGGCATTTTAGTCTTCACCATTGTTTGAATCTGAAAAAGAAAACTCAAACACACCTTCGAGATCAAGTATGAGGAGCTTCGGAGTTAGGAATTGAAGGTTGAGTGTGAGAAGGTGAAGAAGAAAACCCTAGATCACGGTTTAAAAGGGGGAACTTTTCAATTTATTCAAATTTGCACAAGAAGGGAGCAGTTAATTTGGGACGTGTGGAAGGCAGTTACCAAAAATAAACTGATAAATGGCAGTTAATGACCACGAAACCTTCCTTAATCAGATAAGTCAAATTTGAATTAAACCGCCTAATGTGCTATTTTATGAAAAACAAAAATTTTAAATTAGTACCAAAATGCGATTGGATTCCATAAACCAAGAATTCGTCCAGATTTTTCTCAGTTAAAACTGATTGTGCTGCCAAAGTTAGACTGTTGATTGAAATTTCTACGAGAAGGCCCATACAAGATACTTACACACAAATAATGAGAATATTTTATGAGATAAGATTGAATGGTTTATTTATGGGCAAACTTCATAGTTCTACAAATTATACAATCAGTCCAAGAATATCAAAATCAACCAGAATCTTCCAATCAGATATATGCGCATAATTATATTCAATTAATTGGTCAGATTTATAACGTGAGTGTGTGATAGGACATACTGGATTAATCAATCATAACCTGTCCCACTAAGCCAAATTGAACCTAGTCAAGAAGATCAGTACTGAGATGTATTTCAAACCAGTTATCATCTGAACATATCTCTTTGAATAAAAAATATGAGCGTGCCAGACAGGAGTACCATAGCAATTTTTCTTTTTGAGTACTCAGAGTGTTGACTTTATTTGCATATATATATATATATATATATATATATATATATATATATTTTGATTTGTCAAAACACTGAATTTATAAGATCATGGAGTTGACTTTCTCACCGCCATAAAGGTAGCCCTTTTCTACATGATTTATGTTCATTATCAAGGACGGCTGCACACATTTATGGTGGTAGCCCTCTCCTCCATGAAATTGTCTGTTTAACACAACAACATACTATGGTGCCGAGAGACATAGATACTGACCATGGGTCACAACAAAGTACGAAACTACTCTAAAGATAACAATCTAGTTAGTAGAAAGGTACAATCAACCAACTCAATATGTCCTCAAAAACTGTTTATCTGGGCATATTTTACCTTAAGTATAATGAGCATACCATACTGATTGGTTAATCCAAGTAAACTTCAAAAATCATAGACCAATCATACAATTATATCATATGCTATTTGCAAGAAAATCCATTATTCTCCCCTCTTTTTTTTTTTTTTTTGAAAATAAAAAATAAGCAAATTCAAACAAACACACATGAGAAAATCAAACAAAAAGAAAAGTACTACTTCAACAAAAAACTAATGCATCAAGCAAGTGCCCACGGCCTTCCGTAGAGTCTCAAATCTAGCAGAATCTAAGGCTTTGGTGAACAAATCAGCCAACTGATACTCAGTGTGAATATGTTCCAAAGTAATAATTTTTTCTTTGACCAAATTCCTAATAAAGTGATGTCTAATATCAATATGTTTGGTCTTAGAGTGCTGAACAAGATTTTTAGAAATATTGATAGCACTAGTGTTATCACAGAATATAGTAACAGAGTTCTGATCAATACCATAATCACATAACATTTGTTTCATCTAAAGTAGCTGAGTGCAACATCTACCCGCTGCAATATATTCAGCTTCAGCAGTAGATAAGGAAATAGAATTTTGTTTCTTACTTAACCATGCAATGGGATTGTTACCAATGTAGAAACATCCTCCACTCGTGCTTTTCCTATCATCCATGTTTCCAGCCCAGTCAGCATCAGTGTATCCTGCAAGATGAGAGTTAGTATCATTAGTATACCATAAACCATAATCAGAAGTACAGTTAATATAGCGAATAATTCGCTTCACTGGTGCAAGATGTGATTCTTTTGGTTTAGCTTGATAACGTGCACAAACTCCAACACTGAATGATATGTCAGGACGGCTTGTAGTCAGGTACAGCAAACTGCCTATCATGCTTCTGTACAAGCTGGAGTCAACCTCCTTTCCCTGGTCATCTCTGGAAATTTTTAAAGACGTGGCCATGGGAGTTCTGATTGACTTGGTATGTTCAAGACCGAACTTCTTCACAAGATTTTTAGCATACTTGGCCTGGGAGATAAAAATCCCTGATCCAACCTGTTTGATCTGCAAACCCAAAAAGAAATTTAGTTCACCAACCATACTCATTTCGAATTCATTTTGCATAAGAGTAGCAAATTCCTTAGATTTTGTTTCTAGTGAAGAACCAAATACAATGTCATCGACGTAGATTTGTGCAACAATTAATCCAGTTTTAAAATGTTTGATGAATAACGTTTTGTCAGCTCCTCCTCGCTTGTATCCATGTTCCAACAAGAACATGGTTAATCGTTCATACCAAGCTCGTGGGGCTTGCTTTAGTCCGTACAGAGCCTTTTTGAGTCTAAACACATGGTCGGGAGAATAAGGATCAACAAATCCCTTAGGCTGCTCAACATAGACTTCTTCATTAAGAATTTCATTCAGAAAGGCACTTTTGACATCCATTTGGTACAGCTTGAACCTCATTTGACATGCCACTGATAGTAAGAGTCTAATGGATTCAAGCCGAGCCACAGGTGCAAATGTTTCATCAAAATCTACTCCTTCTAGTTGAGTGTATCCCTGTGCAACCAAGCGTGCCTTGTTTCTGACTATGTTGCCATGTTCATCTGATTTATTTTTGAATATCCACTTTGTCCCGATCACATTTGTGTCCTTTGGCCGAGGTACAAGATCCCACACTTCATTTCTATCAAATTGAGCTAGCTCTTCATGCATGGCTAGAACCCAATTTTCATCAATAATGTCTTCATTTATATTTTTGGGTTCAATTTGTGAAGTGTAGCAAACATTTCCAAGTTCATTAGCAAGCCTCCTCTGAGTCATCGTGCCGTCTCTGGAATCTGAGAGAACATTGTCCAGTGGGTGTGCTTTCTGAATCCAAGAGGGAGGCTGCCTTTTCATGTTCTATTCGTTGTTTGTATATGGTGCGTCAGAACTTCCAGGAGCAGGGGCAGAGACATCAGAACTTGATGCTGGATGTTCCTTCTGTATATCACTGTCTGGAGTAGGTACATGATGGTCTTGAGTAGATTGACGTCCAGCAACCTGTTCTTCCAAAGTCTGAATATTAGGCTCCTGTGAATAAGATGAAAAGTCATCAGTATCATCAATTTTTACATTGATTGATTCAATGATAGTCTGAGTACGCATGTTATAAATTCTGTAAGCACGGCTGTTCTCAGAATAACCAATAAACACTCCCTCATCACTTTTTGAATCGAATTTACCCAAGTATTCCCGATCATTTAACACATAGCATTTGCTACCAAAGGTATGGAAATATTTGAGATTCGGTTTTCTTTCTTTCCAGATTTCATAAGGAGTTTGAGTGGTTCCTGTTTTCAAAGACACACGATTCAAAATATAACAAGTAGTATTAATAGCTTCAGCCCATAATTTAACAGGGAGCTTTTTACTATTTAGCATAACTCTAGCCATCTCTTGTAGAGACCTATTTTTCCTTTCCACAACACCGTTTTGTTCAGGAGTTTTGGGTGCAGAGAATTCATAAAAAATGCCATTTTGATCACAGAAAGTAGAGAAAGTAGCATTTTCAAACTCTCTCCCATGATCACTTCTAATCCTTAATGTTTTTATTCCCTCAAAATGTTTTTCTGTTGTTAATTTTAGGTGCAAAAATTTGAATCTTTCAAAAACATCAGATTTTTCTCTCAAAAAATCAACCCAAGTATATCTAGAAAAATCATCCACGCAAACAAAAATATATTTCTTGCTCCCAATACTTTCAGTTTGAATAGGTCCCATCAAATCCATGTGAAGTAATTCTAATACATGAGCTGTAGTAAGAAACTTACCTTGCTTGTGAGTGCTTTTGGTTTGCTTACCTTTTAGGCACGAACCACACAATCCTTCAGATTTTTCAATAAGCTTAGGAACACCTCGTACTGTATTCAACTTTGTCAGTCTGAACAGATCACTATAGTTTAAATGTCCCAATCGTTTGTGCCACAACTCGGTTGAGTCAGTCTTTGAAATATGGCAAGTAATTTTGGTGTCAAGAAGATAACATTTATCATTGGATCTAGTACCATGTAGAATACAACTACCATCATACTTCAAGACTTTACAGGAATTTTTTGAGAACATAACCAAGTGTTTATCATCACAGAGTTGGCCTATACTAATCAGGTTAGCTTTTAAACCTACAACAAAAAGAACTTCTTTTAACGGGGAGAAGCCATCAATTAGAATAGTGTCTACACCTTCAATTTTACCGTGTGCTCCATCACCAAAAGTAACCAGACCACCTTCATGACTTTGTAGTTAGTTAGATAAGATCGATTACTAGTCATATGTCTAGAACAACCACTGTCAAAATACCAAGAGTTAGGAATAAAGGATCTATAGGCAACATCAACCATATAACAATTTAATTCGCCCTTTTTGACCCAAATTTGTCTTACTTTAGTGTTGCTAAGGTGTCTCTTTTGTCTATTAGCCAGGTTTTTACTAAACAAACAATGAAAAGAGTCGTGTCCTAAATTACCACAGATGCAACATTTTACAAAGTACTTTGATTTACCTCTTTGTATTGGTTGTATACCTGATGGTCGTGACTGTTTTTGAGTCTTGACATTGGTCAGAACTTGCATAGGCAGGTCAGCTTTAGTTCTGATGGTGATGGGAGCAGTTTTGTATGAAAATACAGCAGACTTTGTTTCTTTGATAAAGTTGATCTAATTCCCAACTTTTCTTTCACCTTTTCCAACATATCCCAAACCTTATTTGACGTTTGGAGTTCTTCCATAGCTTAGGGTTTCGCTTAAGCGAGAGGCTCCAATTGTTAATTGCTTGATCTTTTCTTTTGAGACTTTTAATTCATCTAGAAGATTAGCAATTTGATCATCCTTCTCTTTTAAGATGTTGGTAATAGTATTATTTTGATAATCACTTTCAGCCTTGTCATCTTCCAAAAATTCTATCATGACTTGAGTGGCCAAGTTTTTCTCCTATTCATCTTGTAATTTTTTATTCAGGCTGCTGCAGTTATGACAGACACGGACTGGTTCTTCAGAAGTTATCGCTAAGAAGTCAGAACCTGCAATCAAGTTTTGCACCGAATCAGTACGAGAGGTTAAGTTCACAGTTAAGGACGTTACCTGATCAACAGTAGTTCTGTCATCCTCGTCCTCATTTGAATCTTTTTCATCATCTTCACTCCAAGTGATATTCATGGCCTTCTTGGTATGAGATTTCTTTAAAGTATTTGCACATTCAGAGGCTATGTGACCAAAATCCTCAGACTCATGGCATTGAATTCGATTGTCAGATCTATTCATAGAGGTAGTGGGATTTTGTTTAGTGTTAGTCAGAAATCTCTTCTTTTGTTGGACAGAGGTATTCAAGTTCTTTCCTTTTTGATTTCCTTTTAGAAATTTTTTGAATTGTTTGGTGAGCATGGCCATGTTTTCATGTGATTCGCTCTCCTCACAATCAACCTCGTCTTCATGGTTGTTAATTTTGAAGGCAATACTAGATCCCTTTTCTTTCTTTCTCCTTTGTAGATGTAGCTCATATGTCATCAATGATCCCACTAATTCTTCAACCTTCATATTCTCAATCTCCTTACTTTCTTCAATTGCAGTTACTTTAGAATGAAAACGATCAGGCAAGGATCTGAGAATTTTCTTTACAATTTTGCTCTCCGAATATTTCTTTCCCAAGGTATAAGCAGTGTTGGTGATGTCACTGAGTTTTGTATAGAAGTCCTTGAATTGTTCATCGTCTCTCATGGTTAGTTGTTCAAACTCTAGAGTAAGAATTTGAAGCTTGGATGACTTGACCATATTGGTTCCTTCATGAGCAATTCGTAAGATGTCCCAAGCATCTTTTGCAACCTGACAAGTAGAGATTAAACGAAATTGATTAGAGTCTACAAAAGAAAATATGGCATTTAAAGCTTTGGAATTCCAATTAGTATAATTGTAATCAGTTGTAACCCACTCGTCTGCCTTTTTCTCTCTTTCTACACCATTTTCAGTAATGGTAGGAGTTTTATAGCCATGGACAATTGAGTGCCAAGCTTTTTCATCAAGGGATTGGATATACACTTGAATTCTAATTTTCCAATAGGCATAATTAGTACCATCTAAAACAGGTGGTCTAAATGGAGCTCCATCCATAACTAGGTTTATATGGATCATACTTAAAAAGTGTAACCGCTCTGATACCAATTGAAAGTTCTAAAACCTAGATTAATTAAATTAAACATGAATTTTAATCTTAATTAAACAAGCAGTGGACAGAATGTAGTCAGAACTGGGAAGATATAGAGATAACAGTTCTGACTCACACAACTGTGTTCGTTTCCTAATCTTATCTAGTGCAGAAATTAAAGGATTAAATACGAACACAAGATGTAACGTGGTAAACCCCTAAGGGAAACATCCACGGGCCCCCATGCCATGGGTAAAAACAATCCACTAATAATCTTGTTCAAAAATACAATAGTATCGGTTTTTTTAATTTCACAAAATTAACAAAATAACAATCAAAAGAAAATAGATCAACTCCCTGTGATACTTATTCTTCTGACTTGTTGATAAAGTGGAATCAAACCCACCGGTCTTGACTTTATCGCCACTTCCCTATTGTACTTGACCACAACCACCACTTTGATTAAGAACCTCCGTTCTTAACTTCACGCCAAGTAGCTTGAACAAGATATGGAATTGTTCGTTGAGTACCAATAAGTTCTTGATTCTTCAATGAGTTTGAAGAAAACTTTTTTGCTTTGAAAGTTGAATCAATGAAGCGCCATGTCTTGTTAACCTTGAATGGATTCGGCTAGTATGAAGCTTATGGAACAAGAACACAAAAATATTTTCAAAGCCTTAATTCCTTATTGATTTCCACTCTTACTTATAGTTAAAGTAAAAATCAATTTAGAAATTATTTCTTACCTAAGAATATGCAACAAGGATGATAAGAGAATTAGTAGGAAAGAATATAGAAAGATATTCTTAGATTTGTAGTAGGAAAGAATTTAGGAAACTAAATATTTCCTTCCTAAACAAATCTAAAAAAATAAGAAAAAAATTCTTTAACCTACAAAAGGAGCTGTCAATAATATTCATAAAATCAGAATATATCAAATATAGAAACAGAATAAAATTACAGCTTTTGCTGATCTGGAAAAATAATCCGCCTATCAAGCCAATCAGTCAGAACTGACGTTAATCAGACCAGTCAAAAACACAAATGTTGACCTGCTCTTTTATCATTAAAAATCAATTATATTTATTAAGTTAGCCAAGATATAAAAAGTGAAAAATATGACACATATTTTTCCAACAGTCCCATAGCACGAAATAGTTAGTACTACTACCACTGTTCAAATGATATGTCTATTATTTTATTCAACTTAAAAAATGCTCTAATATACTTTTGGAACCCACCCCAAAACCAACCCTGTAATTTAGCATGTGTCTGAAATTAATTTTTAACTTGGATTCTGATATAATATAATGGAAATGGTCAAAACATATAAAATGTGAGGGTCTCACCAATCAAAATTACTTCAGGAACATTAGTAAATTGTCTTTGCTCACACCTAAGCAAATCCCATAAATGTCCTCAATTCTTTTATAGAAATTTTCGTTGTGCCCTCTGACCACTTCACTTGCAAATATTTTCAATCTGAATTGTGCATTCTATATATTCCACCAGCAAACAAAAGAACTGTCCACTCCTTATACACTCAATCTAAAGTAAAGCATGACGGATGCGGTGAAATTCAAATCTTTACAATCAAGCACAAGTTACCTAGTCCGTCAATCTCACTACTTCGACTCAACCAAGCATAATTTTGGGCTCCAAGACCCAATTTATAGCATAGGGTAGTGAACAACTCTGCCAAGAAACATCTCCATATGTATAATCTAATACAATCTATAATAATTTTTCTTTTTTTGTTTGTTACCTTGGATGCACTTGTGTTTCTCCCATCGATTTGTGAACGGAGTTGTAGCGAGTTGCAGCTGTGTTGTGAAATGATAATGAATTTCACGTCCCTCACCATCTGGAAGTCCAATGTGTAGTCTTATTGTTTTCTATACCTTTGCTCAGGGCAAAGCCGTAAGAGGATTGAAAAGGCTAATGATGTAACACCTCCATTGCCTACCAAGAACAATGCTAAATGGGCCGAGTGTGAACATCAAATGTTCATCACCATGTGTGAAACTGTGATTGCAAAGGGTAACTGCAGGAAAAAGTGCTTCAATAAACACGATTGGGAGAGGTTGGTGCAATTGTTCAATAGCTCAGCTGACAAAAGTTGGAGCCGTAGCCAGCTCAAGAGTCATTGGGACTCAAGGAGGCATGACCAAAAGTACTTTCAAAAGCTTCCACGTTGTACCGGCATTGAATACAACAATCATGATAATTTGATTGTCGCTGGTGATGAATTGTGGGAATGGATAATCAAGGTTCGTTTCACTTACCCCTTCTTTACCTTGTTTCCTGAATTTTGGCATTTATGTGATCCAACTGGCTTGGTGCATTTGAATTGGTGATGAATATGGTGGCAATGTGTAATCTATTAATGTATTGGTGGTGGTGAGGTTGTGCTTGTTGTTGCTTCGGTTTCAAATGTGGAATTGGACTAAGGATTGCAAACTTCTCATGCCGTCACAAGAATATTAGGATACTTGATATTGCATTATGTTATGACTTCTGTTATGTAAAATTGGAATTGTGGGGCATGTCAGTAGCATGTGCTTACAATTGTTGGTTTGTATGGTTGGAAGACTGGGTCGAGAATGGAGGATGATTAAAACAATTTCTTTCTGTTTGCTGTTGTTGGCATATACATAATGAAGTTAGAAGAAGAAAATGTTTGTATGTACATATATCTCCATTATAGAAATATTTCTACCCTGTTGTTGGCATATAAATATTTTGGTTATAATTTTGTTGCTTTTGTGCTTGTGCTTCTTTAAGATTTACATGTTTCAATGGATGCATACTATGTATATTTCAAATAGCTTTGATAATTGTAAATTTTATATACAACCACCTACCCATCCAAAAGAGAGAGATGAGAATATATGATATGTTCATTTCAAACATATTGTTCTAATTTGATGTTTTTAAATATTTTTGTTTTAATTTCTTTTTATTTTGTTTTTGTGTTGTTTTTTTCACTAGTTAGATGGTTAGGTAGTCTCATTAGTAACTAGTTGGTCCCAACTGCTCGGATCTTTCAACAACCAAATGAACATTGAATTTTCATTCTTTAAAATCAGAGTTGTATGAAAATGTATAAACTCCTTAATTACTGTGTTTCGTTTGTGTTAATGTTTACTCAGTCACCCATTTAGACTTGTGTTCATATCATTTTGTGTTACGTATGACACGAACACCTTAAATTGTCTTCTTATTTTCTTGATTTGAATTATTTATTATGGAGACCTTGATGTTTTTTAATAATGCATTTTTGGTGTTGAAGCATGCCATCAATGGTATAATATATGATTGTATTGGATCACACAAATAATGTAGCTATTGTTACATCGATGCTTTTTTTCAATTTGGAAAAAGATTCATATATAGAGTCAGTTATCCAGATAAACACTATTGATAGATCTAGCTCGTCCATTAGCAACTTCAATGGAGGCCAGGTTGGCAAGTTGTTTTATTAGCTGCTCATGTAATTTGATTGAGCTGTGTTTTAATACTGCAGGAAAAGGTGAAGTTTTCCAATTTCATAAAAATGAGATTGTCGCAAAATATGTCACCGATACAACCCGTTATTTGGGACCTCATTCGACTCAGAAAAGTATGCAATGATGCCAGCGAAGTTATCACAACTAGGGCTTTGATGGTGTTATTAGCAGTGGTAGTGACAGTCCTATGAAACCCTGTCCATCAACACAGAAACACATGACTATAGCGATAAACGTCCGGTGAAATTGAGATGTAGTTCGTGGATGGATATCTCTGGTTGACACAGTGGCGACAAGCGGATGGGTTCGTTGCATAGAGCAAATGGGAAGAAAAATAAAATAGGCAGTGTGCATTTGTCTTATTCGGTGGAGCATCTAGCAAATATAGGCGAAGCGCTAGCTGCAAGTCATTGGTTATGCCACAAAGATATCACGAGTTGTCATCAATGCATTAAGGAAATCCTTGTTACATGAAAAGTGCAAAAGTATAGTGCACTATATAACTTTGTGTTGATTTTTGTAGTTACGTGAAAGATTATGGTAGGGTTTGTACCTACCGAAGACCCCAGGCGAAGCTAGGCTAGATTTAGTACAACTTCGACCAGAACCATAAGTAGAATGGAACGAGAAATCTAATTTGCATTCTATTTTGTTGTTGACATCGACTTGTATCATATTTTAATGCATGTACACTTACAATTTGTTTGCAACAGTTAAACAATTTCACTCGAGTATGTCTACATTCATGAATGTGATGTTGTCCTTTCTTATTACATTGAACGTATACTCCACATGAGTGTTGGAAAGGGTAGTTCCATAAATGAGTACTATTTTTGTCAAATGTGTACTATCCAACAAACACATGGGTCTTGTACATGGTCCTTCCATAAATGGATACTATTCCATCACTTTGGGTCTTTAATAGGGTAGTTCCATACATTGCAATTGGATATCTAGTTTTCCATGCACATTGGTTTTACGCATTCAACTCCACCAATACGTATTTCAAACATTGTCAAAGATGGCCTCTTTTGATCTTGATTGTATATTGAGTTCAAACTCAGACGATGAGGACGAGTACAAAGAACAATTATAAGAAGATAATGAGCATATGACATGAGTTTTGTTGAATGAATGATCGCGGTGTTCGTGATTACTTTTGTAATACAGACATCAGATTTAGAAAACACGAGTGCACGAAATGGACACCTGTTCATGATGGAAGCATTAGACGGGAACAACCAAATATCATTTCAAGAATTCCAAATGTATCATGGAGAATTTATTCATTTCACGCACATTCTTGGCAATGAGTAAGGCTTGCCTGATGGGACAGACATTTCTACCTACGAACATGTTGGCATGTTTTTATGCATCCTAGCACACGGTAATGGGTATCAATAGTTGAAGACCATGTTTGGTCACTCGTCGCAAATCATCTGACACTATTTCAAAATAGTGTTGTGTGATGTGGTGCGATTCAGTGGTCAAATAATCAAAATAGACCCAAACTACTATCAAAGTTCGCTCTACCATCGCCCAGATATGATTAGACACCATATATTCTAGGTATGTTAGCATATTTCTTGATAAGCTTACTATTCTCATACTTTCCAGTGGGTATTTATACATTCTTTCATGTTTTCATTGAACACGTAGGACTATATTGATGAAATTGATGAAACACATGTAAGGGTTTTCCTATCTCAAGAAGAAAGACTCAACTTCATTGGACGGAAAGGTATTTCCACGCAGAACATTCTAATGGCTTGCGACTTGAACCTTTGCTTCACGTTCGTATGCCGGGGAGTACAAAGAACACCCCCGATAGTCGCATATATAATCTGAAAATTAATTTTCTTGAGACAACACCTGGTAAGTATTATCTTTTTTATTTTGGATTCATAAACAAGCCAGAGTATCTCGCCCCATATAAGGGGGGCCGACATTAGATATCACTTTTAAGAATTATAAGATTCGACGAACGGTAGCGGTAGATAGTTCAAAATGCAAAAGAGCATTTCAACTATCATCACTCATCTTGTCAAAATGTGATTGAGAGGACTTTCGGTGTTTTGAAGTAGAGATGGAAGATACTTTATCTTATGTCGAATTACTCATTCCCTACAAAAACAGTTGTCGTGGTTGCGACAATGACGGTCCATAACATCGTAAGACAGTCAGGTCAAATCAACCAGGGCTTTGATTCAATTAATGCCAATTGTAAGTAGACATGACGAACGAACAAGACCAAATTGCGGCTGAGATAAATAAGCCACAACAAAAAAACATGACATGGGATGAAATGTACGACTATATGGAACAACGGGTGCATTAGTAATGCGTGACAACTTATATGCACGTGAAGATAAATTTTTTTTTGTAGTACATTGACTTCTGAACTATATAATTTTTTGAAAATTCTAATATAACGATTTTAGAATCTACTAACACTATATTCCCTCAAATGTGGCAGAACATCTAATTTATGCCACTATTATAAAATGAGTGCTAACATGCAAATATGGAACAAAATCAAATATTATTGCGTGTACATTTTAACAACAATAATGTTTCAAGTGTGATGTGGGCAATTTGGTAATTGTGGGCGTTGGAATTGGTCTAAAATGACATTAACTATGTTAGAACCTCTGCCAATTGCCTGAATGAAGTTACTTTTTGCATAATAATGAATTCTCCAACATAGTGGTAGTCAAAATATTGCAGTTCAGACACGCCCTTAATTTTTACTTTCTTTTTTAGTAATATTTTGGGACCCACCATGACTGTTGCATTTCTTGAGTCCTTCAAGAGGAGAATTTGGTTAAAAGGCCTAGTCAACAATAATGTTTAGTTAAAAGACCTTCACTCAATAGGTTTTAGTGAAAAGACCTATAGCCTTTTTATTGCTAGTTAAAAGTCCTAAATACCCTTAACTTGAAATGTCTAAAATGCCCAATTGAAACTAACGTTCAAAAGTCTTCCTAAACTCTAAATTCTCCAAATTTATTCTCTATTTTCATTTCATCCTACAATGTTTCAAAAAAGGACCGACGAGTTTTTGAGTGAAATCGAGAGCCTATGCTAAAAAAGGCATGCTGACAGTTTAAACAGTCGAGTTTCATTTGAGCTAATCACATATTTGTTTGACTTTTTATTCCTTTGTATAATATAAAGAATGAACAGAGACTCTTTCCAACTATATTTGGACACCATAGTTGATACAAAGTTTTTACGTAAAGACCAACGTAAAGGCACGTGAGCAAGTTTAACCATACTAGGTACGAAGTGAAGTCAAATTCTATTGCATTCGTCAATATGAGATAGCATCACCCATCTTATTAGCTTGTTTAACTTTTCTAAATCCTCTACGATGTTTCAAAACATGACCGACGAGTTTTGGAGTGAAATCGAGAGCTCGTGCTAAAAAACGGCACATTTGTGGTTCAAACGGTTGAGTGTTATTTTAACTAATTCATGTTCGTTTGACTTTATATTCCTTCGCATGATCAAAGACTCTTTTCAACTACATTTGGACACCACGGTTGATCAAAAGTTCTTACGTAAAGACCAATACAAAGACACATGAGTAAGTTTGACCACCCTAGGAAGGAAGTGAAGTCAAATTCTATTATATTCATTAAGATGAGATAGCATCACTCAGTTTATTAGCTCGTTTATATGTTTTAAATCCTCTACAATGTTTTCAAAAAATGACCAATGAGTTTTTGAGTGAAATTGAGAGCCCATGCTAAAAAAGGGCAAGCTGGTGGTTTAAATGGCCGTGTATCGTTTTAACTAATTCCATGTCCGTTTAACTTTATATTCCTTTGCATGATCATAAAAAACGAATAGAGACTCTTTCCAAATACATTTTGATATCACGGTCGATACAAAGTTCTTGTGTAAAGACCAACACAAAAGCACCTGAGTAAGTTTAACCACACTAGGAACAAAGTGAAGTCAAATTCTATTACATTCGTTAAAATGAGATAGCATCACTCAGTTTATTAGCTCGCTTAACTTTTCGAAATCCTCTACAATGCTTCAAAAAATGACCGATGAGTTTTGGAGTGAAATCAAGAGCCTGTGCTAAAAAAAAAAGACAAGATAGAGGTTTAAACGGCTATGTGCCGTTTTAATGAAAATTCCATGTCACACAATGAAAAACTATCTTTTCATGACTTACCTACAGAAAATCACATCACTGAACAACCAATTACAACACGAAAATATGTCATTTAAACACTAATCAATATAAATTTACTTCTATATAGAATCCATTGTAGAACGGAAAAGTCCGCTTGAAGATAAATCAACAAGTGCAATTATATATCTGTACAACGAATTTCATGTATTAAAATACATAAATTGTTACAAATTGGAATTTTGATAAATTACAAAGTGGATAATCTTCTTGTGACTGTGTAGCTGCATAGTCCTCTGATTAATGATCTGAATGTTGAACACTATAGGCCACATGGCTTGAATCCTGGACTTTGAGATTTGTTGAAAATTTGATTTGCTTTAGACTTGGCTTGAATTTGATTTGTGAAGAAGATTTTGATCTTCTTTGACTTGGCTTGGACTCGCTTCAATTTGAAGAAGATTTTGATCTTCTTGACATTTCCTGGTTATGGACTTTCTTCCAGGTTGTGGATTTTCTCCTATACTTGCTTCTGGATTTCTGGTTTTCTTCTCCGGAATTTAACATGTGATTTCTCTTGGACTAGATGTCCTATTTATAGAGAAATCACAAACCACTCAAATTCTATTTATAACCCGCCACTTATTATATTTAAAATAAATATTAAATATAAAAGTGGGCGGACTTTCTACGTAGGCTTGTTTTAACATGAACGGATCATAATAAACTTGAACTTTAATAAATTTAAATGGACTCTTCTTTTTTAATGGGCCAAGTCCATTTATTTATTTGATTTAATTTTTAAAGTTTACAAATGCCCTCTCAAGATTTTTTTATTTATTATACATAAATAAATAAATATTGATTTTGATTTTAATTTTAGAATTTGATTTGAACTTGAATTTGAATACTGTGTAGCACAATTTTAGTTGGAATGAAATTCTTTAACATATGATTAAAGCTAGGCTTAAAATACATTCACTTAATGGAATTCATCCTTATCCCTGCCAATATTGTCCACGATTTTTTTTTTTTTTTTTGAAACTCTATTACAGTTAGGGGCCCTTTTCTTGGGTTAAATATAAAGCCCATCTTAGTTGATAGATCTTCGGTTGTTTTGAATACAGAAAATATTTTCAACAAATTGTTTTTTTTTTTACTTCTGGCTAATTTGAAATTGGTTAAAGTATTCAATGTTTTACGAAAATAGATGACATTAACCTAGAAAGAAGAAGTTGATCTTACTTTGTCCACTCCAAGTATGCTGGATTAATTTGAGGTTCTATTTGTTTAGCCTTTTCCATTGTCCACCGAAGTTTTTATTTCAAACCAAGTTCTAGAAGTTGGCTTTCTCTACAGTGCAACAGAAAATTATAAGTCTGGCCATTCGACTAATTTTCATCTCCATCAACAGATTTCATTTTCATAGAAAGTCTGATGATAGTTGATTTGATTCTTTGAATTAGTGGATTTGAATTTGATGCATTGAATATTTTATTGTTGAAACTTATAGAAGGAACCGACCGGGGTAAGATAGACTTCAATAAGTTTTCTGGATTTTTTATTTTTATTTTTTTTAAGATCACATGTGTCTTTCTTTAGGCCACTCTTCGCTCATTTTCTTTTCTTTTTTCCATTTAAAATCAAAACTTATATATATATATATACACCAAAAACTGATTCTTTATATAATTTACAGTGATGTGTACACGTGTTTTAGTGTGTGCATGCAATTGTGTTTTTTTTTTTTTTGTGTGTGTGTGCATGTGATTATGTTTGTGTGTAATCATTAAGTGTGTTAAAGAACATTTTTTTGTGTGTGCATGTGATTTTAGAAGTCTAGATGATTTTGTGTTAAAGAACAAGGACCGGAACTTTCATAATCCAAAGCATTTTATGTATTTGGGAGACTTGTTGTTCCAGACAATAAATCTTAAAAGACTAGAAATATTTAGTGCAAAGAATTATTTCAATTAGGGAAATTTTTTTAAAATCACTTTTAAGAAAATTTATACTCTAAGAAAATTTTGAGAAATCCTAAAATTTGTGAGATATATGTATCTTTGGGGAAAATTACTTTGTATTTTTTTTTTGAAAGACTTGGAAATTGAGGCTAGGAAAGTATTATTTTAGATATTTCTTGGAGACTAACTTTTCAGGATGGAGGTTTAGAAGATTTGGAAATAGAGTTTCGGAACGTATCTTTTTAGATATTCTCCTGATATGGAGGTTTAGTGAACTTTGAAATAGAGTCTCGGAACGTATCTTTTTAGATATTCATCAGAAACTCACCCTTCTAGGATGGAGGTTTAGAGGCTTGGAAATCGAGTCCCATAACTAATCTTTTTAGATATTCCTCGAAAATTCACTCTTCTATGATAAAGGCTTAGAAGACCTAGAAATAGAGGCTCAGAACGTATCTTTTTAGATATTCTTCGAAGATTCACCCTTCTATGATTGAGGCTTAGAAAAACTGGAAATAGAAGCCCGGAATGTATCTTTTTAGATATTCCATGGAGACTTATGACTCCAAGATAAAAGCTTTAGATGACTTGAAAATAGAGGCCTGAAACGTATCTTTTTAGATATTCCCTGGAGACTCATCCTTTCGGGATTGAGGCTTAGAAAACCTGAAAATAGAGGCCTAGAACGTAACTTTTTAGATGTTTCTCGAAGACTCACCATTCTTGGATGGAGACTTAGAAGACCTGGAAATAGAGGCCTATAACGCATCTTTTTAGATATTTCCTAGAGACTCACCCTTCCAAGATTGAGGCTTAAAAGATCTAGAAATAGAGACCCGTAACGTAATAGTTTAGATATTCCCTAGATATTCTCTGGAGACTCATCCTTCCAAGATAAGCTTTAGAGGACTTGAAAATAGAGGCTCAAAACATATCTTTTTAGATATTCTCTGGAGACTCACCCTTTCGGGATGGAGGCTTAGAAAACATGTAAATAGAGTCCTAGAACGTATCTTTTTAGATATTTTCTAAAGACTCACCCTTCCATGATGGGAACTTAGAAGACCTAGAAATAGAAGCCTGGAACGTATCTTTTTAAATATTCTCTGGAGACTCACCCTTCTAGGATGAAGGCTTAAAAGATCTAGAAATAGAAGCCCGAAACATATATTTTTAGATATTCCCCGGAGACCCATCCTTCCAAGATGGAGGCTTAAAAGATTTACGACCTGAGACAAATGACTTTAATTTACACTCATTTTTTATTAATTACACACACACACACACACACACACACACATATATATATATATGTATATATAGGCTTTTTTGCACAAATGGTCCCTGACTTTTGCACTTACTGCGGGTTGAGGACCTATCGTTTTATTTTTGGCAGTTTGGCCCCTATTTCAAATATTTTTGGCAGCAATGGTCATTTTCATCAATTTTCGTCCAAATGTCTGTGAAATTTGACGGTGGAAAATTCTTTATTTAAAAAGTAAAGGAAAATTTGCAGCAAAAGTTTCTAATCTTTTAGAAAGTGTTGAAAAGTCCCATAACCTTCTAATCCTAACACATGACCCCAAACCTTTTTGACAATTTTACCCCCAACTTAAATAAATTAAAAATAACTCATAAACCTTTTCAAAAATATAAATAAGTCCTAAATCTTTTTTTTTTTTTACAGATTTACATTTAAAATAATAAAAAGTGTGTCTTATGGTCCCAAAACTTTTAATTTTGTTAACCAAAATGACATTTAAATTGTGTTTGATTAAAATCAAATTTTTTAGTAAAAGTTATTGAAATGTGTGGTTGAAAAGTTGCGGGACCATAAAATTTGTGGTTAAAATTAATTGTTGACTTTGACCTTAGCTTTTTATCAAAATCAAAATTGAAAACAAACGGGCTCTTAGAGTCTCTACAGATTTTGTCCAGTGGTCTATTAATTAAAAAAAATTATACCCATGATCAAAATTTGACCAATTTAAAATTTTAATTTATTTGTCATAACAATTAAAAAAAATGTGGTGGTAGGTGTAGATTGTGAAATTTTTTTTTTAATTATTATTTAGTAATTGGTAGAGCTGGCATATTGGCCAGATGGACTGGCCCAACCCGAAATTGGACGGGCTACATAAAAAATTGGACTGGCTAGTCCTGACCCAATTTTACATGGGCTGGTATTTACTGGGCCAACCTAGCCCGATTTTGGGCCATAGGGCCAGCCCAAAATACATTTTTAACTTATTTTTTCAAAATAATTACTTATAATTAAAAAAAACAAATTTCACCATCTTCCTCCACCACCCCACCCACCCACTTGAGAATCTGACCAGAGGAGAGAAATCTTCTCCCATCTGGTTGCGAAACCAGAGATATTTCTCCCTGGTTTCGTGACCAGACCAGGGGGATTTCCCGATGACTAGGGGGGAGAAATCCATTCCCCACTGGTCGGATTCTCAAGTGGGGTGGGTGTGGTGGGGTTGGGGGTCGGAGATGGGGTGGGGTAGTGGAGGAAGATGGTGAAATTTATTTATTTTTTTTTGTAAAATTATAAGTAACTATTTTGAAAAAATAAGTTAAAATGTAAGTTGGGTTGGCCCATTGGCCCTGTGGCCCAAAATCGGGCTGGGTTGGTCCACCAAATACCAGCCCATGTAAAATTGGGTTAATGCTAGCCCAGTCCAATTTTTTATGTGGCCTGTCCAATTTTGGGTTGGCCCAATCCATATGGCCAATTTGCCAGCTAACCATACATTTTATGGTCCCACAACTTTTCAATCACACATTTCAACAACTTTTACTAAAAAATCTGATTTTAATCAAACACAATTTAAATGTCATTTTGGTGAACAAAATTAAAAGTATTGGGACCATAAGACACACTTTTTATTATTTTAAGTGTAAATATGTAAAAAATAAAAAGATTTAGGACTTATTTGTATTTTTGAAAAGGTTTATGAATTATTTTTAATTTATTTAAGTTGGGGGTAAAATTATCAAAAAAGTTTGGGGTCATATGTGTTAGGATTAGAAGGTTATGGGACTTTTCAACACTTTCTGAAAGATTAGGGACTTTTGCTGCAAATTTTCCATTACTTTTTAAATAAAAAATTTTCCACCGTCAAATTTCATAGACATTTGGATGGAAATTGATGAAAAGGACCATTGCTGCCAAAAATATTTGAAATAGGGGCCAAACTGCCAAAATTGAAACGATGGGTCCTCAACCTGCAGTAAGTGCATATGTCAGGGACTATTTGTACAAAAAAGCCAATATATATATCAATATATTTATTTATAGCTGCATGCCAGCAAATTTCCAGGCATGCAGCTGTATTTTGTAAAAGTAGTTCCCTGCTACTTTTACATCTGAATGACAGCCGCTGCTCATGTCATGGCAAAGAGTCGTTAACGGCTCTGTGCCATGTATTTTTTTATTTAACCACTGGTAGTTTTACGCTGAACCGCCCAACATGGAGGTTTAGCATCATTTGGCCCGTGAACCGTCCACTCAGTTCACAAGCCTCCACATGTGGGCCGATGCTTGTTTGGTCAGCCCGCCCAGCTTGACACCTCTAGGATGAGCTAACTTCTAACGTTTTTCAAAATAAAATAACCTGTCACCTATTATAGGAGAGAATAGGGGCTTAAACGCAATTATTAATTTTTTATAATTTATTTGTTACCTAGGTAAAAATTGCAATTATGAAATTGTTATTTTTTCTTAATTAAAAAAATCATTTTAAAATTTAGTTATTCAAATGAAGCTCCTAAAACTTCTTAAAAGTCACGGGAATAAATTTGAGGCGTTACAATAACATATCAATTACAAAATCAGTTGTAAATAATAGTTTCTTATCTTGTTAATATACTTGAATTGTACAACTATACGTCACGAATGAGGAAATATCGATTCTAAGGAAACAACAAATTGACACAATGTTAGAACATCTTCATAACAAAGGTCAACCTCGACTCTTACTATTCCCAATAAACTTAAATGGAGGAAGAACTTCTGATGTAATTCCAAAACATTGGGCACTGCTAGCATACGACTTGGAGGCACATCAATGGACCCATTATAACAACAACTTGCAAAGGGACGGCACCTCAACCAAATATATTGAGGACGCTAGGATACTAATAAGATAATGCATTGTTACAGTACCATATACTTTTCTACAATAAGTTTCAAATGCAAATATAAGATGTTATATTGTGTTTTTTCAACTACGTGTAGAAAGAATATGTCAAGAACAAACATAATGAGTTGTTTGTGAAATTTTTTATTACAAATTGTATTGATTACAAGGAAGAAGTGTTCAATCACCCGATATTTTATTATGAGAAATGTCTGCAGCAACACTTTGAGACGTAAGGAGCAAATACACCTCCAATCTCTATTTATACTATCTTGTTTTAAACGTAGATACGCACCAACATTTACTAAATATATTTGAATTTTATATTGGAGTGTCGATTGTAGAATACATGCCTACCACATGATAGAGCGACAAACAAATAATGAACATCTTGAAGAAACTCTGACGATAAAAGTAGTGAGACAATACAAAGCACATATAGTTTCAACTTCATCAAGAAATACATTGTAGATGAACGAAAACCAAATTCTTCTTGGGAGGAACTGTTAAATTGTCAATTTCTTTTAAATAGTTTCAAACTTCATCATGTGATACTGTACACTAACATCAACAAAATTCAAAACAAACGTAGAAATCAATGAAATTACAGTATTGAATTCTTCTTCATTTCTCAGAAAATATATATCATGCACAGGGATGGAATACCGCAGAAAAATATTATCAACTTCCAAAGAATTCCAATTCTATCACAATATATACAAAACTTCGTCAAAATCAGCACCAGCAATAAGCTTAGTCGATCGTGTGTCTGAAATATACTTACACAGTAAAATCACACTGTCTTCTACAATTGAGAATAAAAATCAAAGTAGAAGACAAAAAAATCTGTGCGAAATCATGAATTAGATATTGCTCACCACGAAAATTATGGAAATGTAGCGGGTTGCTGGCGACAAGGGACAAGATGCCAATGACAAGGTGCGAGATGCCAACAAGAGGTGCGAGACGCAGACGGCTATGCATGTTGTTGTTGCTGAAGTTTTTAATGTGTTTATTTCTAATTGATTTATATTATAATGGTAATTATGGTATTAATTGGAATTTTCTTGAATTTTATAATGGGTAATTATATTTACACTACAATTTTAATTGTCTACACCACATTTTAATTGCAATAAATGTCTCACAATCTTTGATATTTTGGCACTTATGTTCTCAACTTTTTTCGTTGCACTTTTATTATTAACTTTCAATTAATTTTCACATCTTGTCTCTGATGGCCATTTTTGCATAAATATTCTAGCAATGTCCATTGAAATGAGGGTAAATATTTTGTCAAACTTTTGTATTATTTATTTATTTTTCTTATTAAAAAAACACGAAAGAAAAAAAAATCCTTTTATGTCCTCATAATTAACTTATTAGATTGAAACTCTAATCAAAGACAAAGTAAGATGTACAAATTAATTGGTTGATGATAAGAATGTAATAAAAAATAGTTTGGAACATAAATACAAAAATGATCAATAGTTGAGAATTTCATTGCAATTAAATTGTTATGTTGCTAACATCAATTGTAGTGCGAATATAATTACCCTTTTATATTTACAAAAAACAATAGTGTGACTTAATGACAATTTTCAAAACTATTTAGACTTAAGATAGAAAAAATCCCAAATGCGTGACATAATGGCAATTTCCCCGATTTTTTTTTCAATTTTGTTCTTGGATCCATTTAGCTAAATCCACTTGCCTTGTTCAAGTTTTAGATACATTTGCCTCATTATTATTAAATTTACCTTTTGAAGTCTTGAAGCCAACCTCTAAAGAATAAAGTGTATAAACGCGAACTATCAATGAAGCAGTGAATGAGTCAATTGAAGTCATGAAGAGTAAAGATCTTCAACTCTACCGATTTTGATTTTATTCTTTGTCTTTATCCAAAATTGAAACCCATGGTATTCGTGTTTCTATTTTAATATTTTATTGTGTCTTTCTTTTTTTCTTCTTCTTGTTTTTTTTTTTTCCGTCCAAATATTGACTATTATTGGACATTTGATGTAAATACAATTAAAAATTTGTATTGTGCATGATTTATATATAAATTGGTGTTTCAAAGGCTATTTTAGTTGCGACATTGTCTTCTAAGTGTTTAATAAAATGTGTGACAGATTATTTACGTTTTATTGTTTGCAAATTGTTTTATGCTTATTGATTATTGTTAGTCATTCAAGTATAAATGAAATAACTAAATCCTAATATAAATAACTATTTATATTGTTTCAATTTTGTAGGAATTAATGGAAATTTGAAAATTATCAAGTTGTATGAATTATTAAGTAATCATAGTATTTATGATTTTAGTTGTTTGATATGCATTATTTTATTTATTTAATGATTTAAAATAATTAAAATAATATTAAAAATAGGCTTATAAGACTTGAGGCTTGACATTTCCAAGTCTTACGTTTTTTAGAACACTGTAAAATAAGTAAATAAGTAAACTATCTTGCAACATTAACCACTAGCTCACTACAACGTAAGAAGACTTGCAAATTATTGAAATCGATCTTGTTATTGAAGAAAATTATAATACTTTATTGATGATGCTCATACAAAGATTTGTTGATGAGTACAATACTTGAATTTAATGGTTGAATGGTTACCAACTAATTGTTACGAATTTTGTAAAAGAAAGGAAAGAATGAAAGAAAGATTGGGTTAGTTGAAGGGTTGTAAAGAAAGGCCAGTAGCTTCTAAGAAGGGAAAACCTTGACCTGTATAAAGTAATAAAAAATTACTAATCTATGATTGTATCAATTGAAAAATACTAGACGTTTAAAAACTATGCTATATATGGAATGTTACCTTCTTGAAAATCAATGCAATTGTTTCAATTGAAAATCGTATCCACAAAATTCCTCTCAAAATTATTTTTGAAATTCAAATTCTCATAATGTGATTAAAAAATTCAATATGGTGATCTGCAGTATATGCTTCTTCTCCGCCACCAATTCTTCATATTATAAACTACTTTTCATAATTTTAAAATATTGATAATATTCTTAGAAAACAAAAAGCAAGAAAATCTATTGCAAAGAAAGTACAAAATCATTGAACATCCAGTGCATCACATATTACAATCTTCTAACTACTTAGATGATTACATAATTGAGACTGACCGTTTTTTCAACATGTAATATTAACAAAGGCATATTCATAAGAAGATTAATTTGAAGTAACAATTTGAAGCAACACAAACTCATAAACCTTCGTTATAAGGATGCAATAACAATTAACTGAGAACTAATTTGAAATAACAACTTGCAATTGTTGGATTATGGCTATTAATCCCAAAAGGAATTAGTTTCCTTTGAGAAAAATAGCCAAAAAGGAATGGAACATTATGAACTCCATAAAGCTAATGTGAACAAGAACTTAAATCTACACACAACTAGTTTAGGAGATTACCCTAGAAGCGAGCTTTATGTTATTCTCATAAGCAATAAAGTAATCCCCCATTCCTTCCCTTAGCTTTCTCCCTTGTCCTCTTTAGATGCAAGTGCCCTTAACAAACCTATAAATAGACCACAATTAGGGCAACACTTAATAAGGTCATATTACATTGATGCCCATAGTGTAATTCATTATTTTTCTTTAGAATTTATTGTGGTAGTTCAATTAAGTTCTCTATCTAACTTGGAGCCAAGAGAGGGACGAAACTGGACTCACAAGACCCAAGCTCCAATAGACAATGTCGCCAATTGGTCAACACGTGACCAATTAGGACTTATCTATCAATTCCGATTCATTCTACTAAAGAACTAAAATTGCACTCTCGTGTCAAGTGACAATTAAAAAAGCAAGTCACAATCTGATAACGACGTCGTCTAATAATCATTCTACAAGTCAACCCCCGTTCGATATCAATATACTAGAGCCGACAAAATGATCGAATTTCCACTCTAATATGTATAGACCTCTGAGTCCCATTTTCATAAGAAAAATCCATTGTGAACGTATCACAACATAGAGTCCAATGATCTCATCGTCAGACTACTGATCTCAGACCTGTCTACCTACTAGAAATCATTCGAAGTGATGATCGTCTCAACTAAATGATTAACGGATTTCATTTTACAAATATATGAGCAAAAACCATTTCGCCTCGATTTCCAAAATACTGAGATTGACCTTCCAATCAAGATTTCACTCATTGGTACCTCAAAGAACTTGAGCTATCAGGATTTAGGTGACTCGTTCGATGACCCAGTAGCGTCTTACTCCTAGCGGTCATGAATAAGTCATCGACGCAGTCCCTTCAATGTGCACCGAACACATCATTGTTCTCATTTTTTTGATCTAGACATATCCTAATAAGAACAATACAATCTTATCAAGACAAAACGTCCAACTTTATCTACTGATTGTGAACTTTATAAATTTGATCACGTCACAAGTTGTGTCTTATTGTACTTGACCATCAAGTATATAATTTGTAACATCTTGTATGATCATGGAGACTTAGATTAACGAGTCAAATTAAACATGCAAATAAACGATAAAATCGAATTATAATTTATAATGTCGTTTACAAAATTCTACTCTAGGGCATTAAACCAACATTAGTATCGTATATTGATCATTGCGTAACATGTATATGAAGGTGTTATATTTTCCAATCACAAACTCTAAAAACAACCATATTTTCAAACACAATTTGTTGTGAACCATCATTTAAAAGGGATGTGAATGAGTGTCTTCATAAAACAATGGAAATTTAAGGTCGCATAGAATCCAACGTTGATGAATCTCTGACTAAGAAGAAAACTAATACAATAAAAAACCCACAAATCAAAATTTCTACTTTGCCGGTGGAAACTAAGAGCATGAATCAAAATTAAAGCTCTAAATAAATTATTTTCAAACCAAATTGGATGTTGGTGGCTGAGACAACAGTTGGGTTTAGTTGTTGCAACCAATATTACATCTTTGGTTCAATGCCAATAACTTCTAACAACGGTGGCGATTGGTTTGCTGTGATGAGTTGAATGTTAATATAAATTGGTTTTTCCTTAAATTAGAGAGTTCTATGTTTGGATCCCTAATTTCCAGAGATTTATGCTAATAGATCCTTAATTTGCAATTTTTAAATAGAAAGAAAAAGTAAATAAGAAATATATTAAATATTAATGAATAGTAAAATAGAATAAATTCTATATGATATAAATTTTATCAACTAAAATTCCCTTCTAAGAACCGAGGCCACTTGACCTTGATTATGTTGGGGAGTATCAAAATCAGCCTTGGGCATTTTTCCTGCCAGAATATAAGATAGTTGCACACCCCTGTTAAATGCTTCATTGAATAGGATTCTTGTCTGCATAGATTGAATCCCGGGAATCCATGATAACACTGCAACGGGACTCATCACAATCACCCCAAACATCATTTCATAAACTCTTGCAAAAGAAACAACACTCTCCCATATCATTAATTTCTGTAAAAACGGTCTCAGTACCAATGTGATCGATATAAATCCCCATCCAGCGGGAACGAAAGCCAACAAACAAATGAAGACATCAAGAATTTTGAACGAGGTGAGCATCCTTAGAGCAATGATACCAACTATCCCAAAAACAAATATTAGGATCTGAACTAAACGATAGTAAATTTGAGCCTTGACACTGTACTTAATGTGTGTATATGTTGATATTGCATAAACTCCTACAGCCACTACAACATAGATCCAGGAGAGCAAGTACACAGCAATGCTCTTGCTTCCTGCTGCAATGCCAAGCTTGTACACAATTCCGTAATGGAAAAAGAAGAATCGAAGATTCAGAATTATTTCGGTTACCTTCCCCCAAATACTAGTTGTCCTCAAGTGATCTTGTTCTTCATACCACCATTTTTCCCAGCTCTGTTCAGCTTTTTCAAACACGCTACCCCGATGCCATAACCAGTTTATAAATTCATGGAAATCATTTACAGTTTTCAACCACTCAAAACTTAAAGGATTGAAGATGAAGGGGCTCAAAATCCAGGACACTACCAGAAACCAACTGGCCAGAGTTAATGCTAGGTACACAAAACTACTCCCCACCACAGGGCTGTACAAAGAATATACTGCAAGTATTAGTCCAAGCTCAATCGCCTTCACAAAATGACTACGAGCATATAGTCTGTAGCACTCAGCAAAACTCTTGTGCTGTAGAGCGAAGCCGCGCCCAGTTGCTCGGTATTTCGCACCACCATGAAGAAGGGTTCGACCGAAGTAATGGGCACGAGTTCCCAGGGAGAATGTGTAGAATAAAGATGAAAGTTGGAGCTGAGTTATAATGAATTCCCATACACACGTAAGGAGACCATGCTCAACTATACTTTCAACAATCATTGGCACTGCATTGAAAAGGCCAAGTCCGATGACAAATTCTTGGCTCAAGATTGAAAGAAGTGCTGCATTTTGATCGGCCTCACCTGATTTCATCGAACTTTCAAACCCACTGAGGGCCAGATAAAGTTGCCCCCACCAAAATACGTAGAAAGCATAAACAATCATGCATGCATTGAAGAAGAATCCCACCGAAGTGTAGAAAAAAGAAAGCATCCTGAAGAAGTCCAGCATATTACCTAACCTGTAGACAAGATACACAGAATGGGATAAACAATCATCAATGCATTGAGGAAGAATCTTACAGAAGTATGGAAAATTGAAAAACATCCTTGAGTCCTGCCTACTATCCAACCTGTAGACATCTCGGCTGAGGAGTTGCTCTCCACTCCCACTCGCAATCTTAGCCTCAAAAACAGAGATCTGATTTAAGCCAACATCCCTACCCTTGCCAAATTGAATGTACTCGTGGTGAGTGATATTTCCACCCCGCAGTGTGCAATTAAATCCAGCAAAAATATCCTCATTGATGTTAAGCACTCTAGAGCCCTTGCTTATCCCACCCCTAGTCAGAAACCAAAACCTGTCTAACACATCTGGATGCCCATAATGCATACGGATTTTCAAAGGGTTAGCCATAATTCGCTGCCCCAATGTCACAAAACTTGTCTCCTGGGGGCACATGAACTGAGCAGGAGCTGAGACTGCACCTGTGTAAATATGCTCCCGGACTCCCAATACAGTCGGTTTCCTGATGCCATGGTTGTGGTTGAATTCCTCCAAAAGGTTTCGCATCTTTAGTGCTTCCTCGAAATAGTGGTCTTGGTTCATATCAATGGTCTGAACTGCATCTCCTCGAGTGAAGATGATGGCATGGTTTTGATTTTCTGGTTTCCCCTCTCCAAGCTTCAGGGGATCACCAGGCAACTTAATCCGATAGATTTCCACTTCCCTTTGCAATTTTTGATCATATTTCACCAGGACGGAGTAATACTCGTTCTCAGCCATTCCTTTGGACACCTCATCAATGTAAGCAACACGGAGAGCTTCATTGTCTTCCAACAGATTCGAGATGTCCTCACCACGCGGGTCCTTTTCGGCCTTCTGAGTGCCATATAACTGACATGAAACCACATAAGTGAATTTCATTGCAATCCAATGTTCATAGACTGAAGTTGACATTTCTGAGCTCAAACCATCAATACTAAGCCTCATGGAACGAAGTTGCTGAGATACTTCCACGATGTCCATCTCAGATGCAGAGTCCAGAAAAGCCAGCATCTTAAGAGCCCGTTTATAGTACATCATTCCCCTAGCTGTGCGGGCCAGTGTTTGGCCTCTGTAAGATGCCCACAACCGAAGATCTCTCGACCTAGTTCTCCACAATTCTGTTTCACTTACCATCCCTTCCCAGCACATTCTCTCTACAAAGTTTCTCCACTCATCAGCATAGATAGTCTGCAAGTAGTACAGGATAGAAATTCCATCTTCATTTATGTTTTGGAGTTGTTCCTCACCGTATAGCACTTCTTCGTCGTAGTAAGGAGTTAAAACACTGAAAGCCATCATTTTCTCAGTTGAGGAAGCTTGGGGAATATTCATAAACAGGGAATTGCTAAAGAAAGAAATCCGTCGTCTTGCCTCGTGATTTTCCGGAATTTTGAGAATTGAGTCCTTAGAGGTGAGAATAGTATGCAAACGTCGAACATGTTGATAGAAAATGTCATCTGGACTAGGTAACTGAACTGCCTTCTCAAAAAGAAATCCTGCACGAGAAACTGTTGTTCGAGGAGCCAAACCAGCCTCCCTCAACTGATGAATATCTCTATGTTCTTTGGTAAAATCTTGAATAGCAGCCGCGTAAAGGACCTGCAGAGCATTCACTACCTCGTCAACATCTTTTGTAGGCTTGAGTACTAGATTGAGTAGATGGACTACCTGTTCGTGGATGTTACGACCCGTTTTAATTTAGTCAAGTCAAATTCTATTTAAGTCAGAGTCAATGAAATTTCGGGTCAAGTCTAAGTCAAATAGTCAAAGTTGGGCTTAAATTAAGTGAATAAATTGTTTTGGGCTATTTTATAAAATTGTGGTTATTTGAGGATTTAAATGTTACTATATGGAAGTTAGGGGCTTAAGTTGCAATTTGGGCTTAAATGTAAATTGAAACACAGAGAACAGAGACGCGGACAGAGAAGAGAAGGAAAGGGGAAAAAGAGAAGAAAGAAAAGGAAAAGAAAAAGGAAAAAGGAAAAAGGAAAAGGGGAGGAAGAAGAAGAAGCCGCCGGCCGAGTTGATTTTTAGCTTGGGTTCTCCATTTCTTCTCCATTTTCAAGAGGTAAGCAAGAATCCTCTTATTTTAGAAATGAGTTAAAAATTAGGGTTTTTGCTTATGGGCTTCAATGTGAATGTTATGTAAGGAGATAAGTTATTTTTAGTGTTATAAGCTATATTATATGTTAAATGAAGGATTTAATGTATGAAATTTTAGGGTTCTTGACTTAGTGAGTTTATTTAGATATGTAAGCTATTTTGAGGATATTAAGGCTTATGTTGGGTTATTTATGTAATAAGTTTGGAATGATGATTTTAGCAAACCCTATAATTTATATTTGGGTCTTTTAAGTGAATGTGATATAAAGGAGATTATTTTTGGGCCTTATGGAAGATTAGAAAATGTTGAGAATGTTAAGGAAAATTATATGTTGTTGATTAAGTGGTGAACTAGAATAAGGATGAGATCCAAGTGAGTAAAGTAATTTTGAATAAGTTTTGCTTAAGTATAGTAAGTTAAGCTTAGCCTTGTTTCTAATAATTAGTGTTACTTGGGATGATTATTTATTTATTCGAGCAATTATATTCTATTTCAGGAGGTGACGAGGAAGTTGGTGCAGCATACCGACCAACTTAGTCCTAGCCAAGGCTCTGTGAGTGGAAAAACTTATTTTTCAAAATATGAGAATTTAAATACCATGTGTTTAGCTGCATAATGATTATGAAGACAAGCATGATTTTTAGAATATAATAGATTTTATAAATAAATTCAGTTCTATCAGTGCAAAATTATTATTATGTTTTATTATGAGAAATGCCATTATTTAGATACAGTCTATAAAACCACCAGAAAGTACTTGATGATACTGTTATCTACTCTAGTGCACAGAGGGGCTTTAGGCCGTGTACTAGGGTATATTATGAGAGGTCTTTATGACCCACTCTTATGCACAGAGGGGCTTCGGGCCGTGTATAAGGGTGCTTATTTCAGAGGTCACTTTCGTACACAGAGGGGCCTTGGGCCGTGTACGGGAGTGCTCAGCCAGTCTACGCGCGTATGACCAGATATGGTGATTTTACCCGCTCTGCACTGGTGTGAATCTGTTTCCACAGTGTATGACCAGATTACAGATTTCAGATTATCAGTGATTCATGATACATTCTGGTGTGATTTTTCAGTATATGACAGCTTATTTAGTTTACAGAAACTCATGTTTACGTATGTTATTATCTGATGGCAATTCTTTTCAGATTTACTAAATTATCAGATTATGCAGTTTCTTTATGACTTACAGTTTGCAATTACTCAGTACGTATGTATAATATGAGAAATCAGTTTCTTGAAAATTATGATTTATTATGAACTCTCCACTCACTGAGCTATTAGCTCACAGATTTTCTATACTTTCTTACTCAGGTAGTAGTTGAATTTTGAGCAGCTTTTGAAGAGCCTGTCGATTGTTGAGCCAGAGCCATACGAGGATTAGTTTGTATGATTCATACCCATCGAGCATGTCATCATTTATTTTGGGAAAATATGTTCTAGGTTCTTTGATGATTTATTTTGGTTTTATTTGTGACATGTTGAAGTTAGATGGGGGCTTGCCGCCTTTTGGGATGTAAATGTTATAATTCAGGCTGTTTTGTAAATGATAGTGGAAATGGTGGATTTGGCTGTACTTTACTTTTGATTGGTTCATATTAGGGGACAAGTGGACCCCATTTGGTATTGTATATTTTGTGTTTTGAGGAATTTGTTGCTTTTCAGGTTTGGTTTAGCTCAATTTACAAAGGAGATTCTGCCAAAATTTTTATAAAATCTTTTTAGTCAAAGGAAAAGTCGGTCAGTCATAGAAAAGTCTAAGTAGCCTTAATGGTGGGTCCGGCGTCCAGCTGGCATCCATCATCGGCGCACGGCACGTCTTGGGTCCACTAGGATGATTCAGGACTGGTCGTGTCAGTGGATCTTTCCAAGTGAAGTCACCTTGTAGCGTTTAGTGAATTTCTCCAAGTGAACCCACTGATCAATTTCTTGAAAGAATGTTTTTACAATGGAATGCTCCTGCGTGTCATACTTGACTATGGTCAGCAACAAGTGCTTCACACTGTCATAAGCTTCAATAACTGCACAGCGCATATATTCGTTCTTGCTGATCTTAGACCAAAGCCGTTTATCAGGAGCATCAGAAAGTTCTTTTGCACATCGGAGAGCAAGGAGAACCTCGTTAGAGAGGAACACACATGGCCATTGAATCACCCTAATGTCCCAGTATCTTTCAGGAAGTTCCAAAAGCTCAACCTCACGATCACTGACAATGTCCTCCTCTCTGAATGTCATAATTATTTCATTCCATATCATAGCAAATTTGTAGGTATCCTCCTGATTGGATTCAAGTTTTTTAAAAGGCTTTCCTAACCCACACCTCAGTTTCAATCGGTAGAGGGCTGCCTTCAACTTGCTTGGATATGTTTCACTGGCATTTAAGAGCTGCTCCCCAGGCATCAAGTTGAACTGAATTGCACTAGCAAAGTACTGAAACCTAAACCTCAAATGCTGAATGTTCTGAATCTCGCCCAAACGATCAAACAAACCAATAATAGCACCAAGAAATGAAGAGTAAATGGAAAACCAAATTTGCAGATCCATCATGTATATGCAAACAATTGGAAGCCACAGCAACCCCACCACAATTTGGTTGCTGTGCTTAAAGAACTCATGCCACTGATAATTAACATTCTTGGCATGCAATAAAGTCTTTGTCGATTCAACCATGGGCTTGATTTGCAAGAAATAACTATAGGAAAACTTCGTCCCAAGAACAAATATCCAGAAGATTATATACTTCATACTGTTGGTAAGTCCTTCCTTAAGCCCCCGACCAACAAAAGTTCTGCCCTGAAACCACCAGGACAGCAAACGAAAGATCCTCCAATTTGTATTCTCCAAAAAATTCCCAACACAAGGCAGAATAAACAAAACAAGAACCAAAAGTTCTGGGGCCATAAAAACCAATGAAACCTCAAGAAAATTCACCATTCTACGATTGACCTCAGGTGACCACCTCCCATCACTACTCCTTTGATCCCAAATCCTGCCATAAAAGATCCCAAAAACCACAATCCACCCAGCAGAAACCACAATTTTTAAAATCATTTTCACACCTAACCATTTCATCTCCCTCAAAACCAAACTATACTGCATTGCTACATCAAGTAATGACTTCAAGAAATTCATTGCGCTCCAGGAGAAGAACACGGTCAAGCACTGTACCTGGACCTTCACACTCTTTAACGCTTCCCATGGATACTCCTCCTCCCACGCCACTATCACTGCCGCTTGAATGAATAAAATTAGCATAATCCACAACTTATGGAAGCTCCGAAAAATGTTCCAAAACGATCTCTGTTCCACAAATCCCGTTTTCCCCACCTTCTTTCCCTTACTGTTTGTCATGAAAAAAGTACTCCCAATATCAATTGGCCACTTTAGCTCCTTAAAGCACCTTCTACTCCAAAAATACTCATTTATATCATCGTAATTTCTCCACATAGAGTGTGGTGCAGTCCCGTTTCTACTTTTGTCAACTTCTGCTTTCATTGTATCATAAATGGGCTTTACTATTTCATCCAAAAATGCATTTTCTCCATATACCGAAGACAGAAAAGGCATCCCCGTGTACTCATCTGTATAACCTTCCAATATTTTATTCAATTCCATTGCCATATGGTGAAAAATATAACAGATGCATTCGGGAACAAATCGTAAATTAGCAGACTCACCCCATATTAACAAATACAAAGACACATACAGAATCCCACGCTGATCAACAGAAGAAATAGCAGAATCAGTAATTGAGAGATATACATTGGGCTTGATGTCAAGGTAGGAGCACCAGTTGTAGTAGTTTTCCAGGAGACTGTGGCAGAAGTGGCGAATGATGGAGGGATCAACCGAACCAATGTTGTCAGGGGGAGGGAAGAGGCGCATCTGGGCATTGGAGAGGTGCAAGACAAGGTGCTCTCTTTGGTTCTTGACGTTGGAGGACTGGAAACCGAAGTGGAAGCCTAGCCAGTCAAGAAGATCGTATTCCGGCTTCCAGGGCAAGAACGGGGGCCTTGGAAGGTCACCAACTGCGCTGAGAGCGGCAATGGAGGCCTGGACATCCGGCAAGCGTCGGCAGGGATGATCTGCTGACAAGTTGTCTAGCGGGATAATGTTGTAAACCTCATCAGATACTTCAAAATGATCTTGGACATGTTGTCCGGGTGTTGGTGGTGGTGCACTATCACATTCAGCCAAGCAGTGACGGCGGCGATTCATCTCCAAGTTTTGTGTTATGCACTACATGACTTTAGAGACGACTTGTAGAGAGAGTGAGAGGTAGCAGGCGCAAATTTGGAATTTTTTAACCAAATCTCGTTGACAAGTTTAAATTTTTAAATGGACAGTTGATCATGAAGTTTAACGTAAACTTCTTTGTGCTGTTTTAAAAACACTTATATTAGTCAAATTGTGTTGTCTATTAATATTAAACTGCAAAAAATGATTAAGTTACTATATGAACTATCAAAATCTCAATGTTTTTTAGTATTACTAGTTCATTAAGAAGTATTACTATTTCATTAAGAAGTTCTTTTAATGCAACTTGTTATTAAATGTCAAGAAAATTAGTGTTGGGCTCTATAACCTTTCACATTGTGTGGTTATGAATATAACTCGACCTTTTGGGTTGGGTTGGCTCTGACCCAAATAAAACCTGGTCTGGCCCATCTAGCCCGCGGGCTAGATGGGCTGGCCCGATTTTGAAATTTTTTTTTTTTTTTTGCTTTTACTCTTTAACACTAATCACTCATTTTGTGAATAGTCCCGATACATAAAGCAAATAATATCAATCTAAAATGATCTAAGTCTAAGTCACTAATAAACATTAGTAAAAAAATCCCAAGATCCAACATAAAATTATTTAGATTTAATTAAAATTTAATTTAATTTAAGTTTCAATCAAAAATATATTTGATTTGACAAGTAAATTATTTATTTTAAATTTTCTTATAAGTAAAATTTTTAATTTAAGCCAAACATGCTTATATCTCAAAGTAATAAGACTAGCATGCTTTTAATATTTGTATTTTTTTAAAGTGTCTATAAATAGTTTACAATTAAAAAAAAAATAATAATTATTTTCAAAGAAAATTGACGTTTATCTATTGACTAATACATGAGAGCCCCAATTTTATAAATTAATCTTTTTAAAAATATCAAAATATATAGTCTAAATTTATCTAAGATTGTATTTGATGTAATATATTAGATTGTATAAAAAATTTATTTAAAAAAAAAAAGAAAAAAAAATTAAGACTAAGTTGGGCTGGACTGGGCTAGCATATTTCTAGCCCATACAAAACTAGGCTGGACTAGCCCAGTCCAGTTTCATGTGTGGCCCCCTGCTTTGGTGGGTTGGGCCCATTTGCCAGCTTTAGTTATGAGTCACAATCTTTAAAAGTGAGGTTGTGAATCCCAATTTATTTAAATTCATAAATTTGAGTCTCCTAGTGATTCAAGCCGTTGATGTACACTTTAAATTAAAAATTCATGTTATTTTAATGTCCACATTAACAATTTCGGTCAACTGAACGATCATTCATTTACTGAGCTACTTTTAGAAATTGGAGTAGTTTTTCTCTATATGAGCGTAAAAGCCTATTAATATAATATTAATATCTAATAGCTGGAATAGAATTGTGGAAGGAGGTAAGCTCAGCCTAGGCTTGTGTAGTTAAGGTTGTTGTACATGACCAATCTAATGTCGCCAAGGAACTTTGATCAATAGAGGTACTCCCTAAGAAAATACTACCGAAACCCAAATCTTCGTCGGCATCGGTCTTCCTCATATTGATGAAGACGAATTATTTCCTTGAGCCTAGATTCAGATTCATAGATTTAAATAAGTTGTGGACTAGAACATGACTTTTGAAGGTTGAGACCCATAATCACGTCACGTGAAATATGAGCAAGCTTGACCCTAATTTTCCATTAAGTATTTATGAGTTGTGCTACTTTTGAATGTTAAACTACAATGTGACTAAAGGTGGCAATGAGCTTGGCTAGGCCTGTTACCCATCGAGCTCGGCTCGTCTAGGGAGGAAATTTATGGTCGGTTCGACCTATTGGCTCGTGGACCAAATGAGCCAAGCGAGCAGCCCACGAGTTCGGCTCTTTTTTTTTTTTTTAATATTATTTCGGATAATTTAAAAATAAAAAAGAAATAAAATGTGACAAATTTTTTCTGTTAAAACTTAAAAGTTGAAAACCCTCGTTTTATTTTCTAGGCTTAGGATCGGCTACTTTGAATGTATGCAGAGTTAAAATTGTACACGAACAAATTTTTACGTATACAATTTTTTGTTAAAATAAGTGAAGAAATTATCAAATATTTACGCAAATAATACTTATTACAAATTCAAGTATTCTCTATTCAAATCTTCAAGTTCTTCGGACATCATTTTGTCCATTTTGTATTGGATTCGAAATTCGACATCATCCCAGTCCTTCAGACACAGTAAGCTTTCTAATATGTGGGTTTTAAATCTTGACCAAAAATTAGACAAAACATTGCCACATGTACTAAAAACAAACTCTGATGCTATACCGAAGGTGTTAGTAAATCACGTGTCATACTTGAAAGAATTGGGTATTGACTTTCATTTTGTCTCCACCATCGTAGTATATCAACAATTTCTCTCTTTTTATCATCTAAAATACTTAGCATGTCGTGCACTAAATACCTAGCTAACTGTAAAGGTGTATCACTAGAACGGAAAAGGGAAGAACTTGAAGAAGAACCACTCTCATGTTGACTATCCCTAACTGAACTAAGGTAACTCCCTAAGTCATTATTGTCAAGTGATGACAAAGCATGTGTTGGAATAGGGGGTTTTATGACGTTCCTACCGGCCTTTTCTACGTAGACCTCATACATTTGACATAAAGTTTTTTTCCAAATTACCATATATTAGTGGATTTTCGGACGTTAATTTTTATAAAATTGCCATTATGGTTACTTTTGTACCCTCTAAGATAAGACTGGAATCCATAATAAATGCTAATGGAAATAATATAGGCAAATCTTTCCAATATTTTCTAAATTTACCCCCTTCACATAAATAATATTTGAAAAAAATAGAAAAATCCTTATACCTATTAAAATTGTTAGCAATATAATAGAAATGATTGAGACTAGTGGAGTAGCAGATAATATATACCTGAATATGCATTTGTTGTGTCGAAAAAAACTTTCAAAAATTTTCTAACATGAGTGATATTTCCTAGTCATATATTTGCAAATCATATTATAGGCCGTGTGAGTGTCGGCCGTTATAATATGCAGTAATGCAATCTTCGTATCCTTCAAAAGATTCAAGCATGAGATATGTTGAATTCCACATATGTTCTATATCAGTGCAAAAATATTTTTTTTGAAGTCCATTTTCAACATATAGAACAGTAAAAACTTATTTTCTAGCTGGTGAGACTGTAATATAATTAATAGCGTATCAATTTTTTTTTTAATTGTATATCTATGAATTTTAACCACCCATCTTTCACAGTTAAATTAAAAACATGATATACACAACGAATGTGAAATAAAATATCTTCAAATTCTGGATGGAAATGTTTAATTAATTTTTCAATCACTATATTACTGGGCCTGGCATTGTCAAAAATAAAACTACAAATTTTCGTTTCACAATTAAATTAACGTAAAACACCTAGTAAAATATGAAAAATATTAACTCCATTATGAGAATAATCAATTGTTCTAAATGTTTTTTTTATGCGTTATTCAATATTTATCAATGTAGCGTGCAGTTATAGCCATATATCTTTTTTTATTATTAGCGGTCCATAAGTCTAAAGTGAAAGATAAAACATCGTATAATTATTAATATCACTTATAATAGCTTCTTTCTTTTTATTACTTTCTTTTTATTAAATAAAATAATAGTGTCTTTTCTGAAGAGTATTTCTAGCAACAGATACGTACCTTGGTTAGAAATATTTTTGTATGAAGTTCATGAAATGAGGATTTTCTACCAAGCTCAATGAAAATTCGACACTTGCCACCAATTGCAGCATTCCTTGGCGGCGCGTGTTCTCTTATGAATATACCCAATTATTTAGATCGGGAGTACTACTGGAGCCGGCTCCGAGAGATCCAAACTAGAGCTGTGCCTTATTTGATTCCAACTCTTCGTGTTTGAACACACTTTTTGAAGTGTCTGTTTAGATGGGGTCGTGTCTATCCTCTTTTGTCATGCTAAATTTTCTTTACAATGTTTATACTATACTTTGTGATTAGGGACTCTGTCTATTAGTTTATCAGTGGACACCAGCTCATAATACTGCCAGCACTTAACCTTTTGTTTATTTTTTTGATTTTTCATTTAGTGCTTGTATTTGTATGTATGTCAAAATCTTCTTGAATGTCATCCAAATCAATTGGATCAGTGCTACCTCCAAACTCATAAACAATATCGTGAGGAATTGGAATGTCATTAAGGCCACTGAAATCATCATCACTTCGATTGTACGCCATTTCGAATAAATTATAGCAAGAAGAGTAGAAGATGTAGTAAAAATTTAAAAATGTAGTAGAAGAAGTAGAAAATTAGAAATATAAACTAATATTTAGATAATGAGATTTGAGATAAATAATTATAAACTAATATTGAGAGATAATGAGATTTGAAATTTTTTTTTGAATTTGAGTATATAATAGATTGAGAGATTGATGTGAAAAATGAGTTTAGAGGAGGATATTTATAGGAAAAAATTTATAAATTTGAAAAAAAAAAAATCAGTGAACGGTCACTTAAAAAACTGTCCGTTTCAAAAATTAACCGATATAGTAGCATATGAAGGTACATGCTTAGTCTTACCACCTATTCAAATTTCAAGTCATTTCAATGTCGTTTGGACCTAATTGAGGAGGACAAAATGGCTAACGAAATTGGGCACGGGGCAGGACCATGGCATGCCATGGTGTGCCCAGTACCCATGTTTTGGTTTTCTAAGATAAAAACATGCCCACCCTTTGGTGAATGATCCTACATGATAAAGATGGCTAATGAGTTCAATCTATGGTTCACATTGCCAATATTCCATGAAAAATTGGTTGGGACATTTTATCAAACACTTTGGCTTGCAAGGGCTTTTCTTCTTCTTTCAACTGATTTGGGAAATCAATGAAATCCCAAAATTCCAACTCCACAATCAACAAAACCCACTCAATTAACATAAATTAATCAAACACCAAGTCTACCTAATCCCAAAATCCTCCACAAATTTAAAATTTATCCCAAAAGTAGCAAAATGTAGCATAAACAAAAAGATGAGGGAAAGAACAAATGTTTACATACCTTTTCGCTTGATGAATGCAGTGGTAGATGAATTGATGTTTGAAGTAGGAACCGTGTTTGTGATTTGATCTTACCATGGTGCTTGTATGTGCCACTTTAGTGTTTTGAAAGGGGGAGAGCTTTTAGTTTTCAAATTTTTGTGTATAGGCAATTGTAGAGTCCTCATGCGTTTTAAATTTTTACTTTGGTATGCCTTGCGATCGCATGGCATACAATTTGCCAAATTTTTTTTAATTAAGCCAGAGTTTAATAATTGAAGGTGTACCGATGATGAGAATGTGATGACAATGACTTGGCTTTTCCTAGCTAAAATTCAATAAGCCTAATCCTAAATCATGTTATCATAAAACGTGCCTAACTAATTATCGTAGAATACTATATGCAATGTAAACTAAAGTAAATGGTAGAAAATATAAGGTAGCCTCCCATTAAGCACTTATTTACTGTCTTAAGCTTGACTTTGTCGTGGTGATCACTCCGGATTTCCCAACGTGGTGAAAGAATTTTCTTTCAAAAATTCTCCATCCAAGTATGGTTTAAACCTTTTTTCCATTCACCTTAAACCTACCTTTTGTACCATGAGAAACTTCAATTGCACCGTGTGGATAAACTTTCACTTACCGTAAATGGCCTAGACCATCTTGAACTCAGTTTTCCTGGAAAGAGCTTAAGGCATAAATTGAATAATAATACCTTTTGTCTCGCCTCAAAGTGCTTTTATTAGATATGCTTGTCATACCACTTTTTTTGTCATCTCCTTGTATAATTTGGCATTCTCATAAGCCTTAAATCGGAATTCGTCCATTTTATTCGCATTCTTTTCTCACCGGCCTCCTTTAAATCAAAGTTCAATTTTTTCCATTGCCTATTAAGCTTGATGTTCTAATTCAACCATTAAATGGCACGCCATCTCAAAAATGAATCAATCGCACGCCATCTCAAAAATGAATCAATCATGTGACATACCAATTGGAGTCTTGATGATGTGCCTAAAGAGCATCATCAAGCTTGTTCAACCAATCCTTCCTTGAAGTACTCACAATTAGCTCTAAAATACTTTTCAACTCCCTATTGGAAATTTCAACTTGGCCACTCGTTTGTGGTAACCACCTTGTGCTTCACATCATATTTTACCAAAAGAGCTTCAAATTGCCAGTTGCAAAAGTATTAACCGCCACTTATAATTGCCTGAGGGTTGCCAAAGCACGTGAAAATATTCTTTTTAAGGAAATTTATCACCACCTGACTATCATTAATAGGTAAAGATACAATTTCTACCCACTTTGAGACATAGTCCACATGCACCAAGATCTAAGCATTTGAGAACGAAGGTGGAAATGGTCCCATAAAATTAATTCTCCAAATGTCAGACAATTCCACTTCTACAATGTTTCGAAGAGGCATTTCTTGCTTTCTTGATATGTTTCTGGTCCTTTGGCATCGATCACACTTTGTCACCAAGCTGTGAGCGTCTTTAAACAATGTTGGCCAATAAAATCCAAACTGCAAAACTTTGGCTGCAGTTTTGATAGCACTAAAGTGTCTTCCGTATGGCGAAGAGTAACATTGTTTCTATTTCTTCTTTCAGTACACGTCTCTGAATCATCTGATTAGCCTCTCTTTCGTAGATAATAAGAAAGTAGTATTTAAACTCCGAAGAGAATTTTTTTTCTTTGTTGATGATCATAGTCTGGTGGCACAATATTACTTGCGAGATAATTTATATTATCGGCATTCTATGGTGCTTCTCTTTCTTTTTCATCTTGATCTACCCCAAAAATATGCTCATCTGGAAATTTTCCATTGATTTTATCTTCCACATTCCTTTTGGGATGCTCCAATCTTGACAAATGGTCGACTGTAACGTTCTCACTTTCTTTCTTATCTAGAATCTTCAAATCGAATTCTTGAAGAAGTAGACATTGGTTTTACATCCTTTTTGTCAAAAAGGTACTTCAGTGATGCATGATCCGTGTGTACTTTCACATTTGATCCAATGAAATAAGATCAAAATTTTTCGAAGGCAAAGACTATAGCTAGTAATTCCTTTTCCGTAGTGGCATAATTCATCTGAGCATCATTAAGAGTCCAGATGGTGTAATATATGACATGTATGACTTTATCTCTTCACTGCCCCAAAACTACCCTGACTGCTAAATCTCTTGCACCGCATATGGGTTCAAACGCAAAATCCCATTTAGGTGCCACAATTACTAGTGTTGAGATTAACCCATCTTTAAGGATATTGAAGGCATAGAGACATTATATATAGAAGTCGAATTTGACATCATTTTCCAACAAGTTACATAACGGTTTTGTGATCTTGGAAAAGTCTTTTATGAACCATTTATAAAATCCCGAATATCCCAAGAAGCTTCGAATACCTTTAGTTGTTGTTGGCGGATGAAGTTTCTCTATAACTTGAATCTTTGCTTTCTCAACCTCAATGCCGGCTGAACCCAACATAACCACCTCTTGAACCATGAAAGGGCATTTTTATCAATTATGTACCAAGTTTGTTTTCTCACAACGCAAGAGTACAAAGGTGAAATTTTTTAGGCACTCATCAAATGATAATCCAAAAACTGAAAAGTCATCCATGAAAACTTCGATAATGTTTTTCACCATATCTGAGAAAATGGACATCATACAATGCTGAAATGTAGCAGAAGTATTGCAAAAACCAAACAGCATTCTCCGATACGCAAACGTGCCATGGAGACATGTAAAAATGTTTTTCGCTTGATCTTCTGTGGCTATATATATACGATTGTAACCCAAATATCCATCAAGGAAACAATAGTGAGAATGGTATGCTAATTGCTTGATGAATTGTAGGGAAAAATGATATTTCTGAGTTGCATCATTCAACTTACGATAATCAATGCAAACCCGACATCCTGTAGTTAACTTGACTGGTATTAGCTTGTTATTGTCATTTCTTTCAACTGTAATTTCCTCTTTCTTTGGCACCACCTGAACTGGACTCACCCACGTACTATCTGATATTGGATCGATAATCCCTGCATCAAGTAGTTTCATAACATCTACTCTGAATAACTCTTGTAAATGAGGATTTAATATGCATCGATGCTCCACTATCAGCTTATATGCTTCTTCCATAAGTATTTTGTGCATGCAAATAGATGGATCGATACCTCTGATCTCTCTGATAGTCTATTTGATAGATGATTTTTGTGCTCGTACTACTCAGAAGTAATTTGTCTTCATGATCCTAATCAATCGAATTTACAATTATGACTGGAAGAGTGGATAATTCACCAAGATATGCATATCGAATGTGAGATGGCAACTATTTCAACTCGATGGTCAGAGCTTGTTGAATAGAATGTAATGGTTGCAGAGGTCCGGTGCCTAATTCTATACACTTCTTCCTTCTTTCCATCGGCTCAAACTCGTGCAAATACCTAGCACATTCCTCAATGATAAGGGAGTCGGAAGTTATATCTTGTGAATGCATAATGCAAGCTTTTCATGGATCCGAAAGATTCTCCAATGTAAAAATGTTGGAAGCAAAAGTCGAGGGCTCTTGAAAATTGAATTGTCTTGAATACGTTGAATGATATTTTCTCTTAATTCAATTTCAATACTAGTTTTCATTTCTATACATCAATAAGTGTTCGTCTAGTAGCCAAAAAGGTCATCCAAAGATAAGTGGCACATTCATGTCTTCCTCCATGTCCAAGATAATGAAGTCAATCAGGATATATACTTATCCACTTTCACTAATATACCTACAACAGCCCCGTACAGACATTTGACAGATCGATCTGCCAGCTATAGTGATATTGTTGTTGGTTTTACTTTCCTGAGACGTAGTTGCCTGAAAATAGAGTAAGGCATTAAATTAATAGTAGCACCTAAATCACACAACGCTTTTTCAAAGAATGAAATACCAATTGTGAAGAATAGTAAAATTCATTGGATGTTTTAATTTCGGAGGTAGTTTATTTTGCAAGATAGCGCTGCATTCCTCGATAAGCATTACTGTTTCATGCTCCTCTAAACTTCTTTTTATTTGAGAAAATTTTCTTCATAAATTTTATATGGCTCGGCATTTGAGCTAAGGCATCGGCGAATGGTATATTGATTTAGAGTTCCGTGAACATGTCCATGAATTTCTCAAACTACTTGTCTAGCTTATGTTTGCGCACAACCTCTAAGAAAATGGAATTGGAGAAACGTAAGGCTTGACCAATTGAGAAATATAATATGGTGGAAATTTTTTTCTTACTCAACTGTTTCTTTTTATTCATTAGACTTTTTCACTCTCTCTTTGCTAGACTCAATTTTCATTACAACAATCAGTTTTTTTACATGAAATTCTAGTAACTTAAATCCGCTCATTGTGGTAATTGCATTTACTTGCTCTTTGGATTTACCTTAGTGTTGATGGGCCATGTGCTCGTTGTCTTTTGGTGAACAACTTAGTCAACTGTCCAATATGATTTTTCACATTTTTCAAAGAAGCTTCCTATCTTTTTTACTTCATTGAGTTCATTTTTCATTCATTCTGACAATTTAGCGAATACCTCTTCCGATCCTCATTTTCATTCATGTGGTCTTTCCTGATTTGCAAGATTTTGAATTTTTTTTTTATTGTCATAGGAGAAGTTTGGATGATTTCTCCACCATGTATTATATATTTGTGAATATGATTAACCCCACAAGTTGCACAAACCAGAAGAGATAGATGAACCATATTTTGGGACTGGGAATGCTTTAATGTTTCCTTCTGCTTTGGCAACGATCAATTTTGGCCAATAGTAGTTTATTGATTTCTACTCCGTGCATTCTGTTACTTTCTTTTGCCAACCTCTATCTAGCCACATCACAAACGATTCACTCATTATTTCATACACGTCATGGAATTCTCCAGCGGATCTATTTTAGATACAGCCACCAGCTATAGAATCTACTAAAGAGCGACCATTTGGAGTCAATCCAGAATAGAAGTAATGGTTTTGTGCTACCAAAAGGAAAGAATGACTATGGCACTTTCTTAGCAATTCCTCGAATCTTTTCCATGCCTCATGAAAATTTTCTAAATTAGCTTGTTAAAAATTAGATATTTTAGCAATTCCTCGAATCTTTTCCATGCCTCATGAAAATTTTCTAAATTAGCTTGTTGGAAATTAGATATTTTATGTTTGAGTCTATTCACTCAGGCAAGAGGAAAATATTTAAGCATAAATTTTTTATGTCAATATAGTGATGCTACCCAACGGTAATGAATCTAACCATTTCCGAGCTTTATCCTTCAGTATATATAGAAAAAGTCTCATCCTAAGTGCCTCTTCATTGACACCTTGATATTCAAAGTTCCTACAGTATTCCACAAAGCAAAAGAGACAGTAGAGTGGATTTGGTTCGCCCATAATCACAATCAGTCTCAGCTGGAAGTTATCGTGTCTATAATATAGATAGATTATGCTTCTAAAAAATATGAGGCATCATGTACTCGCTTATAAGAATATCCATTTTGTTGACCTCGGCTATTCGTACCATGGGACTGAGGAGATTTCGAACATCTATGAATGGTGGATCACGGATCCGATTGTTGTCAACCATTCTGTCTTGTTGATGTTTGCTCTATCCCTCGTTGTTCCCATTGTCTTTGGTGAAAACTCAGTTTGCTTTTCAAATCGAAATCAAGTAGATCAAGATTTTTCAAACTGCACATGCACAATCAAAAACTTGAAACAATGAAAAAGCTCTCAAAAGCTTTTTGGGTTGAAGCAGTTTATACTGATGTGTATTTGATAAATCGATGCCCAACGAAGGCCGTGTGGAACAAAACTCCTATTGAAGCCTTGAATGGGAGAAAGCTATCGGTACAACACTTGAGAGTCTTCGGGTGTATATGTTATGCTCAAGTACCAAAAGAGAAGCGACACAAACTTGATGAGGCAAGTGAAAAGTTTATTTTCATTTTCTATAGCTCACAATCAAAAGGCTACAAGTTGAATAACTTAAAGACCAAGAAAATGATCACTAGCCGAGATGGCTTGTTTGATGAAAATGCTACTTGGAATTGGGAACAAGAAGCTGAAAAAAATGTTGATGTACTAATTATTTTACCATAAAAATCAAGCAATGAAGAATAAACAACTCCACCAAGTTCACTGTCATCATTAAGCAGTGCATCAAGTTGTAGATCATCATCACCAAGTTCAACCCCAAAGAAAATTAGTTTGAGTGATATCTATGAAATGTGCAATTTCTGTATGGTAGAACCAGAAAATTTTGAAGAAGCCATGAAAGAAAAGTGTTGGAGAAAAGCTATGGAAGATGAGATTGAAGTAATTGAGAAAAACAAGACTTGAGAGCTAGTTTAAAGACCAAATAAAAATGTTGTAATTGGTGTAAAATGGATCTACAAGGTGAAACACAATCAAGATGGATCATTCGAAAGAAACAAAGAAATATTGGTTGTAAAGGGCTATGCACTATAGCATGGAATTGACTACGACGAAACATTTGCTCTGGTTGCTCGCCTTGATACCATTAGAGCACTTATTGCATGCACTACCCAAAAAGGTCTGTGGTACTAGATGTGAAATCAGCATCTTTGAATGGAGAACTTAAAGAAGAGGTATATGCTGAACAACCTCCAGGATTTGTAGCCAAAGGAGGAGAAAACAAGGTATACGAGATTAAAAAGGCTTTGTACGGGCTTAAGCAAGCTCTGAAGGCATGGTATAGTCAAATTGATGGCTATTTTCAACATCAAGGATTCCTCAAAAGAAAAAAATGAGCCAACCTTGTTCGTGAAGCACCAAGGTAAGATTAATATTCTTATTGTTGCATTATATGTTGATGACATGGTGTTTTCTTGAAAAAAATGCAAAAATGATTGAAGAATTCAAAAGAGATATTATCAAAATATATGAAATGAGTGATATGGGATTGTTACATCATTTCCTTGGCATGAAGATATATCAAGATGAAAATGGAGTGTTCATTTCTCAAAAGAAATATGCTGAAAAAATACTCAAAAAATTCAGATTGTTTGGATGCAAATTTGTACCAACACCTCTTGTTTGCAATGAAAAATTAATGAAAGAAGATGGAGAAAATAAGGTAGATGAAACGTTGTACAGAAGCTTGATTCGAAACTTGGTTAATCTCACTGCTACAATGTATGTTATCACGTATGGAGCAAGTTTGCTCTCAAGGTTCATGAACAGTCCAAGTCAAAAGCATTTTGATGTTGGAAAAAAGTATTGAGATATATAATGGGGACAATTAATGTAGTGATCGGAAAAAATTTCGTCTTTTAATTTCAAGGAAATAAAATTTTAACTTCCGACGTCACTACGAAGTTTCGATTACGATTTCAAATATTTTAGTTGCGATAATTTTTGCACGTGCTTGCCTTTTATTTTTATATGAAGAACATGAAATATATTTTATCACCGAGACTAATTAAATTTTCTTAGCCTGAATTATTTTTGGGTCAATTCTAGACCAATCGTTTAAATAAATAAATAAATAACCATCTTCTCAGCCACTTTTCGGTCAATTTATTTAGCTTAGTGTCAACGCTATTCCCGCTCATTCATTTTCTCATACTTATCCCAAAACCCAGTCCACCTAACTCCTAGAAATAATCATCCAAGTAGCCCATAATCCTAGTCATAATTCAACTCCCAAACAGCTCTTAAAACCATGAAATAACCGCCCTTGAACCCCATGTTCTCAACCATTTTCCTCCCATATTCAACACTTTCTCACCCACCATGTTACCTACCTTTTGGCAGCTAATTTAACCCCAATCTAACTGCTGAAAACATCCCCATGATCACCCCCTCAAACTTGATGAAAACAACCTCCAGATTTCCCGTCCAAAACTACTAAAAACCACCCTTTAGGTCCCATATTTCCATAAGCTACATTACCACATGTTTTCTGCCAAAAACCATCCACTACCTACTCATTTTCACACTCAATAATCCAATTGAATTACAATTGAAATACTCCCAAGAAACTTGCTGAAAACCGTCCACAACAGTCCCCCTAACCTGAAGAAAATCGTTTTCCATCTCCCAGTTTTTACCCCATTTATACACCTTTTTTCCTTACATTTCAACCACCAACCTAACTACTATTTTCCTCCCAAAAGTCCTCAATTTCGTTCTCCATAATCTCCCATATTCTCTTCATTTCAATCCCACATAAACACCAGAAATTCACTCCATTTTCAGCCCTAGAAATTCAGCAGCCTTAGAAATTCAGCAGCAAGTCCCATTTTCTTTCCAGATTTTTGGCCATCATTAGAAGCTTCACCCTTACTTCGTCTTCACCACTTTGGAAGCAAAAACATCACTTAATCACCCTCTAATTTCATTCCAGTTGTGTGCTCTTAACCCCAAGGAAAATCAACATAGAACTTAAGCAACAAACCTCATTTTCGCTCCCTTCAATTTAGCCCAGCAGTAAGTGTTTGTTGTGTTTTTCCTTAACTTTTTCAGTCATTTTCATCTTCATTTTTAGCCACCAAAAGTGCCCAGAAAATTTGCTAGAATTTTCCTCATTTATCAACCAATATATATAAGTCTTATTCTCTCTTTCGTTACCAAATTTTTGGTCCAACAATAAGTTGTTGATGTGTTCTAGTAAAATAATTCCAGCCACTTTCATCTTTTTAAATTCAGCCCACAATTATCTATTTTCAACTCCATTTAAAGCTTGTGACCATACTATATTTTGGGAGAACAAAAAGGCAAAGACACGGATTTATTTTGAAGAAAAGTGCAGTCAATTACTTTATTCAATTCAACTTCACAAAGCTTTTATTTTCAAGGTAGTTTCTTGTACTACCGATTTTAATTCTATAATTTTCAAATGGAGAAGATATTATGTGAATGAAATACATGCTAAATGCCAAAGTCAAAATTTGTGATTGAAGGTAATCACATATGTATGTTAGTGATTGAAGGTAATTATTTTTATGTTTCACGTGGTGCCGGTTACCGAATATGTTCCTATGCATGTTTTAAATAGTTATCATGTTGCAATTTAATTCCATATATTTTCTCACATGTTAGTATATGTTACTATTTAGTGTTTCTTATGAAATACTCACTCCCAAAACGAACAAATTTTCATATTGAAACATTTGGCATTGATGTTATGGCGTAGGCTAGCGAACACGAAGTGGACTTCTTTTATTTAAATTAAGTTTTTGCATTGAGATGATCGAGTCAATCATGATGTTAGTACTATATTTTAAGGTTGATTTTTCAGTATTTAATTATGTAACGTACATGGAAAACAAGATGTTGGTTTAATTGTCGCTTAAATTTTAAGATATAAATTTACCTCATTTCATATTCTACATTTTCAGCTTTCTACCCCTACTTTGAAAAATCACAACTCTCTGTAAATTTGGAATTTTTGAGTGAAATCAGTGGCAATGAAAATCTTTATTTTTGGTCGAATGGTAGAAACTGGAATCACTCAAAAATTCTATTGTATGAATTTAATATGAACGTTTTAGCAAGAAAATCCTTATTTGTGGTCTAATGGCAGAAACTGAAATTACTCAAAAATTCCATCGTATGAATTTATTATGAACGTTTTAGCGAGCTGCCTTAAGGCACCCGAGATAGTTTTTCAAGCAACTTTGGCTAACATTTTCACCTACCAAACAACGTAGCTAAGGTCTAAAATTTTAACATAGCCTAGTCCAAGGTCCCAAGTATCTACAGTTGAAATTTTGGAATATATGAAGTTCGTTTGAATGGTCAAATAAATTGTGGCAGCACCTATCACAATATAGGCAAAAACCTTAAAAATTAGAAGTAAAATTCTTTTTTTATTGTGCGCTTGTTATTTTCCGCGATAGTTACTTTTTTAAAACCCTTCAAGGGCAAATTATATATTATTTGTAGTCATCAAATATTATTTAAAAATTATTTTAGTGACCCTCCGGGTTGAGAAAATTTGAGGAGTTACAACTTGGTATCAGAGCACGGTTTTACTTTTATGTAGACTCGCATCAATTATAATTTTTTATATGGTCTTTATTTTATTATGTCAAGTTAAAAATTTAGAAGTTAAGAGTTTAGAATTTAAGTGTCTCTACTCGCCATCGTCGTGCTATGCCAACTCTGAGGTAAAGAAAGTTTGGTAATTTCCTTTTTATGTTTAAGTACGACGTAAACGAAACTTATATTTATGAAATTCTATATTTGTTTCATTTAAAATAAAATGTTACATTGAGTTGAAATTTTAAAGTGGGTATTGAATTTTTCTTTTTCACTATAAATGTTATGAAAAACATGCTAAATTTTGTGAAAATTTATTTTAGTCCTCGAAATTAACTTATAAGATAATAGAAACTCATTTAATTGGACTCTTCATAATTGGTATTTCAGACATGCTTCCATCAAGTGAGTACTATCTAGAACGTGTCGAGGCAGCAAAAAATGATTACATTTTGTTTGCTTCGGATCCTGAGTGGTCGTTTGGCCGTCATGTCGATACCCATAGGGCAACACATATTAGGGCGATGAACTACAAATTTGTGACAACAAGATGTTAGCTTTAATTGTGTGCTTACCAATTTTATGAAAGTAGAGGTTAAAGGATCAAACTTCAGGCACCTCAAATGGCTAAAAATATCTTTAATATCTTATACATGCCTAGCTAAGATTAATGTTACATGTCAAAAAACTGAGAGTATACTAGAGGTTAGTATGCCATCGAAATGAACCATAGATATAGATTAATTAGTTTGGGTAGTATATATAGATTTTGATGGGTTGACACTGAGAGCCGATCTACATGTTATAAATATGAGAGATTTTGATATTATCTTAGGTACAGATTGGTTGGGTATTAATCACACTATCATTGTATGTTTTGAGAAGGAAGTAATCTTTCGAAGACCGAGAAAAAAAAAAGAGTTCAAATTTTATAGGTTGAAGGTTAAAGCACTTCCCTGCCTTGTCTCAACTTTGTATGTAGAAAAGTTACTAAATAAGCGAGATTGTCAAGGATTTCTTGCCAATCTTATTAGCACTTCATACGAGAAATTATCAGTAGGTATCTTGCATGATAGAGAAGTAGAATTCATGATAGATCTGATACTTGGAGCTACACCATGTCAAAGGCTCCATATTGGACGGCACCGAAAGAATTGCAAGAGTTAAAAATGCAATAAGAAGAGCTATTATATAAAGAGTTTATCAAATTGAGTGTGTCGCTAGAGAGAGTCCCAGTTCTCTTTATGAAGAAGAAAATGGTTCGATAAGGATGCTATGACTACCGTTAGTTGAATAAGTTGATGATCAAAAATAAGTATCCAAACTCAGGAATTGGGGATTTGTTTGATCAATTGAAGAAAGTTTTGGTTTTTTCAAAGATCGACTTGAGGTTGGGCTATCATCAACTGAGGATTAAGCCATCAGATATACCAAAGTCAGCATTCTGAACTCGCTATGGGTATTATGAGTTTATTATAATGCTCTTTCAACTGACGAATGCTCCTACGATATTTATGCATTTGATAAACTGAGTCTTTCATCAATATTTAGATATGGTCGTCATTATATTCATCAATGACATCCTGATTTATTCCAAAAATTTCGAACAACATCAAGAGCACATGAGGACATTATTGGAGACTTTGCAGAGAGAAAAGTTGTATGCCAAATTCAAGAAATCTAAATTTTGGCTAGAGCAAGTAGGATTCTTTGGTCATGTTGTGACGACTAAGAGAATTAAAGTAGATCCATCAAAAGTTGAGGTTGTGTCAAATTGGCCAGCACTGTTGAACGTTGGAGAAGTGATTCATATTAGGATTTTCCAAAAATAGTTGGTCCTATAACACAGTTGACTCGAAAGGGTGTTAAATATGTTTGGTCTGAGAAGTGTTAACAGAGTTTTCAAAAGTTAAAGGACAACTACTATCTCTACCAATGCTAGCTTTACCCGAAGGTTAAGAAGACTACGTAATTTACTGTGATGCATCAAAGCTCGGTTTAGGCTGTGTGTTGATGCACATGGAGAGGTTATAGTATATACTTCAAGACAGTTAAAGAAATATAAGCAGAATTATCCCACACATGATCTTGAACTTGCCGTGGTAGTTCACGTTTTGAAATTTGGCACCATTACTCAAATAGAAGCCAGTGTGAGATTTACACCGACCATAAGAGTCTCAAGTACTTCTGTATCCAAAAGGAGTTGAATATGAGATGACGGTGGTTGGAATTGGTAAAGGACTACGATTGCACTATCATCTACCATCCGGTTAAGACTAATGTAGTCGTAGATGCTCTAAGCATGAAGATTATGAGGCAGTTGTCTGCATTGCAATTGACACAAGATAACTTGACAAAGGATTTACAAATTTGAGAATTGAAGTTTTAGTAGTACCAATGCGGGCATCTGCAATTATAACAAATTTGACATTAAAGCCAATACTCAAAGGCAGAATTGTGGTAGCTTAGAAGGACGATCCATTTCTAGAAAATATTAGAGATGAAGTGGGAATCAAAAAGATGAAAGAATTTGAAATAGCTGAAGACAAAGCTTTAATGTTCAAATGGTGGTTATGTGTGCCTATGGATGAGGGTTTGAAAAATGAGATTTTATTTTAGGCTCATTCCACTCCTTACGCAGCAAATCCAGGAGGATCAAAATGAATAGCTCAATTTGTGTCAAAATGCTTGGTGTGTCAACAAGTGAAGGCAGAACATCAGAGGCTGTTAGGGCCATTAAATCTAATAGATATACCAGAATTGAAATGGGAAAAAATTGTAATATATTTCGTTGTGGGTTTTCCTAGATCGGCAAGAGGTCATGATGCCATCTGGGTCGTAATATATCGTTTGAGGAAATTTTCTCATTTTTCTAGTCAATCTGAATAAATTTTAGTTTGGAGCAACTAACACAGTTGTGTGTCAGAGAAGTAGTTCAACTTTATAGAATAGAAGGGTCTATTGTATCAGACCGAGACTCGAGGTTTACCTCAAAGCTCTAGAAAAGTCTTCAATGAGCTTTGAGTACTAAATTAAAATTTAGTATGGCTTATCATCCTCAGACTAACAAACAATCAAAATAGACTATTCAAATCATTGAGGATATGTTGAGAGCTTGTGTCTTTAATTTTGGTGGTAAATGGAAAAATCACATATCATTGGTGGAGTTCGCTTATAATAATAGATTTCAAGTTACTATTGGTATGGCACCATATGAGGCACTTTATGGTCATCGTTTTCGTTCGCAGATAAAGTAGGCGAAAGAAGAATTTTGGGCCCACAATTAGTTGTGAAAATGATGGAAGCGATAGACAATACCAAGTCCAGAATTAAAACATTACAAGATCGTTAGAAATGTTATGTCGATCATGGAAAAAAAGAATTAGATTTTGGAATCCGCGAAAGGGTTTTTCTGAAGGTAGCCCCAATGAAAAGAATACTGCATTTTGTTAAAAAGGGAAAGTTGAGACCACAATTTATCGGCCGATTTGAGGTTCTTAAGAAAACTAGAAATGTGGAGTATCATCTGGCATTGCCATCCGAGCTCTTGGCAGTGCATGCCGTATTCTAGGTTTTGATATTAAAAAAAGTATGTGCATGATCCTACGCATGTGATAAATTATGAGTCATTGGAATTAAAGAATTATATGACTTATAAGGAAGCGCATGCTGTGGTTATATAGAAAAAAGTCCATGTTCTGATATACTAGGAGATCTCTTTAGTCAAATTATATTAAAGACATTAGTGACGACTTTGGGAATATTGAGACAACAAATGTCGTCTTTATATAGTTATACAACGTCGCTATTGTCTATTACTAGTAGCAACGAAATTATGTTGTTGTTAATACTGTCGTCGCTATAACTTCTAATCCTTGTAGTGTCTATAGTAAATGACTATAAAATGAAGCATTTCTAAAATTGATTGCAAATTAGATTAATAAAATGCTCAAAGTCTTTAGAACTGACAATGATTTAGAGTGTAATTTGGAATTCGATAATTTCTGTAAATAAAAAAAATCCAAAGGCATAGGTCTATCAGATCCTCCCATCAGTAAAATGGGGTTGCTGAGAGGATGAACATACCTATTATGAACAAAGTTAGATGCTTATTCATCAATTGAAAGGTTCCAAATGAATTTTGGGATGAAGTAGTGGCTACTACTATTTATTTAATAAAAAGATGTCCTTCTAGTGTTATCTAATCTAAAACACCTGGAGAATTGTGGAGGGAAAAAACCACATGACCCTTTCCTCAAAAATTTTGGGTGTGTGCAATAAATGCACACCAAAAGGAAGGAAAATTAGATCCTAGAGCTGTAAAATATGTCTTGAAGGAGTGAAATGCTTTAGGCTATGGATAAATGGAGAAAAATGGGTCAAAGTGATAATTAGCAGAGATGTTGTCTTTAATGAACAAGAAATTTCTTGTATTAAGAAAAATAAGAATATGAAGTTGAAAAAGGGCAAATCTAAAACAAATGAAGTTCAAATTGAGGTGTAGTCTTTGGAAAAGACAACATTTGATACAAATTTAAACACTAATCTTGAACAACGTGACTTAGAAGATCCAAATTTAACAAATGAATATGTTGATACAACTGAAAATTTACCTGATATAAATGAAATAGGTGAAAAAAATTCAGATTCTGAGTTAGAAGTAGAAGAATATGAAGAAACCAACTTACAAAACTATCAATTAACAAGAGATAGAACAAGAAGAGTTATATAGCCTAACCCTAAATATACAGATGAAGGGTTAATGGAGGCGGTGGCCGGCTGCTTGAAATTTCAGTTTTTGTGGTAGAAGATTTGAGATGGAGATCGATGGTGGCGGTGGTGCAGAAACAACATGGTTTGCAGAGGTCATAGTGGTGGCAAAGCAGTGATGACTTACAGTAGGCGGCAGTGGCGGTTGTTGGAAAGTAGAGGTGTGGTGGATGTTGAAAATTATGGTTGAGGAATTAAATTAGGATGAGGGTTTGATAAATATTTATACAGAGTAAAAAATGGTGGTATTTTTTGATTAAGTATTTTTTATCTACGGTATATATTAATAAGATTTAAAATGAAGTATATTTTGATTTTTTTAAAAAAAATTAGGTATATGAGCTATTTTTTCTTTTGAAAATAAGTCAACCCTATAGTTTACATGGTAGGATCATGTCAAAACAATAGGCTAGTCTGGGCCTGGCTCGATCCCAACTTATTACCACCCCTAACTTCAGCAATTCAAGTCCTCTAGTTTCACTGGACCCTAATATATACGTGTGTGTGTGTGTGTGTATATATATATATATATATAGACACACATTTTCTTTTCTTATTTTCTTATCTACATCTTTTAAAAGTTAATTTATATACAGTACAAGAAAAGGTAGTTATAGCGACGACACCATTAGCGACGACACAATGTCATCCCTAATTGTTTTGTATAGTAGGGACGATAATAAAATATCGTCGCTATAAGTTCTAACTCCATATCGACGACATTAGTTGTCTTTATATTTAATTTGTTGTCGTTATTACTGTCGATATATAGCGACCACACATTATGTCGTCGCTATATATATTCCAAATGGCGGGAATAATTCGCGCCATTTATGTGTACATATAGAGACGACATACGTCGTTGCAATAGAGCTATTGCTGTTATTTTTAGTCACGTGACGCATGATTCTCCTTGTAAATTGTATTGAAATCTATTAAGACGACTTTTGTCGTCGCTGTAGAGTTATCAAATTGGTGGGAAAATTGGCACCCATTTCTTGACTATAGCGACGACATTTTTAATCTATAGAGACGACTTTGTCGCCGCTATAGAATCTCATTTTTTAGCTCTCCATCTCCGCATTTCTGTACTGTATTTATGAAATTTTTTCTATCTCTATCTCTATCTTCTTTTTCGCTCATTTCATCACTATAATTCTGAAAATTCTAAACTTCACTAGTAAAAAATAATATTTTTCAGGTATGGATATTGATAAAATCGTCAAATTTTTGGAACAGTTTGAAAGCATTTATAAACATGGCTAGGTCATACGTAAACGACAGGGGAAGGATTAAATTTTCGTGCACATGATGTTTAAACGGTCTCACACATCCATTGGAAACTGTTGAGACTCACATATTTTTGCGAAGAGTTATTAATCTGGATATAATATGGCGAGACCGAGGTTCAGACTGCGAATGTGTATACACAGAATCAGAGAGCTGGTGTGGATGATGAGATGATGGATGTCATGGACGACGTAGTCAGTGATGAGCATGTTGGTACAGGCACCGATAGTTACAATGACGAATTGTTTGAGGCTATGCATTGAGAACTATATCCGGGAGTTTCATCATTTTTGTCCTTAAATATTTTAGTGAAGTTGATGCATATTAAGGTTGTGAACAAATGGACAAACAAGTATGTCGATGATCTTTTGAAGTTGCTGAAGTTAGCTTCCCAAACATGAACCTGATGGACTCTCACCATGAATCTAAGAAGATGATGACGAAGCTTGGTTTTGGTTACAAATCTATTCACGACTGCAAGAATGACTGTGCACTATTTTGGGGTGATCATGATGATAGAAAAACTTGTCTGATCTGCTAGGAAAGTTGTTGGGTACACACTTCTAGGAGAGTGAACAGGAAGAATGTATCGTACAAGGTGTTGCGCCATTTTTCCTTGACCCCGAGACTAAAACATATGTTCGCGACGAATGATGTAACAACCGAAATTTTTCACATTTTAATTTCAAGTAAATAAAATTTCTTACTTTCGGCGTCGCTTCGTACCTCATGGTTCATTTTAAAAATTTTGGTTATATTAAAATTTTGCGCGTGTTCGCTTCAAAATTTTAGTCGACGTCTATGGAAATTTTGAAAACGAACCTTATTCTATTTTCATTTGGTAAGTTATTAATTTCAAGTTAAATGAAATAATTTATAGCTAGCCCAATTTTTTTATAATTCTTCTCCGGTTCTATCAAAAAAAAAAAAATCCCGGCCAATTACTTTCGTTTTCTTAGCGAAAGTCGATTTACTTTTCGACTCCAAAATTTAGCCGAAAACCCCACCCAAACAACACCCTAAAAACCACCAAAATACTTAGCTAAACAACCCCTTAAACTCTACTAAATTTGCATCAACCAAACAGCCCCCATGCACAACAAAAATAACTCTCCATGATCTAAACAAAATATCCCACTCAGCAGCCCGTTTTATCCATTTTCCTCCACCAAATTTCCTCACTTATTAACAAACATTTCTCCCCAAAAAGGATTCCCATTTTCGGCCAACATAACCTCCATCTTTTTCCCCATTTTTAAATCACAAAAATATGAAAAAAAAAAAGGTTCCAGCAGTTCGCTTTTTAGCTGAAGTATCCAACATCCAGTTTCTAGCCTTTAACCTCTTCACCTACCCATGTTCTCCCTCACTTCTCCACCACCAAGTAACTAAAATTTTCACCTCTTTACTCACCACAAAGTCACGGTTTTTTCCCCTTTTCCCACCCAAAAACTGCCCATCCACTGTGTAACTTTCCCCCTCCAAAATCAGCAACTAACTGAAGCACAAACTCATTTTCTTCCTCTTGGAAATCCGGCCCTTAAGTCCCAACCACTCAGTGTGTTGTTCTCTCTTTTTTTTTCAACAACATTCCCTCATTCATCTCCCAAAATTTAACACCAAAAAATATAGCAAAAGCTCATATATTCCCCCACCAATTTTAGGTCCAACAGTGAGCATTTTCCAACACTTTTCATTACTTTCGGTCTAGATTTTTGGCCAGCAGTAAGAGGGCCTTAACCTTGCTTTTAATTTGAAATGTCTCTTATATATATATATATATATATATATATATATATATATATATATATATATATATATATATATATATATATATATATATAGTGTACGGGTCTTAGTTTGGAAAGCTACAGAAACCATTTTTTCTTCATTAAAACTTCAACCGAAAACTTGTTTTTGAGGTAGTTTTACTTAATGTTTTTACTGTGATTTTTAAATGAAGTTTGAAAAAATTATGACGTTATATGAATGCCATGCAAATTTATTTACAAAGTAACCTATGATAGTGATTGAAGGTAATCACTTTAGCATGTTTGTGATTGAAGGTATGACGTTATGTGGTGCCAGCTACCAATGTTTATGTTCTTATGTATGTTTAAAAATTATGGCATGTCGTATTTATGTTTATGTATAATTTTTAAACCTATTGTATGTATTGCTACTGAGTGTTTCTTATGAAATACTCACCCCCAAAACGAACAAATTATCAGATTGAATTTATTGGCGTTGATGCAATGGCGATAGGCTAGCGAGCTTGTCATGGAAATTCCTATTTATTTACATTTTAAGTATTCAATTTAGTATTTAATTATGTAATATGTACAGAAGACAAGATGTTGGTTTAATTACTGTTCAAATTTTTAAATTAGAAATTGCGTAGTTTCATTTCCAAAAATTTTAGCTTACTGTCCTCTTTTTGAAAAATCATAACGTTCTCTATGGTTGGAGTTTTTGAGTGAAATCCATTGCTATGTAAAGCCCTATATTGGTCTAATAATATAAATTGGAATCACTCAAAAATTTAACTGGATGAATCTATTATGTACATTTGAACGGGCTGCCTTAAGGCACCTGAGACAGTTTTTCAAGCAACTTCGGCTATTAATTTCAACTACTAAACGACGTAGCTAAGGTTTGAAATTTTAAAATATTGTAGTCTGTAGTCCCAAGTATCTATAGTTAAATTTTCAAAATTTTTGGAGTTCGTTTAAATGGTCAAATAAATTGTGGCGAAACCTATCACGGTATATGTGAAACTATGAAATTTTGAAGCAAATTCATGTTTCCTTGTACGCTTGTTATTTTCTGCAACAAATTTCATTTTAAAAAAAAAAACAAGGGCATGGGAAATTTTATTTGGAGTTGTCGTATCCATTTAAAAATTCATTTCAGCGACACTCCGGATTAAGAAAATCTGGGGCGTTAGAGCTTGGTATCAGAGAGCAGTTTAACTTTTCTATAGACTCACGAATTTTTATTTTTAAATTTATTTTATTTTATTTATTATATTTCATTTTGGTATTTATTTTAATACGTCAATATGAAATTTCAGAGGTTGAGAATTTTAGAAATTAAGTATCGCTACTCGCCATCGCCGCGCTACGCCTGTTCTGAGTTAAAATGTGGGGTTAATTAAAATTTTATTTTATAGAAAATTTTAATTTTTTTCATTTTACGATGAAATGTTAAGTTCAGATGAAATTTTATGTTAGTCCTTTATTTCAATTTAAAAGATGATAGAAATCCACATAATCGAACACTTCATAAATAGTATCTCAGACATGGTTCCTCCGAGTGATGGTTTCCTAGAACGTGCCGAAGTGGCAAGGAATGATTATAAAATTTTTGCTTCGGATCCTGAGTGGTCAATTGGACATCATATTGGTAACCATTGGGCAGCTCATTTCAGGGCGATGAACTATGGTTTAGTAACCACTGATGCCGAGTATATTACTCATGTGATTGACTCACTGATTAGCCAGGGATGACTGGTTGCTGAGGAGATCTACCACCGGGAGGTAGAATATGACATGTATTGTGAAGCGGTCATTATACACTGGGAAGAGTACAATTTATATGGTGCAGGTCTCCATAATATCCTCGAGCTAGCTCCAATAGTCGAGCCAGGGTCGGAGCCAGTGTTAGTGTTTGAGGCCAATCTAGTTATCCTGGTCGATGATCCGAAGAAGGATCTTGAGATAGAGTCTTAGGCTGAGTCTTGTGTTCCCTCAGATGACGAGGCTCCATGACCCAAAAGGCCTAGGGCACACAGAGGATGGATCAGCGACGACGATGCTTAGAGACTTTTTAATAGTCAGATGTTTTCCTTTCAGTTTTTCAGTTTTCCATGTACAGTTACTTTACCATTATTTAGCGCTAGATGCTTTTACTTATTGTACCTCTTGAAGGATGATTTAAACATATAAAAGATGCTATTTAAATTTTCCTTTATTGATAGCCTTTCAGATATTAATGGCTTTGTATATGGTGGTTATTTCGATGAATTACAAACTTTTTTGTTTGTTTATTCTAAAAAAAATGGCACCAACTACGCAAGCAAGAGCTATTAGAGACCTACAACTAGCGGTTAAGAAAATAAGGAGAACGTTGGTAGCTCAGACGGCACCCCTAGTACCGTAACTACTAATGCGCCACCGGCACCACAAGTGCCCCAAGCGCATCAGGTCCCATCAGCACATCACGTGGCCCCCTGCTGTGCTAGTGATTGAGCAATTTTAGCAGATGAATGGTTACGGACGATTGAAAAAAAAATTTGACACATCGCTTGTCCTAAAAATTATAAAGTACTTTGTGCAGAGTTCATGCTAAGTGGCAGAGCAGGTCATTGGTGGGAATCGGCATCCCGCACCCGTACTGAGGATGAACAAAATAATCTCATGTGGGCCCAATTCAAAGTGAGCTAACAGAAAAATATTTTTTTCAGGCTCTGCGAGATTATAAAGAATCAGAGTTTCTGCATTTAGTTCAAGGAGAGATGGAAATTACTGAGTATGAGCAAAAACTTTGAGGAACTGTCGTGATATGCCCCATATTTGGTTAGCACTGAATTAATGAATGCAAGACGTTATGAAAGAGGGTTGCTCTCAGAGGTCAAGCATATTGTTAATTTCCATACACTTCTTAATTTCAGGGCAGTGGTCAAGATGGCTCAGACCGTGACCTTCTCGGGCTTAAAGGTCAACATTCAGGGACACCAGAATGACTCAGGAAAGAGAAATTGGCAGGATCAGAATAATAACCAAAATTCAGGCTAGTTCAAGAGACAGAATCAAGGTCCTGTCAGGGTCAGTCAAGTAATTCCATTCCTCAGTGCCCTAAGTGTAAGAAAAATCACAGTGGTTATTACCACTTTGGCAAGAATGTCTACTATAGGTGTGGAGAACCAGGACACTATGTGTCACAACGTTGTGCAGAGCCAGCAGACGTTAATGATCAAGTGAACAAAGGAAAAGCTAGAGTATTCTCCATGACTCATGAAGTGGCCACCCAGGATCTGAACGTTATTACGGGTACGTTATCTATTTCTAGCGTACATGTTTACGTTCTTATTGATTCTGGTGTGATGCATTCGTTTATATCTGAAGTATGCCTTGCTAAAGTTAATATTCTATGTTAGAAAAGTGATAGTATACTAGAGGTTAGTATGCCATCAGGAAGAACTATAGCTACAGATAAATTAGTTAGGACAGTTCAGATAGATTTTGATGGGTTAGTTTTCTCAGCAGACCTGCATGTTATAAGTATGAGAGATTTTTACATTATCCTAGGGATGGATTGGTTGGGTAGTAATTGTGTTACCATTGTATGTTTTGAGAAAGAAGTAATCTTTCGAAGGCCGGGATAGAAAGAGTTCAAATTTTATAGGTCAAAGATTAACGTACTTCTCTGTCTCATCTCAGCTTTATAGGCAAAAAAGTTGCTTAAGAAGATAGATTGCCAAGGTTTTCTTGTTAATCTCACTGGTACTCTATATGAGAAAGTGTCGTTGGATAATGTACCAGTAGTTCGAGAGTACACCGATGAATTTTCAGATGATCTAGTAGGCATACCGCCTAATAGACAAGTGGAATTCAAGATAGATCTTATACCTGGTACTGCACCCATATCAAAGGCTTCGTATCAGATGGCACCAAAAGAATTGCAAGAGCTTAAAATACAATTGGTAGAACTTTTGGATAAAGGGTTTATCCGACCAAGTGTTTCTCCGTGGGAAGCCCCTGTACTGTTTGTGAAAAAGAAAGATAGATTGATAAGAATGTGCATCGACTACCGTGAGTTGGATAAATTGACGATCAAGAACAAGTATCCACTCCCAAGAATTGAGGATTTGTTTGATCAATTGAATGGTGCTTCTGTGTTTTCGAAGATCGACTTGAGGTCAGGCTATCATCAACTAAAAATCAGGCCATCGGATATACCAAAGTCAGCATTCCGTACTCTTTATGGGCAATATAAATTCACAGTAATGCCCTTTAGACTGACGAACGCTCTAGCAGTATTTATGGATTTAATGAATCAAGTTTTTCATCAATATTTAGATTGGTTCGTCATTATGTTCATCGATGACATCTTGATTTATTCCAAGAATCCCGAGCAACATCAAGAACACCTAAGAATAGTATTGGAAACCTTGAAGAGAAAAGTTGTATGCCAAATTTTTGAAGTGTGAATTTTGGTTGGACCGAATAGGGTTCCTTGGACATGTTGTGATGGTCAAGAGAATTGAAGTAAATTCATCCAAAGTTGAAGCTGTGTCAAATTGGCCGGCACCATCAAATGTTGGGGAAGTAAGAAGTTTTCTAGGTTTAACCGGCTATTATCGATGTTTTAGAGAAGGATTTTCTAAAATAGCTGGCCTTATGATGCAATTTACTCAAAATGAGGTTAAGTATGTTTGGTCCAAGAGGTATGAACAGAGTTTTTAATAATTAAAGAACAAGCTAGTCTTTACCCGAAGGTTCAGAGGGCTACGTAATTTACATTGATGCATCAAAACTCGGTTGGGCTGTGTATTAATGCAAAATGGAAAAGTGATAGCATATGCTTCAAGACATTTGAAGTAGTATGAGCAGAATTACCCGACTCATGATCTTGAACTTGCGGCGGTAGTTCACGCCTTGAAAATTTGGCGCCATTACCTTTATGGAAGCAAGTGTGAAATTTACACGGACCACAAGAGTCTCAAGTACTTTTTCACCCAAAAGAAGTTGAATATGAGACAACGACGATGGCTGGAATTAGTAAAGGATTATCTCTGCTCTATCCTTTACCACCTGGGTAAGGCAAATGTAGTCACGGATGCTCTAAGCAGAAAGAATGTGGGTTAGTTGTCTGCATTGCAATCGATACAAAATAATCTAATCGAAGACATTGAGAGTATGAAAATTGAAGTATTAACTCCACCGGTGTGAACGTCGGCAGTGATTGCAAGTTTGATAGTAAAGTCGACACTCAGAGATAAAATTTTGACAGCTCAAAAGGATGATCCTTTCTTGAAAAATATCAGAACTGAAGTAGGAACTGAAAAGAGGAAAGACTTTGAAATAGCTGAGGACAAGGCTTTGATGTTCAAAGGTCGAATATGTGTGCCGAAAGATGAAGGTCTGAGAAATAAGATTCTATCTGAAGCTCATTCTGCTCCTTACGCCGTACATCCATTGGGAACCAAAATGTATAAAAATATGTGTAATACATTTTGGTGGAGAAACATAAAAAGAGATGTAGCTCGTTTCGTGTCAAAATGTTTGGTGTGTCAACAAGTGAAAGCAGAGCATCAGAGGTCGTCAGGGCCATTAAATCCAATGGATATACCGGAGTGGAAATGGGAGAAAATTGCAATGGATTTTGTTTTGCATGGCACCATATGAGGCACTGTATGGTCGTCGATGCCATTCGCCAATTTATTGGGACAAAGTCCGCAAGAGGAGAATTTTAGGACCAGAGTTGGTTGAGAAAATAGTAGAGGCAATAGACAAGATCAATACCAGAATTAAGACAGCGCATGATCGTTAGAAGAGTTATGCCGATCAAAGAAGAAATGAATTAGAATTTGGGGTCGGAGAAAAAGGTTTTCTAAAGATGGCTCCTATGAAATGGATACTACGCTTTGGTAAGAAAGAGAAACTAAGACCAGGTTTCATCTGCCCATTTTAAATTCTTGAAAAGATTGGAAATGTGGCGTATCGTTTGGCATTGCCACCCGAGCTCTCGACGGTGAACGATGTTTTCCACGTTTTTTTGATGTTAAGGAAGTACGTACACGATCCTACACACGTGGTAAAATACGAGTCTTTGGATTTAATGAATAATATGACTTACGAGAAAGCGCCCGCGATGATCCTAGAAAGAAAGGTCCATGTTTTGAGAAATCGGGAAAAATTCCATTAGTTAAAGTTCAGTGAGATAGACACGGGGAAGATAGGGTCACTTGGGAAAAAGAAAAAGATATCTTAGATAAGTACTCGGACCTTATAAACCATGTAAGTTAAATTTCGAGTACGAAATTATTCTAAGTTAACTTATCAAAAACTCATATATTCCCCCCCTCCAATTTTCGGTCCAATAGTAAGCATTTTCCAACACTTTTCATCACTTTCGATCCAGATTTTTGGCCAGCAGTAAGAGGGCCTTAACATTTCTTTTAATTCAAAAATGTCCCTTATATATATATACTTCTATAGATATAGTGTACGGGTCTTGGTTTGGAAAGTTGCAGAAACCATTTTTTCTTCATCAAAACTTCAACTGAAAACTCGTTTTCGAAGTAGTTTTACTTAATGTTTTTACTGCGATTTTTAAATGAAATTTGGAAAAATTATGATGTTATATGAATGCCATGCAAACTTATTTATGAAGGAACCTATGATAGTGATTGAAAGTAATCACTTTAGCATGTTTGTGATTGAAGATAATCACGTATTACTTTATGTAGTGCCGGCTACCAATGTTTATGTTCTTATGTATTTTTAACAATTATGGCATGTCATATTTATGTTTACATATAATTTTTCCACCTGTTGTATGTATTGCTACTGAGTGTTTCTTATGAAATACTCACCTCCAAAACGAACAAACTTTCAGATTAAATTGATTGGCGTTGATGCGATGGCGATAGCCTAGCGAGCATAGTCAAATAAATTGTGGCGACACCTATCACGATATAGGTAAAACTATGAAATTTTGAAGTAAATTCCTCTTTCCTTGTACGCTTCTTATTTTCCGAAACAAATTTCATTTTTATAAACCTCAAAGGCATCGAAAATTTTATTTGGAGTCGTCATATCCATTTAAAAATTTATTTCATTGACTATCCGGATTGAGAAAATCTGGGACGTTATAGATTGGTATCAGAGAGCAGTTTTACTTTTCTGTAAACTCGTAAATTTTTATTTTTAAATTATTTTATTTTATTTATTATATTTTATTTTGATATGTCAAGATGAAATTTTAGAGGTTAATAATTATAAAAATTAAATATCGCTACTCGCTACTCGCCATCGCCGCGCTACGCCAGTTCTGAGTTAAATTGTGGGGTTAATTAAAATTTTATTTTATGGAAAATTTTAATTGTTTCATTTTACGATGAAATGTTAAGTTAAGATAAAATTTTATGTTAGTCCTTTATTTCAACTTAAAAGATGATTGAAATCCACCTAATCGAACCCTTCATAAATTGTATCTCAGACATGGTTCCTCCGAGTGATGGTTTCCTAGAACGTGCCGAAGCGGCAAGGAATGATTATATACTTTTTGCTTCAGATCCCGAGTGGTCAATTGGCCATCATATGAGTAACCATAGGACACCTCGTATCAGGGCGATGAACTATGGTTTAGTAACCACCGATGCTGAGTCTATTGCTCATGTGATTGACTCAATGATTGGCCCGGGACAACTAGTTGCTAAGGAGATTTTAAGAGATTGGGAGGAGATATACCACCCGGAGGTAGAATATGACGTGTATTGTGAAGCGCTCATTATACATTGGAAGGAGTACAGTTTATATGGTGCAGGTCCTCATCCTATCCTAGAGCCAGCTCCAGTAGTTGAGCCCATCCCCGAGCCTGCTCCAGTAGTTGAGCCATAGCTAGAGCTAGTGTTAGTGTTTGAGGCCGATCCAATTATCCAAGTCGAGGATGACCTGGAGGAGGATCTTGAGATAGAGTCTGAGGCTGAGTCTTGTGTTACCTCGGATGATGAGACTCCATGGCCCAGTACATGGAGGATGGATCAGCGACGACGATGCTTAGAGACTTTTTAGTAGTCAGATGTTTTCCTTTCAGTATTTCAGTTTTTCCATGTACAGTTACTTTACCACTGTTTAGCGCTAGATGCTTTTACTTATTGTACCTCTTGAAGGATGATTTAAATATATAAAAGATGTTATTTAAATTCTCCTTTATTGATAGTCTTTCAAATATTCATGGCTTTGTGTATGGTGGTTATTTCGATGAATACAAACTTTTCGTTTTGTTTATTCTAAAGGAAATGGCACCAACTACGCAAGCAAGAGCTATTAGAGACCTACAACTTGCGGTTGAGAAAGTAAAGAGAGCGTTCGCAGCTCAGACGGCACCCCCAGTGCCGCAACTGCCAATGGCGCCCCCAGTGCCATAACCACACTGAATTAATGAAGGCAAGACATTATGAAAGAGAGTTGCGCTCAGAGGTCAGGCAGATTAGTTCCCATGTACTTCCTATTTTCAGGACAGTGGTCAAGATGGTTCAGACCATGGAAAACGTGGAAATTCAGTCCCAAGTATCTATATTTAAAGTTTCGAAATTTTTGGAGTTCGTTTAAATGGTCAAATAAATTGTGGCGACACTATCACGGTATAGGAAAAACTATAAAATTTTGAAGTAAATTCCTCTTTCCTTGTGCGCTTGTTATTTTCCGAAACAAATTTCATTTTTGAAAACCTCAAGGGCATGGGAAATTTTATTTGGAGTCGTCATATTCATTTAAAAATTCATTTTAGTGACCTTTCGGATTGAGAAAATATGGAGTGTTACAAATGATACTACAAAACTCATGCGGTGGCACAGTATAGAAAGGTCTAAGAATGAAGATGAAATACAGCATCATGTTGACAGGAAGGCATGGCAAGATTTTGACACAACATTTATTGCTCACAATTGAGATTCAGAATGTTTGGTTAGGATTGGCCGCCGACGGATTCAATCCATTTGGAGACATGAGTTTGGCATACAGCATGTGGCCAGTGGTTGTAACCGTTTGGTTATGCATGAAACCTGAATACATCATGCTTACTCTCTTGATACCCGGTCCTAAAGTACCGGGTAAGGACATTGATGTATTCTTACCGGAAGAATATTGCTTCGACTGAAAGCCGCATTATTAGGTTGAAGTCACACGATTGCCACATTATCATGCAATGGTTATTGCCAGTCAGATGTCACGCATTCTTAAATAAAAATATTTCCACTACATGCACGTTCTTCAAGCAGCTTTGTGCGAGAACACTAAAGGTTAGCAACATGATGGCTACCCACGATCACCTGATACTCATCCTCTCCAAGTTCGAATGAATCTTTCTGCAAACCTTCTTTGACATCATGATTCACCTCGTAATGCATCTGCCAGAAAAGGCAATCTTTGGTGGTCTGGTGCTCATGAGATGGATGTATCCATTCGAGCGATACCTAAAGAAACTTAAGGAATACGTCAAAAATCGAGATCAGCCTGATGGTTCAATAGCTGAAGGGTATATTTTTGACGAGCCATTGACTTTTTGTTCAAGGTATTTTGAGGACATAGAAACAAGGTTCAATCGACTGGACAGAAACGAGGATGTAAGTGTTCCACAAAGACAACTTTCTATTTTTCAGTTGCAGTGTCATCCAATTGAAAAGAAAACACCAACGACGCTTCCTACAAATGTTTGAAGTCAAGCGATGTTTTTCGTCAACAACAACTGTACTGAAATTGAGACATTCTTGCAGTAAGACCTCGTTCTTAAATATTGTTCAATTATCTTGAATAAGCTTTATCATTTTAAACGAACAAATTAGTTGATCTTATATGCCTTGTAAATGGAACATAGGCAGGAGCTATTGTACAATGGCTGTCCAAACATTGACCAGATGCATAGAAGAGACTTTCACGATTGGTTTTACAGGAAGGTAAATGAACAACGATCAAATACATTTCAAATATGTCCACATTTTAATTTTCCGTAACATTGACTAAAGCCAACTTCCATTTCATCCAGGTATATCTACTGTATCAAAGCCACGTCAAGCCCCTCAAGTTTCACATGAGTTGTTTTCGTTGGCCAGTGGATGTTACCAGTAGGTTATGTCTTACATGGCATGTGTTGTAAAAGGAGTTCATTTCCTAACATATGATTGTGATATTCGAAGGAAAACACAGAATAGTGGTGTATATGTTCCAGGCTATTTAATATGATGAGTTTTAAACCACTCAATTACTTTATCGACATAATGGGTTTAAGACAAGAATATTCCAATAGGTGTTCTAGATATCTTCATTCCAAGAATCAAATCTGCTTGGCCCAAATCTTTCATGTCAAAGTTACTGGTAAGCCTTTTCTTTGTCTTATTTATGACTTCCATATTAGTCCCTATTATGAGCATGTCATCTACATATAGATAAACGAACACGTATGCTTCTATGAATTTCTTCGAGTATACGCATTTATTACATTCATTTATGGCGTATCCATTCCTATTCATGGCGCTACCAAATGTTTCGTGCTATTGTTTAGGGGCTTGCTTTAAGCCGTACAAGGAATGACAAGTTTACAAACTTTGTTTTCTTGTTCGTTTACTATGAAGCTTTCTGGTTGTTCTATATAAATTTTCTCGTTTAATTCACAATTCAAAAATACAGTCTTAACATCCATCTGATGTATTTTTAAGTTATACAATGCTGCTATTGAAATTGACATAGGTACCTTTGGTGGTAGGATTGTGAGACCTATAGACCTTTTTATTTGTAGCATATCCCAAAAAATACAATCAATAGCACAAGGATCGAGGTTTGTCCATTGGTAACAACAACATCATCCCAATGTCGACCATGCATGTTTGATCGAGCAAAAAAAATACCACTTTTATTTGAATTGATCGAGAAAGATACACGATGACTCTTGGCTAAAATGCAAGTTTCACATCTAATGTCTGAATATTCAAATATGTAAATAACTGAGGAAGAAAATGATTCATGTAACTAAGTGATGGGTGCCACAACTTGCCACAACCATACTTGTTTCTCATTAACATTAATCGAATGTTGCACATTATTGACTATACCATGGCTGAAGTCATCAATGTAACATAACCCTCCTCTTTTAGTACCACGTCCAATGATTTCTTTGGTGAGAATATCATGAAGTAGGCAAAAAGTAGAATATATTAGAGCTACACATTTTAGTTCTGCAGTTGGGCCTACAGACATTAATTTATTTGAAAGAGACGGTACTAATAAAGTATTTGACAAAAAAATGAGAGTAATAATTCTACTGTCCCAGCCCCTATAACTCGATATGTAACCCCATTAGCATTGGCAATGCTAGTCCGCCATGGCTATGTAGTCTTGACAAAATCATTTGGACAAAATGTTCTGTAGCCCTGGAATCTAAAATCACCTCGATTAAAGATAAGTAAAGTGTGCTATTGTTAGCTTCGTCGCTGAGAGTGGTTGTTGATTCATTTTTTGTAATCAACATGTGAAATAAGAGACAAATGAGGTTCTGCATTTACCAAAGCTGCTCGTCCTGATCTACCATCAACTTCTCTTTATTTTCGTACCTTGAGTTCATTCCACCATTCTGGATACCTGTGCTACTTAAAGCACGTTTCATGAGTGTGTTTCATGTTTCCACAATGAGAGCTGCCACCCATTCCATCCTCTGTTTGTCCCTTAGTTTTTTAGATGAATTTAATTTTCCACCGCTTGAAGATGAAGACCTAGGTTTGGCCATCAAAAGTGTATATGGTTGTTTTATTTCTTTGTATGCCATAACAATGGATGTATTATTCCCTATGCGTGTTATCATTAGTGCTAATCTGATCTTTTCTTTTGAACATGACCATAAGCCTCTTCAATTGTAGAAAATTGTTGTATTCGGAGTACGTCACTTTGAATATTGTCAAGTCTATCATCTAGTCAATCAAGAAAAATAGAAAAAATTTCTTCTTGTAAAAAAGTATTATATTTTGTATGTATTCATTGGGTTCGGATTGCGAAATCAACCTCCATTTACAGACTTTGAAGACCATTATAATATAATTTAATGGGTCCTCATGCTTGTTTCAGTCGAGTCACACGATGTGTTAGTTCTGTCAAAGTAATTTATAGCAATTGACTCCCATAGCTGTTTGGAAATTTGAAATTGAATAAAGTTGTCGATTAGTGATGGGTCCATAGAATTGATTATCTATCCCTTCATGATAACATTCTCTGTTCTACATTTTCTAAAGGTTGGATCTGTTAGCTCAGGTTGTGGAAGATCACCATTTATGTATCCCAACTTATCTCTGCCTGAGATATACATCTCAACATTTTGGGATCATAAAGAACAATTTTTCCATCGAGTTTGCTACCAATTTGTACAGCGGTATCATCGATTGATGTTGGAATCTAGGTCTGATTTTGAGTCAAGACCTCATTCATTCTAGTTGTCAAGTCTTCGAGGATAGCAGTTATGGTGTTTTCACCATGCTGTCCATGCTCCACCATATCGGTTGGTGTAGCCACCCCTTCCAGTCTACTATAGGTTCTTTGCTTCAAATTTCGATATAGCATACCAGAAGACATATTCCTAAGATCTCTGCTATGATACCATGATAATTCAGATGAATTTTTTAGTATGTTATTTCATTTATTTGATTTACAAAATAAGTCTACTATATATACAAAAATAGTTCCAAAGAAGTAGTGGAAAAGAAACTCTATCTTATGCTGATAAGTACAATTTTGTACTTATCTAGGCTCACAAAAAGGGACGATTATGAGTACTCTTAGTTATTTTTAGTTTAATTGCATGTTGTTTTCTTATTATTTTAGGAAATAATCAAATTCAAGTATCAATATGACGAAAAGGCAAAAAAGAGCGCAAACAGAAGAAAAAAAGACTTAATTGAACAAATAAAGAGACGTGAGGGACTTAGTATGCAAATATCAAAGAAAGGAATCCAATAAATCATCAACGGCAACCATGCGATCGCATGGTTGTATATAGCTGCGATCGCGAGAAGATCAGAATTGCTAGAGAATAGAATTTGCACCAACCATGCGATCGCAAGGTTGGTAACCATGCGATCGCATGGTTCAAACGAGCAGCAGTTTTGGCAGAAACCTGATTGGATTAGAATACTATCAAGCCCATATTGATCCAACTTCCTCAACCACATTTTGGAAAGTTGGGAGAAGAATATAAAAGGTGGAGAATAGACATCTCGCGGGGGACGAATTTTGGGGAGAACAAGATACAAAGCAAGAGACAAAGATCAAGGCACGGGATCGAAGATCATCGAGCTGGGATCATGAGTTTTATTTTACTTTTTGTTTTTCTTTCTTCGGATCATGATGAACTCAATTATTGTAATAATTGACGAAATCATGTCCGGCTAAACTTACGTTATCTATGATGAATGATGAAACCTCGCGTTTTTAATTAATTAGAAGTTTTTCCTTTTTAGTAATTAATTGATTTTGGGTTGATTATTCTTTATGCATTAATTCCATTATTTTAATGCTTGATCACCATCAGAATATATTGTGATCTATATTGAAGTCGAGAGATTCAATATAGATTAAGCACGTGACATTGAATAACGTAGGGTCCAATAATAGATAGAGATTACTATTATGCTTTATGAAATCCATTTATGTGTTCTTGAGAGTTTAATGCATGTGTTTATGCTCGAAGCTTAATTAGAGATAATTAGGTTCGCATAACATATAGAATTGATTGACCATCGAGAAAGGCTTTTAATTATTTTAGCAACGTCGATTTTCAAGCCAAGGTAATTAGAAGCTAAAAAGTGATTAACGGATAGTTGATTATAAAGCGTGCAGGTAGATTTGTGAATCCTAGTGTCAGTAAATCTTTAATTCGTTCTCTCTTCATTTAAAGTTGCTTATTGATATTTTAAGTTTAATTAAAATAGTTAAGTTAGTTTTAAAATCACGAACAAAAATCAAATATGTGTTTCTTCACATTGTTAAAAATTAAGTTGTGAAATTAATTAGTTAAATTAATATCTAGTCCTCGTGAGTTCGACACTTTATTTATCACTTTATTACTTGTGAACGATCCGTCCACTTGCGGGATTATAATCGCACAACAAGTTTTTGGCGCCGTTGCCGGGGACTAGTTTTATTAATTGCTACGTTAATTTATAATTTAGCTTTTAACAATTCTTTTTAGTATTATTTATTATTATTTATATTTTCAATTCTTCGTGATACTGTTGAATTTTATCTGTTTTCTAAATTTTCAGGTGTTAAGTGTGTATGCGCCGTACAAAAGATCTTGATGATTTAGATCCAGAAATTGAACGGAGCTTTCACCGACGACAACGTGAAAAAAGAGAAAAGAAACAACAGCAACAAGACACAATGGAGGATAACCGAATCCAGAATCCATTACCTGCATATGGCAGAAATAATCAAGCACCACCAGTTGAAGTTAATGAGCGAGATATCCTTATGGGTGAATATATTATGCCACCGATTGTTGAAAATCGGTCCAGTATAATCTATCCGCCCTTATGGACACGACAACTTCCAGTTGAGGCCAAATGTGATTAACTTGTTCTCAAACAATCTACCGTTCTATGGTAGGATAGATGAAAACCCTCACTACCATATTTCTCGCTTCGATGACTACTGTGAAAATTTCAAATACCACGGTGTTAACAAAGAGGCACTGAAGATGAGGCTCTTTCCACACACATTGAAAGATAAAGCTCGAGAATGGTTAGATTCACTACCGCCTGGGAGCATCACAACTTGGGGTGATCTGATCCAAAAGTTCACACTGAAATACTTTTCTCCAGTCAGAGTGAACATATTAAAGTATGAAATTTCCAATTTTCAACAATCTGAGTTGGAAAACTTTCATGAGGCATGGGAAAGATTCAAGCAACTGCTCAGAAAGTGTCCAAGTCACGATTTTCCTTTAGCAGCTCAGAATCATTTCTTCTACTCTGGTCTAGTTCCTAGCAGTCGTTCTTCAGTCGATTCTGTAGCAGGTGGCTCTATCCAAAATAGGTCTGCCGGCGACCTCAATGACTTGTATGAAAGAATGAGTGAACAATTTGTTATGTGGCTAGACAGAGGGGTACAAAGGAAAGCAACAGGGGTACATGAGGTAGACACAAATTCGCTTGTATTGGCAAAAATCGATGCATTGGCAAAGCAGATGGAGACAGTGAAATATTCTCATTCAGCTAATATGGTTCAGATGTCTCCACCAATTTGTGTAACATGTGGGGCAAACCATCAATCTTCAGAGTGTCCATTGACAAAGGTTGTTATGCCTTCTCCTGAACAAGTTGCATATGCTTAGAATTTTCAGCGACAGCAGAATAATCCTTATTCACAGACTTACAATCCAGGATGGAGAAATCATCCAAACTTCTCCTATGGCAACAACCAAAATATTCAGAATCGGCCAAATCAAGGGAGGCTACAAGAGAAAAAAGGAGAATTGGAAGAAACTGTCACACGTATGGAATCTGAGTTGAAGGAGATGCAGAAAAGACAGGATGTTACTATAAAGAATATGGAAAATCAGATTGGGCAGTTGGCTAAATTGTTGACCGAGCGACAACCAGGCACATGGCCAAGCAATACCGAGGTCAATCTAAAAGAGCAAGTAAATGCAATTACCATGAAGAGCGGAGCTCAGTTACCAGAGATTCATGTTACTAGACCAGGTGTAGAAAAGGAAACTGTGTCCAACAAAGAGAGAGAAAACAAATTAGATGCAGAAGTTGCACCAGAAAGGGACTCTCCACCAGCTTATATTCCACCACCGGCTTACGTCCCTCGGATTCCATTTCCTCAAAGGCTACGAAAACATAAGCTAGACAAGCAATTCGAGAAATTCCTCGATGTGTTCAAAAAACTCCAAATAAACATACCATTTGCCAAGTTATACAAAATTCATGAAGGAAATCCTTTCAAATAAAAGGAAGTTGGAGGAGCACGAAACAGTTATGCTTACTGAGGAGTGTAGTGCTATCTTACAAAACAAGCTACCGCCGAAATTAAAAGATCCGGGGAGTTTCTCTATTCCTTGTACTGTTGGTAGTTCATTTTTCGAAAAAGTATTATGTGATTTAGATGCTAGCATTAACTTGATGCCTTATTCTATTTTTAGGCAACTAGGTCTCGAGGAAGTAAAGCAGACTACAATTTCACTCCAGTTAGCTGATCGGTCAGTTAAACGCCCACGCAGAGTTATTGAAGATATTTTGGTAAAAGTGGACAAGTTCATATTCCCAGCTGACTTCATTATCCTCGATATGGCGGAGGATAGAGATGTGCCACTTATCTTGGGGCGGCCATTCTTAGCTACTGGAAGAGCCCTAATTGATGTGCAAAAAAGGCAGCTAATGTTGAGATTGAATGAGGAACAAGTCACTTTCAACGTGTTCAAAGCAATTCAGTATCCAAGCTCCTCTGATTCATGCTTTCAGATCGATATCATTGATCACGAGGCAACTAACACATTTGCTTTGGAAAATCTGTCAAATCCATGGAAAGCGTGTATTATGCATTCTCAAGATGAAAATTCTGAATCTCCAATTCTTGAAGAATGTGCCAGATATTTACAAGGAGCAGAACGGATTGAAAGAAGGAGTAGATATATGGATCTGGGTACCACACTTCCTCATCAACCTCCTTCAGTTCAAAAGGCACCAATTCTCGAGTTAAAGCAATTACCTTCTCACCTTAGGTATGCTTATCTCGGTGAGTCATCCAATCTTCCAGTTATTATTACCAACTCCATTGATCAGGATCATGAAGATAAATTACTCCGAGTCTTGAAGAATTACAAATCAGCCATCGGGTGGACTATAGCAGACATCAGAGGTATCAACCCGTCTTTATGCATGCACAAGATTCTAATGGAAGAGGCATATAAACCAACAATGCAACATCAACGCAGATTGAATCCTCATTTGCAAGAAGTAGTCCGAGCTGAAGTGTTGAAACTACTTGACGTCGGTATTATCTATCCTATTTCAGATAGTACTTGGGTAAGCCAGGTCCGGGTAGTGCCAAAAAAAAGAGGGATCACAGTTGAGAAGAATGATAATAACAGGCTCATTCCAGTCAAATTGACTACCGGATGGCGAGTTTGTATTGACTACAAGAAGTTGAATGATGCTACTCGAAAATACCATTTTTCTCTACCTTTCATCAACCAGATGTTGGAACGATTGGCAGGTCATTCTCATTATTGCTTCCTTGATGGGTATTCAGGCTACAATTAGATTCATATCGCGCCAGAAGATCAAGAAAAGACTACCTTTACTTGCCCTTATGGCACGTTTGCATATAGGCGTATGCCATTTGGCCTATGCAACGCCCCAGCCACGTTTCAACGTTGTATGATGTCTATTTTCTCAGATATGGTCAAAAAATTCATTGAAGTTTTCATGGATGATTTTTCAATTTTTGGAGCATCATTCGACGATTGCCTCAAAAATTTGACCCTGGTACTTCAGCGTTGCGAGAAAACCAACTTGGTACTTAATTGGGAAAAATGTCACTTTATGGTCCAAGAAGGCATCATGTTGGGACACAAGATATCAGCAAAAGGCATTGAGGTCGACAAAGCAAAGATTCAGGTTATAGAGAAACTGCTTCCTCCGACAACAGTTAAGGGAATTCGGTCTTTTCTGGGACATGCGGGTTTTTATAGACTGTTCATAAAGGATTTCTCAAAAATAACCAAACCATTGTGCAGTTAGCTAGAGAAAGAGGTCAGGTTCGAATTTTCTATTGACTGTCATAAAGCTTTCAGCATTCTCAAGGACAGTCTAATCTCAGCACCTGTCATTGTACCACCTAATTGGGATCTACCGTTTGAACTCATGTGTGATGCAAGTGAATTTTTCATCGGGGCAGTTTTGGGGCAACGTAGAGCAAAAGTCATACATGTCATATATTATGCCAATCGAACTCTCAATGACGCTCAGATGAATTATGCCACTACAGAAAAAGAATTACTAGCAGTAGTATTTGCCTTCGAAAAATTTCGATCTTACCTCATTGGATCGAAAGTGATAGTGCACACGGATCATGCAGCATTGAAATATCTTTTTGCTAAAAAAGATGCAAAACCAAGACTTATTCGGTGGATCCTACTTCTTCAAGAATTTGACTTGGAAATTCAGGATAAAAAGGGGTTGAAAACGTGGTAGCCGACCACTTGTCAAGAATAGAGCAAACAGAAGAGAATGAAGAGGGTGAAATAAATGAAAAGTTTCCAGATGAGCAGATCTTTGGGATAGAGCAGATGGGAAGTGCACCGTAGTATGCAGATTATGTGAATTATCTTGCAAGTAATATCATGCCACCTGATTATGATCATCACCACCGAAAAAAGTTCTTTTCAGAACTTAATTACTATTTTTGGGAAGATCCTATTCTTACAGAAGGGGAGCTGATCAAGTAATTCGGAGATGCCTACCTGAAGAAGAAATGGGGACTGTCTTGGAGCAGTGTCATTCTTCACCATACAGAGATCATTTCGGTGCTACCAAAACAGCAGCAAAAGTCTTACAATCTGGGTTTTATTGGTCGACATTATTCAAGGATGCCTACAGTCTGGTAAAAAAATGTGACAGATGCCAAAGGACGGAAAATATATCTCGAAAGCAGGAGATGCCCCTACGAAGTATTTTAGAGGTTGAACTTTTCGATGTATGGGGTATTGACTTTATGGGACCGTTTTCACCATCATTCTCAAATTTCTATATTTTGGTGGCTGTGGATTATGTGTCTAAATGGGTCGAAGCTGTAGCCTTACCGACCAATGATGGCAGGGTGGTGGTGAATTTTCTCAAAAAAAATATTTTCACGCGTTTCGGGACTCCTCGGGCAATCATAAGTGACGGAGGTAAGCATTTTTGCAACAGACAGATTGAAACTCTTTTGGCAAAATACGGTGTGAAGCACCGTGTGGCTACTCCATACCATCCACAAACTAGAGCCCAGGTGGAAATCTCCAACCGGGAGTTGAAAAGGATCCTAGAGCTTACGGTAAGTACCTCGAGAATAGATTGGTCGAGAAAACTGGATGACGCCCTTTGGGCATAACGAACTGCATTCAAAACACCAATTGGAATGTCACCTTATCACCTAGTTTTTGGGAAGGCGTGCCATTTACCGGTTGAGTTGGAACACCGAGCCTACTGGGCAGTGAAGAAGTTGAATTTTGACTTGAAAGAAGCCGGTGAGAAAAGACTGCTTCAGTTGAACGAAATGGAAAAATTCAGGTTCGAGGCCTATGAAAATACCAAACTGTACAAAGACAAAACCAAGAATTGGCATGACAAAAATATTCAAAAAGGGCAGTTTGTGGCAGGACAAAAAGTTCTCTTATTCAACTCTTGACTCAAACTCTTTCCTGGGAAACTACGTTCAAGATGGTCCGGGCCATTCACGGTAGTGAAGGTCTATCCACATGGAGCGGTAGAAGTAGCTCATGACACGAAGGGCAAGTTCAAAGTAAACGGACAAAGGCTAAAACAATGCTTTGAGCAATCCGGAGTGATCACCGCGACAAAGTCGAGCTAAAGACTTTAAACAAGCGCTCAATGGGAGGCAACCCATTTTTCTCCCTTTTATTTAAATTTTCGGCAATATTTCAGTTTTAGGAGTTTAATCACGTTTTAGGTTTTTAAGTTTGGAATAGGTTTTTAATTCTTAGGTTTCGAGGTTTTTATCATCATCATTTTGCATATGCATGTTGTTGACGTCTGAACCTGCACCAGTCCACGTGCCAACAAATCTCCAGTCACTCCTCTGCCAGCTGGTATGTTACCTGCACACTAGGACGACCGTTAGGCACCAAGATCTCCAGAGAAAAAGGGTCTGGCGATCGTTGGCACTCCGACGATCAAGTCAACTGCCGGTATATGATAGATACACGGGGGCGGGAACAAAAAGGGGTGTGGGAGAGACAAGCAGACAGAGATTTGAGCAGAGTTTAGGGTGGGATTCTTAAGCATAAAAAGTGCGTACCTTGGAACAACCGGAGACGTTGTATTTATAGCGCAAGAATTCTAATTGATTTGGAAGACAAAATCAATTCGGTCTTCAATCGGATCCTCCTTCCTTATGTGATAAAAATACCCAAGATTACCTTCCTTCCTTGAATTTTATCACGTTGCATGATTTTAGGAAATCATGATTCGGTTTCCTTGTGGGGATTCGTGCGCCCAATCCATCGCAATCTTCCTTTAATTACTTCTCTGGTTGTCCCGGCATATCGAGTTGCTCGCTGGTTACGAATGATGCGAGGCCTGACGAGGCCCTCTGGTTCGCATGTGAGTACCGAGGCCCTCCACATGACCCACAGATTTCTGGCTGCCGAAGGCCCAAGCGTGTAACGGGCCCTTCCAGGGCCCTAGCAGGGCCCAGATAGGGTTCTTGATAGATTACGAACTGGGCTCTTACTGGGCTTGGATGGGGCCTGTGCTGACGTGGCAGCCATATCGTAATCGTGTGGTAACAATAGTCCTCCAAGTCCAAGCCTATTATTTATAATGGGCGTGGGACTTTTGAGGATAAACAGAATGTTGATGTGCCTCGCAGAAACGGAATGCTGATGCACTTCGCGGGAAATATATTCTTAAGGTGGTTCGGCAGGAAGTAATTCAACCTATCCAGTATATAGTTCCCCAAGTCCGAAGCCGAACATTCATGACGGGTGAGTGCTTCAAGGGGCCAGGCCAATGCTGACGTGTCCCCTGATGGCGTGATTCTGTCTATCAAGAATGTCCCTCTCTGGTCAGGCAATCATGAGTGAGAGGGTGTACGCATTAAATGCGGTCACGTGAGGCAGAGAATGGGGGCGTGCGTGGGGCGTGTGCGTCCTTGATTTACTAAACGTTTAGGTTTCGCTTTCCTGCCTACTATACCATTGAAGACACGCGTCGACCGTCCGTATGCCTAGATGGAACGCTTGGGATTTGGACGGTGGATGTGTGAGTGCGCCCTTATAAAACCAGGCATCCGTCCGAATGCTGCACCTTCTTCTTACTTTCGTGCTCACTGTGGTTATTCTGCCGATAAGCGAGAAGTTTGTAGCCGGTGTGTCATTTGGGTCGTACATCCGAGGTAAGCGCTCAGAAAGCGGTTGAAATTTGCTTTCATTGTTTATTTTCATAGTCACAGTACGATTCCATTACCTGGGGATAGCCAAATGTCATCTGGAAACGACGACTCACAGAACCCGTTCGACGCTCCCACAAACCCTAGTATTATTGGGAACGTTTCTTCGTCAGCCTCTACGTCATCTTCTTCTTCTGAAGTCGTGGAAGGGGTGAATTCGGAGCCTCCGGTCGTGAACCCGTCGGCTCCGTCGACGAGTGGGAGGGAGGTCAGGCCCTCCATGCCGACGGAAGAGACGGTGGTGAAGGGGGGGCCCGACGCGGAGGTGCCTGAAATGAGAGGATCTCTGGACAAGATGGATGCTCCAGCCGCAAGGGCTCTTGACGAGGAGCTGAACTGTCGGCAACCGAAGCGTCCATGGCTCAGTCGAGGATCACGAAGGCGGAGTTGGAGGACATACGGTTGTCCTATGATATTCTTTCGACCGTGACGCTCAGAGCCCCAAGCCCAGAAGAGCGTGTCGACCATCCTTCCGAAGGGTATGTGGCGGTCTACGAGCCTGCGATGCAGCAAGGCCTTCGCCTACCCGTGCATCCCTTCTTTCACCAGGTGTTAAGGGACTGGAACCTGGCTCCCTGTCAGATAACGCCAAATGGCTGGGGGCAGATGGTAGCCTCCTACATTTTGTGGAGCGTTGCAAAGGCTGGAGGAGACTTGTCTCCCAAGGAGTTCGAGTCCTTATATCGACCTTGCCGGTCCGCCGGCTGGTATAATATATCTCCCCGGCCGGGTCAAAAGTGGGAGACGGCCACCGACAGTCCCAACAAGGTACACAACTGGAAAGAGAGGTTCATCTTCGTTGGCGGTGATTGGGAATTTATGCCCGATGACCCTCTTCCGCACGTGTCTATCCCTCGACATTTCGGGGAACTTGGTATAACCTGCCACATTCGTATGAAATTTTGATTACGGTTCCTGACTTGATGTATTTATTCCCTTTTGCAGATTGCGGAAAGCCACCGATCCCGAAGAAAAGCCAAGGAGAGCTGAGGTCGAAGTGGGGTAAGGTCCGGTCTCTCAGCAGCGACTTCCGGAGCCTCGGGAACCTTTTGAAAGACGATAAACTTCTGGCCAGCTGCGGACTAATGTGTAAGTCTCACTTGCTTCGGTGTTCTGGTGCTATAGTGGAGAATTATCTGGGCGCGTTGCTTATTAATGTCTGTGCTTAATAGCTTTCAGGTTCAAAAGCGTGCCCACACTCCACCTTGCCCGCCCTATTAGCGGAGAGGGGTCTTCCGCTTAGGTGCTCGTGCAGGAGGCGATCGGATCATCGCAAGGTATCCCGACTGCTGTGCAACCAGAGCCCGTCTCCAGTCCAGTCATTCCTCCTCCACCCCTCCTTCGGCGACTGATCCGTCTCCCAGCCCCATCCCAGCCAAGGACAAGGGGAAGGGCATTTCCGAGGATGTGGGCAAAGCGGGTGCACGAAAGAGGAAGGTTTCCACGTCTGGAGGGGGGTTTATGGGGGATGCCCGCAAGTCGGGGCGAATCGAGGGTGCGAAGAGACCTGGCCCCTCGTCCGGCCAAGGGAGCCCCGTTCGGATAACCCAACGCCGGTAGGAATTGGAAACTTCCGTCCTGGAGATGGTCCCAGCCCATCCCGCGATGATGGCGGCAAGCGTGCACAAGTACTGGACCCAGAAATGGGAGAAGACTACCGAGGTGGCCACTGTTCGGGAGCGGCTGAAGATGGCGAAGATGAACCTGATCCGGGGCCTGGTACTGAGCAAGGAGCTGTTCAGTATGTTGGAAAGTTATGATGGCTAGTGCCATGAGGAGGGGGCCAAGTCCGCCAAGCTGACCGAGGAGCTGAAAGCTGTTCGGCTCGAGAAGGCACAGCTGGAATCCTAAAGGGGGGACTTCGATTCAAACTTGACTCCGCCGTTGCGAGGGAGGCGGATATTAGGGAAAAATACGAGATTGAATTGAAGGCCTCGAAAGAGTGCCTGAAGGACGCCCGGGTACAGAAGCGGGCTGCCGAGGCAGCTCAAAAACGAGCCGAAGAGCTTCAGAAGAGTGCCGAAGAGGCACAGAAGCGCGCCGAAGAGGCCCAAAAGTTGGCCGAGGATCAGGCACTTGCCACTGATGGAGCCCTTGCCAATGCGACTAGTAGGTTGGAGACCATCGTCGTGGAGAAGGGCAAGTTGCTGGCGGACACGAGGCTGGAACTAGAGAAGGTCCGGGCCGAATGTGCGGTTGCCGGGGCTAAGGCGGTGGAGGCTTATCAGGATGCGTTTGTGGAAACAGCTGAGTATCAGGACCTCGCCCACCGTTTGATGACTACTGGGGGCGAGCAATTGGTGGAGAGCATCATGGAGGTCCACCCGGAGTGGGACCTTTCTTTTCTCCGGCAGGACCCATTCGAGGCTCAAGTTCCTGCTGCTGGACCTAGTACAGTAGGTGACCAAACACCTCCTCCAACTGAGGAAGGCCCGCAGTGTGCCGACCCTTGAAGAGGCGGCGGGGCACTCATACTTTGTAATCCCCTTTTGTCTAAGTTAATTGAAACAAGATTGTAATTGACTTTTTGCTATCTGACGTTTCGATTTTGTGTGCACGTGGGGGAAAAGACGATTTAAATCTGAGAATCATTCTCTTAGCATTGATGACGCAGACACCTGGTGGAATCTGGAAGGTTGGCGTCTTCAATGCCTTGGAGAGGCAGAACGTCCGTGCGTCGTTCCAAACCCCCTGTTATGACTGTATTCATTGCATTGCACCTATTCCCAATGCAGTCCCTTATAAATAGGATGCAAGCGCACTAGGACTCTTCCACCGTGAGCCTCTTGTGATTAACCCGCCTTTATCGCGTGATCGAGATATACACAGCAAACGTATGATGGTGGTGTGGCTGGAGGGCTGGCATCCAAGATGCCTGTTAATCTGAGAATCAACATTCAGAGGACCAAAAGGGTAGGCCAATCAACGTTCAGGGGACCAAACGTCTGGGGTGGGGATTTAGGCTTAGCAGCCTTGGCCCGGCCCTCCCCTGAACGGTTGGTAGGACTGGGGGGTCTCCTACTGCTAAAAAAGGCATCAACAACCTTTTTTGAGCAGTATGGTCTAATTAGCCACCAAATTAACTCAAGTTGGCTTGGGGAGACTCCCTATCATGGTGAAGTCAGGTTCTCTAACCTGTACGATGCCAGCGCAAACCAGGGGATAGGTGTAATAGATCTAGTTACCCCATTCATGTGCCGGTCCAACGAGGCGGCGGGGTTTTTAGAATATATTGCAGTTATATCTGTTTCTGTATTGTATTTCGTGTGTAATAAAAAGGTGCCGAGTTACCTTCTTATTTGTGTAAGTGCCCTTATCGTGTTTGTGATACCCCTGATTTATATGCTTGTTTCGGGCTTCGTCGACGTTTAGTGTTGCTTACGAAATCATTGGTACAAGTCCGAGGTCGTAAATAACGTCCCTGGTAGCGCGGAGTGGTTCGCGAGTCATGATTGAATTTTATTTGCCATCGAATGAACCCTAGTTGCGCACATTCGTGTTGACTGTTTATCCAGCGATTTGATAGGGTTGGCCGCGAACCACACTCCTTCGCTGCCGAGCTAATTATACTTGTTTTTTTTACGCGTAACATGTTTACCCAGCTAGTTAATAGGGTTGGCCGCGAACCACACTCCCTCGCTGCCGTGTTCTTTGTACTTGATTACTTACGCGTAAAGTGTTTACCCAGCGAGTTAATAGAGTTGGCCGCGAACCACACTCCCTTGCTGCCGTGTTCTTTGTACTTGCTTACTTACGCGTAAAATGTTTACCCAGCGAGTTAATAGAGTTGGCCGCGAACCACACTCCCTCACTGCCGTGTTCTTTGACTTGCTTACTTACGCGTAAAATTTTTACCCACCGAGTTAATAGAGTTGGCCGCAAACCACACTCCCTCGCTGCCATGTTCTTTGTACTTGCTTACTTACGCGTAAAATGTTTACCCAGCGAGTTAATAGAGTTGGCCGCGAACCACACTCCCTCGCTGCCGTGTTCTTTGTACTTGCTTACTTACGCGTAAAATGTTTACCCAGCGAGTTAATAGAGTTGGCTGCGAACCACACTCCCTCGCCGCCGTGTTCTTTGTACTTGCTTACTTACGCGTAAAATTTTTACCCAGCGAGTTAATAGAGTTGGCCGCGAACCACACTCCCTCGCTGCCGTGTTCTTTGTACTTGCTTACTTATGCGTAAAATGTTTACCCAGCGAGTTAATAGAGTTGGCCGCGAACCACACTCCCTCGCTGCCGTGTTGGTACTTTCCGCATGGAGAACACTTTGGATTCATAAAAGACGAATATTATTGAATGGCGTCGAATTTCCCGGCGTCCGGCAAGAAAAAAGATCTCAAGGAGATCAAAACAATGCAGGAAAAAGACAAAACAGAAATGCTGGCGATAGGGTCTCAGGTTGCCATGGCTGGGATGATATCCTCACGTTTGGCAGCTTTTCGTAAAGCGTTCATGTAGCATGCCCTTGCCTCTGTCTGATTACTGCGGATTTTGGCCACTCCTCCGGGAGTCGGGAATTTCATCGCCAAATGATGTATGGACATAACCGCCTGTAAATCCTTCAGCGCGGGCCTACCAAGGACCCCGTGGTAGGCGGAACGGGTGTCCACTATTAGGAACTCCATGAATTTCTGGATGTGGTAAGGTGGTTCTCCGAAATCTACCGCCAGGGTGATCTTTCCTCGCGGGACGAGGCTGTCCCCTGTGAAACCAAATAGCAGCTTGGTGATGGCCGTCAGTTCGTGATCCACGTCCATTTGGTCGAACGCACTGCCGAATAGGATGTTCACGGCGCTTCCGTCATCGACCAACATCCGGCCTAGGCCGTTTCTGGCGACAATGGCACGGACCACTAGGGCATCGCAATGCGGGTAATGTATCCCAGATTCGTCCTCTTCAGTGAACGAGATTGGCGGCACTCTAGGCCGATGCCCGTGGACCTGCCAACTCTCCAGGGGTTCCCCCATGGCTGCCTTCGCGTAGTTACATCGCGAGTTCATCGTGCTTCCTCCGACATACGGCCCTCCAAAGATGGTATTTATTTCTCGGACAGGTGGGGCTCCTTGGGGCCCTCCGGCCCTCGGTTGGTCCCTGTCCCCATTCTCCCTTCCTCCGTCGCGGCAAGGTCCATCGTTCCGGTGCTGGAGAGGAGGTCTTCGCCCTTATGTAGGCGGTCCTCGACGTCCTCGCGCCGCTTGATCCCTCTCGCCTTGCCCGTAGTTCCCGCGATTGATTAGCTCCCTCACATCCGGGCAATCTTTCGTGTTGTGCACCCTAGTCCTGTGTATACGACAGAACTTGGGCGGGGTCACCACAGGTAGGGGGTCCGCTACTGGTGCCCGGGGGGCTGGGGCTACCTCCGTTTGATTGAACATCCGGTAGTGGTTGTTGGTTGGTTCTGGAGAACGCCTCCTCTGAAAACGGGAGAATCGAGGCTCTGGAGAGCAGCGTCCCTCTCTCCTGTATCGATCTCCTCTCTCCCTTTCAGCTCTTTCTCTGTTCTCGATCGTTTCTTCTGATCGGATTTCGCGCTGGATCATGTCCACCAGCTGGCTGTAGACTTTCGGTTAACTATTTTGAACGTCCCTCCAAAAGGGAGTTCGCATGTGTAGCCCCGTTATCAGTGCATCCAGGGCCTTCTCATCGGTCACCGTCTCAATCTTGTTGATGATGTTGTTGAATCGTTTGAAGTAGCTTTTGACGGTTTCTCCCTCCTTTTACCAGATATCATTGAGTTGGGCGATGTCAGCAATCATCGTCCGGTTGCCAATGAAGGCGTTGACGAACTCCCTCTTAAGTTGTGGCCAGCTTCGGATACTTCCCGGCCTCAGCTTGTTGTACCACCTCTTCGCGTCACCAGTGAGGGTGGTATGGAAATTCTGACACTTCACTGCGGGGGATTGGCCCTGAAGTTTCGTCTTGTAGGTGTTTATGTGGTCCGTGGGATCACCTCTTCCATTATACTTGTCCATGATAGGCATTCGGAAGTTGGCAGGCACCTCCATTGCCTTCATGTAGTTGGTAAACGGTAGGTTCTCGTCATCATCATCCTCATAACACTCCAGTCTTTCCTTTTCATCCTCGGCCTTTTCGTGACTCTTCGGGTCCTTCTTCTTTTCCGTACGGGCCTCGCTATGTTCACTGCGCTTGCTGTGTGCGGGTAGGGGAGGTGCAATCGAGGACCCCACCCCCTGCCTGTCAAACACGCTGGCTGTAGGAACAGGGGGCTTTCTCGAACAGGGAAGGATTTCCTTTTCTGACCGTCCTGCGGGGGCTTCGGAGCAGGGTTACGAGGGTTCCGGCCGTTAGAAATGGGGGGTTCCTCTCGAGAACCATGGCTGTCCAGCGAACCAGTGGGCGAGGGACTCCTCCAGGCACGGCTGCGCTTGGGTCCATGTTGGAGGGATTGATTCTCCAACAGTTCAAGCCCGGTCTTCATCCGGGCGTTATCCATCTTTAAGTCCTGGTTCTCCTATTCCATTGTTCGTTTCTTCTGATGTCTTCTCTTTCTGCGACGGGTGACGTTCTGTAGATCTTGAACGCTCTCCTGTTACAGGTTGGTGTGATGGGACTCCACCTCCTCTTCAGTGGATTGTTCGGATGTCATGCTCCTTCGGGTAGAAGACACGTTTTACCACAAGCACTTGGCCGTGTAAAGTTTTTCGATTCCCACAGACGGCGCCAATCTATTGACGTCTGAACCTGTACCAGTCCACGTGCCAACAGATCTCTAGTCACTCCTCTGCCAGCTCGTATGTTACCTGCACACTAGGATGACCGTTAGGCACCAAGATCTCCAGAAAAAAATGGTCTGGCGATCGTTGGCACTCCGACGATCAAGTTAACTGCCGGTATATGATAGATACACGGGGGCGGGACCAAAAAGGGGTGTGGGAGAGACAAGCAGGTAGAGATTTGAGTAGAATTTAGGGTGGGATTCTTAAGCATAAAAAGTGCGTACCTTGGAACAACCGGAGACGTTGTATTTATAGCGCAAGAATTCTAATTGATTTGGAAGACAAAATCAATTCGGTCTTCAATCGGATCCTCCTTCCTTATGTGATAAAGATACCCAAGATTACCTTCCTTCCTTGAGTTTATCACGTTGCATGATTTTAGGAAATCATGATTCGGTTTTCTTGTGGGGATTCGTGCGCCCAATCCAACGCAATCTTCCTTTAATTACTTCTCTGGTTGTCCCGGCATATCGAGTTGCTCGCTGGTTACGAATGATGCGAGGCTTGACGAGGCCCTCTGGTTCGCATGTGAGTGCCGAGGCCCTCCACATGACCCACGGATTTCTGGCTGCCGAAGGCCCAAGCGTGTGACGGGCCCTTCCAAGGCTCTAGCAGGGCCCAGATAGGGTTCTTGATAGATTACGAACTGGGCTTGGATGGGGCCTGTGCTGACGTGGCAGCCATATCTGTATCTCAACTAAGTAACCAATAGAGTGAGTGATTGTCGTGAATAAGCTGTGATGGTGGCTATCTAGGTTATGTTTGATTCCGTAAGTCGAAAAACAAAATTGTGTGGAGCACTGTAGACCATTTAGAGAAAGCTAGATATTAACCGAATGTTAGGAATCTATTCCCCTAGAATGAACTTATTGCACGCAAGGGACAAAATTTTCATTATTATTACTTAACTCTTTTCGTAGCCTAATTGACTTGAGTGAAAAGGTCAGTAGGGGTTTCTCAAAACCTGATGCCCTAAGGTTCGAAAGATCTGGGAGCCATCGACCTCAAGCTCGTTACATGAGTCATTTAGAAAGCTTAATAGACTGAGTTTTGCACCTTACAAATATCTTATAACCCTTTTCGTAGCCTATTTGACTTGAGTGAAAAAGTCCATCGGGGTTTCTCAAAACCCGATGCCCTAAGGTTCGAAAGACCTGGGAGTCATCGACATCAAGCTCGTTACATGAGTCATTTAGAAAGCTTAATAGATTGAGTTTTGCACATAAGATTAAAAAAAAAATTTAAAAATTAAAAAATTTTATTTTTATTTCTATAAAGTGGAAAATCCTTTGCAAAGCAAATCTGGGGATTAGATGACTAATGGGTTTGACTTACTTAGTAGAAACTTTCTGGTCGAGAGTGCTCAGAAATTGGAGAATCTTCATAAACTTAGATGTCACGATCATCAGCTTTCTCAACCAGCCTCTAGAAAGAAAAGAATGTGAACAACCTTAAACCCAGAAATCTCGAAAATTTGAGAGAAAACAATTATTTTGGGGGAAGTGTACCTTACGAGAGGAAAAGGAACAATTGACCAAGTGGTTGGGCTATCACCACCATATAATTTAAGTTGATCAGATGAACTGCTCTCACACACGTCTCAAGTATGTTTTAAGTAGAATCACGTTTACAACTGTATAACCAGAACACTCGTCATGAATTATAAGTTTTTCTTTTTGCAAAAACTTGAAGCAAGAACGGCAAGTTATTTATATTGTGAACTTTATTATTGCTTATTCAATTAAGTGCAAGATTGTTTTTAGCTAGTTTATTCGAGGACGAATAATAGTTCAAGTTTGGGGGTATTTGATAAGTACAATTTTGTACTTATCTGGGCTCACAAAAAGGGACGATTATGAGTACTCTTAGTTGTTTTCAGTTTAATTGCATGTTGTTTTCTTATTATTTTAGGAAATAATCAAATTGAAGTATCAATCTGACAAAAAGACGAAAAAGAGTGCAAACAGAAGAAAATAGGACTTAATTGAACAGATAAAGAGACGTGAGGGACTTGGTATGCAAATATCAAAGAAAGGAATCCAATAAATCATCAACGGCAACCATACGATCGCATGGTTGTATATAGCTGTGATCGCGAGAGGATCAGAATTGCTGCAGAATAGAATTTGCACCAACCATACGACCGCAAGGTTGGTAACCATGTGATCGCATGGTTCAAACGAGCAGCAGTTTTGGCAGAAACCTGATTGGATTATAATACTATCAAGCCCATATTGATCCAACTTCCTCAACCACGTTTTGGAGAGTTGGGAGAAGAATATAAAAGGCAGAGAATAGACATCTCGCGGGGGACGAATTTTGGGGAGAACAAGATACAAAGCAAGAGACGAAGATCAAGGCACGGGATCGAAGATCATCGAGCCGGGATCACGGGTTTTATTTTACTTTTTGTTTTTCTTTCTCCAGATCATGATGAACTCAATTATTGTAATAATTGACGAAATCATGTCCGGCTAAACTTACGTTATCTAGGATGAATGATGAAATCTCGCGTTTTTAATTAATTAGAAATTTTTCCTTTTTAGTAATTAATTGCTTTTGGGTTGATTATTCTTTATACATTAATTCTATTATTTTAATGCTTGATCACCATGAGAATATATTGTGATCTATATTGAAGTTGAGAGATTCAATATAAATTAAGCACGTGGTATTGAATAACATAGGGTCCAATAATAGATAGAGATTACTATTATGCTTTATGAAATTCATTTAGGTGTTCTTGAGATTTTAATGCATGTGTTTATGCTCGAAGCTTAATTAAAGATAATTAGGTTCGCATAACATATAGAATTGATTGACCATCGAGAGAGGTTTTTGATTATTTTAGGAACGCCGATTTTCAAGCCAATGTAATTAGAAGCTAAAAAGTGATTAACGGATAATTGATTATAAAGCGTGTAGGTGGATTTGTGAATCCTAGTGTCAGTAAATCTTTAATTCGTTCTCTCTTCATTTAAAGTTGCTTATTGATATTTTAAGTTTAATTAAAATAGTTAAGTTAGTTTTAGAATCACGAACAAAAATCAAATCTGTGTTTCTTCACATTGTTAAAAATTAAGTTGTGAAATTAATTAGTTAAATTAATATCTAGTCCTCGTGGGTTCGACACTTTATTTATTACTTTATTACTTGTGAACGATCCGTCCACTTGCGGGATTATAATCGCACAACATATGCTATTGATTTGGTTGCCCATAATAGGAGATTTAGAGCAAATAAGGTAATTAATTGTTTCTAACATCGCTCAATTAATTATTTAAATAATCACTCAAAATATTTATAAGAAAATAAAGCTTATACCAACAGTCCCCACCGCCACCAAACCCTATGCCACAGTCACAGCGCAGTGATGAGGGCTCAAAGATAGGAGAAATTTTCTAGTAGTCCCATAGCATGAAATAGTTAGTACTACTACCACTATTCAAATGATATGTCTATTATTTTATTCAACTTAAAAACTGCTCTAATATACTTTTGGAACCCACCCCAAAACCATTCCTGTAATTTAGCATGTGTCTGAAATTAATTTTTAACTTGGATTCTGATATAATATAATGGAAATGGTCAAAACATATAAAATGTGAGGGTCTCACCAATCAAAATTACTTCAGGAACATTAGTAAATTGTCTTTGCTCACACCTAAGAAAATCCCATAAATGTCCTCAATTCTTTTATAGAAATTTTCGTTGTGCCCTCTGACCACTTCACTTGCAAATATTTTCAATCTGAATTATGCATTCTGTATATTCCACCAGCAAACAAAAGAACTGTCCGCTCCTTATACACTCAATCTAAAGTAAAGCATGACGGATGCAGTGAAATTCAAATCTTTACAATCAAGCACAAGTTACCTAGTCCGTCAATCTCACTACTTCGACTCAACCAAGCATAATTTTGGGCTCCAAGACCCAATTTATAGCATAGGGTAGTGAACAACTCTGCCAAAAACCATCTCCATAGGTATAATCTAATACAATCTATAATAATTTTTCTTTTTTTGTTTGTTACCTTGGATGCACTTGTGTTTCTCCCATCGATTTGTGAACGGAGTTGTAGCGAGTTGCAGCTGCGTTGTGAAATGATAATGAATTTCACGTCCCTCGACATCTGGAAGTCCAATGTGTAGTCTTTTATTGTTTTCTATACCTTTGCTCAGGGCAAAGCTGTAAGAGGATTGAAAAGGCTAATGATGTAACACCTACATTGCCTACCAAGAACAATGCTAAATGGGCCGAGTGTGAACATCAAATGTTCATCACCACGTGTGAAACTGTGATTGCAAAGGGTAACTGTAGGAAAAAGTACTTCAATAAACACGATTGGGAGAGGTTGGTGCAATTGTTCAATAGCTCAGCTGACAAAAGTTGGAGCCGTAGCCAGCTCAAGAGTCATTGGGACTCAAGGAGGCATGACCAAAAGTACTTTCAAAAGCTTCCACGTTGTACCGGCATTGAATACAACAATCATGATAATTTGATTGTCGCTGGTGATGAATTGTGGGAATGGATAATCAAGGTTCGTTTCACTTACCCCTTCTTTACCTTGTTTCCTGAATTTTGGCATTTATGTGATCCAACTGGTTTGGTGCATTTGAATTGGTGATGAATATGGTGGCAATGTGTAATCTATTAATGTATTGGTGGTGGTGAGGTTGTGCTTGTTGTTGCTTCGGTTTCAAATGTGGAATTGGACTAAGGATTGCAAACTTCTCATGCCGTCACAAGAATATTAGGATACTTGATATTGCATTATGTTATGACTTCTGTTATGTAAAATTGGAATTGTGGGGCATGTCATTAGCATGTGCTTACAATTGTTGGTTTGTATGGTTGGAAGACTGGGTCGAGAATGGAGGAAGATTAAAGCCTTTACGTTGGTCTTTACATAAAAACTTTGTATCAACTGTGGTGTCCAAATATAGTTGGAAAGAGTCTCTATTCATTTTTTATATTATACAAAGGAATAAAAAGTCAAACAAATATGTGATTAGCTCAAATAAAACTCGGCCGTTTAAACTGTCGGCATGCCTTTTTTAGCATAGGCTCTCGATTTCACTCAAAAACTCGTCGGTCCTTTTTTGAAACATTGTAGGATGAAATGAAAATAGAGAATAAATTTGGAGAATTTAGAGTTTAGGAAGAATTTTGAACGTTAGTTGTAATTGGGCAATTTAGACATTTCAAGTTAAGGGTATTTAGGACTTTTAACTAGCAATAAAAAGGCTATAGGTCTTTTCACTAAAACCTATTGAGTGAAGGTCTTTTAACTAAACATTATTGTTGACTAGGCCTTTTGACCAAATTCTCCTATTGAAAGACTCAAGAAATGCAACAGTCATGGTGGGTCCCAAAATATTACTAAAAAAGAAAGTAAAAATTAAGGGCATGTCTGAACTGCAATATTTTGACTACCACTATGTTGGAGAATTCATTATTATGCAAAAAGTAGCTTCATTCAGGCAATTGGCAGAGGTTCTAACATAGTTAATGTCATTGTAGACCAATTCCAACGCCCACAATTACCAAATTGCCCACATCACACTTGAAACATTATTGTTGTTAAAATGTACACGCAATAATATTTGATTTTGTTCCATATTTGCATGTTAGCACTCATTTTATAATAGTGGCATAAATTAGATGTTCTGCCACATATGAGGGAATATAGTGTTAGTAGATTCTAAAATCATTATATTAGAATTTTCAAAAAATTATATAGTTCAGAAGTCAATGGACTACAAAAAAAAATTATATTCACGTCCATATAAGTTGTCACGCATTGCTAATGCACCCGTTGTTCCATATAATCGTGCATTTCATCCCATGTCATGTTTTTGTGTTGCGGCTTATTCATCTCAGCCGCAATTTGGTCTTGTTCGTTCGTCATGTCTACTTACAATTGGCATTAATTGAATCAAAGCCCTGGTTGATTTGACCTGACTGTCTTACGATGTTATGGACCGTCATTGTCGCAACCACGACAACTGTTTTTGTAGGGAATGAGTAATTCGACATAAGATAAAGTATCTTCCATCTCTACTTCAAAACACTGAAAGTCCTCTCAATCACATTTTCACAAGATGAGTGATGATAGTTGAAATGCTCTTTTGCATTTTTGAACTATCTACCGCTACCGTTCGTCGAATCTCATAATTCATAAAAATGATATCTAATGTTGGCCCCCCTTATATGGGGCAAGATACTTTGGCCTGTTTATGAAACCAAAATAAAAAAGATAATACTTACTAGGTGTTGGCTCAGGAAAATTAATTTTCAGATTATATATGCGACTATCGTGGGTGTTCTTTGTACTCCCCGGCATACGAACGTGAAGCAAAGGTTCAAGTCGCAAGCCACTAGAATGTTCTGCGTGGAAATACCTTTCCGTCCAATGAAGTTGAGTCTTTCTTCTTGAGGTTGGAAAACCCTTACATGTGTTTCATCAATATAGTCCTACGTGTTCAATGGGAACATGAAAGAATGTATAAATACCCACTGGAAGGTATGAGAATAGTAAGCTTATCAAGAAATATGCCAACATACCTAGAATATATGGTGTCTAATCATATCTAGGCGATGGTAGAGCGAACTTTGATTGTAGTTTGGGTTTATTTTGATTATTCGACCACTGAATCGCACCACAGCACACAACACTATTTTGAAATAGTGTCAGATGATTTGCAACGAGTGGCCAAACATGGTCTTCACCTGTTGATACCCATTACCATGTGCTAAGATGCATAAAAACATGCCAACATGTTCGTAGGCAGAAATGTCTGTCCCATTAGGCAAGCCATACTCATTGCCAAGAATGTGCGTGAAATGAATAAATTCACCATGATACATTTGGAATTCTTGAAATGATATTTGCTCGTTCTCGTCTAATGCTTCCATCATGAACAGGTGTCCATTTCGTGCACTCGTGTTTTCTAAATCTGATGTCTGTATTACAAAAGTAATCACGAACACCGCAATCATTCATTCAACAAAACTCATGTCATATGCTCATTATCTTCTTATAATTTTTCTTCGTACTCGCCCTCATCGTCTGAGTTTGAACTCAATATACAATCAAAATCAAAAGAGGCCATCTTTGACAATATTTGAAATACGTATTGGTGGAGTTGAATGCATAAAACCGGTGTGCATGCAAAACTAGATATCCAATTGCAATGTATGGAACTACCCTATTAAAGACCCAAAGTGATGGAATAGTATCCATTTATGGAAGGACCATGTACAAGACCCATGTGTTTGTTGGAATAGTACACATTTGACAAAAATAGTACTCATTTATGGAACTACCCTTTCCAACACTCATGTGGAGTATACGTTCATTGTAATAAGAAAGGACAACATTACATTCACGAATGTAGACATACTCGAGTGAAATTGTTTAACTGTTGCAAACAAATTATAAGTGTACATGCATTAAAATATGATACAAGTCGATGTCAACAACAAAATAGAATGCAAATTAGATATCTCGTTCCATTCTACTTATGGCTCTAGTCGAATTTGTACTAAATCTAGCCTAGCTTCGCTTGGGGTCTTCGGTAGGTACAAACCCTACCATAATCTTTCACGTAACTACGAAAATCAACTCAAAGTTATATAGTGCACTATACGTTTGCACTTTTCGTGTAACAAGGATTTCCTTAATGCATTGATGACAACTCGTGATATCTTTGTGGCATAACCAACAACTTGTAGCTAGCGCTTCGCCTATATTTGCTAGATGCTCCACCGAATAAGACAAATGCACACTGCCTATTTTATTTTTCTTTCCATTTGCTCTACACAACGAACCCATCTGCTTGTCGCCGCTGTGTCCACCAGAAATATCCATCCACAAACTACATCTCAATTTCACCGAACGTTTATCGCTATAGTCATGTGTTTCTGTGTTGATGGATAGGGTTTCATGGGACTGTCACTACCACTGTTAATAACATCATCAAAGCCCCAGTTGTGATAACTTCACTGGCATCATTGCATATTTTTCTGAGTCGAATGAGGTCCCAAATAACGGATTGTACCGGTGACATATTTTGCAACAATCTCATTTTTATGAAATTGGAAAACTTCACCGTTTCTTGCAATATTTAAACACAACTCAATCAAATTACATGAGTAGCCAATAAAACAACTTGCCAACCTGGCCTCCATTGAAGTTGCTAATGGACAGGCAAGTTCTATCAATAGTGTTTATCTGGATAACTAACTCTATATATGAATCTTTTTCCAAATTTGTGTGATCCAATACAATCATATATTATACCATTGATGGCATGCTTCAACACCAAAAATGCATGCTTAAAAAACATCAAGGTTTCCATAATAAATAATTCAAATCAAGAAGATAAGAAGACAATTTAAGGTGTTCGTGTCATACGTAACATAAAATGAAATGAACACAAGTCTAAATGGGTGACTGAGTAAACATTAACATAAACGAAACACAGTAATTAAGGAGTTTATACATTTTCATACAACTCTGATTTTAAAGAATTAAAATTCAATGTTCATTTGGTTGTTGAAAGATCCGAGCAGTTGGGACCAACTAGTTACTAATGAGACTACCTAACCATCCAACTAGTGAAAAAAACAACACAAAAACAAAATCAAAAGAAATTAAAACAAAAATGTTTAAAAACATCAAATTAGAACAATATGTTTGAAATGAACATATCATATATTCTCATCTCTCTCTTTTGGATGGGTAGGTGGTTGTATATAAAATTTACAATTATCAAAGCTATTTGAACTATACATAGTATGCATCCATTGAAACATGTAAATCTTAAAGAAGCACAAGCACAAAAGCAACAAAATTATAACCAAAATATTTCTATGCCAACAACAGGGTAGAAATATTTCTATAATGGAGATATATGTACATACAAACATTTGCTTTTTCTAACTTCAATATGTATATGCCAACAACAGCAAACAGAACGTGAGCAAGTTTAACCATACTAGGTACGAAGTGAAGTCAAATTCTATTGCATTCATCAATATGAGATATCATCACCCATCTTATTAGCTCGTTTAACTTTTCTAAATCCTCTACAATGTTTCAAAACATGACCGACGAATTTTGGAGTGAAATCGAGAGCTCGTGTTAAAAAACAGCACGTTTGTGGTTCAAACAGCTGATTGTCGTTTTAACTAATTCATCATTTAACTTTATATTTCTTCGCATGATCAGAGACTCTTTCCAACTACTTTTGGACACCACGGTTGATCCAAAGTTCTTACGTAAAGACCAATACAAAGACACATGAGTAAGTTTGACCACACTAGGAAGGAAGTGAAGTCAAATTCTATTATATTCATTAAGATGAGATAGCATCACTCAGTTTATTAGCTCGTTTATAATTTTTAAATCCTCTACAATGTTTTCAAAAAATGACCAATGAGTTTTGGAGTGAAATTGAGAGCCCATGCTAAAAAACACTACAAGAAAAAGACCCTTTTGCAACGGGCAGAGTACGTTGCTAAAGGGATTTAGCAACGTTCACCTGTACGTTGTGGCCTTTGATGTTGCCGAAAAGTCTCTGTCTACGGCAACAGGCATTGCCCGTTGCCAAAGAAAATAAGTGCGATGCCATTAACTTTTTAGCAACGTACATAACACTTTTAACAACGATCAATACACGTTGTCTTTAATAATCTTTTAGCAACGTTCACCTGCGCGTTGTCATTTATATTTAGCAACGTTCACCTGCGCGTTGTCATTTATATTTAGCAACGTTCACATGCGCGTTGTCATTTATCTTTAGCAACGTTCACATGCGCGTTGTCATTTATTTTTAGCAACGTTCTCTTGTGCGTTGTCATTTAGTTTTAGAAACATGTACATGCATGTTGTCTTTACCTTTGACAACATATTTAACAACATTCATCTGCACGTTGTCGTTACCTTTGACTGTTTCATTTGCATGTTTTATTTTTTTTTATCTATTATTTTGAAACATATTTTATAGATATTCCTCTACATTTACTCTCATTTAATAAAACTCAATCCATAACTGAAATTTATACAATAAAACTCAATCTACATCAACTCTTAACTGGAATTTATACAATATTAATGAAATTTATCATACAAAATATAGCCTACAAGTTTCTTTAAACATACAAAGTTTGAACCAAACCTAGCAAAACACATGTTCTAAAAGTTTCTTAAATGTTGTACATTTAATCTACCAAAATATAGCAAAACAAACTTGATAACTAATACCCCGAATCAACGAATCCGTAACGTCAAACATTTATTGTCCGGAGATTCAAGTTCACAGCTTCTGACTGATCACAAATGTTCAAATCAGGATTGCTTGATATTTCCATACAGACTGAACACGGAAGAGCCAAATTTGCACAGCAACCATGCCCAGCGTACACGGAAGAGCCAAATTTGCAATCAAACCATCAAGATATGGATTGAAATTAACTAGAGACATGAAGATTCAATTTGGAAAAGAAGTAGCAAGAAGATTAACATGGAATGGAACTCACAAGAATAATCCCACATTCCATCCCAAAGCATATTGAATTTCATAAAAAGGTTTAGGAATGTATTGTAACTATAAGTGAGAAAATCGAAAAAGAAATGTGAGAGACAAACTGTCATCTGATTTCTATATATGACAATAAGATTTGAAGGAAATTACCTTCGCATCTTTTTTGATATCCAATTTCAAACGCTTGCATGCTTCGGTAGTAGAAGATCTATAAGTGTATCTTGATATAACTCCAACATGTACGCCTGCATAGATTCATATAATCTAACAACATGTCATTCATCTTATTGAAATAAAAAGGACAAACTGAAAAAGGAAAAATGACATTTGCAGTCAACCAAATGATTCAATGATATTCCAATGATTTTCCAGGAGGAGTACATTACACTTCAAAGAACAGGAAAAAGGTAAGACGAGGAGAAGGGGGTTACAGCCTTACAGGTGAAGTGAGAATTTACATGGCCATTTAAAAAGAAGATTATTGAACAATGGAGAAAGATATATAAGGGGTGTTTATAAATAGACAGATATATTAGGCAGCCATGCCATCAAACTAGAAGTGCAACCTGCTTTTGAACAAGTGATTGTCTAAGTTTCATTTCAGCATGAACTCATATACCAAAAGCAGGTTGTCAGTTGTCAGTTGTCACCCTCGTCATAGTGAGCAATGAGTTTAATCAGGTTTGGATGATGAATTTGCCACAGATAATTCACTTCCATCTGCAAAACAGGGTGGTTATTAAAATAGCTTATTGAAAACTTCGGCACAATTAAGTCATAAGACTCTCAAGGACAACAGGAAAATGGTGGAAAAGATTCAAGGTTGTTTCATATGAATTGAATGCCAATTTCAAACAATAGCAGCATACAAATGAATTTATGAGGTTCACATGAATAAACCATAAACAAAATCTTATTTAATACTTCTCTACATATAAATATTTGCAAGTGCAAAAAAACTAATCACGCCTACTACGTCACTAGTAATAGTTTTATGGGATCGTCTATCGAAAGAGACGAGACCCCCAAAGACTCCAATGTTCATAAACACAATACTTGAAATGACTAATTTGGTAGTGAAAAACAAAAAGAAATAACATAGAAGTATCACCATTTAATCATCATGAACGTCCAGTGTTCACTGGGACTACATTTATACTCACTAATAAGAGATATTTCCTGCAGGTTTAAAATTCAAGATAATTTTTACATATTCTTTAGTAATTCTTCACATTTTTCAAACACTAAGAGAGTAAAAGGCATCAGCTTATCTTCAATAACTTCCAAGTGATTTATACTAATTTTCCTATTTTAAAGGACATGGATTGAGGAAATGAAGACCATAGGGAAATTATACATTAATATATAGAAATCACTCAAAAATAAAATTTCCAAATTACATATATATAAAACCCAGTCATAAAATTAATGAAAACAGGTTCAACAGAAAATGAATAACAACCTAAAAGGAGAAACGGAAAAAATAAGAAGAAGCCAATGTTATCTTCAATGATGTTAAAATAGCATTTCTTTAAAACTTGCTCTTCCTTGTAAAGTGCCTCCATCTCAACCAATTGCAGCAGTTTGCAGCAGTTTGCTCATTTCTCCAATCAATATCCTAAGCAGTTAATTACTGATAAGAATTTTGATCATGTAACATACGACGATCATAATAAAAAAGGTAAGGTGTTTATGAGTGCAACTTGATAATAGGAAAGTACTAGCAAAATGATTCACCTCTTTCATTTCTCTCAGGTCCTCCTATTCCCTCAGATTATTTTGTAAGGAAGACAACTCAGTGTCTTTAGCTCCAAGAGCTGATTGCACAACTGCCAAATCTTTTGTGACCTCTTCCAACTTCATTTCAAGTTCCAAAATGCGAAGCTTCAAGGCCTTGCGTTCCTTTTCAAAGCTTCCCTCTATTACCCCAATCTGCATTTGAAGAATCGCAAGAGACCACGTGAAGACAAAAAAGATTTGTCAAAATCAAGGACTAAACTCAGATTCTTACCTCATCAGCATTCTTCCTTTCAAGCCTTGTAATTCTTTCTTGAAGAGATGCTTTCTCACTTGTAAGTTTCCTTTTGATTCTTCTACTGCATGGAACTCTGCACTACATGCTTTCAGTTCATCTTGAGTCTTATGTAACACCTATATATAACCATTAAAATCGTTCCTCAAAAATATTATGAAAAACTAAACAATATGAACATGTACATAATATTAAAAAATATACAAGATAACTCTTTTCATGTGATAGATAGGACCAAATTCAGAAAAAAATTAAATTAGGTTTATCAGAGCAATAATCACCATAAAATCAGACAACTTAATGTTAACTTCTCCACCGAGAAGATGAAGTCCTAGTCACAGATATACCTGGTTATTTGCTTCTGTCAACTCCTTCCTCATATTGTTCTCCAATCCTTGACTACTTACCTTAGCAAGCCTGACTTCAATGCTCTGTTTCTCCAAGATTGTAGCCTACAGACAAACAATATCATGATGTGCTGCAAAGCAGAACGAGAGGCGTATTCATTTATGTTTCATTGCGATTACCTGAAGTGCTGAATGCTTTTCATCACATGATGCTCTCAGTTTATCACGTTCATTGATAATTTCTTCCAAATATTGCTTTTGAGACCTCAATTCGTCTTTCAAACTCTCCAGTTCTTCTTTCATCTTAATTTCTTTCTTTTGCTTTTCATGGACATCTTCTTGCAACTGTTTAACCAGACAACAACTATAATTGAACAAACTTGGAAAAGAAACTTAGACAGCAAATTATGACTCCCACTAGCAGAGCACAACCTGAAGTAGGAAATAATACAAATTTATTCACACATGTTCCATTTATTCTAGGGCGGCGCACTCGCCACCCGCGAGAAGCCCATCGACAAGAAGAAAAAGAAGAAGAACAACAAAATCGAAGCAAACGACGTCGATTTACCGGTGGAGGATTCGTCGACTACCATCAGCGGCGATCCAGTTTCGGATATATACACGATTGACACTGCGAAGAAGATGAAGTACGACCAATTATTCCCAGTTGAGGCCAAGAAATTCCGGTACGACCCGATAGCCAATTTCACCTGAACGAAATCCACAATCGAAAGTTTTATTCAAATTAATTTAAATATTTGAATAAGGGTTTTGAATTGGATTTTGGGTTACATTTGGGGGAAGAGCAAAGTGAGGAATTGAATACACTGAACGTATTTTGATGTTGGAGGTAAATATTTTTAGTTTTTGCGGGTAGGAAATTTGTTAACTGGGCTCGTATTTGGGCTTTAGATTTTACAACGTGCAAAGAACGTTGCCAAATCTATTTTTTAATAAAAGTTTTAGCAACGTGCCTCTGACCGTTGCAAAAATGTTGTGGTATATGTTTTAACAACGTTCAATGAACGTTGCTAAAAACTATGTGATATAACAACGGTCATTTCCCGTTGTTAAATAAGAAAAGATCTTATTATTTTGGCAACGGTCACTGACCGTTGCAAAAGATTATATTAACAACGTTCATTTCAATGATGTTGCCAAATGCCAATTGAATTAACCAATTGCAACATACATTTGATGACTGTTGCCGTAGACCCGTTTTAGCAACAAGCTTTTAATGAATGTTGTCGTTGAGATGTTGCAAAAGGCACTTTTTGTTGTAGTGAAAAGGGCAAGCTGATGGTTTAAACGGCCGTGTATCATTTTAACTAATTCCATGTCCGTTTGACTTTATATTCCTTTGCATGATCATAAAAAACGAATAGAGACTCTTTCCAAATACATTTTGATATCACGGTCGATACAAAGTTCTTATGTAAAGACCAACACAAAAGCACCTGAGTAAGTTTAACCACACTAGGAACGAAGTGAAGTCAAATTCTATTACATTCGTTAAAATGAGATGGCATCACTCAGTTTATTAGCTCGCTTAACTTTTCTAAATCCTCTACAATGCTTCAAAAAATGACCGATGAGTTTTGGAGTGAAATCGAGAGCCTGTGCTAAAAAAAATGACAAGATAGAGGTTTAAACGGCTATGTGCCGTTTTAATGAAAATTCCATGTCACACACTGAAAAACTATCTTTTCATGACTTACTACAGAAAATCACAGCACTGTACAACCAATTACAACACGAAAATATGTCATTTAAACACTAATCAATATAAATTTACTTCTATATAGAGTCCATTATAGAACGGAAAAGTCCGCTTGAAGACAAATCAACAAGTGCAATTATATATCTGTACAACGAATTTCGTGTATTTAAATACATAAATTGGTACAAATTGGAATTTTGATAAATTACAAAGTGGATGATCTTCTTGTGACTGTGTAGCTGCAGAATCCTCTGATTAATTATCCGAATATTGAAAACTATAGGCCACATGGCTTGAATCTTGGACTTCGAGATTTGTTGAATTTTTGATTTGCTTTGGACTTGGCTTGAATTTGATTTGTGAAGAAGATTTTGATCTTCTTCGACTTGGCTTGGACTTGCTTCAATTTGAAGAAGATTTTGATCTTCTTGACATTTCCTGATTTTGGACTTTCTTCCAGGTTGTGGATTTTCTCCTATACTTGCTTCTGGATTTCTGGTTTTCTTCTCTAGAATTTAACATGTGATTTCTCTTGGACTAGATGTCCTATTTATAGAGAAATCTTAAACCACCTAATTTCTATTTATAACCGCCCATTTATTATATTTAAAATAAATATTAAATATAAAAGTGGGCGGACTTTCTACGTAGGCTTGTTTTAACATGAACGGAACATAATAGACTTGGACTTTAATAAATTTAAATGGACTTTTATTTTTTTGCTGGGCCAAGTCCATTTATTTATTTGATTTAATTATTAAAGTTTACAAATGCCCCCCTCAAGATTTTTTTATTTATTATACATAAATAAATAAATAAATAAATAGTGATTTTGATTTTAATTTTAGAATTTGATTTGAACTTGAATTTGAATACTATGTAGCACAATTTTAGTTGGAATGAAATTATTTAACATATGATTAAAGCTAGGCTTAAAATACATTCACTTAATGGAATTCATCCTTATCCCTGCCAATATTGTCCACAATTTTTTTTTTTTTTTTTTTTTTGAAACTCTATTACAATTAGGGGCCATTTTCTTGGGTTGAATATAAAGCCCATCTTAGTTGATAGATCTTCGGTTGTTTTGAATACAGAAAATATTTTCAACAAATTGTTTTTTTTTTTTTTTACTTCTGGATAATTTGAAATTGGTAAAAGTATTCAATGTTTTACGAAAATAGATGACATTAACCTAGAAAGAAGAAGTTGATCCTACTTTGTCCACTCCAAGTATGCTGGATTAATTTGAGGTTCTATTTGTTTAGCCTTTTCCATTGTCCACCAAAGTTTTTATTTCAAACCAAGTTCTAGAAGTTGGCTTTCTCTTCAGTGCAACAGAAAATTATAAGTCCGGTCATTCGACTAATTTTCATCTCCATCAACAGATTTCATTTTCATAGAAAGTCTGATGATAGTTGATTTGATTCTTTGAATTAGTGGATTTGAATTTGATGCATTGAATATTTTATTGTTGAAACTTATAGAAGGAACCGACCGGGATAAGATTGACTTCAATAAGTTTTGTGGATTTTATTTTTTATTTTTTTTAAGATCACATGTGTCTTTCTTTAGGCCACTCTTCGCTCATTTTCTTTTCTTTTTTCCATGTAAAATCAAACATTATATATATATACACACCAAAAACCGATTCTTTATATAATTTACAGTGATATGTACACCTGTTTTAGTGTGTGCATGCAATTGTGTTTTGTGTGTGTGTGTGTGCATGTGATTATGTTTTGTGTGTAATCATTAAGTGTGTTGAAGAACTTTTTTTTTTGTGTGTGCATGTGATTTTAGAAGTCTAGATGATTTTGTGTTAAAGAACAAGGACCGGAACTTTCATAATCCAAAGCATTTTATGTATTTGGGAGACTTGTTGTTCCAGACAATAAATCTTAAAAGACTAGAAATATTTAGTGCAAAGAACTATTTCAAGGAGAAATTTTTTAAAATCACTTTCAAGAAAATTTATACTCTAAGAAAATTTTGAGAAATCCTAAAATTTGTGAGATAAATGTATCTTTGGGGAAAATTACTTTGTATTTTTTTTTTTTTTTGAAAGACCTGGAAATTGAGGCTCAGAAAGTATTATTTTAGATATTTCCCGGAGACTAAGGGCCTGTTCTCTTTCCCATTTTCAACCCATTTTTTGTTTTGTGTTTTTGAAAATAGTGAAAACATGTTCTCTTTCCCATTTTCAAAAATGCATTTTCCAAAACATTAAAAAAATTTACACACAAAACAGAAAACGACTATTTCTTTGTTTTGGGCGTTTTGTGCACAAAACGCGGAGGTGACCAAAACGGCCAAAACGCGCGTTTTGGCCGTGGAGGTCAGGGTTTCGATTCCTGGTCTGCCTTTTTTTTTTTCTTTTTTTTAACGCTGGGCCAAAAATTAATAATTTAAGCATTATCCGCTTTTTTAGACAAAACATGGCTCCTTGCCCCAATGGTCAGGCACGCGGAATTGAATGTGGAGGTCCAAGGTTCAATTCACAGCTTCTTTCCTTCTTTTATTGAATTGTTTTTAATTGTTTTAATGGTTTTTAATTATATAATTAAATATTTGTAATGGTTTTTAAATGTTTTAAATTGTGTTTAAATATTTTTTATTGTGTTTAAATGTTTTAATTCCATAATTAAATATTTTTAAATGTTTTAAATATTTTTAATTCCATAAATTAATGTTTTTAATTATGTTTAAATATTTTTTATTGTGTTTAAATGTTTTAATTCCATAATTAAATATTTTTAATTGTTTTTAAATGTTTTAAATATTTTTAATTCCATCAATTAATGTTTTTAATTGTGTTTAAATGTTTTTAATTCCATATTTAAATGTTTTAATTCCATAATTACATATTTTTAATTGTTTTTAAATGTTTTAAATGTTTTTAATTCCATAAATTAATGTTTTTTATTGTGTTTAAATGTTTTAATTCCATAATTAAATATTTTTAATTATTTTTAAATATTTTTAAATATTTTTAAATGTTTTTAATTCCATAAATTAATGTTTTTTATTGTGTTTAAATGTTTTTAATTCCATAAATTAATGTTTTTAATTGTGTTTAAATGTTTTTAATTCTAAGTTTAAATTGTTTTTAATTCCAAATCCAAATTTCTAAAAATTTTCAAGTAAACGCGTTTTCGAGTTTTCTGTTTTCAGAAACAATTTTCAAAAATTTCAAAAAGAACGCATTCTCAAAAATCTCAAAACAAACACTCAAAACACAAAACACAAAATGAATTAAAAACTCAAAATACAAAACTCAAACGCAAAGAGAACACCACCTAACTTTCCAGGATGGAGGTTTAGAAGACTTGGTAATAGAGTCTCGTAATGTATCTTTTTAGATATTCTCCTGATACTGGACGTTTAATGGACTTGGAAATAGAATCTCGGAACGTATCTTTTTAGATATTCCTCGAAAACTCACCCTTCTAGTATAGAGGTTTAGAGGCCTGGAAATCGAGTCCCAGAACGAATCTTTTTAGATATTCCTCGGAAATTCACTCTTCTATGATGGAGGCTTAGAAGACCTAGAAATAGAGGCCCAGAACGTATCTTTTTAGATATTCTCTAGAGATTCACCCTTCTATGATTGAGCCTTAGAAGAACTGGAAATAGAAGTCTGGAACGTATCTTTTTAGATATTCCATGGAGACTCATCACTCCAAGATAAAAGCTTTAGATGACTTGAAAATAGAGGACTGAAACGTATCCTTTTAGATATTCCCTGGAGACGCACCCTTCTGGGATTGAGGCTTAGAAAAAATTAAAATGGAGGCCAAGAATGTATCTTTTTAGATGTTTCTCGAAGACTCACCATTCCTGGATGGAGACTTAGAAGACCTGAAAATAGAGGCCTATAGCGTATCTTTTTAGATATTTCTTGGAGACTCACCCTTCCAGGATGGAGGCTTAAAAGATCTGGAAATAGAGACCCGTAACGTATCATTTTAGATATTCCCTGAAGACTCATCCTTCCAAGATAAAAGCTTTAGAGAACTTGAAAATAGAGGCCCAAAACATATCTTTTTAGATATTCTCTGGAGACTCACCCTTCTGGGATGGAGGCTTAGAAAACCTGTAAATAGAGTCCCAGAACGTATCTATTTAGATATTTTCCAAAGACTCACCCTTCCATGATGGAAACTTAGAAGACCTGGAAATAGAAGCCTGGAACTTATCTTTTTAGATATTCTCTGGAGACTCACCCTTCCAGGATGAAGGCTTAAAAGATCTAGAAATAGAAGCCCGAAACGTATCTTTTTAGATATATCTTTATATATATATATATATATATATATATATATATATATATATATATATATATATATATATATATATATAGGCTTTTTTGCACAAATGGTCCTTGACTTTTGCAGTTACTGTGGGTTGAAGACCTATCGTTTTATTTTTGGCAGTTTAGCCCCTATTTCAAATGTTTTTGGCAACAATAGTCATTTTCATCAAATTCCGTCCAAAATGTCTGAGAAATTTGACGGTAGAAAATTTTTTATTTAAAAAGTAAAGGAAAATTTGTAGCAAAAGTCCCTAATCTTTCAGAAAGTGTTGAAAAGTCTCATAACCTTCTAATCCTAACACATGACCCCAAACCTTTTTGACAATTTTACCCCAACTTAAATAAATTAAAAATAACTCATGAACCTTTTCAAAAATACAAATAAGTCCTAAATCTTTTTATTTTTTTACAGATTTACACTTAAAATAATAAAAAGTGTGTCTTATGGTCCTAAAACTTTTAATTTTGTTCACCAAAATGACATTTAAATTGTGTTTGATTAAAATCAGATTTTTTTAGTAAAAGTTGTTGAAATATGTGGTTGAAAAGTTGCGGGACCATAAAATGTGTAGTTAAAATTAATTGTTGACTTTGACCTTAGCTTTTTATCAAAATCAAAATTGAAAACAAAAGGGCTCTTGGAGTCTCTACAGATTTTGTCCAGTGGTCCATTAATTAACAAAAAAATTATACCCATGATCAAAATTTGACCAATTTAAAATTTTAATTTATTTGTTATACCAATTAGGGTAAATTCAGGAATGGTCACTGTTTGGGCACTTATGGGCTCTAAAGTCATATGCTTAAAACTTAATTCAATTAAAGTCATATTTTAGAGCTAAAAGACCAACATACCCTTAATTGTAAAAAATGCTAATTGTGATACTGTTTTGTTGTGATACTATTTTTTTGTGTTACTGTTTTTTTGTGATACTATTAAACCTATGATTTTGTACTATTAATGAAATATTTTAAGAACAATATTATTTTTCCTCATACGATATCATGTGATATAATTCAAGAGAAGAATCAGAAACATTGTTCATAGTTTTATCTAAGTCAGATCTAGAACTGCTACTCTTGTCTTTAGATGAGAACCCTTTGCATGACTTCTCTGAGTGAGACCCATTAACTTGAGAATGATTGGCAGTTCTTCTTTCTTCATCTTGGCATTGCTTTAAAGTATGTGTTTGCTTTTAAGGGATCCAGATACCTTGGAAGAGCTTTAATTTGCAGCAAAAGGATGTACATTTATCTGTGATACTGTTTTAGAGGATTTGTAATACTGTTTTGACAAAAAAATTAAAGATTGCCATTTTAAGCTAAAGAGAAGATTTCAAACGGGTAAAATCCATCGTACGCAGTGGCGAAGCGACTGGTCTTGACCGTCTCGTCGAGACCATTCCGAAAACATATTATAATAAAAATTCTGAGTACGTGTGCGAATTATATGTTCATTTCTATTGTGATACTATTTTTTGTGATACTGTTTTGCATAATATAGTATCAAACAACACACATGACTATGATACCATACTTTTATCTTTGATACTGTATTATGCAAAACAGTATCATGGATTAAAACATGGATTAAAATAGTATCAAATTATATTAATGCACATTACCTAAACAAAACATTATCATGGATTAAAAACAGTATCATAGACAAAACTAAGACATTCAAATAGTATCACAGGTTCAAACATTGCCATAATTAAACAGTATCAAAGATAAAAGTACGGTATCATAAATAAAACTTATTCCACATAAATTCAAACAATATCATGGATTAAAACAGTATCAAACAATATCTGTGATACTGTTTTCTATAATACAGTATCAAACAACGCACATGACTAACAATATTTTTCGTGATATTGTTTTTATATAATACAGTATCAAACATCATGCTCTCTTTTAACAATGAGATCTTCTTGCCACTTCCTCAGCCCAGAGTCATAATTTTGGAGGACATCATCCTCTCTTTTAATTATCTTTTTGCAACAGAGATAATTCACTAGTAAATGTCCAGAATAGTTATGTAACTGAATAATTTTCTTACATTGTTATACATTCTCTTTACTAGCAAATATCCAGAATGCCAATTGTTCCACAATATATATCCAGGACAGTAATGCATTTGAATCAAGTACGACATTTTTGTTCTCATAGCAGACGCAAAATGAAGTTTCTAAAAATTAGTTGCCTCAGATTTTGACTTTTCTTCCAACATCTTGATTGCAGCATTTAAATCCAATAGTTTCCAAGAACAATTAAGAAACATCTCAACCCAATCATTATCCACTATGTCGGGTATAAACGACTTCAATATCAGGTATAAACGACTACAGATGGCCCAGATTTTACTACAGGAAATTAAAAAGTAACACTGCGCCGTAGAAGCACTCGCTGGAGGTCGCTGGAGGTCGCCGGAGGTATAGGAGGTTGTCGCCGGACGTTGCCGGAAGCTGTCGTCAGAGGTGGAGGAGGTTTGTGGAATTGGAAGATTGTACCAATGGAAAATATGGTTAAAAAAGGTGATTTTGGAATTAATTTAAAATAGTGATGTAAAGTATGACTTAATCACAATTTTAAAAAAAGTTTTGACCTAATTTAAAACAAGTTATGTGGAGATGACTTATTGGCAATTTTTCCTTAAAACAAAATGTGGTGGTGGGCTGGAGATTGTGAAGAACTTTTTTTTAATTATTATTTAATAATTGGTAGAGTTCGCAAATAGGCCAGATGGACTGGCCCAACCTGAAATTTGACGGCCCACATAAAAAATTAGACTGAGCTAGCCCTGACCCAATTTTACATGGGCTAGTATTTACTGGGACAACCCAGCCCGATTTTGGGCAATAGGGCCAATAGGCCAGTCCAACTTATATTTTTAACTTATTTTTTCAAAATAATTACTTATAATTAAAAAAAAACAAATTTCACCATCTTCTCCCACCCACCCCACTCCACCCCACCCCACTTGAGAATCCGACCAGAGGGGAGGGGAAAACTAAGGAGATTTCTCTCTGGTTTCGCGACCAGACTAGGGGGATTTTCCAGCTACCAGGGGGAGAAATCTGGGAAATCCCCTTCCCTCTGGTCGGATTCTCAAGTGGGGTGGGGTGGGGTGGGGTGGGGTGGGTGGGGTGGAGGAAGATGGTGAATTTTTTTTTTTTTGTAAAATTATAAGTAATTATTTTGAAAAAATAAGTTAAAAATGTAAGTTGGGCTGGCCCATTGGCCCTGTGGCCCAAAATCAGGCTGGGTTGGCCTAGCAAATACCAGCCTATGTAAAATTGGGTCAAGGCTAGCCCAGTCCAATTTTTTATGTGGCCTGTCCAATTTCGGGTTGGGCCAGTCCATCTGGCCCATTTGCCAGCTCTACCAATTACTAAATAATAATTTAAAAAAAAGTTCTTCACAATCTCCAGCCCACCACCACTTTTTTTTAATTGGTATGACAATAAATTAAAATTTTAAATTGGTCAAATTTTGATCATGGGTATAATTTTTTTGTTAATTAATGGACCACTGGACAAAATCTGTAGAAACTCTAAGAGCCCGTTTATTTTCAATTTTGATTTTGATAAAAAGCTAAGGTCAAAGTCAACAATTAATTTTAACCACACATTTTATGGTCCCACAACTTTTACTAAAAAATCTGATTTTAATCAAATATAATTTAAATGTCATTTTGGTGAACAAAATTAAAAGTTTTGGGACCATAAGACACACTTTTTATTATTTTAAGTATAAATCTGTAAAAAATAAAAAGATTTAGAACTTATTTATATTTTTGAAAAGGTTTATGAGTTATTTTTAATTTATTTAAGTTGGAGGTAAAATTATCAAAAAGGTTTGGGATCATATGTATTAGGATTAGAAGGTTATGAGACTTTTCAACACTTTCTGAAAGATTAGGGACTTTTGCTACAAAGTTTTCTTTACTTTTTAAATAAAAAATTTTCCACTGTCAAATTTCACAGATATTTGGACAGAAATTGATGAAAAGAACCATTGCTGCCAAAAACATTTGAAATAGGGGCCAAACTGCCAAAAATAAAACGATAGGTCCTCAAACCGTAGTAAGTGCAAAAGTTAGGGACCATTTATATATATATTGGCTTTTTATAGCTTTGCAGGCATGCAGCTATATTTTGTAAAACTAGGTCCATGCTAATTTTACATCTGAATGACAGCCGCTGCTCATGTCACGGCAAAGAGCCGTTAACGGCTCTGCCATGTATTTTTTTTATTTAACCACTGGTAGTTTTATGTTGAACCGCCCAACCTGGCGGTTCAACATCATCTGGCCCGTGAACCGTTCGCTCGGTTCACAAGCCTCCACATGTGGGTCGATGCGTGTTTGGTCGGCCCGCCCAACTTGACACTTCTAGGATGAGCTAACTTCTAACTTTTTTCAAAATAAAATAACTAGTCACCTATTATAGGAGAAAATAGGGGCTTAAACGCAATTATTAATTTTTTATAATTTATTTGTAACCTAGGTAAAAATTGCAATTATGAAATTCTTATTTTTTTTTTAATTAAAAAAATCATTTTAAAATTTAGTTATTCAAATAAAGCTCCAAAAACTTCTTAAAAGTCATGGGAATAAATCTGAGGCATTACAATAACATATCAATTACAAAATCAGTTGTAAATAATAGTTCTTATCTTGTTAATATACTTGAATTGTACAACTATACGTCACGAATGAGGAAATATCGATTCTAAGGAAACAACGAATTGACACAATGTTAGAACATCTTCATAACAAAGGTCAACCTCGACTCTTACTATTCCCAATAAACTTAAATGGAGGAAGAGCTTCTGATGTAATTCCAAAACATTGGACACTGCTAGCATACGACTTGGAGACACATCAATGGACCCATTATATAGGGATGGCAATTTAACCCGCGCCCCGTTCCCCGCCCCATTTAAACTTTCCCCGCCCCGGACAATCGAGTATTCGGGGCGGGTACGGGGCGGAGTAGCCCCGCCCCGAATCCGCCCACTCCGCCTTGAAATACTTTTTTTTTTTTAATATTTTTAATTTTGAAAATAATGGTTACAAAAAAAAAATTAAAAAAAATAAATAAACGGGGCAGCAAACCGCCCCGACCCCGACCCACCCCGATTTAAACGGGGAACGAGGTGGGTATGGGGGTCAAAAATCCCCGACGGGGCGGGGACGGGGAGGGCCGCCCCGGCCCCGACCCGCCCCGTTGCCATCCCTACCAATATAACAACTTGCAAAGGGACGGCACCTCAAACAAATATATTGAGGACACTAGGATACTAATAAGATAATGCATTGTTACAATACCATATACTTTTCTACAATAAGTTTCAAATGCAAATATAAGATGTTATATTGTGGTTTTTTCAACTACGTGTAGAAAGAATATGTCAAGAACAAACATAATGAGTTGTTTGTGAAATTTTCTATTACAAATTTTATTGATTACAAGGAAGAAGTGTTCAATCACCCGATATTTTATTATGAGAAATGTCTGCAGCAACACTTTGAGACGTAAGGAGCAAATACACCTTCAATCCCTATTTATACTATCTTGTTGTAAATGTAGATACGCACCAACATTTACTAAATATATTTGAATTTTATATTAGAGTGTCGATTGTAGAATACATGCCTACCACATGATAGAGCGACAAACAAATAATGAACATCTTGAAGAACTCTGACGATAAAAGTAGTGAGACAATACAAAGCACATATAGTTTCAACTTCATCAAGAAATACATTGTAGATGAATGAAAACCAAATTCTTCTTGGGAGGAACTGTTAAATTGTCAATTTCTTTTAAATAGTTTCAAACTTCATCATGTGATACTGTACACTAACATCAACAAAATTCAAAACAAACGTAGAAATCAATGAAATTACAGTATTAAATTCTTCTTCATTTCTCAGAAAATATATATCATGCACAGGGATGGAATACCGCAGAAAAATATTATCAACTTCCAAAGGATTCCAATTCTATCACAATATATACAAAACTCCGTCAAAATCAACACCAACAATAAGCTTAATCGGTCGTGTGTTTGAAATATACTTACACAGTTATATCACACCGTCTTCTACAATTGAGAATAAAAACCAGAGTAGAAGACAAATAAATCTGCGCGAAATCATGAATTAGATATTGCTCACCACGAAAATTATGGAAATGTAGCGGGTTGCCGGCGACAAGGGACAAGATGCCAATGACAAGGTGCGAGATGCCAACAAGAGGTGCGAGACGCAGACGGCTATGCATGTTGTTAAGTTTTTAATGTGTTTATTTCTAATTGATTTATATTATAATGGTAATTATGGTATTAATTGGAATTTGCTTGAATTTTATAATGGGTAATTATATTTACACTACAATTTTAATTGTCTACACCACGTTTTAATTGCAATAAATGTCTCCCAATCTTTGATATTTTGGCACTTATGTTCTCAACTTTTTTTCGTTGCACTTTTATCATTAACTTTCAATTAATTTTCACATCTTGTCTCTGATGGCCATTTTTGCATAAATATTCTAGCAATGTACATTGAAATGAGGGTAAATATTTTGTCAAACTTTTGTATTTTTTATTTATTTTTCTTATTAAAAAAATACGAAAGACAAAAAAATCCTTTTATGTCCTCATAATTAACTTATTAGATTGAAACTATCATCAAAGATAAAGTAAGATGTACAAATTAATTGGTTGATGATAAGAATGTAATAAAAAATAGTTTGGAACATAAATACAAAAATGATCAATAGTTGAGAGTTTCATTGCAATTAAACTGTTATGTTGCTAACATCAATTGAACTGCGAATATAATTACACTTTTATTTTTACAAAAAACAATAGTGTGACTTAATGACAATTTTCAAAACTATTTAGACTTAAGATAGAAAAAGTCCCAAATGCGTGACTTAATGGCAATTTCCCAGAATTTTTTTTTCCAATTTTGTTCTTGGATCCATTTAGCTAAATCCACTTGCCTTGTTCAAGTTTTAGATACATTTACCTCATTATTATTAAATTTACCATTTGAAGTCTTGAAGCCAACCTCTAAAGAATAAAGTGTATAAACGCAAACTATCAGTAAAGCAGTGAATGAGTCAATTGAAGTCGTGAAGAGTGAAGATCTTCAACTCTACCGATTTTGATTTTATTCTTCGTCTTTGTCCAAAATTGAAACGCATGATACTCGTGTTTCTATTTTAATATTTTATTGTGTCTTTCTTTTTTGCTTCTTCTTGTTTTTTTTTTCCGTCCAAATATTGACTATTCTTGGACATTTGATGTAAATACAATTAAAAATTTGTATTGTGTATGATTTATATATAAATTGGTGTTTCAAAGGCTATTTTAGTTGCGACATTGTCTTCTAAGTGTTTAATAAAATGTGTGACAGATTATTTACGTTTTATTGTTTGCAAATTGTTTTATGCTTATTGATTGTTGTTAGTCATTCAAGTATAAATGAAATAACTAAATCCTAATATAAATAACTATTTATATTGTTTCAATTTTGTAGGAATTAATGGAAATTTGAAAATTGTCAAGTTATAGGAATTATTAAGTAATCATAGTAATTATGATTTTAGTTGTTTGATATGCATTATTTTATTTATTTAATGATTTAAAATAATTAAAATAATATTAAAAATAGGCTTATAAGACTTGAGGCTTGACATTTCCAAGTCTTACGTTTTTTAGAACACTGTAAAATAAGTAAATAAGTAAACTATCTTGCAACATTAACCACTAGCTCACTACAAAGTAAGAAGACTTGCAAATTGTTGAAATCGATCTTGTTATTGATGAAGAAAATTATAATACTTTATTGATGATGCTCATACAAAGATTTGTTGATGAGTACAATACTTGAATTTAATGGCTGAATGGTTACCAACTAATTGTTACGAATTTTGTAAAAGAAAGGAAGGAAAGAAAGAAAGAAAGATTGGGTTAGTTGAAGGGTTGTAAAGAAAGGCCGGTAGCTTCTAAGAAGGGAAAAACTTGACCTCTATAAAGTAATCAAAAATTACTAATCTATGATTGTATCAATTGAAAAATACTAGACGTTTAAAAACTATGCTATATATGGAATGTTACCTTCTTGAAAATCAATGCAATTGTTTCAATTGAAAATCGTATCCACAAAATTACTCTCAAAATTATTTTTGAAATTCAAATTCTCATAATGTGATTAAAAAATTCAATATGGCGATCTTCAGTATATGCTTCTTCTCCGCCACCAATTCTTCACATTATAAACTACTTTTCATAATTTTAGAATATTGATAATATTCTTAGAAAACAAAAAGCAAGAAAATCTATTGCAAAGAAAGTACAAAATCATTGAACATCTAGTGCATTACATATTGCAATCTTCTAACCACTTAGATGATTACATAATTGAGACTGGCCGTTTTTTCAACATGTAATATTAACAAAGGCATATTCATAAGAAGATTAATTTGAAGCAACACAAACTGATAACCTTCGTTATAAGTATGCAATAACAATTAACTATTAACTGAGAACTAATTTGAAATAACAATTTGCAGTTGTTGGATTATGGCTATTAATCCCAAAAGGAATTAGTTTCCTTTGAGAAAAATAGCCAAAAAGGAATGGAACATTATGAACTCCATAAAGCTAATGTGAATAAGAACTTAAATCTACACACAACTAGTTTAGGAGATTACCCTAGAAGTGAGCTTTATGTTATTCTCATACGCAATAAAGTAATTCCCCATTCCTTCCCTTACCCTTCTCCCTTGTCCTCTTTAGATGCAAGTGCCCTTAACAAACCTATAAATAGACCACAATTAGGGCAACACTTAATAAGGTCATATTACATTGATGCCCATAGTGTAATTCACTTTTTTTCTTTAGAATTTATTGTGGTAGATCAATTAAGTTCTCTATCTAACTTGGAGCCAAGAGATGGACGAAACTGGACTCACAAGACCCAAGCTCCAATAGACAATGTCGCCAATTGGTCAACATGTGACCAATTAGGACTTATCTATCAATTCCGATTCATTCTACTAAAGAACTAAAATTGCACTCTCGTGTCAAGTGACAATTAAAAAAGCAAGTCACAATCTGATAACGACATCCTCTAATAATCATTCTACAAGTCAACCCCCGTTCGATATCAATAGACTAGAGCGGACAAAATAATCGAATTTCCACTCTAATATGTATAGACCTCCGAGTCCCATTTTCATAAGAAAAATCCACTGTGAACGTATCACAACATAGAGTCCAACGATCCCGTCGTCAGACTACTGATCTCAGACCTGTCTGCCTATTAGAAATCATTCGAAGTGATGATCGTCTCAACTAAATGATTAACGGATTTCATTTTACAAATAAATGAGCAAAAACCATTTCGCCCCGATTTCCAAAATACTGAGATTGACCTTCCAATCAAGATTTCACTCATTGGTACCTCAAAGAACTTGAGCTATCAGGATTTAGATGACTCGTTCGATGATCCAGTATCATCTTACTCCTAGCGGTCATGAATAAGTAATCTACGCAATCCCTTCAATGTGCACCGAACACATCATTGTTCTCATTTTTTTGATCTAGACATATCCTAATAAGAACAATACAATCTTATCAAGACAAAGCATCCAACTTTATCTACCGATTGTGAATATTATAAATTTGATCACGTCACAAGTTGTGTCTTATTGTACTTGACCATCAAGTATATAATTTGTAACATCTTGTATGATCATGGAGACTTAGATTAATGAGTCATATTAAACATGCGAATAAAGGATAAAATTGAATTATAATGTATAATGTCGTTTACAAAATTCTACTCTAGGACATTAAACTAACATCAGTATCATATATTGATCATTGCGTAACATGTATTTGAAGGTGTTATATTTTCCAATCACAAACTCTAAAAACAACCCTCTTTTCAAACACAATTTGTTGTGAACCATCATTTAAAAGGGATGTGAATGAGTGTCTTCATAAACAATGAAAATTTAAGGTCGCATAGAATCAAACGTTGATGAATCTCTGACTAAAAAGAAAACTAATACAATAAAAAACCCACAAATCAAAATTTCTACTTTGCCGGTGGAAACTAAGAGCATGAATCAAAATTAAAGCTCTAAATAAATTATTTTCAAACCCAATTGGATGTTGGTGGCTGAGACAACAGTTGGGTTTAGTTGTTGCAACCAATATTACATCTTTGGTTCAATGCCAATAACTTCTAACAACGGTGGCGATTGGTTTGCTGTGATGAGTTGAATGTGAATATAAATTGGTTTTTCCTTAAATTAGAGAGTTCTATGTTTGGATCCCTAATTTCCAGAGATTTATGCTAACAGATCCTTAATTTGCGATTTTTAAATAGAAAGAAAAAATAAATAAGAAATATATTAAATATTAATGAATAGTAAAATACATAAACTCTATAGATATAAATTTTATCAACTAAAATTCACTAAACAAGTACAATCTGATTTAGTTAAAAATATTTAGTACATAACCTAATTTTCCCTTCTAAGAACCGAGGCCACTTGACCTTGATTATGTTAGGGAGTATCAAAATCAGCCTTGGGCATTTTTCCTGCCAGAATATAAGATAGTTGCACACCCCTGTTAAATGCTTCATTGAATAGGGTTCTTGTCTGCATAGATTGAATCCCAGGAATCCATGATAACACTGCAACGGGACTCATCACAATCACCCCAAACATCATTTCATAAACTCTTGCAAAAGAAACAACACTCTCCCATATCATTGATTTCTGTAAAAACGGTCTCAGTACCAGGGTGATAGATATAAATCCCCATCCAGCGGGAACGAAAGCCAACAAACAAATGAAGAAATCAAGAATTGTGAACGAGGTGAGCATCCTTAGAGCAATGATACCAACTATCCCAAAAACAAATATTAGGATCTGAACTAAACGATAGTAAATTTGAGCCTTGACACTGTACTTAATGCGTGTATATGTTGATATTGCATAAACTCCTACAGCCACTACAACATATATCCAGGAGAGCAAGTACACAGCAATGCTCTTGCTTCCTGCTACACTGCCAAGCCTGTACACCATTCCGTAATGGAAAAAGAAGAATCGAAGATTCAGAATTATTTCGGTTACCTTCCCCCAAATACTAGTTGTCCTCAAGTGATCTTGTTCTTCATACCACCATTTTTCCCAGCTATGTTCAGCTTTTTCAAACACACTACCCCGGTGCCATAACCAGTTTATAAATTCATGGAAATCATTTACAGTTTTCAACCACTCAAAACTTAAAGGATTGAAGATGAAGGGGCTCAAAATCCAGGACACTACCAGAAACCAACTGGCCAGAGTTAATGCCAGGTACACAAAACTACTACCCACCACAGGGCTGTACAAAGAATATACTGCAAGTATTAGTCCAAGCTCAATCGACTTTACAAAATGACTACGAGCATATAGTCTGTAGCACTCAGCAAAACTCTTGTGCTGTACAGCGAAGCCGCGCCCAGTTGCTCGGTATTTCGCACCACCATGAAGAAGGGTTCGACCGAAGTAATGGGCACGAGTTCCCAGGGAGAATGTGTAGAATAAAGATGAAAGTTGGAGCTGTGTTATAATGAATTCCCATACACACGTAAGGAGACCATGCTCAACTATACTTTCAACAATCATTGGCAATGCATTGAAAAGGCCAAGTCCGATGACAAATTCTTGGCTCAAGATTGAAAGAAGTGCTGCATTTTGATCGGCCTCACCTGATTTCATCGAACTTTCAAACCCACTGAGGGCCAGATAAAGTTGCCCCCACCAAAATGCGTAGAAAGCATAAACAATCATACATGCATTAAAGAAGAATCCCACCGAAGTGTAGAAAAAAGAAAGCATCCTGAAGAAGTCCAGCATATTACCTAACCTGTAGACAAGATACACAGAAAGGGATAAACAATCATCAATGCATTGAGGAAGAATCTTACGGAAGTACGGAAAATTGAAAAACATCCTTAAGAGTCCAGCCTACTATCCAACCTGTAGACATCTCGGCTGAGGAGTTGCTCTCCACTCCCACTTGCAATCTTGGCCTCAAAAACAGAGATCTGATTTAAGCCAACATCCCTACCCTTGCCAAATTGAATGTACTCGTGGTGAGTGATATTTCCACCCCGCAGTGTGCAATTAAATCCAGCAAAAATATCCTCATTGATGTTAAGCACTCTAGAGCCCTTGCTTATCCCACCCCTAGTCAGAAACCAAAACCTGTCTAACACATCTGGATGCCCATAATGCATACGGATTTTCAAAGGGTTAGCCATAATTCGCTGCCCCAATGTCACAAAACTTGTCTCCTGGGCGCACATGAACTGAGCAGGAGCTGAGACTGCACCTGTAAAAATATGCTCCCGGATTCCCAATACAGTCGGTTTCCTGATGCCATGGTTGTGCTTGAATTCCTCCAAAAGGTTTCGCATCTTTAGTGCTTCCTCGAAATAGTGGTCTTGGTTCATATCAATGGTCTGAACTGCATCTCCTCGAGTGAAGATGATGGCATGGTTTTGATTTTCTGGTTTCCCCTCTCCAAGCTTCAGGGGATCACCAGGCAACTTAATCCGATAGATTTCCACTTCCCTTTGCAATTTTTGATCATATTTCACCAGGACGGAGTAATACTCGTTCTCAGCCATTCCTTTGGACACCTCATCAATGTAAGCAACACGGAGAGCTTCATTGTCTTCCAACAGATTCGAGATGTCCTCACCACGCGGGTCCTTTTCGGCCTTCTGAGTGCCATATAACTGACATGAAACCACATAAGTGAATTTCATTGCAATCCAATGATCATAGACTGAAGTTGACATTTCTGAGCTCAAACCATCAATACTAAGCCTCATGGAACGAAGTTGCTGAGATACTTCCACGATGTCCATCTCAGATGCAGAGTCCAGAAAAGCCAGCAACTTAAGAGCCCGTTTATAGTACATCATTCCCCTAGCTGTGCGGGCCAGTGTTTGGCCTCTGTAAGATGCCCACAACCGAAGATCTCTCGACCTAGTTCTCCACAATTCTGTTTCACTTACCATCCCTTCCCAGCACATTCTCTCTACAAAGTTTCTCCACTCATCAGCATAGATAGTCTGCAAGTAGTACAGGATAGAAATTCCATCTTCATTTACGTTTTTGAGTTGTTCCTCACTGTATAGCACTTCTTCGTCGTAGTAAGGAGTTAAAACACTGAAAGCCATCATTTTCCCAGTAGAGGAAGCTTGGGGAATATTCATAAACAGGGAATTGCTAAAGAAAGAAATCCGTCGTCTTGCCTCGTGATTTTCCGGAATTTTGAGAATTGAGTCCTTAGAGGTGAGAATAGTATGCAAACGTCGAACATGTTGATAGAAAATGTCATCTGGACTAGGTAACTGAACTGCCTTCTCAAAAAGAAATCCTGCACGAGAAACCGTTGTTCGAGGAGCCAAACCAGCCTCCCTCAACTGATGAATATCTCTATGTTCTTTGGTAAAATCTTGAATAGCAGCCACGTAAAGGACCTGCAGAGCATTCACTACCTCGTCAACATCTTTTGTAGGCTTGAGTACTAGATTGAGTAGATGGACTACCTGTTCGTGGATCTTTCCAAGTGAAGTCACCTTGTAGCGTTTAGTGAATTTCTCCAAGTGAACCCACTGATCAATTTCTTGAAAGAATGTTTTTACAATGGAATGCTCCTGCGTGTCATACTTGACGATGGTCAGCAACAAGTGCTTCACACTGTCATAAGCTTCAATAACTGCACAGCGCATATATTCGTTCTTGCTGATCTTAGACCAAAGCCGTTTATCAGGAGCATCAGAAAGTTCTTTTGCACATCGGAGAGCAAGGAGAACCTCGTTAGAGAGGAACACACATGGCCATTGAATCACCCTAATGTCCCAGTAACTTTCAGGAAGTTTCAAAAGCTCAACCTCACGATCACTGACAATGTCCTCCTCTCTGAATGTCATAATTATTTCATTCCATATCATAGCAAATTTGTAGGTATCCTCCTGATAGGATTCAAGTTTTTTAAAAGGCTTTCCTAACCCACACCTCAGTTTCAATCGGTAGAGGGCTGCCTTCAACTTGCTTGGATATGTTCCACTGGCATTCAAGAGCTGCTCCCCAGGCATCAAGTTGAACTGAATTGCACTAGCAAAGTACTGAAACCTAAACCTCAAATGCTGAATGTTCTGAATCTCGCCCAAATGATCAAACAAACCAATAATAGCACCAAGAAATGAAGAGTAAATGGAAAACCAAATTTGCAGATCCATCATGTATATGCAAACAATTGGAAGCCATAGCAACCCCACCACAAATTGGTTGCTAATTTTAAAGAACTCATGCCACACATAATGAACTTTCTTCGCATGCAATAAAGTCTTTGTAGATTCAACCATCGGCTTGATTTGCAAGAAATAACTATAGGAAAACTTCGTCCCAAGAACAAATATCCAGAAGATTATATACTTCATACTGTTGGTAAGTCCTTCCTTAAGCCCCCGACCAACAAAAGTTCTGCCCTGAAACCACCAGGACAGCAAACGAAAGATCCTCCAATTTGTATTCTCCAAAAAATTCCCAGCACAAGGCAGAATAAACAAAACAAGAACCAAAAGTTCTGGGGCCATAAAAACCAATGCAACCTCAAGAAAATTCACCATTCTACGATTGACCTCAGGTGACCACCTCCCATCACTACTCCTTTGATCCCAAATCCTGCCATAAAAGATCCCAAAAACCACAATCCACCCAGCAGAAACCACAATTTTTAAAATCATTTTCACACCTAACCATTTAATCTCCCTCAAAACCAAACTATACTGCATTGCTACATCAAGTAATGACTTCAAGAAATTCATCGAGCTCCAGGAGAAGAACACGGTCAAGCACTGTACCTGGACCTTCACACTCTTTAACGCTTCCCATGGATACTCCTCCTCCCACGCCACTATCACTGCCGCTTGAATGAATAAAATTAGCATAATCCACAACTTATGGAAGCTCCGAAAAATGTTCCAAAACGATCTCTGTTCCACAAATCCCGTTTTCCCCACCTTCTTTCCCTTACTGCTTGTCATGAAAAAAGTACTCCCTATATCAATTGGCCACTTTAGCTCCTTAAAGCACCTCCTACTCCAAAAATACTCATTTATATCATCGTAATTTCTCCACATAGAGTGTGGTGCAGTCCCGTTTCTACTTTTGTCAACTTCTGCTTTCATTGTATCATAAATGGGCTTTACTATTTCATCCAAAAATGCATTTTCTCCATATACCGAAGACAGAAAAGGCATCCCCGTGTACTCATCTGTATAACCTTCCAATATTTTATTCAATTCCATTGCCATATGGTGAAAAATATAACAGATGCATTCGGGAACAAATCGTAAATTAGCAGACTCACCCCATATTAACAAATACAAAGACACATACAGAATCCCACGCTGATCAACAGAAGAAATGGCAGAATCAGTAACTGAGAGATATACATTGGGCTTGATGTCAAGGTAGGAGCACCAGTTGTAGTAGTTTTCCAGGAGACTGTGGCAGAAGTGGCGAATGATGGAGGGATCAACCGAACCAATGTTGTCAGGGGGAGGGACGAGGCGCATCTGGGCATTGGAGAGGTGCAAGACAAGGTGCTCTCTTTGGTTCTTGACGTTGGAGGACTGGAAACCGAAGTGGAAGCCTAGCCAGTCAAGAAGATCGTATTCCGGCTTCCAGGGCAAGAACGGGGGCCTTGGAAGGTCACCAACTGCGCTGAGAGCGGCAATGGAGGCCTGGACATCCGGCAAGCGTCGGCAGGGATGATCTGCTGACAAGTTGTCTAGCGGGATAATGTTGTAAACCTCATCGGATACTTCAAAATGATCTTGGACATGTTGTCCGAGTGGTGGTGGTGGTGCACTATCACATTCAGCCGAGCAGTGACGGCGGCGATTCATATCCAAGTTTTGTGTTATGCACTACTTGACTTTAGAGACGAGTTGTAGAGAGAGTGAGAGGTAGCAGGCGCAAATTTGGAATTTTTTAACCAAATCTCGTCGACAAGTTTAAATTTTTAAATGGACAGTACACGAAGTTTAACGTAAACTTATTTGTGCTGTTTTAAAAGCACTTTTATTAGTCAAATTGTGTTGTCTATTAATATTAAACTGCAAAAAATGATCGAGTTACTATGAACTATCAAAATTTCAATGTTTTTTAGTATTACTAGTTCATTAAGAAGTTCTTTTAATGCAACTTGTTATTAAATGTCAAGAAAATTAGTGTTGGGCTCTCTAACCTTTCACATTGTGTAGTTATGAGTCACAATCTTTAAAAGCGAGGTTGTGAATCCCAATTTATTTAAATTCATAAATTTGAGTCTCCACATGATTCAAGCCGTTGATGTACACTTTAAATTAAAAATTCCATGATATTTTAACGTCCACATTAACAATTTCGGTCACCTGAACGACCATTCATTTACTGAGCTATTTTTAGAAATTGGAGTAATTTTTCTCTATATGAGCGTAAAAGCCTATTAATATAATACTCCCTCCGTCCCACAAAGATAGACCCCTTTTTTTTTCACACAGATTAAAAAAACTCATTTAATGTAATTGAAATTATAAAATTTTCACACAATTTTCCCATTAGACCCCTATTTAAGTTAAATGGAAATCAAAAAAATAGATATATATATATATAGAGAGAGAGAGAGAGAGAGAGAGAGTTAAAAAGAAAACATAAATGAAGGTTTAGAGATAGAAAGTTATATAGATAGAGAGAGTTACATTGGAAAAAAGAAAAAAATAAATGAAGGTTTAGAGAAAGGGATATTTTGGTTGATAACCATGTAAATTAAATAAGGGTATATTAGGAAAAATAAAAATTTAATATATCCTGTATAAAGTAAGTAACCTATAATTTGGGACAGATAAATAAGGAAAACGAGTCTATCTTTGTGGGACGGAGGGAGTATTAATATCTAATAGCTGGAATAGAATTGTGGATGGAAGTAGGCCCAGCCCAGGCTTGTGCGGTTAAAGTTGTTGTACACGACCAATCTAATGTCGCCAAGGAACTTTGATCAATAGAGGTACTCCCTAAGAAAAAACTACCGAAACCCAAATCTTCATTGGCGTCGGTCTTCCTCATATTGATGAAGACGAATTATTTTCTTGAGCCTATATTCAGATTCATAGATTTAATTAAGTTGTGGACTAGAACATAACTTTTGAAGGTTGAGACACATAATCACGTCACGTGAAATATGAGCAAGCCTTACCCTAATTTTCTATTAAGTATCTATCTGTTGTGCTACTTTTGAATGTTAAACTACAAAGTGACTAGAGGTGGCTATGAGCTCGGCTCGGCTTGTTACCTACTGAGCTCGGCTCGTCTAGGGACGAAATTGATGCTCAGTTCGGCCCATTGGCTCGTGAGCCGAATGAGCCAAGAGTAGCCCATGAGTTTGGCTCGTGTTTTTTTTTTTTGAATATTGTTTCGGTTAATTTAAAAATAAAAAAGAAATAAAATGTGAGAAATTTTTTCTGTTAAAACTTAAAAGTTGAATGCCTTCTTTTTCCCGGGCTTACGATCGACTACTTTGAACGTATGCGGAGTTAAAATTGTACACGAACAAGTTGTTACGTGTACAATTTTTTGTTAAAATATGACGAATGAAATATCAAATATTTATGCAAATAATACTTATTACAAATTCAAGTATTATGTATTCAAATCTTCAAGTTCTTTGGACATCATTCTATCCACTTTGTATTAGATTCGAAATTCAACATCACTCAAGTCCTTCAGACACAGTAAGCTTTCCAATATGTGGGTTTTAAGTCTTGACTTGAAATTAGACAAAACCTTGCCACCTGTATTAAAAATAGACTATGATGCTATACCGGAGGTGTTATTAAATCACTTGCCATACTTGAAAGAATTGGGTATTGACGTTCATTTAATCTCCACCATCGTAGTATATCAAAAATTTCTCTCTCTTTATCATCTAAAATACTTAGCATGTCGTGCGCGAAATACCTAGCTAATTCTAAAGGTGTATATCACTAGAACAGAATGGAGAAGAACTAGAAGAAGAATCACTATCATGTTGACTACCCCTAACTGAACTAAGGTAACTCCATAAGTCATTATTGTCAAGCAATGACGAAGCATGTGTTAGAACAGGGGGTCGTATGACGTTCCTACCGGCCTTTTCTATGTAGATCTCATATATTTGACATAAAGTTTTTTTCTAAATTACCATACATTGGTGGATTTTCGTACGTTAATTTTTGTGAAATTGCCATTATGTTACTTTTGTACCATCTAAGTTAAGTTTGGAATCCATAATAAATGATAATAGAAATAACATAGGCAAATCTTACCAATATTTTCTAAATTTAGCCCCCATCACATATATAATATTTGAAAAAAAATAGCAAAATCTTTATACTGTTAAAATTGTTAGCAATATAATAGAAATGATTTAGACTAGTGGAGTAGAAGATAATATATACATGAATATGCATTTGTTGTATCGAAAAAAACTTTCAAAATTTTTAACATGAGTGCATATTTCCTAATCATATGTTTGCAAATCATATTCTATGCCGTGTAAGTGTCGACCGTTATAAGATGCAGTAATACAATCTTCGTACCCTTTAAAAGATTCAAGCATGAGATGTGTTGAATTCTACATATGGTCTATATTAGTGCAAAAATACTTTTCTTGAAGTCTATTTTCAACTCATAGAATAGTAAAAACTTGTTTTCTACCTAGTGAGACGATAATATAATTAATAGCGTATCAAAAAAAAATTTAATTGTAAAATCTATGAATTTTAACCCATCTTTCACAATTAAATTAAAAGCATGACATACATAACGAATGTGAAATAAAATATCATCAAATTCTGGATGAAAATAAAAAATTAAATTAATTTTTCAATCACTATATTGCTGGGACTGGCATTGTCAAAAATAAAACTACAAATCTTCGTTTCACAATTAAATTCACGTAAAACACCCAGTAAAATATGAAAAATATTAACTCCATTATAAGGATAATCAATTGTTCCAAATGTTATTATTTTTTTATCTGTTTCCAGTATTTATCAATGTAGTGTGCAGTTGTAGCCATATATCATTTTTGGTTATTAGCGGTCCATAAGTCTAAAGTGAAAGATAAAACATCGTATAATTATTAATATCACTTATAATAGCTTCTTTCTTTTCTAAAGAGTATTTCTAGCAATAGATATGTACCTTGGTTAGAAATATTTTTGTGTGAAGTTCATGAAATGAGGATTTTCTACCAATCTCAGTAGAAATTCGACATTTGCCACCAGTTGCAGCATTCCTTCACGGCGCATGCTCTCTTGTGAATATACCCAATTATTTAGATCGGAAGTACCACTGGAGACGGCTCCGGGAGATCTAAACTGGAGTTTTGCCTTATTTAATTCCAACCCTCCGTGTTTGAACACACACTTTTTGAAGTATCTGTTTAGATGGGGTCGTGTCTATCCCCTTTTTCCATGCTAACTTCTCTTTACAGTGTTTACACTATACTTTGTGATCAAGGACTCTGTCTATTAGTTTACCAGTGTGCACAAACTCAAAATACTGCCAGCACCTAGCCTTTTTTTTTTTTTTTTTGCTTTTCGTTTAGTGCTTGTATTTGTATGTATGTTGACATCTTCTTAAATATCATCCAAATCAATCGGATCAGTGCTATCTCCAAACTTATCAACAATATCGTGAGGAATTAAAATGTCATTAAGACCACTGAAATCATCATCACTTCAATTGTACGCCATTTCGAATAAATTATATCAAGAAGAGTAGAAGATGTAGTACAAATTTAAAAATGTAGTAGAAGAAATAGAAAATTAGAAATATAAATTAATATTTAGTTAATGAGATTGAGATTTGAGATAAATAATTATAAACTAATATTGAGAGATAATGAAATTTGAAAATTGTTTTTGAATTTGAATATATAATAGATTGAGAGATTGAGGTGAAAAATGAGTTTATAGGAGGGTATTTATAGGAAAAAAATTCTAAATTTGAAAAAAAAAAAATCAGCAAACGGTCACTTAACCGATATAGTAGCCGTTTGAAGATACATGCTTAGTCTTACCACCTATTCAAATTTCAAGTCATTTCAATGTCGTTTGGACCTAGTTGAGGGGGGCGAAAGGGCTAACAAAATTGGGCACGGGGCAGGACCATGGCATGCCATGGTGTGCCCAATACCCAAGTTTCGGTTTTTTGAGATAAAAACATGCCCACCCTTTGGTGAATGATCCTATATGATAAAAATGGCTAATGAGTTCAATCTATGGCTCGCATTGCCAATATTCCACGAAAAAAATTGGTTGGGGCATTTTATCAAACACTTTGGCTTGCAAGGGCTTTTCTTCTTCTTTCAAGTGTTTTGGGCAATCCATGAAATCCCAAAATTCCAACACCACAATCAACAAAACCCACTCAATTAACATGAATTAATCAAGCCCCGAGTCTACCTAATCCCAAACTTCTCCACAAAATTTAAAATTTATCCCAAAAGTAGCAAAATGTAGCATAAACAAAAAGATGAGGAAAAGAACAAATGTTTACATACCTTTACGCTTGATGAATGTAGTGGTACATGGATTGATGTTTGAAGTAGGAACCGTGTTTGTGAGTTGATCTTACTATGGTGCTTGTATGTGCCACTTTAGTGTTTTGAAAGGGGTAAAGCTTTTGGTTTTCAAATTTTTAAGCATAGGCAATTGTAGAGTCCTCATGCGTTTTAAATTTTTACTTTGGTATGCCTTGTGATCGCATGGCATACAATTTGCCAAAAAAAAAAATTTAATTAAGCCATAGTTTAATAACTGAAGTGTGAGCCGATGATGAGAATGTGATGACGATGACTTGGCTTTCCTAGCTAAAATTCAATAAGCCTAATCCTAAATCTCGTTCTCATAAAACATGCCTAACTAATTTTCATAGAATACTATATGTAATGTAAACTAAAGTAAATGGTAGAAAAGATAAGGTAGCCTCCCATTAAGCGCTTATTTATAGTTTTAAGCTTGACTTTGTCGTGGTGATCACTCCAGATTTCCCAATGTGGTGAAAGACTTTTCTTTCGAAAATTCTCCCTCCAAGTATGGTTTAAACCTTTTTCCATTCACCTTAAATCTACCTTTTGTACCATGAGCAACTTCAATTGCACCGTGTGGATAAACTTTCACTTACCGTGAATGGCCTAGACCATCTTGAACGCAGTTTTATAGAAAGAGCTTAAGGCGTAAATTGAATAACAATACATTTTGTCCCGCCTCAAAGTGCTTTTATTGGATATGCTTGTCATACCACTTTTTTTGTCATCTCCTTGTATAATTTGGCATTCTCATAAGCCTCAAATCGGAATTCGTCCATTTTATTAAACTAAAGCATTCTTTTCTCACCAGCCTCCTTTAAATCAGAGTTCAATTTTTTTTTCCATTGCCTATTAAGCTTGATGTTTTAATTCAACCATTAAATGGCAGGCCATCTCAAAAATGAATCAATCAGGTGACATACCAATTGGAGTCTTGAATGTCGTGTGATGTGCCCAAAGAGCATCATCAAGCTTGTTCGACCAATCCTTCCTTGAAGTACTCACAGTTAGCTCTAAAATACTTTTCACTCCCTATTGTAAATTTCAACTTGGCCACTCATTTGTAGATGATAAGGGGTGACCACCTTGTGCTTCACACCATATTTTACCAAAAGAGCTACAAATTGCCGGTTGCAAAAGTGTTAACCCCGCCACTTATAATTTCCCGAAGGTTGCCAAAGCACATGAAAATATTCTTTTTAAGGAAATCTATCACCACCCGACTATCATTAATAGGTAAAGCTACAATTTCTACCCACTTTGAGACATAGTCCACAGCCACCAAGATGTAAGCATTTGAGAATGAAGGTGGAAATGGTCCCATAAAATTAATTCTCCAAACGTCGGACAATTCCACTTCTAGAATGTTTCGAAGAGGCATTTATTGCTTTCTTGATATGCTTCCAGTCCTTTGGCATCGATCACACTTTGTCGCCAAGCTGTGAGCGTCTTTAAACAATGTTGGCCAACAAAATCCAAATTGCAAAACTTTGGCTGCAGTTTTGATAGCACTAAAGTGTCTTCCGTATGGCGAAGAGTAACATTGTTCCAACACTGTTTCTATTTCTTCTTTCAGTACACATCTCCGAATCACCTAATCAGCCACTCTTTTGTAGAGAATAAGATCTCCTAAAAGTAATATTTAAGCTCCGAAGAGAATTTTTTTTCTTTGTTGATGATCATAGTCCGGTGGCACAATATTACTTGCGAGATAATTTATATTATCGGCATTCTATGGTGCTTCTCTTTCTTTTTAAACTTGATATACCCCAAAAATATGCTCATCTAGAAATTTTCCATTGATTTTATCTTCCACATTCCTTTTGCGATGCTCCAATCTTGACAAATGGTCGACTACAACGTTCTCACTTTCTTTCTTATCCAGAATCTTCAAATCGAATTCTTGAAGAAGCAGACATTGGTTTTGCATCCTTTTTGGCAAAAAGGTACTTCAGTAATGCATGATCCGTGTGTACTATCACATTTGATCCAATGAAATAAGATCAAAATTTTTCAAAGGCAAAGACTATAGCTAGTAATTCCTTTTCCGTAGTGGCATAATTCATCTGAGCATCATTAAGAGTCCACATGGCGTAATAAATAACATGTATGACTTTATCTCTTTACTGTCCCAAAAATGCCATGATTGCAAAATCTCTTGCATCGCATATGGGCTCAAACGAAAAATCTCAATTAGGTGCCACAATTACCAGTGTTGAGATTAACCCATCTTTAATGATATTGAAGGCATAGAGACATTCTATATAGAAGTTGAATTTGACATCATTTTCCAACAAGTTACATAACGGTTTTTTGATCTTGGAAAAGTCTTTTATGAACCATTTATAAAACCCCGCATATCCCAAGAAGCTTTGAATACCTTTAGTTGTTGTTGGCGGATGATATTTCTCTATAACTTGAATATTTGCTTTTTCAACCTCAATGCCCTTGGCTGATCCCAACATAACCACCTCTTGAACCATGAAGGGGCATTTTTCTCAATTATGTACCAAATTTATTTTCTCACAACGCAAGAGTACAATGGTCAAATTATTTAGGCACTCATCAAATGATAATCCAAAAACTGAAAAGTCATCCATGAAAACTTCGATAAATTTTTTCACCATATCTGAGAAAATGGGCATCATGCAACGCTGAAATGTGGCAGGAGTATTGCAAAAACCAAACGGCATTCTCCGATACGCAAACGTGCCAAAGGAACATGTAAAAATGTTTTTCTTCTGATATTATGTGGCTATATAGTTATGATTGTAACCCAAATATCCATCAAGAAAACAATAGTGAGAATGGTCTGCTAATTGCTCTAACCTCCGATTGATGAATGGTAGGGAAAAATGATATTTTTGAGTTGCATCATTAAACTTACGATAATCAATGCAAACCCAACATCATGTAGTTAACTTGACTGGTATTAGCTTGTTATTGTCATTTCTTTCAACCGTAATTTCTTCTTTCTTTGGCACCATCTGAACTAGACTCACCCATGTACTATCTAATATTGGATAGATAATCCCAATATCAAGTAGTTTCAAAACTCTACTCTGACTACCTCTTGCAAATGAGGATTTAATATGCATTGATGCTCCATTATCAACTTATATGCTTCTTGCATAAGTATTTTGTGTATGTAAATAGATGGACTGATACCTCTAATCTCTGTGATAGTCTATTCGATAGCTGATTTTTGTGCTCGTACTACTCAAATAATTTGTCTTCCTGATCCTAATCAATCAAATTTGCAATTATGACTAGAAGAGTGGATGATTCACCGAGATAAGCATATCGAAGGTGAGATGGCAACTATTTCAAATCGATGGTCGGGGCTTGTTGAATAGAAGGTAATGGTTGCGGAGTACCAGTGACTAATTCGATATACTTTTTCCTTCTTTCCATCGACTCAGACTCGTGCAAATACCTAGCACATTCCTCAATGATAGGAGAGTCCGAGGTTACATCTTGTGAATGCATAATGCAAGCTTTTCATGGATCTGAAAAATTCTCCAATGTAAAAATGTTGGTTGCCTCTTGATCAATTATATCAATCTGGAAGCAAAAGTCGAGGGAGCTCAGAAATAGAATTGCCTTGAATATGTTGAATGTTATTTGCTCTTCATTCAATTTCAATACTAGTTGTCATTTCTGTACATCAATAAGTGCTCGTCTAGTAGCCAAGAAAGGTCGTCCAAAGATAAGTGGCACATTCATGTCTTCCTCCATGTCCAAGATAATGAAGTCATTCAGGAATATAAACTTATCCACTTTCACTAATATACCTACAACAACCCCGCACGGACATTTGACAGATCGATCTGCCAATTCTATTGATATTGTTGTTGGTTTCACTTCCATGAGACCTAGTTTCCTTAAAATAGAGTAAAGCATTAAATCAATAGTAGTACCTAAATCACACGACGCTTTTTCAAATAATGAAATACCAATTGTGCAAAGAATAGTAAAACTCATTGGATGTTTTAATTTTGGAGGTAGTTTAATTTGCAAGATAGCGCTGCATTCCTCGGTAAGCATTACTGTTTCATGCTCCTCTAACTTCTTTTTATTTGAGAAAATTTTCTTCATAAATTTTGCATGGCTCGGCATTTGAGCTAAGGCATTGGCGAATGGTATGTTGATTTGGAGTTCCTTGAACACATCCATGAATTTCTCAAACTATTTGTCTAGCTTATGTTTGCGCACAACCTCTGAGAAAATGGAATTGGAGAAACGTAAGGCTTGACCAATTGAGAAATATAATCTGGTGGAAAGTTTTTTTCTTACTCAACTGTTTCTTTTGATTCATCGGACTTTTTCACTCTCTCTTTACTAGACTCACTTTTCTTTACAACGCTCAATTTTTTGACATGAAATTCAGGTAACTTAAATTTGCTCATCTTGGTAATTGAATTTACTTGCTCTTTGGATTTACCTTAGTGTTGATGGGCCATGTGCCCGATTGTCTTTTGGTAAACAACTTAGCCAATTGTCCAATCTGATGTTTCACATTTTTCAAAGAAGTGTCCTATTTTTTTTTTTACTTTCTTGAGTTCATTTTTCATTCGTTCTGAAAATTTAGCGAATGCCTCTTCCGATCCTTATTTTCATTCATGTGGTCTTTCCTGATTTGCAAGATTTTGAATATTTTTGTTTATTGTCATATGAGAAGTTTGGATGATTTCTCCACCATGTATTATATATTTGTGAGTATGGATTATTTTGCTGTTGCAAAACGTTCTGAGCATATGTTGCTTGCTCAAGAAATGACAGATCATCTATGGTTAAAAGACACTCCGATGATTGATGATTCATCACACAAGTTGCACATACCAAAAGAGATAGCTAAACCATATTCCAGGACTTGGAATGCTTTAATGTTTCCATCTGCTTTGGCAATGATCAATTTTGGCCAGCAGTAGTTTATTGATTTCCACCTCGTGCATTCCTGTTAATTTCTTTTGCGAACCTCTATCTAGCCACATCATCACAAACTGTTCACTCATTATGTCATACAAGTCATGGAATTTTCTAGCAGATCTATTTTAGATAGAGCCACCAGCTATAGAATCTACTGAAGAGCGACCATTTGGAGTCAATCTAGAATAGAAGTAATGGTTTTGTGCTACCAAAGGGAAAGAATGACTATGGCACTTTCTTATCAATTTCTCGAATCTTTCCCATGCCTCGTGAAAATTTTCTAAATTAGCTTGTTGGAAATTAGATATTTTATGTTTGAGTCTATTCACTCTGGCAAGAGAAAAATATTTCAGCATAAATTTCTGATGTCGATATAGTGATGCTACCCAACGGTAATGAATCTAACCATTCCCCAATTTTATCCTTCAGTATATATAGAAAAAGTCTCATCCTGAGTGCCTCTTCATTGACACCTTGATATTCGAAGTTTCTACAGTATTCTACAACGCAAGAGAGACATTAGTGCAGATTTTCATCGGTTCACCCATAAAAAAATAGATAGTTCGAGAACAGATTAATCACATTCGGTCTCAGCTAGAAGTTATCGTGTCCATAATGTAGATAGACTATGCTTCTCAACAATAGGAGGCATCATGTACTCGCCTATAAGAATATCCATTTTGTTGACCTCAGCTACTCGTGCCATGGGACTGAGGAGATTTCCAACATCTACGAATGGTGGATCAAGGATCCGATTGTTGTCAACCATTCTTTCTTGTTGATGTTTTCTCTATCCTCATTGTTCCCATTGTCTTTGGTGAAATCGAAATCAAGTAAATCAAGATTTTTCAAATGGCACATGCACAATCAAAAACTTGAAACAATGAAAAATCTCCCAAAAGCTTTTTGGGCTGAAGCAGTTTATACTGATGTGTATTTGATAAATTGATGCCCAACGAAGGCCGTATGGAAAAAAAACTCCTATTGAAGCCTGAAATGGTAGAAAGCTATCGGTAAAGCATTTGAGAGTCTTTGGGTGTATATGCTATGGTCAAGTACAAAAAGAGAAGCAACACAAACTTGATGAGGCAAGTGAAAAGTTTATTTTCATTTTCTATAGCTCACAACCAAAAGGCTATAAGTTGAATAACTTTAAGACCAAGAAAATGATCACTAGCTGAGATGAGTTGTTTGATGAAAATGCTACTTGGAATTGGGAACAAGTAGATGAAAGAAATGTTGATGTACCAATTATTTTACCATAAAAATCAAGCAATGAAGAATAAACAACTCCACCAAGTTCACTGTCATCATTAAGCAGTGCATCAAGTTGTAGATCATCGTCACCAAGTTCGACCCCAAAGAAAATTAGTTTGAATGATATCTATGAACGGTGCAATTTTTGTATGGTAAAACGAGAAAATTTTGAAGAAGCCATGAAAGATAAGAGTTGGAGAAACGCTATGGAAGATGAGATTGAAGTAATTGAGAAAAACAAGACTTGAGAGCTAGTTGAAAGACCAAATAAAAATGTTGTAATTGGTGTAAAATGGATCTACAAGGTGAAGCACAATCTAGATGGATCATTCAAAAGAAACAAAGAAATATTGGTTATAAAGGGCTATGCACAATAGACTGGGATTGACTACAACGAAACATATGCTCTGGTTGCTTGCCTTGATACCATAAGAGCTCTTATTGCATGCACTGCCCAAAAAGGTCTGTGGTACTAGATGTGAAATCAGCATCTTTGAATGGAGAACTTAAAGAAGATGTGTATGTTGAACAACCTCCAGGATTAGTAGCCAACGGAGAAGAAAATAAGGTATACGAGCTTAAAAAGGCTTTTTACAGGCTTAAGCAAGCTCCGAGGGCATGGTATAGTCAAATTGATGGCTATTTTCAACATCAAGGATTCCTCAAAAGAAAAAAAATGAGCCACCTTGTACGTGAAGCACCAATGTAAGATTAATATTCTTATTGTTGCATTATATGTTGATGACATGGTGTTTACTTGGAAACAATGCAAAAATGATCGAAGAATTCAAAAGAGATATTATGAAAATATATGAAATGAGTGATATGGGGTTGTTACATTATTTCCTTGGCATGAAGATATATCAAGATGAAAATGGAGTGTTCATTTCTCAAAAGAAATATGCTGAAAAAATACTCAAAAAATTCATTTTGTATGGATGCAAATTTGTAGAAACACCTCTTGTTTGCAATGAAAAACTAATGAAAGAAGATGGAGAAAATAAGGTAGATGAAACGTTTTACAGAAGCTTGATTCGAAACTTGCTTAATCTCACTGTTACAATGCCTGATATCACGTATGGAGCAAGTTTGCTCTCAAGGTTCATGAACAGTCCAAGTCAAAAGCATTTTGGAGTTGGAAAAAAGTATTGAGATATTTAATGGGGACAATTAATGTAGCAATCGGAAAATTTTTTGTCTTTTAATTTCAAGGAAATAAAATTTTAACTTCCGGGGTTGTTATGAAGTTTCGATTACAATTTCAAATATTTTAGTCGCGATAATTTTTGTACGTGCTTGCCTTCTATTTTTATATGAAGAACATAAAATATATTTTATCACAAAATTTTCTTAAAAAATATATTTTATCACCGAGACTAATTAAATTTTCTTAACCTGAATTATTTTTGGGTCAATTGTAGACCAATCATTTAAATAAAAACAAAAAACCATCTTCTCAGCCACTTTTCGGTCAATTTATTTAGCTTAGTGTCAACCCTTATCCGCTTATTCATTTTCTCATACTTATCCCAAAACCCAGTCCACCTAACTGCTAGAAAATAACCATCCAAGCAGTCCCTAATCCTAGCCATAATTCAACTCCCAAACCCTTGACCCCCATGTTCTCAACCATTTTCCTCTCATATTCAACACTTTCTCACCCACCATTTTACCCACCTTTGACAGCTAATTTAACCCCAATCTAACTGATGAAAACATCCCCATGATCACCCCTCAAACCCGATGAAAACAGCCTCCAGAGTTTCCTCCAAACCTGCTAAAAACAACCCTTTAGGTCCCATATTTCCATCAGCTACATTACCCCATGTTCTCTACCAAAAACCATCAACTACCTACCCATTTTCACACCCTCTAATCCAATTGAATTACAATTGAAACACTCCTAAGAAACTTGCTGAAAACCATCCACAACAGTCCTCTTAACCTGAATAAAGCCATTTTCCATCTCCCAGCCACCAACCTAACTGCTAGTTTTCTCCCAAAAGTCCTCAATTTCATTCCCCATAATCCCCCATATTCTCTTCATTTTCAATCCCACATAAACACCAGAAATTCACTCCATTTTCAGCCCTAGAAATTCAGCAGCAAGTCCCATTTTCTTTCCAGATTTTCGGCCATCATTAGGAGCTTCACCCATACTTCGTCTTCACAACTTTGGAAGCAAAAACATCACTTAATCACCCTCCAATTTTATCCATGCATTGTGCTCTTAGCCCCAAGGAAAATCAACATAGAACTTAAGCAACAAACTTCATTTTCGCTCCCTTCAATTTCGACCCAACAGTAAGTGTTTGTTGTGTTTTATCTTAACTATTTCAGTCACTTTCATCTTCATTTTTAGCCACCAAAAGTGCCCAGAAAAGTCGCTGGAATTTTCCTCATTTATCAACCAATATATATAAGTCTTATTCTCTCTTTCATCACCAAATATCTGGTCCAACATTAAGTTGTTGTTGTGTTATAGTAAAAAAATTCCAGCCACTTTCATCTCCGAAATTCAGCCCACAATTCTCTATTTTTCAACTCATTTAAAGCTTGTGACCATACTATTTTTTGGGAGAACAAAAAGGCAAAGACACAGATTTATTATGAGAAAAAGTGCAGTCAATTTCTTATTCAATTCAACTTAACAAGGCTTTTATTTTCAAGGTAGTTTCTTGTACTACATATTTTAATTCTATAATTTTCAAATGGAGAAGATATTATGTGAATTGAATTACATGCTAAATATCAAAGTCAGAAATTGTGATTGAATGTAATCACATATGTATGCTAGTGATTGAAGGTAATCACTTTTATGTTTCACGTGGTGCCGGTTATCGAATATGTTACTATGCATGTTTTAAATAGTTATCATGTTACAATTTAATTCCATATATTTTCTCACATGTTAGTATATGTTACTACTTAGTGTTTCTTATGAAATACTCGCCCTCAAAATGAACAAATTTTCAGATTAAAACAATTGGCATTGACGTTATGGCGTACGCTAGCGAATACGAAGTGGACTTCTTTTGTTTAAATTAAGTTTTTGCGTTGAAATGATTGAGTCAATCATGATGTTAGTACTATATTTTAAGTTTTGATTTTTCAGTATTTAATTATGTAACGTACATGGAAAACAATGTTGGTTTAATTTTCGTTTAAATTTTAAGATAGAAATTTGCCTCATTTTATATTCTAAATTTCCAGCTTTCTTCCCCTACTTTGAAAAATCATAACTCTCTGTACATTTGGAATTTTTGAGTGAAATCAGTGGGGCAATGAAAATCTTTATTTCTGGTCAAATGGCAGAAATTGGAATCACTCAAAAATTCCATTGCATGAATTTAGTATGAACGTTTTAGCGGGAAAATCCTTATTTGTGGTCTAATGGCAGAAACTGGAATCACTCAAAAATTCCATCGTATGAATTTATTATGAACGTTTTAGCGGGGTGCCTTAAGATAGTTTTTCAAGCAATTTTGGCTAATGTTTTCACCTACCAAATGATGTACCTAAAATCTGAAATTTTAACATAGCCTAGTCCAAGGTCCCAAGTATCTACAGTTGAAATTTGGAATTTTTGGAATTCATTTGAATGGTCAAATAAATTATGGCAGCACCTATCATAGTAGAGAAAAAATTTAAAAATTAGAAGTAAAATTCTTCTTTTATTGTGATCTTGTAATTTCTGCAATAGTTACATTTTTAAAACCCTTCAAGGGAACATGAAATATTATTTGTGTTCGTCAAATATTATTTAGAGATTATTTTAGTGATCCTCCGGGTTGAGAAAATTTGAGTTATAACTTGGTATCAGAGCACAGTTTTACTTTGATGTAGACTTTCATAAATTATAAATTTTTTATATGGTCTTTATTTTATTATGTCAAGTTAAAAGTTTAGAAGTTAAGATTTTAGAATTTAAGTGTCTCTACTCGCCATCGTCGTGCTATGCCAACTTTGAGGTAAAGAAAGTTTGGTAATTTCCTTTTTATGTTTAAGTACGATGTAAATGAAACTTATATTTATGAAATTCTATATTTGTTTCATTTAAAATAAAATGTTACGTTGAGTTGAAGTTTTAAAGTGGGTATTGAATTTTTCTTTTGCACTATAAATGTTATGAAAAACGTGCTAACTTTTATGAAAATTTATTTTAGTCCTCGAATTAACTTATAAGATAATAGAAACTCATTTAATTGGACTATTCATAATTGGTATTTGAGACATGGTTCCACCAAGTGAGTACTATCTAGAACGTGCCGAGGCAGAAAGAAATGATTACATTTAGTTTGCTTCGGATCTCGAGTGGTCGTTTGGCCATCATGTCGATACCCATATGGCAGCACGTATTAGGGCGATGAACTACATATTTGTGACAACAAGATGTTAGCTTTAATTGTGTGCTTACCAATTTTATGAAAGTAGAGGTTAAAGGATCAAACTTCAGGTACTTCAAATGGCTAAATTTATCTTTAATATTTGATACAGGCCTATCTAAGATTAATGTTACATGTCAAAAAATTGAGAGTATACTAGAGGTTAGTATGCCATTGAAAGGAACCATAGATACATATTAATTAGTTTGGGTAGTACATATAGATTTTGATGGGTTGGCACAGACAACTGATCTACATGTTATAAATATGAGAGATTTTGATATTATCTTAGGTACAGATTGGTTGGGTAGTAATTACGCTATCATTGTATGTTTTGAAAAGGAAGCAATCTTTCAAAGACCGAGAAAAAAAGGAGTTCAAATTTTATATGTTGAAGGTTAAAGCACTTCTCTGCCTTGTCTCAACTTTGTAGGTAGAAAAGTTACTAAATAAGCGAGATTGTCAAGGGTTTCTTGTCAATCTTATTAGTACTTCCTCTAAGAAATTATTAGTAGGTATCTTGAATGATAAAGAAGTAGAATTCACGATAGATCTTATATGTGGAGCTACACCATGTCAAAGGCTCCATATTGGATGGCACCGAAAGAATTGTAGGAGTTAAAAATGCAATAAGAAGAGCTACTATATAAAGAGTTTATCAGACTGAGTTTGTCTCTAGGGAAAGCCCCAGTTCTCTTTATGAAGAAGAAAATGGGTCGATAAGGATGCTACGACTACCGTGAGTTGAAGAAATTGACGATCAAAAATAAGTATCCAAACTCAAGAATTGAGGATTTGTTTGATCAATTGAAGAAAGTTTTGATTTTGCCAAAGATCGACTTGAGGTCGGTCTGTCATCAACTGAGGATCAAGCCATCGGATATACCAAAGTCAGCATTCTGAACTCGCTATGGGTATTATGAGTTTATTATAATGCTCTTTCAACTGACAAATGCTCCTACGATATTTGTGCATTTGATGAACTGAGTCTTTCATCAATATTTAGATCTGATCGTCATTGTATTCATCGATGACATCTTGATTTATTCCAAAAATCTCGAACAACATCAAGAGCACATGAAGACATTATTGGAGACTTTGTAGAGGGAAAAGTTGTATGCCGAATTCAAGAAATCTGAATTTTGACTGGACCAAGTATGATTCCTTGGTCATGTTGTGACAGATGAGAGAATTGAAGTAGATTCATCAAAAGTTGAGGTTGTGTCAAATTGGTCAGCACCGTTGAATGTTGGAGAAGTGAGAAGTTTTCTAGGATTAGTCAGCTATTATTAGTAATTCATAGAAGGATTTTCCAAAAATAGCTTGTCCTAAAACAAAATTGACTCGAAAGGGTGATAAATATGTTTGGTCTGAGAAGTATGAACAGAGTTTTCAGGAGTTAAAGGACAACTACTATCTGTACCAGAGCTACCTTTAACCGAAGGTTAAGAAGACTATATATGTAATTTACAGTGACGCATCAAAGCTAGGTTTAGGCTGTGTGTTGATGCACATGGAGATGTTATAGCATATACTTCAAGAAAGTTAAAGCAATATGAGCAGAATTATCCCACACATGATCTTGAACTTGCGGCGGCAGTTCATGTTTTGAAATTTGGTACCATTACTTAAATGGAAGCCAGTGTGAGATTTACACCGACCATAAGAATCTCAAGTACTTCTTCATCCAAAAAGAGTTGAATATGAGACAACGATTGTAACAACCCAAATTTTCACATTTCAATTTCAAGTAAATAAAAATTTCTTACTTTCGACGTCGCTTCATACCCCATGATTTATTTTTAAAAATTTGGTTATGTTTAAATTTTGTGCATGTTCGCTTCAAAATTTTAGTCGACGTCTATTGAAATTATTTGAAAACGAACCTTATTCTATTTTATTTGGTAAGTTTTAATTTCAAGTTGAATTAAATAATTTATAGCCTAAATTTTAAAACTTATTCTCCGGTTCTATCTAAAAATAATAATAATAATCCCGGCCATTTACTTTCGCTTTCTTAGCCAAAGTCGATTCACTTTTCGACACAAAAAAATACTTAGCCAAACAACCTTTTAAATTATGCCATTTCGAGCAAACAAACAGCCCCTACATAAGCAATAAAACTGCCTCCCATTACAGATAAAAACTGTCCAGCAGCCTTTCTTTTTGCAGCCATGTTCATTCCATTCTTCACCCACTCTCCCATCACCAATTAACTACATTTCTCCACCTCATTAATCTACCCTAAGGTCAAGGTTTTCCCCCCAAATCAGAAAAGAAAAATGTCCCTGCAGTGTGGATATTTTCCCCAGTTTTCAGCCAAAACCAGCAGCCTCCATGATCCTCTAACTGCTCCACAACGTCCCACTTTATTCCTCCCACTTACCCTCATTGGTTAACCAATTTTTTTCTCCAATAATGTCCCAAAATTAGGCCATTTTCTCCAAAAAAAATCATAAGAAAACGTCGAGTTTTGCTGCCATTTTTACAGAGAGTTTTCAGCTCACATATATCCCAATTTCGGCCCTCCTTTGCACTCAAGTTTCGGTCCCTAGATTTAGCCATAAGTTCTAACTTTTATTTCCTTTAACACTTCCACTTTCTCACCCCAATTTCGTCCATAAATCAGCCCAGAAACAAGTCCCTAAGTTAAGCAAAAACTCCTTTTCTCCTTCATCATTTTCAGTCCAGCAGTGAGCATTTCCAGCAATCTTCACCACTTTGTTCTAGTTTTTGGCCAGCAGAAAAAGGGACTTAACCTTGCTCTTAATACACTAAAGTTCCTTATATATATACATCTATATATATATAGTGTACGGGTCTTGATTTTGGAAGTTGCAGAAACGAGTTTTCATCCATCAAAAACTTCAACCGAAAACTCATTCTCGAGGTAGTTTTACTTAATGTTTTTACTGCGATTTTGAAATGAAGTTTCGAAAAAATTATGATGTTATTTGAATGTCATGCAAACTTATTTATGAAGGAACTTATAATAGTGATTGAAAGTAATCACTTTAACATGTTTGTGATTGAAAGAAATCACGTATGATGATGATGATGATGTTATGTGGTGCCGGCTACCAATATTTATGATATGATGTACGTTTCAAAAATCATGGCATGTCGAATTCATGTTTAAGTAAAATTTTCCATATGTCATAAGTATTGCTACTGAGTGTTTCTTATGAAATACTCACCCCCAAACGAATAAATTTTCAGATTGAACTGATCGGCGTTGATGCGATGGCGGTAGGCTAACGAGCTTGTCGTGGAAAGTCTTATTTAGTTTATGTTTTGACGTCGAAATGATCGAGTCAATTATAATGTAATTATTATATTTTAAGTATTTTATTTAGTAATTAATTATGTAAAATCTACGGAAACCAGTTATTGTTTTAATTGTCGTTCAAAGTTTTAGGAACTTGCCTAGTTTCATTTTTCATAATTTTTAGTTTACTATCCTCTTTTTGAAAAATCATAACTTTTTCCACGGTTGGAGTTTTTGAGTGAAATCAGTGGCTATGGAAAGCCCTATGTGTTTTCTAATACCAAAAATTTGAATCACTCAAAAATTGCATCGGATGTATTTATTGAGGACGTTTGAACGGGCTGCCTTAAGGCACCCGGGACAGTTTTTCAATCATCTTCGGCTATCTTTTTCACCTACCAAATGACGTAGATAAAATTTGAAATTTTAACATGTTGTAGTCCATAGTCCCAAGTATCTACAGTTCAAAGTTTGAAATTTTTGGAGTTCGTTTGGATGGTCTAATAAATGGTGGCGACACCTATCACGGTATAGACAAAACTATGAAGTTCTGAAGAAAATTCCTTTTCCCTTGCACACTTGTTATTTTTCCGCATCAATTTCATTTTTAAAACCCTTCAAGGGCATAGGAAATAATATTTAGATTCGTCGTATATATTTTAGCGATTATTTTAGTGACCCTCCGGGTTGAGAAAATTCGGGGCGTTACAGCTTGGTATCAGAGCGCGGTTTTACTTTTCTGTAGACTCGCGTAAATTTTAAAATTTTATTTTATTTTGTATGGTCTTTATTTTATTATGTCAAGTTAAAAATTTATGAGTTATGATTTTAGAATTTAAGCGTCGCTACTCGCCATCGCCGTGCTACGCCAACTCTAAAGCAAAGAAAGTTTGATAATTTTTTTTTCTATGTTTAAGTATGACGTTAATGAAATTTATATTTACGAAATTCTATATTTTTTTTCTTTATAGAAATTTATTTTAGTCCTCGGAATTAACTTAAAAGATGTTAGAAACCGACATAAACAAACTTTTCATAATTGGTATTTCAAACATGGTTCCACCAAGTAAGTACTATCTAGAACGTGTCGAGGCAGAAAGAAATGATTACATTTAGTTTTTTATGGATTCTAAGTGGTCGTTTGGCTATCATGTCGGTAGCCATAGGGCAGCACATATTAGGGTGATGAACTACGAGTTTGTGACAACAAGATGTTGGCATTAATTGTATACTTACCATTTTTGAAAGTGGAGGTTAAATGATCAAACCTCAGGCACCTCAGATGCATGCCTAGCTATTAATGTTACATGTTTGAGAAATGATAGTATACTAAAGGTTAGTATGCCATAGATACATATAAATTATCAAGTGCAATGCAGATAGATTTTGATGGTTTGATCGTAGAAACAGACTTGATTGTGGTAGAATGAAATGTTTTGATATAATTTTTGGTATATTTTTGGCTAAGAAATAACCTTGCCGCAATTGTGTGTTTTGGAGAAAGATGTTGTGTTTTGGCAACCAGGAGGTGAAGAGTTTATGTATTACAGTTTAGAGTTAAGGCATTCTATTAAGGATATCTTGTCTGTCTCAATAGCATCTCATCGGAAGAGACGATACTAGATAATGTGCCAGTAGAAACAAGGGTGAGAGTTACACCGACCACGAGAGTCTCAAGAACTTCTTCTTTCAGAAGGAGTTACAAATAAGACAACGATGATGGTTAGAGTTGGTGAAGAACTATTGCTACATTATCATGTACCATCCCGGTAAAGCAAATGTAGTCGCGGCTACTCTAAGCAGGAAGATCATAGGTCATTGGTTAGCGTTGTGAACAAAGCAAGAGAAATTGATCAAGGATTTGAGAATTTAAGAATCGAAGTGTTGGCGCAACCAGTGCGAGCATCAACAATGATAACAAGTCTGACATTAAAATCGACACTAAAAGATAGAGTCGTGGCAGCTAAGAAAGAGGATTCCTTTTGAAAAATAACATCAGGGATAACGTGGGAATTAAAAAAAAAAAAGAAAAGATTTGAAATAGACAAAGACAAAACTTTGATGATTAAAGGTTGGTTGTGCATGCCCAAGGATGAGAGGTTGAGGAATGAGATTTTATCTGATGCTCATTTCCCTCCTTATGTTGCATATCCAGAAGGAACCAAAATGCAAAAGGATTTTCATAACACTTTTTAGTGGAGAAACTAAAAAGGGATTATAGTTTGATTTGTGTCTAAGTGTTTGGTGTGTCAACAAGTAAAAGCTGAAACACCAAAGGTCATTAGGACCATTAAATCCAGTGGATATACCACAATGGAAAGGGAAGAAAATCGCAATGAATTCATTATGGGTTTTCTTTGATCGACAAGAAGTCATGATGCCATCAGGGTTGTAGTAGACCATTTGACGAAATTTGCTCAATTTTCTTCCAATTCGGATGAATTTTAGTTTGGAACAGCTAGCACAGTTGTATGTCAGAGAAGTTTTCCGACTCCATAGAGTGCCAATGTTCATTGTATCGGCCGAGACCCGAAGTTTACCTCAAATTTCTGGAAAAGCCTTCAGAGAGCTATGAGAACTTAATTGGATTTTAGTACAGAGTATCATCCTCAAACCTACCGGCAATCAAAATACCATTCAAATTCTGGAAGACATGTTGAGGTCATGTATTCTGGATCTAGTTAGTAAATGGAATAGTCACTTACTGTTAGTAGAGTTTGCATATAATAATAGTTTCCGGGCTATTTTTCACATGGCACCATATGAGGCACTTTATAGTCGTTGATGTCGTTCGCCAATTTGTGTTTATGAGGTTGACGAAAGAAGAATTTTGGATCCATAATTTCTTGAGAAAATGGTAGAAGTTATAGACAAGATCAGATCTAGAATTTAGACAGCGCAAGATTACCAAAAAATGTTTAGCCGACCAAAGAAGGAACGAGTTAGAGTTTGAAGTCGGTGTGAAAGTATTTCTTAAAGTTGTTCCAATTAAAGGAATTTTACATTTTGGAAAGAAAGGAAAGTGGAGACCAACTTCGGCCCATTTGAGATTATTTAGAAAATTGGAAATGTGGTGTTTCATTTGGCATTGCCCCCCGAACTCTCGGCAGTGCACGACGTATTCTACGTTTGATGTTGAAGAAGTACGTGCATGAACCTATGCAAGTGATAAACTGTGAGTCATCGGAATTAAAGAATTATGTGACTTATGAAGAAGCACATGCGGTGGTTCTAGAGAGAAAAATCAATGTTTTGAGAAACCGAAAGGTCCCTTTAGTTAAAGTTCAATAGGGTAGACACGAGAAAGATGGGGTTACTTGGGAAAGAGAAGAAGATGTTTTAGCTAAGTACCCGGACCTCGTAAACCAAGTAAGTTAAATTTCGAGGACGAAATTATTTTAAGTGGAGAGGGTTGTAACAACCCAAATTTTTCACATTTCAATTTCAAGTAAATAAAAATATCTTACTTTCGGCGTCGCTTCGTACCCCATGATTTATTTTAAAAATTTTGGTTATGTTTAAATTTTGTGCATGTTCGCTTCAAAATTTTAGTCGACGTCTATTGAAATTATTTGAAAACGGACCTTATTCTATTTTATTTGGTAAGTTTTAATTTCAAGTTGAATGAAATAATTTATAGCCTAAATTTTAAAACTTATTCTCCGGTTCTATCTAAAAAAAATAATAATAATCCCGGCCATTTACTTTTGCTTTCTTAGCCAAAGTCGATTCACTTTTCGACACAAAAAAATACTTAGCCAAACAACCTTTTAAATTATGCCATTTCGAGCAAACAAACAGCCCCTACATAAGCAATAAAATTGCCTCCCATTACAGAAAAAACTGTCCAGCAGCCTTTCTTTTTGCAGCCATGTTCATTCCATTCTTCACCCACTCTCCCATCACCAATTAACTACATTTCTCCACCTCATTAACCTACCCTAAGGTCAAGGTTTTCCCCCCAAATCAGAAAAGAAAAACGTCCCTGCAGTGTGGATATTTCCCCCAGTTTTCAGCCAAAACCAGCAGCTTCCATGATCCTCTAACTGCTCCACAACTTCCCACTTTATTCCCTCCCACTTACCCTCATTGGTTAACCAATTTTTTTCCCCAATAATGTCCCAAAATTAGGCCATTTTCTCCAGAAAAAAATCATAAGAAAACGTCCAGTTTTGCTACCATTTTTAAAGAGAGTTTTCAGCCCACATATATCCCAATTTCGGCCCTCCTTCGCACTCAAGTTTCGGTCCCCAGATTTAGCCATAAGTTCTAACTTTTATTTCATTTAACACTTCCACTTTCTCACCCCAATTTCGTCCATAAAGCAGCCCAAAAACAAGTCCCTAAGTTAAGCAAAAACTCCTTTTCTCCTTCATCATTTTCAGTCCAGTAGTGAGCATTTCCAGCAATCTTCACCACTTCGTTCAAGTTTTTGGCCAGCAAAAAAAGATACTTAACCTTGCTCTTAATACACTAAAGTTCCTTATATATATACATCTATATATATAGTGTACGGGTCTTGATTTTGGAAGTTGCGTTAACGAATTTTCGTCCATCAAAAACTTCAACCGAAAACTCATTCTCGAGGTAGTTTTACTTAATGTTTTTACTGTGGTTTTGAAATGAAGTTTCGGAAAACTTATGATGTTATTTGAATGTCATGCAAACTTATTTATGAAGGAACTTATAATAGTGATTGAAAGTAATCACTTTAACATGTTTGTGATTGAAAGAAATCACGTATGATGATGATGATGATGTTATGTGGTGCCGGCTACCAATGTTTATGATATGATGTACGTTTCAAAAATCATGGCATGTCGAATTCATGTTTAAGTAAAATTTTCCACATGTCATAAGTATTGCTACTGAGTATTTCTTATGAAATACTCACCCCCAAACGAATAAATTTTCAGATAGAACTGATCGGCGTTGATGCGATGGCGGTAGGCTAACGAGCTTGTCATGGAAAGTCTTATTTAGTTTATGTTTTGACGTCGAAATGATCGAGTCAATTATAATGTAATTATTATATTTTAAGTATTTTATTTAGTAATTAATTATGTAAAATCTACGGAAACCAGTTATTGTCTTAATTGTCGTTCAAAGTTTTAGGAACTTGCCTAGTTTCATTTTTCATAATTTTTAGTTTACTATCCTCTTTTTGAAAATCATAACTTATTCCACGGTTGGAGTTTTTGAGTGAAATCAGTGGCTATGGAAAGCCCTATATGTTTTGTAATACCAGAAATTTGAATCACTCAAAAATTGCATCGGATGAATTTATTATGAACGTTTGAACGGGCTGCCATAAGGCACCCGGGACAGTTTTTCAATCATCTTCGGCTATCTTTTTCACCTACCAAATGACGTAGATGAAGTTTGAAATTTTAACATGTTGTAGTCCATAGTCCCAAGTATCTACAGTTCAAATTATGAAATTTTTGGAGTTCGTTTGAATTGTCTAATAAATGGTGGCGACACCTATCACGGTATAGACAAAACTATGAAGTTTTGAAGAAAATTCCTTTTCCCATGTACACTTGTTATTTTTCCGCATCAATTTCATTTTTAAAACCCTTCAATGGCATAGGAAATATTATTTAGATTCGTCATATATATTTTAGAGATTATTTTAGTGACCCTCCGGGTTGAGAAAATTCGGGGCGTTACAACGATGGTGGTTGGAATTGGTAAAGGACTACAACTACACTATCATCTACCATCCAGTTAAGACTAATATAGTCGCAGATTCTCTAAGCGTGAAGATTATGGGATAGTTGTCTGCATTGCAATTGACACAAGATAACTTGACAAAGGATTTACAAATTTGAGAATTGAAGTTTTAGTACTACCAGTGTGGGCATCTGCAGTGATAACCAATTTGACATTAAAGCCAATACTCAAAGGCATAATTGTGGCAACTTAGAAAGATGATCCCTTTCTAGAAAAGATTAGAGATTAAGTGGAAACCGAAAAGATAAAGGAATTTGAAATAGCTGAAGACAAAGCATTAATGTTAAATGGTGGTTATGTGTGCCTACGGATGAGGGAAATGAGATTTTATTTGAGGCTCATTCCACTCTTTACGTAGCACATCCAGGACGATCAAAATGTATAGCTCAATTTGTGTCAAAATGCTTGGTTTGTCAGCAAGTGAAGGCAGAACATTAGAGGCTGTCAGGACCATTAAATCCAATGGATATACCAGAATTGAAATGGGAAAATATTGTAATAGATCATTTGACGAAATCGATAAGAGGTCATGATGCCATCTGGGTCGTAATAGATCGTTTGACGAAATCTTCTCATTTTTCTGTCGATCTGAATGAATCTTAGTTTGGAGCAACTAGCACAGTTGTATGTCAGAGAAGTAGTTCAACTTCATAGAATAGCAGGGTCTATTGTATCGGATCGAGACCCGAGGTTTACCTCAAAGCTCTGGAAAAGTCTTCAACGAGTTTTGGGTACTAAATTAAAATTTAGTATGGCTTATCTTCCTTAGACTAACAGGCAATCAAAACAGACTATTCAAATCATTGAGGATATGTTGAGAGCATGTGTCTTGAATTTTGATGGTAAATGGAAAAATCGCCTACCAATGGTGGAGTTCGCTTATAATAATAGCTTTCTAGTGATTATTGCTATGACACTGATAAGTGTATTTTGTACACTTATTCGAGCCTTTAAACTAAGCTTTTATCTCGTCATTTTATTGATTTTTTACTTAGTTTAGTGTATTATTCTTCTTATTTCAGTTTTGGACCTGTTTATAAGCAAATGGAGAAGAATGGACGGAAAGAGCAACAATTTGGTGAAATCGGCGAGTAAGTTGAGTTTTTGAAATGAATATCAAGAGCCAAACATTGGAGGATGAGGAAGATGATAAAATCATTAAGTTTAAGGTGTTTTGGAGTGACAATGAAGAGTTGAATCAATGGTTGAGACACCAAAAAGCTAAAGAACCGAATTGAGAAACTACCTACCGAAGCATATGGAGAAATTAGAGTACAACTTTTGATATTAAAATCTCCACAAGGCAAATGATATACCATTGGAAAGAGAATTGAATTACAAGTCTAAAAATTTTTACGGATCTCAATTCGGAGTTTCCTACAAGACGTTATGGCCATTTGAAAAACAACCGCCGCAGAAGAAACAGCGTAAGCTGGGCGATCGCCCAGGCTTAAATTTGGGCGATCGCCCAACCCTATTTTTCAATAGCAGAATAGCTTTTCCTTGTCCTGGGAGATTGCCCGGGGTTGCACTAGGCGATTGCCTAGTGTATTTTCGGCAGAATCGGAATTTTTTTACCTTTTTAAGTTCTAATTCAATTAGGAAACCTTTGGGCCACGATTTTTAGGTCTTTTTGGCATCTTTTGGGGCACAATTAGGTAAGTATATATATGAGTTATTAACTCATACCACAGGGGAGTTTTTTTGGGTGGAGTTTTGGGAGAAGAGAACATTACAAGAAACACAAAACGGAAGATCAAGATTCATGTCTCCAAGAACGAAGATCAAGATCAAGATCAAGATCAAGATTTCTTCTCGCTCAAGATTTCTTCGTTTCCGGGTTATGAATTCCATAGTTTCTTTTTCCCTTTCTTCTCTTATTATTAGTATGTTAGGCTAGTTTATTTTGTGCTAGGATTACGATGAAGTTGTAATCTAAATTCTTCTATCCAAAGACTTGGTTTTTGACACTTTATTTCAATATAGTTTTGAATAATTAATTTTGAATTATATGAATCTACAATTATATGCACAATAATTGTATGAGTGTTGTGGTTTGTTTTACTATCGAAAGATCGAAAGCAGGCTACACAATATTTTAATTATCTTAAAGTCCGATAGGGGATAGAAATATACCGCTATGCTTTAGGTGATCTTTAATTATCCACAGAAATTTAATGCTTTCATTTGTATTCGTATTCGTCATAGAAATATAGTCGAGTCATGCATATGAATAGGTTTAACTTTATTCGAGAGAAACTATTGAACAATCTAGGGATATTGATCTTCATAACTGATGTAATTTGTCAAGACCAAGAATCAAGATAGATGAATTAACGATTATAAACAGATTCGGGATCCTAGTACTCTTCTTTCTCAATTTTAAAGTAATCTTCATTGATCTAATTTTTAGTTATTTGAATTATAATTAGTTAATTGTTCTAAGTTTATAGTTTAATTAGTTTTAATCACCAAATATCCAAAGTTCATTAGATTCGGTTAAGGTTAGTATAATTGAACTGAACTATCTAAATCTTCATGGGAACGATACTTGGACTCATAATCCACTTTATTACTTGAGCGATCCGTGCACTTGCAGAATTATTAAAGATATAAAATCCCTGACAGGCACCATATGAGGCACTTTATGGTCATCATTTTCATTCGCGGATGAAGTAGGCGAAAGAAGAATTTTGGATCCAGAGTTAGTTGTGAAAATGATGAAAGCAATAGACAAGACCAAGTCTAGAATTAAAATAATACAAGATCGTTATAAAAGCTATGCCGATCATATAAGAAAAGAATTAGTTTTCGGGGTCCGCAAAAGGATTTTTCTTAAGGTAGCCCCAATGAAAAGAATGCTGCATTTTGTTAAGAAGGAAAATTTGAGACCACAATTTATCGGCCCATTTTAGGTTCTTAAGAAAATTGGAAATTTGGAGTATCGTCTGGCATTTCCATCCGAGCTCTTGGCAGTGCACGAAGTATTCTAGGTTTTGATATTAAAAAAGTATGTGCATGATCCTACGCATGTAATAAATTATGAGTCGTTGGAATTAAAGAATTATAAAACTTATGAGGAAGCACATGATGTGGTTCTATAGAGAAACGTCCATGTTCTAAAAAACCGGGAGATCTCTTTAGTCAAATTATATTAAAGACATTAGTGACGACTTTGGGAATATTGAGACGACAAATGTCGTCTCTATATAGTTATACAATATAGCGACAATTTTTCAATGTTGTCGCTATTGTCTACAACTAGTAGTAACGACATTATGTTGTTGTTAATATTGTCGTCACTATAACTTATGATCCTTGTAGTGTCTATACTAAATGACTATAAAATGAAGCATTTCTAAAATTGATTGAAAATTAGATTAATAAAATGCTCAAAGTCTTTAGAACTGACAATGATTTAGAGTGTAATTTTGAATTTGATAATTTATGTAAAGAAAAAGAAATCCAAAGGCATAGGTCTATCAAATCCTTTCATCAGCAAAATGGGATTGCTGAGAGGATGAATAGACCTATTATGAACAAAGTTAGATGCTTATACATCAATTGAATGGTTCCAAATGGATTTTGGATTAAGTAGTGGCTACCGCTATATATTTAATAAAAAGATGTCCTTCTAGTGTTATCCAATCTAAAACTCCTGGAGAATTGTGGAAGGAAAAACCACATGACCCTTTCCTCAAAAATTTTGGATGTGTGCAATAAATGCACACCAAAAGGAAGGAGAATTAGATCCTAGAGATATAAAATATGTCTTGAAGGAGTGAAATGCTTTAGACTATGGATAAATGGAGAAAAAGGGGGGTCAAAGTGATAATTAGCAGAGATGTGGTCTTTAATGAACAAGAAATTTCTTGTATTATGAAAAATAAGAATATGAAGTTGAAAAAGGGCAATCTAAAACAAATGAAGTTCAAATTGAGGTGTAGTCTTTGGAAAAGACAACAATTGATACAAATTTAAACACTAATCTTGAACAACATGACTTAGAAGATCCAAATTTAACAAATGAATATGTTGATACAACTGAAAATTTACATATAAATGAAATAGGTGAAAAAAATTCAGATTCTGAGTTAGAAGTAGAAGAATATGAAGAAACCAACTTACAAAACCATCAATTAACAAGAGATAGAACAATAAGAGTTATAAAGCCTAACCTTAAATATACAGTTGAAGGGTTAATGGAGGCGGTGGCCGGCGGCTTGAAATTTCAGTTTTTGTGGCAGAAGATTTGAGATGGAGATCGAAGGTGGTAGTGGCGCAGAAACAACATGGCTTACGGAGGTCACAGTGGTGGCAAAGCAATGCTGACTTACGGTAGGCAGCAGTGGTGGTTGTTGGAAGGTAGAGATGGGGTGGATGTTGATTAAGGTTGAGGAATTAAATTAGGATTAGGGTTTGATAAATATTTATGCATAGTAAAAAATGGTGATATTTTTCATTAAGTATTTTTTTTTATTTAGAGTATATATTAATAAGATTTAAAACGGAGTATATTTTGATTTTTTTTTTTAAAAAATTTGGTATATGAGCTATTTTTTGTTTTGAAAATAAGTCAGCCCTATAGTGTACATGGCATGATCAAGTCAGAACAATGGGCTAGTCTGGGCCTGGCCTCTGAAGGGCATGGCTCGATCCCAACCTATTGCCACCCCTAACTTCAGCAATTCAAGTCCTCTAGTTTCAATGGACATCTCAACCCTAATATATAAGTGTGTGTGTGTGTATATATATATATATATAGACACACATTTTCTTTTCTTATTTTCTTATCTACAACTTTTAAAAGTTAATTTATATACAGTATAAGAAAAGGTAGATGACACCATTAGCGACGACACAATGTCGTCCTTAATTGTTCTGTATGGTATGGATGACAATGAAATATTGTCGCTATAAGTTCCAACTCTATAGCGACGACGTTAGTCGTCTTTATATTTAATTTGTTATTGTTATTACTGCAACGACACATTATGTCGTCGCTATATATATTCCAAATGGCGGGAATAATTCGCGCCATTTATGTGTACATATAGAGACGACATACGTCGCTGCAATAGAGCTATTGCTGTTATTTTTAGTCACGTGATGCATGATTCTCCTCGTAAATTGTATTGAAGTCTATTGAGACTACTTTTGTCGTTGCTATAGAGTTATCAAAATTGGTGGAAAAATTGGCACCCATTTCTTAACTATAGCGACGACATTTTTAATCTATAGAGACGACTTTGTTGCCGCTATAGAATCTCCTTTTTCAGCTCTCCATCTCCGTATTTATGTACTGTATTTCTGAAATTTTTTCCATCTCTATCTCCATCTCCATCTTCTTTTTCACCCATTTCATCACTATATTTCTGAAAATTCTATACTTCACTGCCAAAAAATAGTATTTTTCAGGTATGAATATTGATAAAAGTTGGACAAAAATTAGAAATCGCACAAAATCATCAGATTTTTGGAATGGTTTGAAAGTATTTGTAAACATGGCTAGGCCATACGTAAACAACATGGGAATGATTAAATGTCCGTGCACAAGATGTTTAAACGGTCTCACACATCCATTGGAAACTGTCGAGACTCACATATTTCGTCATGATTTTACGGAGAGTTATGTAATCTGGATATTCCATGGCGAGACCGAGGTTCAGACTGCGAATGTGTATACATAGAATCAGAGAGCAGGTGTGGATGATGAGATGATGGATATCATGGACAACGTAGTCGGTGATGAGCATGCTGGTATAGGCACCGATGGTTACAATGAGAATTGTTTGAGGCTCTGCATTCAGCACTATTCCCGGGAGTTTTATCATTTTTGTCCTTAAATTTTTTAGTGAAGTTGATGCATATTAAGGTCCTAAACAAATGGACAAACAAGTCTGTCGATGATCTTTTGAAGTTGTTGAAGTTAGCTTTCCCAAACATAAACCTGGTGGACTCCCACTATATGATAACGAGCTTAGTTTGCGTTACAAATTTATTCACGCCTGCAAGAATGACTGTGCACTATTTTGGAAAGTCGTTGGGTACACACTTTCGGGAGAGTGAACGGGAAGAATGTATCACATAGGGTGTTGTGCTATTTTTTCTTGGCCCCCTAGACTAAAACGTATGTTCGCAATGAATGATACTTCAAAACTCATGCGGTGGCACAATATAAGAAGGTCTAAGGATAAAGATGAAATACATCATCCTGTTGACGGGAAGGCATGGCAGAATTTTGACAAGAAACATCCATTGTTCACAAGTGAGATTCAAAATGTCCGGTTAGAATTTGCTGCAGATGGATTCAATCTATTTGGAGACATGAGTTTGGCGTACAGCATGTGATAAGTAGTTGTAACCGTTTACAACCTGCCAGCTTGGTTATGCATAAAACCCGAATACATCATGCTTACTCACTTGATACTTGGCCCTAAAGCACTAGGTAAGGACATTGATGTATTCTTACCGGAAGAATATTGCTTCTAATGATAGGCGCATTATTAGGTTAAAGTCACATGATTGCCACATTATCATGCAACGGTTATTGCCAGTCAGATGTCGCGTGTTCTTGAATAAAAATATTTCCACTACATGCACGTTCTTCAAGAAACCTTGTGCAAGAACACTAAAGGTTAGGGACATGATGGCTACCCACGATCACCTAATACTCATCCTTTGCAAGTTGGAACAAATCTTTTTGCTAGCCTTCTTTGAAATCATGAATCACCTCGTAATACATCTGCCAGAAAAGGCAATCCTTGGTAGTCCGGTGCTCATGAGATGGATGTATCCATTCGAGAGATACCTGAAGAAACTTAAGGACTACGTCAGAAATCGAGCTCGGTCTGAGGGTTCCATAGTTGAATGGTATGTTGTTGACGAGGCATTGACTTTTTGTTCGAGGTATTTTGAAGATATAGAAACAAGGTTCAACAGACCGGACAGAAACGAATATGTAAGTGTTCCACGAAGACAACTTTCTATTTTTCAATTGCAGTGTCATCCAATTGGAAAGAATTCCAACGACGCTTCCTGCAAATGTTTGAAGTCAAGCGATGTTTTACGTCAACAACAATTGTACTAAAATTGAGACATTCTTGCAGTAAGATCTCGTTCTTAAATATTATTCAATTATCTTAAATAAGCTTTGTCATTTTAAACGAACAAATTAGTTGATATTATATGCCTTGTAAAGGGAACATAGGTAGGAGCTATTGCAAAATGGCTGCCCAAACATCAACCAAGTGCATATAAGAGACTTTCACGATTGGTTTTACAGGAAGGTAAATGAACAACGATCAAAAACATTTCAAATATGTCCACATTTTGATTTTATGTAACATTGACTAAAACCAACTTTCACTTCATCCAGGTATATGCACTACATCAAAGCCCCGCCCCGCCCCGCCCCGCCCCGCCCCACCCCACCCCACCCCACTCCGTGGATGTTAACACATGAGTTGTGTTTGTTGTCCAGTGGATGTTAACAGCAGGCTATGTCTTACATGGCATGTGTTGTAAAAGGAGTTCGCTTCCAAACATATGATCATGATATTCGAAGAAAAGCGCATAACAGTGGTGTATCTATCCCAGGGATTAGGGGTGAAGTTTACTACCATCAACTGCAAGAAATACTAGAGCTACAGTTCAAATCAGAAACTCTCAATTTTTTTGTTCCGATGCAAATGGTTTAGGTGTGATGGGAGACAAGGGATAACTGAGAATAATGTTACTAGTATTGACATCAGTGCAAAGGCGTACAATGATGATCAATTCATACTTTCTAGCCAAGCACAACAAGTATTCTACATTAAAGATTCTTCTCGTGGTCTAAATTGGCGAGTTGTACAAGAAGTCCATCATAGGAGCCCCCGAGATATAATGGGATCTAAAATCACTAAGATTGACCTGTTCCACAATAACAACTTTTCTCATTTTTCTCTAATCGTTGATCTTGGCAACTTAGAATACATATAATTGCACCAGGATGATAGTGAAGTTGATGAAATAGAAGCACCATTTATCATGAGAACATCATCTAATACTACAGGAGATACTTCGTTCATTAATGACGATGATATAGAAAACAACATACATAAAGAATACGAGGATGAAGAAACATACAATGAAAGCAATGAAGACGATAGTGACAATGATGAAGATCAATCGTATCATGATAGTGACTCAGATTGATTGTTGTTGTTCGTAAATTTATAAAAATTTCGTTGTTGTTGTTGTTGTTAGTGAATCAGATTGAATATTGCTATTCGTCACAAAAAATAGGCGAACAATTACTGCAATTGTACAAAAACATAGAATTGGAGACCTACATGTAACCTCGTAAAATTTGAAGGACTAACATTGCAAAAATAAGAGGATGAAATTGAAATAAAAGAAGAAATATAAGGACCAAAATGAATAAGATTTAAAGATGATGGACCTAACTTCAAATAGGCAATATTTTCAGAGACGTCATATATGGCGACGACATGTATGTAATAAAAATTTGGCGGCACATTTTAAGCGCATATACCAAAAAATTAAAAAACAAGTCACCGCTATACTTTATAGTTAACCCTTTTAAAATTCGCGGCTGACCTTCTTCTTTCCTATTTCTCTTTTTTTTTCTTTGTGTTTTTATTTTGCCGCCGTTGTGTGCCTCTGCCGTCTGACAAATTCCGTCTGAATACTGCCATCACCACTCTTCGTCCAACATTTAGGTGACTTCTTTTTCCCATTTTTCCATTTTTTAGGTTATTTTTTATTTCCTAATTTTTTATTTTTTTTCTAATAAAAGTTTTGTTTCTCGCAAGTAGTCACTGCTGGTTTGGGCATTACCATTCTCCTGTGACTTCGACAACCTGCCGCCGCTGCCTTCGTCGCCAAGTCCATTCTCTAGTGACTTTAGAATTCTCAATCCTCCTAGTATGTTTTTATTTTATTTTATTTTCATTGTTGATGAATTATGGCCTGAAATTAGTAATCTAATTAGGACCATTTCTGCACTAAAAACAAAGATTATGGACCTTTTGCACAAAAACACATAATTAAGAGACTGGTGTGCAAAATAAAAAGGTTATTGACCATTTCCACACTGAAATAAAGATCAATGACCATTTACACAAACTTACATAATTCAGGGATTGATGTGCAAAATAAAAAAGGTTAGGGACCATTTCAGCACTAAAAATAAAGATTAGGGACCATTTATACAAAAACACATAATTAAGGGACTAGTGTGCAAAATAAAAAGGTTAGGGACCATTTCCTTACAAAGAACAAAGATTAGTTACCATTTGCACAAAAATACATAATTAAGGGAGTGATGTGCAAAATAAAAAGATTAGGGACCATTTTCGCACAAAGAACAAAGATTAGGGACCATTTGCACAAAAGTACATAATTTAGGGACTGGTGTGCAAAAAACAAAGTTTAAGGACCATTTCTGCACAAAGAACAAAGATTGTGGACCATTTGCACAAAAATATAATTTAGGGACTGATGTGCAAAAAAACAAAACTTATGGACTATTTGCACAAAACACATAATTTAGGGACTGAAGTACAAAAAAGAAAATTTAAGGACCATTTCAGCACTAAAAACAAAGACTAGGGGTCTCCATTTGCACAAAAACAAATAATTTAAGAATTGGTGTGTAAAAAAACAAAGGTTAGGGACCATTTCCGCACTAATTGATATTTTCTTTTGTTAGTTGCTAGTATGTCACCTCCACATCAGCCACCCCGTCGGCTCGATTCGGCCTGCGAGTCCAATAAGAATTTTTGTTTCATATTTTTTATTTTGTAATTTTTTACGGTGACTTCATTATCGTTGAATTTTTTATTAAATATATCGTATTTGTTCTTTTTCAGCACCGCCGTCTAAGCGACAGGACATCTCTCGAGGCATTAACCTTGAGAAGGTTTGGCAGGAGAACGGGAAGAGGCAACTTTCCATTGCGTTCGACAATGTCGAACATACAATGTAGCCGATCGAAAATAACGCGAAGCATTTTATGCGCTTGATTGGGAACCAAGTCAGGTTCGCCATGCTCCCTTGCTAACCTTCCTGGACAGAAGTTCCAAAGGAATAGCGAGCACGGTTACGTAGCATCATCAAGGTAATATCTTCAATGGTTTTTATATTAGCACATTCTCTAAACACATTGTTCAATGTAATATACATTAACCAATAGTTTTCCAATGTTGCAAAGCTACTTTGATCTTCAAGACGATCGGTCGCCCGACGAATACCGTGCGGTCTGTGCTGCTGTAGATCGTCTGGCGGCCGATCGTTATCGCGATTACAAACTTAAGGCATATAATCACTTGAAAGAGCATGGGCCGAACCATCCATACGGTGAGCTGTCTGCCGAGGAATAGCAGAAGTGCATTGACTTCTTCACAAGTCCTACTTCCGTGGTACATACTATCATTTAGTTTTTATGTTAATATTTTTATAACTACAAAGTGTTACGTAATCAATTATTTTTAATGTTTTTAGGAACTGTCGACAAAGAATAAGGCCAATCAGGATATGATTAAATACCCGAGTGTGCAGGGGTCGAATAGCTTCTCTGTTACGTTTTACGATCAGTAACAAGTAAATTTTTCAATATCATTTCACAAATCTTCAATGCATTACATATGCATGTTTTTTAACTAAATTTCACACTTAAATTATTGTAGAGGGACCCCGAGACCCAGTAGTAGCCAGGCAATATTGAATCGTTCCGAACTTTCCACACCTTATGATATGGCAATTGAGTAAACCCGGAGGCAGTTGGTGACTACGTGAGGACAAATTTCGATTTTTTAATGTTGTAAATTTTATCTGACATTATATTATTATTTATTTTTTCTCACTAAACAAGATAAATTTGTTGAGGTGAGAGAGACTCAACAGATTCAGGTCGTCTCCAATGGCACGTCAGTAGACGAGTGTGTTATTACGAATGAGGTTCTCGGAGAACGACGAAGACACGTCCGTGGGGTTGGACGAGTTTCGAATGACACCTCTCCCTCTATAGATTTGATCTCCCTCTATAGATTTGACCGTTGCATCGAACACCCCACGAGGAACATCCAACCAGTTCTCTGAATACTCTCAGAATGATGATTCTCGATTTGCAATATATGAGGCCCAACTGCACCGAATGGAGAGAACAATTGTACGTCTTACGGCGAATCTACAGCATAGAATACTGGGGGTTGTGCCAGAGGATGATGATGACGAGAACAACGGTGAGAGTTTGGGGGATCTGAAGATTTTATGTACATTATAATTGTTTTTATTTTAAAAAAAAAATTAGAATATTTATAGCGGTGACATAATCGTCGCTAAAATGAAAAAAAAATGACTTGTATTCTAGTGACGACTATATAGTCTACATATATTACGGCAACATTGTTGTCGCTACTAATTAGGATACGTAAAGGTAATAGCGACGATATCTCCGTCGCTAATGTTCACGCTAATAACGACGATTTGTGCGACCACTATGTCGTCACAATTTCTTTAATTCTGATAAGTTAAGCACGACGTTAACAGCGACATTGTCGTCGGTACAGATTCAAATATATATAGTGACGATAATATGTCGTCGCTAATCACCTAGACGCACTAATCTACTGAGACGACCTACAACGATGACATTGTCGCCCCTATACATAAAAAAAAGACGATAAATGATCGTCGATATAGACCTCATTTCTTGTAGTGATATATTGTTATATATTATATACAAATTTAATATTTGAGCAATCAAGTACACAATTGTTAAAAAAAAAATGCTATGTTGTTTTATTTAACTATCAAATAAATATTTTATAACTTCTGATAAGGGGAAAGTCTTGAAGGCGAAGCCTCCTACCTATGTCAGAGGCCCCTTGATCAGGCGGGTTGTAAATCGAAGGATGTGCACGAGTGGCAGGGACCTGGGAGAGAGAGCCAACAGGCTAACTCCCAGGACAGACCCCACAATATTTCAGTGAAAATCTATCTCACACAGAAATCGAACCTGCGTTGTCAGAACCCTTGAATGAATTTAAATAACACATTTTGAACTTCTTATGTGCATAATTATGATTGCACTTATTCCCAAGATTCCTATGGATTAATACTTTTCATTTTCCATTTCATGAAAAACCTTTTTTTGCACACTTTTAGCTCTCTCTCTCTCTCTCTCTCTCTCTCTCTCTCTCTCTCTCTTAGGATCTATACGAAAACAACCATCATATTTGATCAATACCTAGCAACAAACTCCTATATTCTTTTTATTATGGTATTTCTAAACAATTTATTGGATAAAAAGCCTAAGATTTTCTTATTGATGATATTAATGATATTGATGCTAGTAACGATGTTGATAACAACCTTAATACAGAGCTCGAAGTGCTAACTATGGATAGGATGCTAGAAATAAACTGTTTTTTTTTTTTTTTTTTATCATCCTTGAGTACGAATTAATAAAAGTGATGTCTTCTTGTATCTATGGATTCCAAATGTTCATGAACTGGATGTGAATTAGTCGAATTATTATTCCTTGGTCTATGAGTGAACCATCTCTCTAAAAGATATTTCACTACAAATAATCTTTTTATTGCTTAGACTCAAAGTCCCCAAAAAGTGGATCATGTTCTAATAGCTCCAAGTTACGTGAATAAAGATACAAAGGCACGTATCATTCCCAATCTTTCAATAATTCATGTAGATAGTCATTTCTACAATTTTTTGAGGCTAGATCTGTCATTGTTCTTGGCTATGAAATACAGAATCTAATTGATAGATTCATGTATTTCATTTGTTCTAGTAAGATTGAAAGCCTTGTGTTGGTATGATTTGAGAGTTGTAATTTTCTTTTAATTCATGTTAGATATGATGAGATCCAACATTTTGATTGTACTCTGAAGTGTTCTGATTTGGTTATAGTGGAGCTTTGGTGCGTTGTTTGCGTCAACTGAGCTTCCGAGATTAGGTCTTTTCAGCTTAACTGGGTTAACATTTTTTGGTGTTGATTTATTTTGTTTGTTGTGTGTTTGTTTTATTACAAGTCATTTGGGTGATAAAATCGTTACAAAAACTAATAGGGTGTTGTTATGCATCATACTCCACAAAACACTTATATTTACACTTATATTTAGTGGTGTAAAGTGACGTAGTGTGACCGTCTTTTGGTTATCCCAGGAGAGCCCCACATGGCCCGCTTTTTTGGTGTTGTATCGTCCAGAAAAACATAAAGCACGGCATGATATGTGCTGAGCCTGGGTTGTGACAAGTTCGGCCACAGGCCACTGGTCCAAGCAGATTTTTTTTTTTTTTTTTTTTCATTTTATTTTATATTTCGTTATTTTCTTAAAAAAATTAAAAGAGATCTACACAACTAGCCTGAGCCTTGCCAAATACATATCAGGTTACTCCAGGCTTAGACAGCTCGATCTAAATTTATGCATCTGGTTATCCTAGCATTCTTTACTTTGAAAATATTTTAGTCAAAGAAATGTATTGACGTAACTTGCACTACAATCCCATAAAACAAAAAAACCTACACTCCATTTATATATATATATATATATATAAGTGCTTGTTTGACAAAGTTTTTTGTACATTATAAGCAGTGGATAGTACGTAATGTGTGAATAAAAATTGTGGGTACTACGAAACGTATCAGTTTATAAATATTTATAAACCCGACAACCATATTGTAACAATCCATCAACTCATCAAACACAAAATTCCCATATAAACATACCTTGATATTTATTATTACAAAAAGAGATAAAAAAAAGATAAAGAAGTAAAATCAAGGCTCCTCCAACAGAAGGGGATTGAGAACAATATGTAAAGACCAGAGAAGCAGCACAAGATTCAAAGTCAGTCCAATTGAAGCAACAGTTAATGAGCCAACTACACTGCTGCAGAAATGAGGGACTACTTTGCAAATAGGAAACCAGCCCACATGATGAGCTCCATTCTTTATCAGTGCAAATGTTTGCCATGCTGCTGATAAGCTTCCACCAATTAGCATGCTCAGTATCTGTGTCAAAGATTTGACATAAAAATTTAATTCCCGGAAACCGTAAAATATGTTTGATATACAGTATTGAAAATAGATAACAATTACCATGTCCACGACCAATACTAAACGCCATAGCATACTCCCAACAGGAAGAAAGAGGACTGAAAAATTGTAAATGCTTCCAATGAAGCCAACAATCATAGACGCCCTGAATCAAGAAAATAATTAGGAAGTTCGAAAAGTAACAAGTTGAAAAGATTAATCTATGAAAAGTCACGTACGTGAAACTGTCCCAATCTTTGTATATGGCTATAAACTCGGTGCCGATGGACATCAAATCAACCTTCTGATAGCTTACCAACATGACAATGGCAGCTATTAATAGTAAAAGAGAGGTCGAACCTCTCAATATAATGGTGTGTTTCGGCTTCGCCATCAATCAGTGCTGCCATTGATATATACAAAGTTCATTACAAGTCAAATTAAACAACTTCAAAAAACTTTTCAACAACACGTTATATCAACTTTTATTTATTAAAAGCTTCGTCAAACAGACCCTAAATTGCGAACCCAACAAAAACCCATAATTCTTTATACACGTTGATTCTTGAAAAACACCGTGATTCTATTTTTTCCTAGTTAATTTTTATCCTTGAGTGACGAATGTTTTTCGTAGTGTTAGATGTAACCAAAAACAAATAAATAAATATTTCTCGAATATTGAACAATAATAACAAAAACAAGAAAATAAAAAATATACTCACTTCTGGTAAATAAACTTTGAAATTACTTTTTTTCTTTTTTTTTTTTTGCTTTTTTGCAATGAATTATTCTGAAAATAACCTGCAAAACAAATAATATGCAGAAACAGGATTAATAACAAAAATTTAACAAGGAGACAGAAAATATGGGAAAAAGCTGAAAAACCTTGTAGATAGAGAGAGAGAAACTAATTACCATGGAATCGTTTTCATGAAGTATATATAGGATTTCTTCTACTTAATTTACAGAAGGAAACTTTCCATGCAAATAAATATTATTTATTTTTCTATATTAAATAATTAGATCCAAAAAAAGGTAAGTTTATTGATGTCTCTGTGTGTGTTTTCGGAAAAAAAATAAGGAAAGAGGTAACTTTTGACGGCGACAATGTTTTGGTGCAGAATGGGCCAACAGTAGGCCCATTGAACTCTGAATGATCCAAAAAAGCCCAAAAAGGTGAACCTAAAAGGAAATGTGGAGAGTGGGATTTGAACCAACGCCCTTTCGGACTGGGAATAATTAGCTTATACACCTTTTTTTTAATAAAAAGTTGAAATATATCCATTTTTTTAAATTTTTTTTTTTACCCCACGTATAAATAATACTTATAAAAAATACTCTCCTCTATTATATAAACTCTTTTAAAAATATTTATTTATTACATAGTAATCTATGTACTTTATATAATATTTACTTTAGTCCCTATATTTCAATTAAGTCCTTCAAAAATTGCATCTTAGGTCCTTAATCTTTTACATTTTTACAATTTGGTCTCCAACTTTTTAATTATCTTCAGTTAAGTCCTCCAAAAATTGCATCTTAGGTCCTTCAACTTTTTACATATTTACACTTTGTCCCCAAATTTTCAATTATCTTTCAGTTAAGTCCTCCAAAAATTGTATCTTATGTCTTTCAACTTTTTATATATTTACACTTTAGTCCCAAAATTTCAATTATCTTCCAATTAAGTCTTCAAAAATTGCATCTTAGGTGTGGTAACATATGTGTTACCCGTGTCAAATTGATTTTAATAAAATTGAGGAAGTAACATAGGGTAACAAATACAATAACATATATGTTACACGCGTAAAAATATTGTTTTTAAAAATATAAATTGAAAATATTTGATTTTAGACCAAACTAATGTATTTTTTAAAAAACATTTACATGGAGATATATCATAAAATAGCAATTGTATTTATTGATATTAAAAACGAAAAAATTAAATATATTATTTTTATTTAACATAATTCGTAATTCAGAAAATTATAGAAGGATATAATTTGCTAAAATTTGATTTTAATGAAATTGAGTAAGTAACATAGGTTAACAAATATGGTAACATATATGTTACCCGATTGTAGACGAAATTAATGTACTTTTTAAATACATTTACAACAATATAAATTATACAATAGTAATTGTACAGAAAATGAAGAAGTAACATAAGGTAACACATATGGTAACACATGTGGTACTCGTGTCAAATTGTTGTTATTAAAAGTGAAAAAATTAAATATATTATTTTTTAATATAATTCGTAATTCAGAAAATTGTAGAATGATATAATTTGCTAAAAATGAGTTTTACGAAATTGAGTAAGTAACATAGGTTAATAAATACAGTAACATATATGTTACCCGCGTAAAAGTATTGTTTTCAAAAATAAAAATTGGAGATATTTGATTGTAGATGAAATTAATGTATTTTTTAAAAACATTTACAAGAAGATAAATTATAAAAATAGCAATTGTATTGTAAATAAGGAAATAACATAGGGTAACACATGTGATAACATATGTGTTACCCGTGTCAAATAGTTGTTTTTAAAAGTGAAAAAATTAAATATATTATTTTTATTTAATATAATTCATAATTCAGAAAATTGTAGAATGATATAATTTGTTAACAATTGATTTTAATGAAATTGAGGAAGTAACATAGGTTAACAAATACGGTAACATATATGTTACTCGCGTAAAAATTATTTTAAAAAATTAAAATTAGAAATATTTGATTTTAGAAAAAATTAATGTATTTTTTAAAAACATTTACAAGAAGATAAATTATAAAATAGGAATTGTATTGAAAATAATGAATTCACATAGGATAACACACGCGGTAACATATGTGTTACCTGTGAAATTGTTGATATTAAAAGTGAATAAATTAAATATATTATTTTTATTTAACATAATTCATAATTCAAAAAATTATAGAAAGATATAATTTGCTAAAAATTGATTTTAATGAAATTGAGGAAGTAACATATGTTAACAAATATGGTAACATATATGTTACCCGCATAAAAGTATTGTTTTCAAAAATAAAAATTGGAAATATTTGATTTTAGAAGAAATTAATGTATTTTTTAAAAACATTTACAAGAATATAAATTATAAAATAGCAATTGTATTGTAAATGAGGAAGTAACATGTGGTAACACATGTGTTACCTGTGTCGAATAGTTGTTTTTAAAAGTGAAAAAATTAAATATATTATTTTTATTTAATATAATTCGTAATTCAGAAAATTGTAGAAGGATATAATTTGCTAAAAATTGATTTTAATGAAATTGAGGAAGTAACATGTGTTAACAAATACGGTAACATATATGTTACCTGCGTAAAATTATTTTTAAAAAAAATTAAAATTAGAAATATTTGATTTTAGATCAAATTAATATATTTTTTAAAAACATTTACAAGAAGATAAATTATAAAATAGCAATTGTATTAATAATGATGAAGTAACATAGGGTAACACATGTGGTAACATATGTGTTACCTATGAAATTGTTGATATTAAAAGTGAATAAATTTAATATATTGTTTTTATTCAACATAATTCATAATTCAGAAAATTATAGAAGGATATAATTTGCTAAAAATTGATTTTTATAAAATTGAGGAAGTAACTTAAATTAACAAATATGGTAACATATATGTTACCCGCGTAAAAGTATTGTTTTCAAAAATAAAAATTGAAAATATTTGATTGTAGACGAAATTGATGTATTTTTAAATACATTTAAATGAATATAAATTATAAAATAGCAATTGTATAGAAATTGAGGAGTAACATATGGTAACACATGTGGTAACATATGTGTTACCCGTGTCAAATTGTTGATATTAAAAGTGAATAAATTAAATATATTATTTTTATTTAAAATAATTCATAATTCAGAAAATTATAGAAGGATATAATTTGCTAGAAATTGATTTTAATGAAATTGAGGAAGTAACATAGGTTATCAAATATGGTAACATATATGTTACCCGCGTAAAAGTATTGTTTTCAAAAATAAAAATTGGAAATATTTTATTTTAGACGAAATTAATGTATTTTTCAAAAACATTTACAAGAATATAAATTATAAAATAGCAATTGTAAATGAGCAAGTAACACATAATAACATATATATTACTAGTATAAAAATGTTATTTTTAAATGAAAAATTGAAATATTAATTTTAAATGTAAGGAATGTATTTTTCAAAAATTTATAAAAATAGAGAAATGGTAAAATATTGATTTTTAATGAAAAATGAGGAAGTAACATATATATGTTACCCGTGTAAAAAAATTGTTTTAAAACAAAAAAAAATTGAAATATTAATTTTATAGAAAAATAACCTATTTTTTAAATAATTATAAAATATTGATTTTATTGCAAATGAGCAAGTAACACATAGTAGTAACATATATGTAACAAGTATAAAAATATTTTTTTAAAATGAAAATTTGAAATATTGATTTTAAATGAAAATTATGTATTTTTAAAAAATTTATAAAAGTAGAGAAATGGTAAAATATTGATTTTAATAAAAAATTAGGAAGTAATATGTAAAAACATATATGTTACATGTGTAAAAATGTTGTTTTAAAATTAAAAAAAATTGAAATATTAATTTTAAAGAAAATAACGTATTTTTAAATAATTATAAAATATTGATTTTATTGCAAATGAGCAAGTAACACATAGTAACATATATGTTACTAGTATAAAAATGTTATTTTAAATGAAAATTTGAAATATTGATTTCAAATGAAAATAATGTATTTTTAAAAAATTTATAAAAATAGAGAAATAGTAAAATATTGATTTTAATGAAATATAAGGAAGTAATATATATGTTACCCGTGTAAAAATGTTGTTTTAAAATAAAAAAATTGAAATATTAATTTTAAAGAAATATAACGAATTTTTTAAATAATTATAAAATATTGATTTTATTACAAATGAGCAAGTAACACATAGTAACATATATGTTACTGGTATAAAAATATTTTTTTAAAATGAAAAATTGAAATATTGATTTTAAATGAAAATAATGTATTTTTAAAAAATTTATAAAAATAGAGAAATGGTAAAATATTGATTTTAATGAAATATGAGGAAGTAACATATATAGTAACATATATGTTACCCATTAAAAAATATTATTTTAAAATGAAAAATTGAATTATTGATTTTAAATGAAAATAATATATTTTTAAAATAATAATAAAATGAATAAATTATAAAGTATTAATTTCAATGAAAATGATGAAATGACACATGTTACTCGTGAAAATTCAAGTGTAAAGTCAAAAATTTAATTGAAAGTGTACTTATTTTGACCACTAAAATTGCAATTATTTTGGCCAACTAAAATCAAGGATTTGGAAGACCAAACTTTGAACATCTATAAAGTTGAATGACCTAAGATGCAATTTTTAGAGGACTTAATTGAAAAATAATTGAAAATTTGGGGACCAAAGTGTAAAGATGTAAAAAGTTGAAGGATCTAAGATGCAATTTTTGGAGGACTTAACTGAAAGATAATTAAAAATTTAGGGACTAAAGTGTAAAAATATAAAAGATTAAAGACCTATGATGTAACTTTTGGATGACTTAATTGAAATATAATTTAAAATATAAGGACTAAAGTGAATATTATATAAAGTACATGGACAACCATAAAATAAATAAATGCAACATCATCGTGCCAACTCATAATCATAATTTAATTTAAAATAAATATCACATCATCATCATAATTTAAAATATTGTTTTTAATAAAATTAGGTATTTTTTAAATCAAACCATGAAAATAAGGTATTTTTTGAAAAATTAAAAAAAAAGGTATTTTTCAACTTTTTTACAAAAACAGGGCTATTGTCAACTTTGCCCGAACCTTAATCTGGCGCCTTAGACCAACTCGGCCATCTCCACTATCTGCGGTAAAATTTTACAAAAACAAAACTCAAATTTTACATAGAGATAAGTAACATGTCCATTATTAAAACATCCATAAATGAAAATTTGACAAATTTTAATAACCTTACTTAAATAAGAATAAAATAAAAATTATGTCCCAACTCGAATCAATGTACTAAGCACCATTTTTTATAAACTAACTTATAAATCAATATTTGTTTATTTGAGTTGAAATTGTTGACTTTTCAAAATATTTTAATATAAATTGATAAAATTGTCTTTTTTACTTTGAAATAACATTTTGTTGTTTAAGGGTAATATAGACATTTCATGTTAAAATTAGCTTAAAAAATCAAAAAATACGGCTGAAATAAACTACTTTTAGTTTATAATCTCTATCAAACGGAACCTGAATTAAAAATTGTGCTAAATTTATAAAATAATAATTTTATTTAAAAAAATTTAAGTCACAAAGGATATATAATAATAATAATAGATTAACTACATAAAACTTCATAATGCGTATCAATGAACTTTTAACTTGACAACTTCTATTTTTTCAATTATCCTCTTTCTCAAAATAAGTATTTAAGTTGTTTGTGTTTTCTTTGTATTCAAATTGAATTCAACATTTCCTTAACTTTTTGCAATGCACATACCACATTTGGTATATCTCTTTCATTTTGTAAATAGTAACTATTTAAGGTGAGGACGACTTTAAATGCATTTTTAGGAAAACAATCGGTAAAATACAATTGCTATCATATGGATCATTATCGTCAACAATAAACGTATTTAGCTCATCTCATAGAATCTTTTTTATCAATAACTGATTCCATTACCGTATCATTTTCATTAGGATCGTTTTATAAAAGTAAAAATCCTACCGACTAAATAATAAAACTAATTAATAATAATAAAATTCAAATACTAAGAATACTACCGAGATTGTCCTATATGCACACATAAAGTATGTCGAACAAGTTGAGATTGACTCGCTCACACAAGCAATCGCCTTAGACAATTTTAAGTTGTACTACACATGATTTGGTCACCTTGATGAGGTACAAGATGAGTTTACTATAAGTAATCGAAATATATTCTATTGTCTGTTAGACTTGTTTAGTTTCCAGGTGGAGTTCTCGATTGAGTTTACTTCAAGGAATGATATAAGGAAAATTCGAGCTAGGTATCGAAGAATACTTAAACTAAGATCTATACAATGTGTTTAAATTTACATAATATGACATACGCCTTAAGAAAGGGACAGAACATCGTAGCACATGTTTTAAGACTACATGTGCTTTGATGACCAATGAGAGATGAAAGAATGGATCCCCTTTTCTTCATTGTATGAGACCTCGAGGTTTATATAACCTCATATATATCCTTATAGATCTTAGTTCAGGTATTCTTCGAGCTAGGTATCGAAGAATACCTAAACTAAGATCTATACAATGTATTTTAATTTACATAATATGACATACGCTTTAAGAAAGGGACAGAACACCATAGCACGTGTTTTAATACTACATGTGCTTTGATGACCAATGAGAGATGAAAGAATGGATTCCTTTTTCTTCATTGTATGAGACCTCGAGGTTTATATAACCTCATATATATCCTTATGACTTTTGACTAATTCTCAAAATATTATTTTTGTATTGCTACTTTAGCATGCTTCCAATAACTATGATTGATTCGGTTTGATAACATGTCTAGGAAAGCAGCTCGTTCTAAGTTGAAGGATTCGAGTACGAAAGGAAAACTATTTTGACAAACATTTCTATTTGTATTCACTGACCGGATAATTGTGTTTACCATGTACAGTTTAAAACACACTTAGTAATACAATAATATAGTATGGTGTTCTAGTATGTTATATAAATATTTGAGGAATCGAAAATACTTAAATTAGCGTTGGAAAATGTTTTTGGAGTATAGCGAGATGTCATGTTATCCCCAACAGGTTTATAGTATTGTGAGCTCAAAATTATACTTGTTGGTCGCTTGATCTATTTGCTTGTATGAATATTGTGACATAGATCTTGAGAAATATATAAAGTATGATATTGGTTGTTACATATAGTTCGGATAAAGCCCATCATGTGTAAGTGGGAGATGTTGGAAAATGGTTCGTTGTCACCCATGTGGACTAACCCGACTCGCAAGAATATATTAGAGAGAATGGTTTGAAGTTAAGAATTCAAACCTGTAACTTTTCTTAACCTCCCTCAACTCCTTATAAATCTCCTTAACATTCGTGTACAATAAGATGATAGGGAGTGATTGAAAATGGTGGAAAATTTGTAAGTGAAAATACACCAAAATTGGGAAGGGCCTATAACCATATTTTTGGCAAGAAAACTATAATATCTTCTTATTCAAAGCTTTCATTTCCTAAAGTCAAAGATGTGCATTTTCCTCCGTCGTCAAACCTTCTTGGATGGAATTCCGCAATGATAGAATCTGACACTCCAAAGGAAGTACATCGCCCACATCATACACCAGTGAATACTATTGGCCGACTATGGTTCAAAATTCCATGAATTATGCAAAGGAATGTGAAGCTTGCCAAGTCTATGCAAATACATTCGTCATATTTTGTCTAGGAAAAATTTTCATCAAAATAAAACAACATTCAACATCAATTCTCCATCCCTATATACCATCATTAAATAACAAAAGCCTAAAAAAATTGTCCTTAATAGACATGTTCAACATCAAATCTCTATCAAAAATGTAGTTTGACAAAAAAAAAAAAAAAAAAAAAAAGAGAGAGAGAGAGAAGAAATTAACTTGGAAGCAACTTCTTGCTTGTTAGGTTGTTGCTGCTTGATGCTTTCTCCTTGCATGTGCGTTTGTTATAACCAATTTTCCACATGACTGAAAAGTAATGTATGTTCCATGTCTCCTTCTTAAATGATTTTGGTACCTCATCTGGTTCTCTTCTCCTTACCTTCTTTAGCCTACAAGACACCTTGATGTGACCTATTCGCTGGATGAATAAATGGTTTATATGCCTAGATGTATGTGTTCTTCTTGTAGCATTTGTCCACATGGTCTTTAAAAGTCTTTTTTTTTTTTTCGAAATCAACTGCAAGTGTTCCTCCTTAAAATGCATCAGAGACCATGAAGTGCTTTTTACTACACCATCTAGCCCTAAAATATCCCAGATTCATACTAGTATTCTCCAATATTTTGTAAATCCTTGTCCAAAAGGTATTGCCCATTTTTTTACTGCTATTCTCTTTGTTGACATCATTGTCATTAGGTAACATCTAATGTTCTCTAGCAGAGTAATTATTAGTTTATCCCTAACCTGCATTAGAGCATCTCCAATGCACTCCACTTATTGCAGTCTATGTGGCAAGTAAAATAGGCGGACTTCTAATTCATGTGACACTACATCTATACAATAGACGATCAAATTAAAATTCATCTCCAATGAACTCCGTCTAAAATTAAATTTGCTGACTCACTCCGTCTAAATATAGACGGACCTCTAGACGTAGTCTATATTTTAATGTACAACATCAGATAGGTGGAGTCCTTGTCAGCATGCATTGGAGATAATTTTTTTATAACTCCGTCTATATATACTTATGTGGCATGTCTAAAAAGCAATAGACGGAGTGCATTGGAAATGCTATTATTGCATCGTTAATGTGTCACACACAAATCATTCATTAATATATCATACTTGGTGTTTTTTATCCCTAACCTGCATTATTGAATTGTTAATGTGTCATACACAGATCATTCATTAATATATCATACTTGGTATTTTCAATGAAATGGGATATGCTCGACTAACTTGCAGGCTTTTCATATAACTAATTGTATGCATCAATGTCTTTTTCCTTTAGTCTTTCCATTACTTTCTTTTAGTCAGCCTCTATAGTTGATCTGAAATCTTCCCACAACATATTTTTGAGTGCCAAGCCTTTGAACTTCCCCTTGAAATTGGTGTACACATGCCTGACACAAAAGCAATGCTCAACATTCTCACACAAACTCTCCAATTTATCAATCAACTTTTTCTTCTTGTCACTCATGAATATCCAATCATGTTAATTGACTACATCCACATCATAATAAGAAACTCTATAAACTACTTTCATATACTACTATTTTCTAATCTACCACAGCATAAGCCAAAGGAAACATTGAATTGTCTCCATCAATTTTAACTGCTATCAATATGTTCCTCCATAATCCTCCTTAAAAAAACAGTCATCATGACCAATGACCCTTTTACACCCTACTATAAACTATTTTTACAAGCACTCAAACAAATGTAAACCCTTTGGAAGACCATATTATTCACAATCATTTTTTTCTTCAATAAAAGAGTGCTTCCAACATTTGTTTTCTTCAATTATTGGCACTAGTCAGCAAAAACCATATATTGTTCATTGCTACTCCATCTGATTGCTTCATGGCATTTGGCCCTTGTTCTGTAGTATTGTGACCTAGATATTGACACCAAGCAGTCTTTCTTCACTTGAGTCTCAAAAGAAGGAAAATTTCCACCTGGATCAACTCTGAATATGTATGGTACTTGTATACGAAATAAGTTGAATTTGTATTCTTATTGTTTGTTAAATATCGTAGCACAGTTGTATTCTAAATCCAAAATGTAGATCCTAAACGTCTTAGATCAAACAAAACTCTGACATGGTGCACCCATGGTCAAGTTCTCCTACATCTAGCTCTTATATGAATGATATCATACTTCACATGCCTGATGGCCCTTGCATGTTTGATAAAATACTCCTTAATGGCTTTTCTTTGTAATTGATTTACTTGCAAATCTCATAGCTACAACAAAAAAAAAAAAAAAAAAAAAAAAAAAAAAAAAAAAAAAAAGAGAGAAGAAAAAAGACATGATTTTAACAAGAACATTTATTTATATAAATGATAGGGGACATAATGTGTAAACACATTACTTGTCAGAAATTGAGGGTCTGCCACATCATTTTTTTCATACTCCATCTACACTATCATTGTTGACACTATGCAGATCATCTGAATTTGCATCACCACTTTATTCACACACCATACTTGTTTCTTTATTCCATATGAAATGGAAATCGAGGTGAAACTTAGAATTGTCATTGTTGAGGTTGGCAACCTCTTGCACATAGTCCGAGTCCACTAAAGGTTCATCCACCTCTCTATTGTTAGCACCTTCATCACCACCAGAAACATCGTCTTCACCATCACCATTCCCACCATCACCTTCATTATCATCAACAACACCACTATCATGACCTTCATCTTTAACATCAACACTACCACCTTCACCTTTATCATCAACATCCATACCTATTTTGTCATCTTTATTAACAACATCATTTGTACCTACAACATCTGCATTACCCCATTATGAACATCACCCTAGCCACTTGCCAAACCAGCATCATTAGTGACAAATATTTCTTTAAATAGTTGGCCAAAGATCTTATCATAATCATTATTATTAAATATATATATTTTCATTCTTTACAATTTCCTCATAGCATTTAGACTTATTACCTTGAAAATTGGATGTAACATCTTGCTCTTCTATAATTTCTTCAATAACAATCTCGTGGTTACATGCATTATCTACGTTACCATTGCAGTGTTATTCAATATTACCACTCCACATATATTGGGTCAACATTGTTGTTCCTATCAACTTCCATGCCATTTTTTTTGTAATATCAATTCCCCTATCAATGTTAAAACTACCAAGCCAAGTGAGACTTGGGCATGGTGGTAGTTGCGTAATAAAATAAACCTCAGCTACCCTGTGTTTGCTAAGGTTCTCAATAATAAAAAGCACGTCTTCGTCTACCACCAACCTTACTAGCCCATCTATTAGATTTTTTATTAGTCTCCTAAAGATGTAACCCACATTCTGACTCAACCAACCACTCAACATAATAATCTAACTCAAATTTAATAAATAATCAAAGCCACATCCACAACATACTTTACCTTTCCATTAAGGTACAAAATATTGGATATTTTTCAGAAAAACCCTCCACCATGGACGCACTTTACCGTGAAGAACTCTCACCTGCACAGAAGAAAAAATAAAAAATTTAAGCATCAGAACCCTAAAATATAAATCACTAGGTCTAATAATGTAAGGAAATAAAGATTTTTGACTTTAAAGAACTAAAACCTTTCGTAATATTTCTCAGGGAGTTCGTCTACAATCTCCATAAACACATTTATTCTAAAATGCCCTAAAATGTAGAGGTGTATGACGATAAAATTTGTTAAAATGTCTTTGTCTACTAGTGTACCATAAAGAAAATAGGAGATGAACTGACACTAGAGATATATGTGTATTTCTCGATGGGGTATTTTCTTAAAAGGCCTAGTTAAACAACTCAAGTCTTTTTGAGGCCTAACTTATTCTTCATATATTTTTAAGGCCTCTTTTATAGAAAAAGTCTATAATACCCTTACTATATTTTTATAATAACTGAAATGTCATTGACACAAAAAACCCAAAAACCTTCAGCATTGATCTCACTTCGTTAACGACATATAGTTGCTAAATTGAAGAAACTCTACTTCCTCCAATTTCTCCACTGTAATCTTGGGTTTCTTCCTTCATTTTCTATGGACGAAGAGAAAGATTTGCCGCCATTTGTTATTGTTGCAAAGAGAATTACTTCTCACTCCATTTGTTGTTGCAAATTCGTCATTGGTAATATATTCTCCTCTCTTTCATTATTTCATATGTACATGACATTATTTTGTGTCTGTTCGAAATGGGTATTGAAGAATGTTATTCATCTAAAATGGTGGAGCTGAGGAAGAAGCTGCATTATTTGTGCTTTCTGTAACGTTTTAAACTACTGTAGTCTTGTTGAACGACAAGAGTCGTTTTAAACAACGGTGGTTGTTATAAGATGACTATCTGTCGTTTTAAACAACGAAACACATTTTGAACTACTATTGCAGCATAGTTGGGATTGTTGAAATACAATATTTAATTTTTTGAGAAATATTTTTTTAAATATTGAGTAATCAAAGTTTTAATGAATTGTAGGAATGGAGTCATCATTATGGATCGCTGTATTTTATTTTGGTGAGTTTATTAAGGATGATCAAGAAAAGTGAAATTTGAAACGGGGCGATAGTCATGTTGTGGATAGACTTGAAATTGTTACTGAAATTTCATATAAAGAGTTGTATGGTAAACTATTGGACCTGTGCAATGTTGACTCTTCTTTGCATGAATTGGAGATGAAATTTCTTCTACCTGGTGAAGCAATGTTTGCGGAGCCAATCCAGATTACATTAGACAAACATGCTAGAGAGTTTCCCAAAAGACATAAATATAGCAGGTGCGGAGCAACCGGACATGACCGTCTAAGATGTACACACCAGATTCCAATTGGTGACAGTAGAGCGGAAGAGTAGTGCAGGTCTATGGTTTTTTTTAATTTGTTTTATGGACAACAAATGTGAACGTAATATATTTGATTTATCATTATGTTGAATGCAAATGTTGTGTTTATGTTGTTTATCTTTATTTTGGACTGTAGATGTTGTGTTTTTAGCTGTTTACTATCCATTCTGTATGTAAAAAATAATATAACGACACTAGTCGTTTTAAACAACCATCGACGTTTAGTACATAACAAGTAGAGTTGTTTTGAACGACCATAGACGTTTTTGGTTAAGTTGACAAACCAATAAATATAACATGTTGTGAAACGTATAATGTTACTGAAAACAACCAACGACGTTTAGTTTGTTAGTATAAACGAACATAACAAGTACAGCTATTTTAAACAATCGATGACATTTAATATAGAATGACTGTAGTTGTTTTAAACAACCAACCACCGACGTTTAGTACAGAACGACTACAGTTGTTTTAAACGTCTATAGAAGTTTTTCAAAAAAAAAAAAATCTTCGATGATGTACAATCAATTGTACATTACTTCGATCGTTGAACTCGATCGTGTCGATCATATAGTTGTACATTATTACGATCGTCGAACTCAATCGTGTCGATCAATCAATTATACATTACTTCGATCGTCGAACTCGATTGTGTTGATAATATAGTTTTACATTACTTTGATCGTCGAACTTGATCATATCGACCAATCAATTGTACATTACTTCGATCGTTGAATTCGTTCGTGTCGATCAATCAATTTTACATTACTTCAATCGTCGAACTCGATCGTGTCAATCATATAGTTGTACATTATTTCGATCGTCGAACTCGATCATGTCGATCAATCAATTGTACATTACTTCGATCATGTCGATCATATAGTTGTACATTATTTCGATCGTCGAACTCGATTGTGTCGATCATATAATTGTACATTATTACGATCGTCAAACTCGATCGTGTTGATCAATCAATTGTACATTACTTCAATCGTTGAACTCGATCGTATCGATCATACAGTTGTACATTATTACGATCGTAGAACTCGATCGTGTCTATCAATCAATTGTACATTACTTCGATCGTCGAACTCGATCATGTCGATCATATAGTTGTACATTACTTCGATCGTCAAACTTGATCGTGTCGATCAATCAATTGTACATTACTTCGATCGTCAAACTCGTTCGTGTCGATCAATCAATTGTTCAATACTTTAATCGTCGAACTTGATCGTGTCGATCATATAGTTGTACATTACTTCTATCGTCGAACTCGATCATGTTGATCATAGAGTTGTACATTATTACGATCGTCGTACTTGATCGTGTTGATCAATTAATTGTACATTACTTCGATCGTCGAACTCGATCATGTTGATCATATAGTTGTACATTACTTCGATCATCGAACTTGATCGTGTCGATCAATCAATTGTCCATTATTTTGATCGTCGAACTCGTTCAAGTCGATCAATCAATTGTAGATACTTCAATTGTCGAACTCAATCGTGTCGATCATATAGTTGTACATTACTTCAATCGTCGAACTTAATTGTGTCGATCAATTAATTGTACATTACTTTGATCGTCGAACTCGATCGTGTCAATCAATCAATTGTACATTACTTCGATCGTCGAACTCGATTGTGTCGATCAATCAATTGTACATTAATTCGATCATTGAATTCGATCGTATTGATCATATAGCTGTACATTACTTCGATCGTCGAACTCGATCGTGTCGATCAATCAAGTGTACATTACTTCAATCATCGAACTCGATCGTGTCAATCAATCAATTATACATTATTTCGATCGTCGAACTCGATTGTGTCGATCATATAGTTGTACATTACTTCGATCGTCGAACTCGATTGTGTCGATCATTCGAACTCGATCGTGTCGATCAATCAATTGTACATTACTTCGATCGTCAAACTTGATTGTGTCGATCAATCAATTGTACATTACTTCAATCCTCAAACTCGATCGTGTCGATCAATTAATTGTACATTACTTCGATCGTCAAACTCGATCGTCTCGATCAATCAATTGTACATTACTTTGATCGTGTTGATCATATAGTCGTACATTACTTCGATCGTCGAACTCAATCTTGTCGATCAATCAATTGTACATTACTTCGATTGTCGAACTCAATCAATTGTACATTACTTCGATCTTCGAACTCGATCATATCGATTAATTAATTGTACATTACTTCGATCTTCGAACTCGATTGTGTCGATCAATCAATTGTACATTACTTTGATCATCAAACTCAATCGTATCGATCATATTGTAGAACGACGTAGTTGTTTTAAAATGATTGAAGTCGTGTTGGAAACATTTCTAGAAGTTTTTGAAAAACTCTAAGGTTGTTTACGATGACATGTATAAAATGTCTCTAGACATTTTTAAAAACTACCACTTTTATACTTTTTTACTTATATTTTACTTTACTGTATACGATATATTCACCCACTTACTGAACATCTATGAAAAAAAAAAAAGTTCGCGACGTAAAACCTCGCCGCCGTTCGCACGCAACTGTACTATTGAAGTTCAACACCTAACTCCCATTGTCAATAAGCATAGTCAGGTAACTAGATTGTCATAAAGATTCCAAATCTCCACTATTAGGGTTGTTGTCAAATTATTTTGAAATTAGGAGTTTTTTGTATAGTTGTTTCAGAAAACAGGGTGTGTTTGGTAAAGTTGATTTTGAAATTAGAAATTTTTTAGGTAAAATCACAATGTCTCAATGTTTGGAAAGTTGTGGGTTCCAAATATTTGTTGAAATTCACGTAAGATAGTCGTCTTAAACACATATTTATGATGAACGACAGTGAGTGGTCCACAATATTCTCACTTGTACAAGTTTACAACGTACGATCGCATTTATTTCACTTGTATAAGTTTACAACCTACGGATATGAGCTGCTCTACAGATGATCAAGTTAGAGCTGACTTGAAGCCCTTGATAATGATTTTTCGTATGCTTCTGAAGAAAATCAACATTGCCACCGATGATCTAGCAATAGAACGGATAACGACAACCTCGAAACAATCCAACCCGTAAGTTTCATATGACATTAAACAACTGCGATAATCTATTTTAATTTGCACTATTAATATCCAATTTCAAAACTGTGTTATAGGGGTAATTGTGGTGTTTACGCCATCAAGTACATAGAATTCTTGAGCATCGGTAGACAAGAAGAGCTAGTTAACGAATTCCACATGTGGAAGTGGAAAAGAAAACTAGCTGTTGAATTATACACCCTTGATTGTACATAAAAAATAATTTCTCATTTGTTTTGGTTTTTTATTTTGATCTGCTTTTTGTTCAACATAACAAAAACATCACCGATGCCAAAATACTAAAACAAAAAACAATACAACGAAACCAACGTAAACATAATTTCTTCAAAAGAATACAAAAAGAAAAACTGTAACAACCATTCCAATCAAACTTCACAAGTGACCAACACAAATCCTCTTCTCCCTGACTGCTTAATCCCCTTCCTCTGAACCCGACTGCTCAATATTGTCCTCTATCTCATCAGTCTCCAAATAGAGAGAGTAGTCTTCATTAAAATACTCATAAGAGTGCAAAAACATGTCAAGCAAAGCTTCTACTTTCCAATGCGCAACAATATTTGGTGAGTATTCCTGAATTTTCCACTGGCGTTCATACTTGTCAAGAAAGACATCAAATATGAGCTCGTCTAATTGCACCTTAACTGTAGCCAATGAAATATGAGGGTTGAAGAAGAAAAGATCAAAATGATCCCTACCACCAATGGACACTCTTACCATATTGTCAAGGCGGTTTCCATGTGCGAGAGATGGACGAATTGTGTAGCATTGAAATAATTCTGGTGCTTCCGTATAAGCAAATGGAGCTGATGCTCCTTGGGGTTGAATTAGTTGGAGAAGAGGTCTGTTACCTATAAGAAAATAATGAATTGGTTGGAGAAGAGGTCTGTTACCTTCGGTACGATAGAAGTAAACCACAAGAAAATACCAATAGTAGCAAGTAATGATAAAATAATTGAAAAACATTCGTACCTTATAGAACATAATAGAGCAAACAAAGAGTCATTAACACAGCATAATAAAATAATTGGAAAATATGCGTACCTTATAGAACATAATAGAGCAGACAAAGAGTGATTAACACAGCAGGAAGGGGAAAAGCCCCAGTCCAGGGGTGATCAATCGAATTATTCTTTACCAAAATTTTTTAAAACAAAGGGAATGTGAAAAGCTTTAATATCTCATTGGCCATTCGATTTATTTAATGCCATATGTTCAAATGTTAAAAAATTAGCATGGTCGTTCCAAAACGACTACTGTCATTCCAAAACGCTGACTATCGTTCCATGACGAATTGACGCAGTTTCACAAATCGTTCTGCACATCTAGGTTTTCTATAAACCACACCTTCAACAGATATCTAGCATCAGAGGCAATTGCATATGGTTAACATTACCCATGAAGTTCCGACTTAGATCAACGATAAACAGTTAAAAAAAAATTTACATAGCTTCTGGAAAAATCAATAACAAATAAACAGTGGCCATACAAATTAGTATCACATTCTTCTTTGCGCCTCGAAGATTTATGGGAATGTTGTCGAATTTGAACACCTGTGCCGTTACAATTTTTCCGCTTCTTTGAATGGGTTTAACGTTGTGAGGAGAGACTGACGTTAAGTGGATGGAGATGAATGATATGAATTAAAATCAAGTTGAAAGAAGGGGTAAAATAGGAAAACACAAATTAAACAATTTCTTCCTTTTCTTTTATCTCTTATTTCTGGTCAAAGGCCTCGAAAGTTTTTTGACTCTTTTCAAAGGTCATTTGAGGTGATTCCCACTTTCTTGATTGACACACAAATGGTCAATCATTTTGAAATACAAGAATGCACTCTTCGACATTTTTGTCGTTCTTTAAGTTACTGATTGCACAACCAACTCGCATGCACTACACTTGCGTCTATTAACATCAGGAACTGACTAAATAAGCTATCAAGGATCAATTGAGCTAATTATCTAAAGGTTGAGGATAGAAGTCTTACAAAAAAAAAAAAGGGCACAAATGTTACGAGGAGTAAATGTTGGGGATTAAAAGTATAACTTAACCTTTCAAAGCACACTAACAAAATATTTGGACATAAATCATCATTGAACCAAATGTGCTAATTAATAGAAATTGATGATAAGAATATAATTAAAAAGGAGGTGATGACATAAGTGCAATGGTAACAACATATTGAAACCTTTAGTACAATAAAATTGTGGTGTTGGAAATAAAAATTGTGTTGTCAATATAAACACTTTTTCTTTTTCTATTTTAATAAATTTTTGAATAAAATGAACTTGACTGAAATACCCCTAAAAGAAAGATCAAGCAATATTTGGATATTTTTGTTCGGACTTTCAACACCTAAATTGAAAGTTTGAGGATCTGAAAATAAAAAATACTTGATTGGGCATTCAAGTACTATAAGGGGCAATGTAGGGAACTGCAATTGCAAATTCCCATATAATTTTGTCACATATATTTCATTAGCTTTTTATTCATCTTCCTTGTCTCGTGTCTTCCACTTGAAAACTAATAATGCATATTTATAGCTAAAATATTTCACCATGCATAGAAAAACAAATATGCCCATTGGAAAAAAAGCTCATACACCAAATTCCAGACCTATAATGGGAAAATTGACCGGATTTTGAACAGAGAATAACGTGTATGCAAAACAGAAAAATACAATTTGCCATGTATATGTACAACGACTAGGGATAGCCTGAGCATTTTTTAATTGCTATAAATGTTTATAATTCAATCTATTAATAATTATAGTTATTATAATTAATTAATACAAGTTGTTTACCTCCAAAAATTGCTACTAACAGGAATCTCACGTCTCTTCCGCTTATGAATCAATGTGGTACACTTGGAGTGTAAGAAGGAAATGTATTTGGGTATGGGATAATACGTTATAGTCGAGAGAGTGGCTTAAGAGCCTATAATCATAGAATCTCTAAGTGGTATGGAGAACACTTAAGTTAATCAATGTAGAGGACATTGATTTAGTATATTTTCTCTAAACAAATTTTCAGCAACCTCTTCTTGTAGATTTGACTTTGGTATTTGTAGGCCAAAGCCAATTGGCCAAGTCTCTTTGATGTGTGACAAGCGGCGTATCTTAAGGATCCCCGTATCACATCTTAGGTGTCATGTTAGTGGTAATGAAGAGGTCCCTTTTAACCGCATGCTAAGAGACTATGACTGTGATAAGTTGTAGGCTGTCACATTAGTCTTTTTAGGTTTGATTTGTAGAGTGTTAGGAGAGGCTTACTCAACACGCAATCGGAGTCGGTTTTCGACCGTCTCATCTTCTCAAACTTTTCTTCTCCAACCTTCCTGAAATAAAAGGAATATCATCGAGCTTCTCAACCTCCTCTTCTCAAACCTCCTCATAATAAAAGGTACAACCTCGACCTTCTCAACCACCTCGGAATAAAGGAACAACCTCTGTGGTGATGTCATCACCTCAACTAGACAATTTTAATTTTGACCAGTCCACGTAGAGTGCAATGTGGTATTAAGGCGTAACACAAGTTTATATATTAATATAAATAAAGTTATTCAAACTAGTAAACAATTCATTAACTCGGTAATTTATTGTTAATTTGCAATTATCTTTTGGATCTTGTTGTTTTTAAATGGCTAACGTGTTAGTTAATGTACAATTTAGGAACCCAACTATAAAGAACAACTGCAATGATCCAAAGCACTAATTCTCACGCCAAAGTGAGAATGGAGAACTTTGCCTCTCCCTTCATCGCAGGTATTGGAATGAGACTCGCTGGGGAAAAAGAACTTGGTCGCACCAAGAAGTCTTTAACCATAGTGAACATGTTCAACCGCAACATCTATAAAATTTATCCTCTCTAGAACTTCTTTATAATTGCATTTTTTTTATAGCACCATTGGTTCAAACTACGGCTTAGAGGTAACCTCATTTTGTTTACTGTGGTTTTTTCTAACATTTGCCACTTCTTGATTTTCTTAATTTTTCAGGGTTTTACAAATAGATATTGTTGTAGATGTTATGCAAAATTCACTAATGCTATACTAGAGATGGACCAGACTCAAGTTCAAGTAGACTCAATGAGGACTTTACGTGGGTGATGTCAGCGATTTTACGTTTTTAATATTTTGAAGTAATAAAGTGGATGTTGAGTCTAAGTATCGTACCTACAGAGATTTAGATAATTCAATTGCAATTATAGTAACATTAGCCAAATATGTTAACTTTGAAAATTTGATGATTAAAAACTAATTAAAATATAAACTAAGAACAATTAAATAATTATAATTCAAATAAGTAAAAGATTAGATTGATGAAAATTAATTTAACTTTGTTAATTCCTCTATCTTGATTCTTGATTTTGACAAAGTACATCAGTTATGACGATCAATATCCATAAATTGTTTAACAGTTTCTCTCGAATAAAATCAAACTTATACATATGTATGACTCGACTATATCTCTATGACAAATGTGAATACAAATGAATGTATTAAGTTTCTATGGATAATTAAAGATCATATAAAGTATAACAGTATATTTCTATCCCCTATCGGACTTTAAGATAATTAAAATAATATCTAGCCTGCTTTCAATCTTTGGATAGTAAAACAAACCACAACAATTATACAATTACTACGTATATAATTGTAGATGAAAGGAAATCAAAATTAATTATTTAAGACTATATTGAAGTAAATCGTCAAAAACCAAGTTTCTAAATAGAAGAAACTAAAATACAAGCTTCATCGTAATCCTAGCACAAAATGGTCTAACCTAGCATACTAATAATAAGAAAATAAAGAGAAAAAGAAAATAGATTATTCATCACCCGGAGAAGAAGAAAACGCAAAAGAAGAAATCTTGATCTTCGTTTCTTGAGTCGTCTCTTGTTTTTCTTCCTAAATTTGGCTCTCAAATTGGCTCCAAATCGGCTCTTGATATTCACGTCAAAAACTCAATCTCTTCTCATTTACTCGTCGATTTTACCAAATTGTTGTTCTTTTCTTTCATTCTTCTCCAATTGCTTATAAACAGGTCCAAAACTGAAATAGAAAGGAAAATACAATAAATTAAGTAGAAAATCAATAAAATAAAAGAATAGAAGCTTAGTTTAAAGGCCCGGATAAGTGCACAAAATGTACTTAACAAACACTTCCAAACTAAACATTTGTTCGTACTCGAACAAAAATAAAACTAAAATATAAATTTAAACTAAGTTAAGAGAATCATGAGAATTGGAGTCAATGTTAAATTTCTTACCAAATGCCTCAGGGTCGAATATAAGCAACACTTTTACAAAGCTATTAAACAACACCACAAATAAACTTTTTATATCCGATGCTCGACCTTTTGTGAGTGTGTGAATAGTCAGATATTGAACTTATACCTATATTAGATCACGACCAATATTGTGTTGTTGATATTTTTACAATCACAAACCCTTTGTAATCATTTATTTCTTACACCTCTCATAAATTATCGTACTTCTAATGCTTTTCTCTCCAATCTCGAGATGCTATAGCGAATTTGGTTCCTATTTATTTGTACAATGTATTTTTTTCAAATAAAGTGGTAAAAATTAGAAACTAGAACCAGGATGGTGAGTGATTTCCAAATTCATATCTTCAGTTTCTAAGGTCCTAACCTAGCAATCCTTACCGAGCACTTATAACCATTTTTATATATTTAATCTATATAAAAAGTCTTACTTACATCTTGTGTGCAATACTTCTCTCCCATTAGTTTTCTATGTGACCCATGTAGCGAGCTTTAAGCCGATGACTCCCAAGTCAGTTAACCACAGGGTATCAGGTTTTAAAATATGCTAACAGACTTTTGCTCGAGTCCCACATGCTTTAAGAGAAGTGAAAATGTAAAATTTAATTTTTTTTTACTGTGACTCATGTAACGAGCTTTGGGCCGATATCCCAAGTCAGATGACCATAGGGCACCAGATTTTAAAATACCCTAACATGTTTAATTGCTTGAGTCAGACATTTTATTTTATATCATCAATTAGTAGTGCCTGATTTAGATTTCTTGACTACAACATATTCAACCAAAGATGAGACATAAAAAACCCAAACCATCAAAATTCTACAAACACATGTACTAACTCTAACACTTCCAAACTGTTATCAAACAGTTTGGTTACTAGTTTAAGGATGTGGGAACGAGATTTATTTTTTACAATAATCTTAAGTCAACAATATCAACCCATACACTCAAGTCATGTTCCCATATAAGAGATAAGTCAATAGTGGCTACGTGCTCCACTAATCTAGTCTAACATAGATAAGTATTCAAGTAAAAACACAATTTAGGTGTTGTCCAATATTCTAACTAAAAATGTACTTAATTTCAAACATATACTACCATTATTGGTAGCAAGCCTTTTAACAATAATTAGACAAATAATTTTTTTGTTAAATTTTTTTTTTAACAAATATTTCAGTTATATTAATAAGAAAATTCAAAATTCATCAATTATGTATCCTGATACTTAACCCACCTCCAAACTAAAACATTGCATTGTATCTAATATAATAGCAAAATAGAGCAAAAGTAAAAGACAGAAGAGATCAATTACTCCCGGATGTAGATGTAGAGAAGATGGTCTGGACTGATCAGATGGACTAACTGAAGTGGGATGGGAATGAGGGAGGAGATCAGTTACTCTCCAGAGGTAGATGTGAAGAAGATGATATGGGCTGATCAGACGGACTAACTAAAGTAGGATGGGACTCATGCGCCTTGCAAAGTGAAGCATCCTGTGGTTGACATGGTAAGGCTTTACAAGAATAATAAACAATATATGAAAAGAAACTAATGTATTATTTAATCTAAATTAATAAATAAGGATATAAAAATGGATTGCCTCCCATTAAGCACTTATTTATAGTCATTAACTTGACTTATTTCTGGTTGCCCAAGTAGAAGAGGAAGGGATCTCAAGATTATCGAATGTGTCACACTCCAATATTCATTTGATTTTCTTCCCCATACTTTGTGGCTTGTCCTTCATCTTCCATTTAACAGGTCCAACTTGTTCCTCAAGGGTAACTTCTTTAGCTTCAACTATATGTTCACCAATGTCAGCTTTTTTATCTAAACAATATGTTTACCTTTATCTTTCACCTGGACTATTGGTTTCTTCTCCTTAAACTTTTTAAATAAGTTGTTCTTGAATTTCTTCAAGGTCTCAACCTGATATCCTGTCCAATAAAAAAGAAGTCGTGGTGTCACATCTCTACCCAACATATAAAATACCTCACATTCATGCTGAAATCTCAATGTCAATACACCTTGTGAAACATCAATGAGAGCATCCAAGTAGCTAAGAAGGGCCGGTCCAAGATAATAGGGGTTTCTGCATCTTCAGGCATCTCAAAAACAACGAAGTCAATGAAAAATAATAATTTTTCCACTCTCATCATCACATCTTCCACTATTCCAAATAACTTTTTAATAGATCAGTAACTGAAGATTGAATTTTGCAGGTTTAGCTTCACCGAGTCCTAATTGCCTAAAAATATAGAGAGGCATTAAATGGATACTTGCACCAAGATCACACAATACCTTGTCGATCACGAGATTACCGATGGTAAATAGAATTATGAAGCTGCCTGGATCATTTATTTTGTCTAGTAGTTGCTTATCCACTATAGCACTTACTTCTCCTTTAAGTGTTACTATATCTCATTCTGTCAATTTTTTCTTATTTGCAAGCAGTTGTCTCATATATTTGGCGTAGTTGGACATTTAAGTCAGGGCTTCCACAAATGGTATGTTAATATGCAACTTTCTTAGATGATCTAAAAATTCTGCACATTGCTTCTTCTTCTGTAGATTTAATCTTTGCGGAAAAGGGATGGGGGTTCGTATGGTTTGATAGGAACGGTTGCCTTAACATATGGTATACCTGAACTTTCTTTAATATCTGTAGTCTGCTCAGTCTATTCTACGTGCTCCTCATCAGTTAACGGTACTTTTTGTATTTGCAACTGGTCTCTTTACATAGATTTTTGTTAACTAAACCCATTTCTAGTAGTTATTGCATGTACTTGCTCTTTTGTATTGACCTCAGTGTTGTTTGGCAAAGTACATGGTACTCTGCCTGATATAGCAACTGCTATTTGACTCACTTGTGGTCTCTGTCTTGTTCATGTACTGTTCGGTTTTCTCTATGAATTTACTAAACATGTCTTTCAGTGAAAACTCTCTTTTTTGGGTGCTGAAACTGAGAAACATGTGGTTTGTTGTTATTCTGATTATCCCTCTAGGAAAAATTTGGATGATTACACCATCCTGGATTAAATGTATTAGAGAATGGAGTACTTTGTGGGTATTGATCACCTAGAACATAATCGGCATGCTCCGGTTGCTGTGATAGAATAGGGCATTCTGATGTGCTGTGATTTACCCCCACACTCTTCACAAGTTGATTTCTTCGTTTGCATCGCATAGACTAAATGTGACATGCTTTCCACTTTATGTACAAAAGAATCTATTTTTGAAGATAACATCGTAATAGTGTCTATTTCATGTACTCATGCAGTTCTCTTGTGTATGACTCTATTTGATGGCCACATGGCAATGGTGGTAGCTATTCTTTCAAATAGCTCTAAAGCTTTAACAACGGTTTTGGTAGATACAGAGCTATTAGATGAAGAGTCGATCATGCTTTTAAATGAAGGGAGTAGTCCAGCATAAAAATAATGAATTTGTTGGCCCTTGCCAATGGGATGATGACAATTCCTTAGCATATTCTTGAATTTGTTCCATGCCTCATCAAAAGATTCTGTTTTTGATTGTTGAAATATGGATATGTCATGCTTCAACTTCAAAATCTTGGCTGGTGGAAAGAATTTTGTGAAGAACTTTTGGACCAGATCATTCCAGGTGGTTATGTTGTCAATTGGCAGTGAGTTCAGCCACTCAAAAGCTTTGTCACGGAGAGTTTGTGGGAACAAACGTAGCTGGATGGCGTCATATGATATTCTTTGATATTTGAAATGTTGGCACATTTCTAAGAAGTGTGAAACATTGTATGTTCTCATCGGCCCTGCCATAGAATTGATTTCATGAATGATATTAGTCTTCAACTGAAAGTTTGGCTGCCCAAAAGGTGGGTAGACAACTCTAGCTTGGCTCTGGATGATCTTTGGAGTAAAAAAGTCTCCAACTAGCATATTGTCTTCATCATTCTACTATCTTACCCAAGCGATCTCGTTTTTATTCATTTTGTCTGGATGTTTTTAGTCTTTTTGGTACATTTGTCTTGCTTCTCTTTGTCTCAAAAGAAACAATTCAAACACTAAAATAAACCAAAAAATTTAATAATAAATAATTAAATAAATAAAGTTCGAATTAATGCTAAAATAACTGAAAAGGAACTAAATCTAAATCCCCGACAACGGCGCCAAAAACTTGTTAGTGATTTTATGTCTTTAATATTCTGCAAGTGTACAGATCGATCAAGTAATAAAGTGGATGTAAAGTCCAAGTATCGTACCTACAGGAATTTAGATAATTCTATTACAATTATAGTAACATTAACCGAATCTGTTAACTTTAAAAATTTGACGATTAAAACTAATTAAAATATAAACTAAGAACAATTAACTAATTATAATTTAAATAAGTAAAAGATTAGATTGATGAAAATTAATATAACTTTGGGAAAAAAATATTAGGATCCCGATTCCACTTATAGTTGTTAATTCATCTATCTTGATTCTTGATTTTGACAAAGTACATCAGTTATGACGATCAATATCCCTAAATTGTATAACAGTTTCTCTGGAATAAAATCAAACATATTCATATGTATGCCTCAAATATATTTTTATGACGAATGCGAATACAAACGAATGCATTAAGTTTCTATGGATAATTAAAGATCACATAAAGTATAGCGGTATATTTCTATCACATATCAGACTTTAAAATAATTAAAATAATGTCTAGTCTGCTTTCAATCTCTCGATAATAAAACAAACCACAACAATCATACAATTACGACGTATATAATTGTAGACGAAAGGAAATCCAAATTAATTATTCAAAACTATATTAAAGTAAATCGTCAAAAACCAAGTTTCTAAATAAAAGAACTAAACTACAACCTTCATCGTAATCCTAGCACAAAATAGTATCGCCTAGCATACTAATAATAAGAAAATAAAGGGAAAAAAGAAAATAGATTATTCATCACCTAGAGGAGAAGAAAACGTAAAAGAAGAAATCTTGATCTTCGTTTAATTCTTGAAAAGATGAATCTTGGTCTTCGTTTCTTGAGTCGTCTCTTGTTTTTCTCCCAAAATTCGTCTATCAAATCGGCTCCCAATTTTCTCCAAATCGGCTCTTGATATTTACTTCAAAAACTCAATCTCTTCTCATTTATTCGTCGATTTCACCAAATTATTGCTATTTCCATCCATTCTCCTCCAATTGCTTATAAACAGGTTTAAAACTAAAATAAAAAAAAAACAATAAATTAAGTAGAAAATCAATAAAATAACATAATAAAAACTTGGTTTAAAGGTTCGAATAAGTTATCAAAATACACTTATAAGGTGACAGTCAATCGACTACCTTAGGCGACTAGTCAGTAGATCAACTCAGTGAACACTCTACGTGGGTGATTGACTGCCTTAGGCGAATGATTGGTAGACTGACTACTAAATTGGGTGGTCGATCGACCGACATCTACCAATGATAAATTAGATGCTCCACATTCTGGATTCAACTGGAAAACTGTCGAAAACTACTAGCATGCGGACAATAACTGCCAAGAATACGGGAGGTAACTACCAAACGAGTGAGAGAGAAACTGCTCACCAATAAATATCTCAAAGTGTGAGCCAGGTATAGAATATCTCACAATTTTATTAAGACTTTGTACATTTTTTCCTTTCCATATTATTATTTTCTCTTACAACTTCTAATTCTCACACTGGAGGATAATCCGGAGGAGAGTCCCCCGCCCTCATTTTTTGTTTATCGAAGCCATAAAGAGATTATTTTAGAAGTATCTCAAGCCAAGTAATATTTCATTCCCCAAAACCTAATTTCTTAGTTGCTTGCAAGTAGTGGTATATAATAACGGGATTTGGTTCCTTTTGTGCAACAGCCCCACATCCAACCTATGGAGTAAATGTGTACTTTATGAGTTTATGCTCATTTTCTCATTTTTTATGATCACTTTGTTGTATTTCTTAAAAAATATTAAAATCCTAGTATGCTGGGTTTAGACAATGTTGATTCTCTCACTTAACTCACTCTTTCTTGTACTAAAAGCAATTGAGTACAAATTGTGCTCCCTTGTTATAATTTGAGAGAAACGAGAGAGAATAGTATAAGAGAATAGTATTCAAGTGTGTATTTTATTATAATGATGGATCCATATATATAGGGTTCCAATGAGAATTATAATTTGATCAAGATATAGACTTCTAGACTAAATATGACCATTTTTTAGATATTCTGATAAGACTAAATAGTTATCAACTAATATTTTACAATACTTCTCATTTGATGATTATTCATGCAATAACTAGCTCATTCAAAATCTTGTTTGACAAAAATTTAGTGGGACAAAAATATCAAACGAAGGAAAAAAGAGTACATTTAATTGTTAAAATTTTGGAGTGCTAAAAATATTGCCTAATTAAAACATTGCTAGGAAAACCAATAGGACAAAACCTGAATAAAGGAAGAAGAGTACAACTATTTCTCCTAATGTCAATCACTTATGCTCTTTGAGTTGACGCATTCTTATCTCATGTACCAATTTCTTGAATGTAGATGTCGACAATGTCTTTGTGAATAAGTCTACCAAATTATCACTCGAGCGAATTTGTTGAACGTCAATGTTACAATTCTTCTTAAGCTCATGTGTCTAGGGAGTTTTAGATAAATATGCTTTGTCGTGTCTCTTTAGACATAGCCTCCTTTAAGTTGTGCAATACAAGCTATTGTCTTTCTACAATATTGTTGGACTATCTTTTTGTTGAAGCTAATCTATATGATGATTGGATATGATGGGTCATATTCCTCAACCATACACATTCTCGATGTTGTTTTCAAAGTTTGCTTCGCAGATCTCTCTGATATAGTTGTTCCTCCACTTGTAAACACATATTCTGTTTATGATCTAGCTTTATGTGGATTGAATAGATAACTTGCATATGCATATCCCACTAAAGAAGATTCTATTTTTTGTTTGAATAAAATAATCTCATATTAATAGTACCTCTTAGGTATGAAAAAATGTGTTTAACATTACTCAAATGTCTTTGAGATCTTGCAAAGAGATTTACAAAAAATGCTATGTCTGGTAGAGTAGAATTTGCAAGGTAGGTTAATAATCCAATTGCACTAAGGTACTTCAAGACTAAGAACCTTTTTCCTATCTTCAAGTGGGTGAAAGGGATCTTTATTCACATCAAGTGATCAAACGACCATAGACGACGTCAGTATATGTGCTTTATCCATATAAAAATATTTTAAAACTTTTTATGTAAATGAAGATTGATGAATAAATAATGTTTCTGTGAAATGTTCAATCTGCAAGCTAAGACAAAATTTGATTTTTACCAAATCTTTCTATCTCAAATTCATTTCTCAAACAATTGACAGTTTTGTTGAGCTCTTCATGAGTTCCTATAAGATTTAAATCATCAACATACACTAGTAAAATTGTAAATTCAATATTTGTTTTCTTTATGAAAACGCATGGGCAGATATCGTCATTTTTATAACACTCATTTGATAAATATTTACTAAGGGGATTATATCACATGCATCTAGATTGTTTCAATCTGTATAATGATATTTGCAATTTAATTTAGAACATAGGTTTGGGAAATGAATCATTTGCTTTTTGGCACTTTAAATCGTTTAAGGATTTTCATGTATATATCACTATCAATTGAACCATATAGAGACAGTTACAACATCCATAAATCGCATGTCCAGCCTAACATGGTCAAACTAATTAAAAATTTAAAAATGATGGTGTTCGTTACGAGAGAACATTTCCTCATAATTGATCCTAGGTCTTTGTGAGAATTTTTGGACTACTGTCCAGCGTTGTATCTTGTAATTTTATTAGTTTCATTTCTATTCTTTACAAAAACTCATATGTATCCTACAAGGATTACATTTTCAAGAGTTCGAACTACATGTCCAAACACTTTTCATTTTTATAAGGAATTCAACTCTGTATGTAGGCTTCTTTCCATTTTGACTAATCGTTTCTATGTTGACAATCTTTAACAGGTTGTAGTTTAGGTTTCTCATTTTGCATAATTTCAAGATCTACGCCAAAGGCAAAAATATTGTCTATAACAATATAATTTCATTCCATAATTTAGGAGATAACAAGTAATTTATTGAAACCTCATTATTTTCGGATATTTGTGATTTTGTAGTAATCACATTATTTGTATTTGATTGAGCAATATTTTTTATTATTGTTTCTTCTAAAGTGTTTGGTTGATTTTTCTCTTCTACTTTTCTCTTTGAAGGTACTGAGTCTTTCGAACAAACTGGTCGACCACGTTTCAGGTGTATTTGAGATTTATTTTCTACAGAAGATTGTCCTACACGGACATTAATTTTTTCTGGAGTATTTACTGCTGGTTTATATAACTTTGTTACTTTTCTTATGTCAACGAATATATCACCTAATTGGTTTGAAACTCTTTGCAAGTGAATAATTTTTTCAACATCTTCCTCACATTGCTAAAATGAGATAAAGTTGTTTCATTCCAAGAAATTTTATCTTGTTTTTCAGGATGTAGTTTTGCCCCCTCTCAAAGTTGGGAAAGTCGGTTCATCAATATGACAATCTACAAAATGTGCATTAAATAAATTATCCGTTAAAAGTTCAAAGTACCTAATAATGGATGGTGAATAAAAACCAACATGAAATCTAAGTCTTCACTGGTGACCCATTTGGTATGTTGAGGGGTTAAAATTAGGACTTGGACAGCACAACCGAAAACACGTATGTGAGAAATATTAGGTTTATGAGCAAATGTAAGTTGTAAATGTGCGTATTGATGATAAGCAGTTGGTCCTATATGAACCAATGATGCAGCATGTAATATAGAATGACCCCAAACACAAGCTGGGAGTTTTGTTTTCATAAGTACTAGAATAGCAATGAATTGTAGAAGTTTCCTAAATGACTCTGCTAAGACATTTTGTGTATGGACATGAGCAACCGAATGTTTAGTGACAATCCCAATGGACATACAATACCCATTGAATGCTTATAATCTAAATTCAACAGCATTATTAAGATATGATTAAGACAGGTTGTCTTGATTGAGTAATAAAAAAATTGAAATCCTAATAATATGATTTAAGCAAGTAGTCTAGTAAAAGTTGCATTCTTAATGACAAGTAAGTACACATGTGACGATCTAGTAGAAGAATCAATTAATACCATAAAATAACAAAATAATCAACATGGTGGGTGTTTTGGTCCACATATATATCTATGAATTCTTTGCAAGAAAGTTGGAATTGAACATTAACATTTGTAGTAGAAGGTCTAATGACTAACCTATCTTGTGAACAAGTAGCACATGAATAATTATTAGATAAAAGAATCTTATGGTTCTTTAGAGAATATCCATATGAGTTGTTACTTATTCGGTATATCATTATTGCTCCTGGGTGTATTATACTAAAGCATAAAAAATTTTAAGTCAATGAAATTTGGGTTCGTGACAATGTTCGATTCAATCATTTTTATGCCTAGAGTTTTTATTTAATTTGCTTTTCCATATACAAAAGAAGTTATACAAATATATTCAATATTATTTTTTTGCATCATCTTAATGTGAGATCCACTAAAGTAGATATCTTTAAAACTAAGAAAATTCCATCTAGATTTGCTGGAATAAAGTACATCGTCAATATATAATTTTGTATTATCTAGTAAGTTAATACTAGCTTTTTCGGAGCCTTCAATAATATTTAATGCACTTGATATCATATTAATATTATTTTCTACTAATGTTAAGTCTAAAAAATACTTCTGGTCTTGAAGAATAGTATACGTAGTTGCACTATCATCTAAACAGATATGTTGACAATTCATACTGAATATATAAACATGGCCAAATAGATATTTTTAAAAATTGAGTTTATAGCCAAAATGATTTAAATATAAAGAAATACTTCAATAAACTATGAAATAGTTTAACAATGTAAATTAAAGTTTCAAATTTTAAGGGAAAAAAATTCAAACTAAACTTTTGAATGAAAAGGAAATACCAAGTCATTGAAAATAAATTAATCTATTTGTTTCCACAAAGAGTTAATTTTGAATACATTCTAAACAGTTCAGAGTTGTACTCACTAACAATTTTAAAATCCTACAAGTGAATGTGCATCCATTCGTAGTGGGTTTAGAGAGGACCACAGTTATTTGGTAGTTAAAACTTTCTTTCAATTTTTTCCAAATATTTTGTGGATTTTTCAAGGTGGGGTACTCGGTTTTAATCCATCGTAGAATGGTGGCGAAAGAAAATAAGTGCTTTTGCACGATCCTGCCTACAAGAATTCTTTGTTTTCTTCTTTTATTGTCTCTCCCAAACCTTTGAGAAAAGATGGATCTCAGCATTGAGGGTCTATGACAGGTAATTTTTGTTTGATATGTCGAGTGCAGCAATAGGGATGGCAAAAAAGCTCGTCGGCTCATCGGCTCGTAAAAGCTCGGCCCAGCTAGGACTCGAACTCGTCGAACTACGAACACGAGCTAGGGCCGAGCTGGAGAAAAAAAAGAGTCGAACTCGCTTGGCTCGGTAAAAAAACGAGCTGGCTCGTTGGCTCGCCCAACGAGCCAATGGACGAGCCACGAGCTGAGTCGGCTCGTGGCTCGTCCCCAACGGTCATGAAATCGTGACCGTTGGATGATCATCCAACCGTTGGCCAACGGTCATTTGACCATTTTTTTTTCTTTCATTATTTTCCTATAAATACTCATTTTCTAAACTCATTTTTTCACATTTCAATCTCTTATCTCTCATTCAATTACATACTCAATCCATTAAAAATTCTCAAATTACATTCTCTCAAATCTCAATATTAGTGTTCTAATTAGTATCTAGTATCTTATTCTCTAGATATTACGCTATAATTTTCTACTTCTACTAATTTTCTAACATTTCTATTTTCTAGTTTCTACGTTCTACTACATCTTCATCTTCTCCTATTTTCTTTCTTCTATTATTCCAAATGGCATACAACCGAAGTGATGATGATTTCAGTGGTCTTAATGACATTCCAATTCCAGACGATGTTATTGATCAGTTTGGTGGTAGCACTGATCCAATTGATTTGGAAGACGTTCATGACGACGCCGATACACAAACTACTATTGGCTCTAGCACTAAACAAAAAGCCATCAAACAAAAGGCTAAATGCTTGCAGCATTTTCAGTTGGTGCCGACTTGTAAACTAGTGAACGGAGTCCCTGAGTTCAAAGCACAGTGTAAACACTGTCAGGAGAAGTTTGCTTGGCACAAGGGGATAGGCACGACCCATCTAAACAGACACTTCAAAAAGTATCAATACAAACATGGAGGTGTGGATACAAATCAGGCAGAACTCCAGTTTGAATCTCCGGGAGCCGGGTCTAGTAGTCCCGCTCTCAACAACTGGATATACTCACAAGAACTTATGCGACACGAAGGACTGCCAGAATTGATAGCAAATGTCAAGTTTTCACTATACTTGGTGGACAATCCTCATTGGACGTCATTCGTCCAAAAATATCTACAACCAAGGTACGTTAGTATTTCTAGAAATACACTTCGTAAAGATACTATTGTTAGATATAATACTAAGAAAGAAGCTATTATTAATGATATTAATAATTACAATGATGTTGTATCTTTTACATCAGACTTATGGACAGGTTGTAACCAAAAAGGATACATGGTAGCAACTGCACACTACATTGATAATAGTTCGTTAATGCATAAAAAAGTAATAGCATTTAAACAAATAGACTATCCTCATAATGAAAATAATATTTATCAAGTTTTATTAAGTGTGTTATATGAATTTAAATGTGATTCTAAGGCTCGTAGTTTTACATTTGATAATGCAGGCCCAAATAGTATAGTAATTGAAAAATTAATGCAACACTGTAATCCACATTTTGATGGTATTTTATTTCATATTCGTTGTGTGTGTCATGTGTTTAATTTAATTGTACAAGATGGATTCAATTTATACAACCCCAATTGGAAAAAATTAGATTAGCTATTAATTATATTTCGATTTTACCATCAAGAAAACAAGTTTTTGCTGTTCTATGTACAAAAAATGGGTTGCAATCAAAATGTTTTGCAACTGATGTTGCCAATAGATGGAATTCAACATATCTTATGCTTGAATCGTGTGAAGGTTATGAAGATTGCATTACTGTGTATTATAATGGCCGACACTCACACGGCTCAGAATATGATTTAAAATTACATGATTGGGAAATATGTGGTCATGTTAGAAAATTTTTAAAAGTTTTTTACGACGCAACAAATGCTTGTTCTGGTGTTTATTACCCAACTACTCCACTTGTTTTAAATCATTTCTATTATATTGCTAACAATTTTCATAGTTATAAGAATTTTACTCTTTTTACTAGTATTATACATGCTATGGAAGCTAAATTTATAAAATATTGGGAACAATTACTTATGATATTTCTATTAGCATGTATCATGGATCCTCGACTTAACTTAGAGGGTACAAAAGTAACAATAATGGCAATTTCAGATAAATTAACTTTTAAAAATCCAGTCATGTGTGCTAATTTAGAACAAACTTTATGTTCTATGTATGAGGTCTATGCTGAAAAGGCCGGTACAAACGTTGTACGACCCCCTAATCCAACATATACTTCGTCATCAACTGATGACATTGACTTATGGAGTTACGTCAGTACACATAGGACCACTCAAGGTCAACAATTAGTTGGTTCTTCTTCTAGTTCTTCCCTTCCCTGTTCTAATGATACACCTGTACAGTTAGGTAGGTATTTTGCACATGATGTGCTTAGTATGTTAGATGAAGAGGAGAGAAAAAACTTTGATATACTTAAATGGTGGAGACAACATCAACGTAGTTATCCAATTCTTTCCAAAATGGCACGTGATCTACTAACACCTCCGGTGTCAACTGTAGCATTGGAGGCTGCATTTAGTATAAGTGGCAGGATTTTATCTGATATCAAGTCAATACTCAAAGCCGACATTTTAAAAAGTTTACTGTGTCTAAAGGATTTGAATGATGCCGAACTTCGAATTCAAGATAAAGTGGACAGAATAATGTCTGAAGAATTTGAATATTTGAATATGGATTAATCATATTCGTAGTAAGTATTATTTTGCATTAATATTTCTGTATTTGAAGAATTTTCCTTATTTTAATAAAAAATTGTACACGTAACATCTTGTTCGTGTATAATTTTAACTCCGCCTACTTTTAAAGTAACCGGTCCCAAGCACGGAAAAAGGAGGAGTGTTTTAAATTTTACATTTTTAACATAAACGATTTTCGATATGGTATTCTTTTTTATTTTCAAATTTTAAAAAATGTAAAACACAAAAAAAATAGAGGTGAATTTTAAATCTTTAATTTTTATCATAAATGATTTTTTATTTCTACTTTCTTTTTTATTTTCAAATTTCTTTTTTATTTTCAAATTCAAAACAAAAACAAAAAAACAAAAACATAAGAGTCAAATATGATGATTTTAAAAAACATAATCAAGATGATTCAATAAAATTTTTAACATAAAGATAAATATTTAATCTTTAACATAAAGATAAAGATAAAGGATTCATTTTAAATATTTACATTATTTTTCTTTAACAAAATAAATGGAATGATTTATTTTCAAATTTAAAAACAAAAAAACAAAAAAAAGGGCCGAGCCGAGCCGGCTCGGCTCGTTCGGCCCACAAACCCGTGGGCTGAACCGAGCCACCTTTTGATCCAGACGAGCCGAGCTCGTGATTTACGGGCCGAGCCGGCTCGACTCGGCTCAGCTCATTGCCATGCCTATGCAACAATCTCAAGTATTGTTATGTTCGCCATTTGAGTAAAGAAAATACCAATAATTTTAGAAGAATATGATTAAATATTGTATAACTATATAACAACCGATCAAGTAGTCACGGTAATCAATGTCAATAAGACAATTTGTATGTTTTCTTAGGGATAAGCATTTTCATAAATTATTCATATATATCACAAATTTTTTTTCTTCATTTAATTAGGTGATATGGTATTCTTTAAGACATGTACTTTTTCGATAGCACAACAAAATATTATTTAAACAACTGCTTCTCCAGGGACAATAGCTCAATATTCTTCTAGAATACTGAAATTGTATGTCATACTCTTCAAGAACAAATAATATTATTCTATAATATTAATATGATGTTGTACTACATGAGGAGCAACAACATATTATTATTTATAAATATTAAACTATGAAATGATTTACTTAATTTAAGGTTTATACAAGAACATCTAAAAATATTTTGTCAAGTGAAAGAGAGAAAAAGTATTCAATAATAATAATAATACATTTAGCAAATATAATGAACAATAAAGTGAAGAAGAGCACATCCACGAAGCACATACAAAAAAAAATTACTACCTTCTAACGAATTCAGTTGATGTAGCAACTTCTCACGAATGAACCATGTGATCTTGATCTTAACTATTGGATTTTAAGATAAATGAGTTTTAAAATTTTTTTCCAAATTTAAAAACCACTTAGATATCAACTTTGATCTCAGCTGCGCAAGCTGCCCAAATTTTATGAATTTTTGTTGCTCTCGGATTTTCGATTACGAAGATGGATCATGCTGATAACATGTTGTAAATTGAGAGAAACGAGATAGAATAATATAAGATACTAGTATTAAAGTATTTTTTTATTATAATGATGGGTCTATATATATAGGGTTTCAATAAAAATTACAATCTGATCAAGATACATATTTCTAGACTTAATATGACTATTTTTGTAACGCCCCAAATTTTCTTCATCCAGAGGGTCATTGAAAGTCTTAAATAATACTTGAAGACACCAAAATTAAAATTTCCATAAGTCCATGAGGGGTTTTAAATTTTATCTGCAGCGGAAAAATATTATGCGCGCAAGGTAAATTAAAAGGGACGTAAAAAAAAATTATAGTTTATGGGTAACACTAGATGTCGCCAAAAATTATTTGATCAACCTAAATTACACAAAATATTAAATTTATTACCGGTGACTACTTAGCACTTCAAAGAACAATATATTAAAATTTTCAAATTTTATCAATTCAATTAGTTTAGGAAATAAGTGGCCAAAGTTGCCTGAAAATTGTACCTCGGGTACATTCAACACAGCCCGGGAAAACAGTCATAAATAATTCATTGGATTTGATTTTTAAATGATGCCAAATTTTTCTGATAGAAAACTTAACAATCTAACCAATGCCACTAATTTCACTCAAAAATGTAGAGTATACACGAAGTTTTTTATTTTCAAAACAGGGGTAAAAAAAAAAAGAAATTTCATCACTTAAAACATAAATTTCATCATAAACTCCAAAATCAGTAATTTACATAAATGTACTAAAAGCTTTCAATCTTACACAATGTTAATTTAACCAAACACTTGACAAACAAATTTACCTATATAGACTATTATATCAACATCAAAAACATATATAAACATAGATTTTTTCGTCGCTACTCTTTTACCATCGCGCTGTCACCAAGCGTATCAATCATGAGCATTTCAAAGAAATACTTAGTAGTATATATATTTGTATGTGAAAAAATTATAACCACAAAATGCAACATGCCAAACGCCAAATTATTCGTGGCAAACATACATTATTTTGGCAACTGGTTCAACATATCTCTTAAGGGATTATTTTCAATCACTAAACAGTCTAGGTGATTTTCTTTCTTGCTTAACATAATGTTCCATCATCGATATGCTCAAACGACTATATCAATTAAGTACATCCATTGAGGCATGGCAACATCGAAGCAAACACTACAAGAAATTTCACTTTTAACAACGAAAATTTTGATTTTGTAAAGTCTCTCGACGATCATTTTTAGACAAAACAATCCAAAAATGACTTTCTACGACAAAAAAAATTATCGTTAAAAGTGAAATTTCTTGTAGTGAAATAACATGTCACATGTTTGTGTATAATTCTCTCGGTTAAAACTTCATAATTACATGTACAAAATACAGTATATGTACAACTACCTCAAAATTCAATTTTCTGTTGAAGTGGAGGATTTAATGTTGCTGTACATTTCCAAAATAGTCATGCACGCTTGCCTTTTCTTTTGTAAAACTGTGCACGAGAGTGTGTATGTTGGAGAAAATTGAATGTGGACAAAGAGAGATGGTTGGGGGCCGAGTCTGGGGGAAGAAAAGACAAACATTTTCAGGGGATTTTGAGGCTGACTTTGAGGAAAATTGAGTAAAGCATAGAGAGACGGGAAATTATGAAATGAGAGAGTGGGGGATCGATTTCTAGAGGATAAAAATAGAGAAGTAATTTGGAGTTTTTAGGGCTGGTTTATGGGAGAAGAATGATATATGTTGGACAAAATTTGGGAGGAGAAAATGGATTGTGCTGGCTAAAAATGGGAGAAGGAAAAGGGAAGTTCTTGCAAGAGTTTTGAGGATTGATTAGTTGTGGAAGAATTGTGTGTTATATGGACTGAAATTGGGGATAATAAAGCAAGGTGTTTGGACTTCTTGCTTGTGAAAGGGAAAGTGGGCAAAATCTAACAATCATTGGGCTGGAAAAATGAAAGCGAAAAATGGGATAGGGAAGTGAATGTGTGTTGGTTGAAAATAGAGAGAAGAAAACAAGGCTAATGGACTTATTGCTGGGGCCAAATTCTGGTGAGGATGGGGGGAAAAATAATTTCTAACTTGGCTTAAAATGAGAGGGAAAGTGGGGGCAAGAAAATTGGGGTTGGTTGTTGGATAATGGGGTATTTTTGGGAGCTCATGGGGAGGGTTTTCAGGGTGAAATGGTGGACACTTATGGCTGAAACGAACGGCTCAAGCAGTGATTTAGACGGAATTTTCCTGGACCATTTGGGTCGGTTTTTGGACAGCATTTGGTCCAACTTTTAGGTGGTATTATGAGCTGAGTTTTGGACTAGAATCTATCGGGCTTTAGGATAACAAAAATGGAACTTAAAGGTTCGGAATTTTAGCTAACACAAGGTCAGATTTTAATTTACCATTGCAACCTAAAATAAATCAGATGGCAATGGATAGTATTTATATGACTTGAAATTTAAAATTTTAGCAAGTCTCAAAGTATAACAAGGTTCGTTTTAAAAATATTCCACATTCGTCAAAACTAAAAATTAAAGCAACAACTTTTGGTGTGACCAAAATAACTAAAATCATGATAGAAAGTTCGTAGTGGCGTGAAGAACTATATCTTTTATTTTCAGAAAATTAAAATAAAAAATTTTCTGGTCCCTATAATTTTTTAGGAGTGCTAATAAGATTAAATAGTCATCAACTATTATTTTACAATACCCCTCACTTTTTCTAGCACAAGCTCTTTATCACTTTCACTTGGCTCACTATTTCTTATATTGTTTCAAATAATCCTACCACCTATTTATACTACTACTACCTATTTGGAATAGACGGTTGAGATTAATCATATTCAATATCTAGGATATTCATTCCCTAGAACTTTCTCCAACAATGGAACATTATAGTAGTCTTCTAGAAGTCTCATACGCTAGCATGGATCCTTCTAGACTACTTTCTAGAATGCTCCAAGAAGTTTCTTATACGGAAGGATCTAGACTTGGTCATTAGCAAATTTACGAGGGCTTACCTCATCACTAAATAGCCAAGGAAGTTATGTTCCTATTTTTTAGGTAACATTTCATCGATGTGGCTGCAAATTTTTTTTTTTTTTCAAAATACTACTGACGGAATATATTATATTTTATAATATTTTTTATATTTTGTTACAATTACAAGCATATTTTAGTGTTTAAGGTTTAGGATTTCAATCTGTTGATTAATATTTATTAATTCCATTTTTTCTTTACAAAAGAAAAAAATCGATGGCTTTTCATATGTTGGTAATTATTTATTAATTTTTATTTTTATTAAAAAATTATTGACAAAATATTTTGTCTCTAACAAGTACTCTCTCTGTCTCTCTCTGTCTCTCTCTCTAACCTATAATGTCTATCTCACATACACAATCTTTACGTTCTAACACTTCCATCTAATTCTATATATGAACTTTTCTCTAACGTTATATATCGAAATAGCATTTCTCCATACAATGAGATTCGGTTCCTTTTGTGCAGGCAGCTCCACATTCGACATATGTGAAGAATTAACAGAATTAATAGTTTCATACGGTCGACCGTCTGTATCAACCGGTCGACCGTATTAATTCACTGTCCAACCGTATCAGTTTTAGTTTCCAGTTTTAGTTTCAGTTAGTTTTCATTCTGTTAGCTTTTCATTTCTTTCTGTTATGTATTGTTATGCATGCAGTTTTCATTGTTGCTCTATATATATCTTGTATTCAATTGCATTTGGAATAAGAGGAAATAATACAAAAACATCCTGAGAGGATTTTCTCTCAGCAATACATTCTGCTCTTTTATTATTGAACATGGTATCAGAGCCATAAAGCCTTCCACATCCATAAGCACCTAAAGCAAGAGGATGGCTGACTACAACGATCAAGATGATCTACAGATGCCTCCAGCAGTGGACGTAGGAGCGGCAGCAAAGGAATACTCCAATGGTGATCCATTGGACTTGCAAGGCTCAGACCATCCAGGAATGACATTGGTAACATCACAATTAACAGGTAAGAATTATCTCAGCTGGAGTAGATCAATAAAGATAGCATTAGGGGCGAAATTGAAGTTGGGATTTATAAATGGGAAATGTGAAAAACCAGACAATGAATCTCGAAATTTTGATCAATGGAATAGAGTTGATTGCATGGTTAGATCTTGGATTTTAAATTCAATATCAAAGGAAATTGTAGAAGCATTCATATATACAACATCAGCCAAAGATCTATGGGATGAACTGAATGAAAGATATGGTGAATGTAATGGACCATTGTTGTATCAACTGCAGAGAGAAATAAGTAGCATGACACAAGGATCACTCACGGAAGAAAAATATTTCACCAATCTTAAAAAATTGTGGGATGAGATTGCTTGTCTTATGCCATTACCAATTTGCACTTGTGGAGCTGCAAAGGAAGTCTCTGATCTGGGCTCTTTCAACAAACTGATGCAGTTTCTGATGGGGCTGAACGATTCATATGATAATGTTAGAAATCAAGTGCTTGTGATGGATCCTTTACCATCAGTGAATAAGGCATATTCGATGGTTCTGAGGGTGGAAAAACAGAGGGAAGTACACATGCTGTATCCTGAAAACAATGATCATGCTGCAATGATGGTTAAGGGCCTCAACACCAGGAATGATGGGCATGCAAGAAATGGATCTGGCCGAGGAAATTGGACAGGGAGATCTAACTTTGGTAGAGGAAACTATGCTGGGGGTAGGGGAACCAGCAGGAGATATGGGAATATTGACAAAGAACAGCTGCGTTGTGATCACTGTGGAATGAATGGACATACAAAGGAGGGATGCTTCAAGCTGATTGGCTTCCCAGACTGGTACAAGAAAGATCAAAAGGGAAAAGAAACTGGTTGGAAGAACACAGCAAACAATGTGATGAAAGACTACTCACCTCTTGAATTTGAAGATGATCACCATGTTGCAAATGTAAAGGATACAACATCACCACATTCCAGCATTGCTGCCATAGTTCAACAAGAATTAATAAGAATGCTGAAAGGAAAGACACTGACTGATAATGAGAACCAAACCAACTTTGCACATCTCAGAGACTATTCTGGTATGTGTACTCAACACTTTGCCTTTACTTCACTTGATGATTTGAAATGTGGCTCTTGGATCATTGACACAGGTGCCAGTAATCACATATGTACAAACTCAGCACAAATGTCCAATTTGAAACCTGTCATGATGCCTACCTCTGTCTTGTTGCCTGATGGTTCCAGTAAATCTGTCAAAAACACTGGAAACATTGAAATTAATCACAGAATCAAACTAATTTATGTTCTTCATATTCCCACTTTCAAACTAAATTTGATGTCTGTTCCTAAACTCTGCCAAACTGCACAGATTAAGTTCACATTCTACCCTACATATTGCTTGCTGCAGGACCTGAAGGATAATAGGACCCTGGCTGTTGGGAAGTTGAAAGGAAGATTGTATGTTCTTGATGATCATAGTGTCTTGAAAGGTCAAGTAGAATGTTGTAATAAGGAAATGAATGTCAGTACCCTCATGTCTATGAATGATCTGAACTCCAGAAATGAGAAATTTGTCATCAATAAATCCTGTTCCTTTTCCCTTGTTGATTGGCATATTAAACTTGGCCATGCTTCATATCAATGTTTGAAACACCTGAACTTCATCAAACAAAAGTAATACTGATGAAAAATTGCAACCATGTGATGTCTGCCATAAGGCAAAACAGAACAGATCCCCATTCCAAGACTCACATATTCATTCCAAAAGCACTTTTGAATTAATGCATATTGACCTGTGGGGACCATACAGGCAATACACCCTCACTGGAACCCCTTTCATGCTCACCATTGTGGATGACCATAGTAGAGCCACATGGACCTTCATGCTTTTCCAAAAATCCCAAACTGTCAAAACCTTAGATGTGTTCTTTAAAATGATCAAAAATCAGTTTGAAAGGGATGTCAAAGCTATAAGAACTGACAATGGAAGTGAGTTCACTGGTAGGGAATGTCAAACCCTGCTGCAGTCCTTAGGAATCCTTCACCAAAGGTCTTGTGTCTACACTCCACAACAAAATGGAGTTGTAGAAAGGAAGCATAGACACCTACTTCAAATGGCCAGATCCCTCATGTTCCAAGCACACTTACCTAAATATTTATGGTCACACTCTATCTTGATGGCCACACACATCATAAATAGAATCCCAAGCTCTGTCCTAGATTGGAAAAGTCCTTTTGAAATATTACATAACAGAGAACCTGACTACACCTGCCTTAGGACCTTTGGCTGCCTCTGTTATACAGCCAATACTAAACCCCACAAAGATAAGTTTGATACAAGGGGATACAAATGTGTCTTTGTTGGTTACAACCATGGACAAAAGGGTTTTAAGGTGTACAATCTATCAACCAAACAGGTTCAAGTGGCCAGGGATGTCATTTTTTATGAAAATTGCTTTCCTTTTAAATCTGATGTCAGTCACATTGCTGATGAGTCCACTCCTATCATTTCACATCCTGAATACTGTGATGATGCTCCAGTTGTCACACCCTTTGTACCACCTTACACCAATCGACACAATGAGCATTTTCAAAATGACAATATAGACACATCACCAGGAGAAGCCACTGCTGATTCTTCCTCCACTGATCATAATTCCATACCTCTTGTCCATGTGCCTTTCCCTAATTCCCCAGAGAATGTGTCATCTAATAATCTAGCACCTAGACATAGCACTAGACAGAAAACCAAACCTGCCTGGATGGAGGATTACATAACTAATGTAACCGAGAGTTCAAGTGATTCTGCTGCTGACCACCAGTATCCTTATAGCCAAATAAAACTGACACCACAATTTACACCACCTACATACCCTTACACTACCTCACCAAAGCTGCATCATTCTTATGTGGTATATCTGGCAAATATGTCAAAGATCCAAGCACCAACTTTCTATCACCAGGCATGTAAAGATGAAGGTTGGATACAAGCCATGAATGATGAATTGGCAGCATTGGAATCAAACAACACTTGGGATCTCACTGACCTACCTGCAGGAAAAAGGGCTATTGGATGTAAGTGGTTATACAAAGTCAAACTTAAACCGGATGGAAATGTGGATAGACTTAAAGCAAGATTGGTAGCAAAAGGCTACAATCAGTTAGAAGGAATTGATTTCTTTGATTGCTTTTCACCTGTAGCCAAGTTGGTCACTGTAAGGATTTTCATTGCCTTAGCATCAGCTAAATGTTGGCCTCTTCATCAACTAGATATAAATAATGCATTTCTACATGGATATCTTGATGAAGAAATTTATATGCAGCCACCTCCAGGATATAGGAAGGCAACTACCAACCAAGTTTGCAGACTGAAAAGGAGCTTGTATGGCTTGAAGCAAGCATCAAGACAGTGGAATGCAGAACTGAGCCTCAAACTTACAGAATATGGTTTTGTCCAATCCAATCATGATCACTGCCTATTCCTCAAGCACACTTCTGATCGCAGCCTATTTCTACTCATTTATGTGGATGATGTCTTAATCACTGGTACCCATGAATCTGATATAGTGTTGGTTAAGAATTATTTGCATTCACAATTTACCATCAAAGATATGGGGGCTGCAAAGTATTTCCTAGGACTTGAGATTGCTAGAGGTAAAGGGGGAACTTATGTTAATCAAAGGAAATACATCCTGGATATTATCAAAGATGTTGGACTCATGGGGGCCCGTCCAGTCTCAGTTCCAATCCCAAAAGGTACAAAACTGTCACAGGGATCAAGCCCTCCATTTTCAGACCCAGACAGATATAGAAGGCTCATTGGAAGGATGTTGTACCTCAATCTGACCAGACCAGATATTACCTATGGCATACAACAGCTAAGTCAGTTTGTCCATAGCCCTTGCCAAGTTCATTGGGACACAGCCATCCATCTACTGCGTTATCTGAAAGGATGTCCATCACTTGGCCTTTATTTCCCAGCTCAACAGAATTTCAGTCTAACTGCATACTCAGATGCAGATTGGGCCTCTTGCAGTGACACTAGAAGGTCACTCACTGGTTTCTGCATCTTCCTTGGTGACACACTGATTTCATGGAAAACCAAGAAACAAACCACAGTATCCCGATCTACAGCTGAGGCAGAATATAGAAGTTTGGCAACAACAGTCTGTGAAATAGTGTGGATCAATTACATATTAAAGGACTTCGGTTTACCAATTCCCTTGCCTATCCCTTTGTGGTGTGATAACAAATCTGCCTTACACATCAGTGCGAATCCAGTTTTCCATGAAAGAACTAAACACTTGGAGATTGATTGTCATATTGTTCGAAATAAGTTCAAAGAAGGTTTCATTTTGCCTCAACACGTTCCTTCTTCTCAACAGATTGCGGACATCTTCACTAAAGCATTGGCAACTCCCCAATTCCACACATTACTTCCCAAGCTGGGATTGGCTGACCTTCACCAATTGCCAGCTTGAGAGGGGGATGAAGAATTAACAGAATTAACAGTTTCATACGGTCGACCGTCTGTATCAACCGGTCGACCGTATTAATTCACTGTCCAACCGTATCAGTTTTAGTTTCCAGTTTTAGTTTCAGTTAGTTTTCATTCTGTTAGCTTTTCATTTCTTTCTGTTATGTATTGTTATGCATGCAGTTTTCATTGTTGCTCTATATATATCTTGTATTCAATTGCATTTGGAATAAGAGGAAATAATACAAAAACATCCTGAGAGGATTTTCTCTCAGCAATACATTCTGCTCTTTTATTATTCAACAATATGAAGTAAGTGATTTTATTTTTATTTTTTAATGGGTTTATGCTCATTTTCTCCTTGATTATGTTCATTTGTTGTATTTCTAGACAAGCATTAAAACCTAATCTGTTGGGATTACGCTATGTTCATTTTTTCACTTAGCTCACTCTTTCTTGTATTACAAGCTCTCCAAGTATAACTTACTTCCATTAATTTAAAAGATAAATTACACTCAGATCTTCAATTTTTTTTTCCGTTTGTGGCAATTTCATCCTGATTCAATTTAAATCGCATCTATCATTTTATATAGGGGGCAAGTATCACAGAGAAACACTCAGTAAGTAAGGCTGCAGATGTTAAGCAAAATTAATCCCAATAGAAAACATGCAAAATCCTGTATCAAAAACATGATAATGGCAAGCCGGTGATCAATCGATTTACCAAAGTTCTGATGAGCGTCTATGACTACTAGTAAAACATTTTTTTCTTGTTCTGATCCTCTTTGAATACCATTAAGTTCATCATGAATAACATAACAATTTAACATGAAACTGGGTAAATAAATTTGCTCAATGTAAACACTTTGTGTTGGAAAACCTTACCTCTTAAACTTGGAGTTTGAGTATTAGTGTGTACCTGACTCCGAGCTTTTAGAATTATGTGCATGCCTCGTCTAGTAATTATTCTTTTATGAAAGCTTAATGTAAAAGAATGTGCATATGTTGTTTCTTTTTTTGTTCTATGCTATTGGAAAAATCAAAGTATAAGAAAAGAAAAGTAATAAACTTGCATGGGGATAGAGAAAGAGTCAAGAATGAGTGGTTTTGTGTCTGCTCAGAATAAATGTGTAATGTAATTATTAATAATGTGGTGAGTGGGGTCAACGTGGTGATGAGTGGGTGTGGAAAGTGGTTATTAAAAGTGAAATTTTAACTCCTACATGTTTGATTACGTGCATAACGTATTAGAGAAGACAATTTCGTTAATACCCACAAAAGTCCCACAAAGTAGCTGGGAACAAAAAAAAAACAGAGAAAAGTTAAATGGTTACTCATAACCCACTTAGCCGTGGAAAAGAAAAATCTAAAATGGCTTAATTAAGAATAAAATATTGTACGAGAATATACGTATCTTTAAGTTACAATAACTTGAATTTAACTTATTAAAAAAAGTTATTGGGTTTGTATTTCCTAGGAAACCGTGCCACCGTCTATTAACATTATTCTAATTGGTTGGTGAGATCAGTCAAGTGGGCTAATAAAGGCTTCGGGATAGAGGCCTGCAACTTAGGCCTTTTTGTTAACTCCCTGATTGGGTGGCTCTGTCAGAATTTAACATTTCACCTGTTGTGTAATGATCGTGTTCTCTTAAGAAAGCTCCCGTGCGATGAGGTTGGACTATCACGTACAATTAATTACGTTTTGTGGAAGAAAAAATTACAACGGTCGGTAACTTTCGAGACTAAGCAATTGAGGGCGGCTATGCATCCTGTGAGGCTTTGGATGTCTTTAGGCCTAATTAGAGCCTTCATTTCCATGATCGCTTTAATTTTTTCTGGGTTGGCTTCGATTCTCTGTTAGTTGACCATGTATCCCAAAAATTTGCCCGAGTTGACCCCAAACACACACTTGAGCAGATTGAGCTTCATCATATATTTACTAGCATGTTATCGACATATACTTCCATCGTTTTTCTGATTTGGTCTGTGAACAATTGCGTTCACTAACCTATGGTATGTAGCACTGACCTTTTTCAATATGAAAGGCATGAGCTTATAGCATTACAATTTGCAGTTGGTAATGATACAGTGTGTTCCTGGTGGACCTCATATATCGAGATCTAATTGTAGCTGGAAAAGAAAGAAGCTACCTTTCAGAGAAGGGATAAGCTGTCTTTCGAACAGGCTTAGTTTAGGTCGGTAAAGTCAATGCACCGTCTAATCTACATTATGCTTTTTTTTTACTAAGACACGTTTGGCGATCCATTTAGAGTATAGCGCTTCTCTGATAAATTCATTGTTTAAGAGTTTTTCTACTTTGTGTAGAGCCTCTTATCTGTCAGAATTTAATGGTCGTCTCTATTGCTGCTTCGATCGAGCGCTCAGACTGACGTTGAGCCATGAAAGGTGGTCTCGAGGTCTATTCCTTCCATATCTTGGTGTCCTCGTGCAAACACATCCAAGTTGATTTTTAGGAATTCCTCGAGCTTTCATTAAAGCAGCTACTGAAGCTCGTACCTTATACATAGTCCAATTCTGAGCATACCAGCAGTTGGTCCAGCTCTTCTACAGGTTCAACTTTTGTTTCATGCGAGTTTAGCCTGGGGTCGAGAGGATTACTTCCTAGTGTATCATGTAGATACATGTATAATAATGTAGAGCTTTAGTATTTGGATCAATCTTTAGTCTGTGGGCTTAGCATTCCTCAGTGACTCTCTTTTTTTACTTTGACTTCGCCTACTCATATGGGGTGGAAAATTTCAACGAGTAATGATACATAGAGATAATCGCCTTTAGATTATAAAGTAGTGGTTATCCCAAGATGGCGTCATAAGGTGAGTAAGAGTTTATGACTTCAAAATCAACAATGGTGCAGATTTTACGCAGGGATTCTCCCATATCGAAGGCCAAGGTTATTTGGCCAATGGATCTTATCGTCGTACCATTTAGGCTGATGAGTGGTTTGGAAAATGATATGAGGAAATTTTGGAGAATTTTCTTCTAGTTGAAGGTTTTGCTTGTAGTACTTTAATTGCACTACCCGTGTTTACCAATGTATTTTAAATACCAACTCTGGCGATAGGAAGACTGATGGCTAGAAGACCCAGGCATGGATGCTAGTCGGCATTAACTTTATAAAACGTGAGGTTGTTTCCATGTGGTCGCTTCACATGTCTGACTGTGATTCTTATCTGAAGAAAAGATATTTACTTTCATATTTCTTTCTGAATGAGTACAGCCACTTATATAGAATACAATGAAATAAATCCTAGAGCTAATTTAGGCTAAGATTACTGAATCCCTTAATCAAAGGGATTCACATATTACAAGTTTAGAAATTACCAATCTCTCTTGTTATGGTAATGTTTACAACTCATGCCAACACTCCCCCTCAAGTTGGTGCATAGATATCACAGATGCCCAACTTGCCAAGTGAGTTGTGAAAGACCTTGCTAGGAACAGCTTTTGTAAGTATATCCGCTAATTGATCTTCAGATTTAACAAATGGGAATCGAACTATTTTGGACTCGAGATTCTGCTTGATGAAATGTCGATCCACTTCAATGTGTTTTGTCCTGTCATGCTGAATTGGATTGTGAGAAATGTCAATGGCTGCCTTATTGTCACAGAATAAGTTCATTCCACACTTGGGAGCAAAGCCAATCTCAGTCAATAACATCCTGAGCCAAAGAAGTTCACAAAGTCCCTTGGCCATGCCTCTGAACTCAACTTCAGCGCTTGATAGCGCCACCACCTTCTGTTTCTTGCTTTTCCACGTGACAAGATTGCCTCCAACAAATGTGAAGTAGCCTGATGTAGACTTTCTGTCCGAGATGCTCCCCGCCCAGTCTGCATCAGTATAGCCATCAACATTTAGATTATCATTCTTTGAGAACAAAATTCCCTTGCCTGGAGCGGATTTTAAGTACCGGAGAATTCGAATAACTGCTTCCATATGTTCTTCACTTGGTGAGTGCATAAATTGACTCACTACGCTTACTGCATAGGCAATGTCAGGTCGGGTATGGGATAAATAAATTAGCTTGCCAACCAATCTTTGATATCTCTCCTTATTCGTTGGCACTTGATCTGGGTATTCTCCAAGCTTATGATTCTGAACAATCGGAGTATCGGTTGGCTTACAGTCAAGCAGACCAATTTCAGAGAGTAAGTCTAACACATATTTTCTTTGGGAAATGAATATACCCTTACTCGATCTGGCTACTTCAATCCCTAAGAAATATCTTAGACCCCCAAGATTCTTCATCTCAAATTCAGTTGCCAAATTTTTTTTAAGCCTGTTGATCTCTTCTTTGTCATTTCCTGTGATAATCATGTCATCCACATAGATTATTAGAGCAGTTACTTTATCCTGTTGGTGCTTCAAAAATAAAGTGTGGTCTGAGTTGCTTTGTTGAAAACCGTGCTTCTTCATAGCCAAGCTAAAACGACCAAACCATGCGCGGGGAGATTGCTTTAGTCCATATAGTGAACGGTGCAATTTACATACCACATCAGATTTTAAAGGAGCACTGAATCCTGGTGGGATATCCATATAAACTTCTTCTTCAAGATCGCCATGAAGAAACGCGTTCTTTACGTCAAACTGGTGCAATAGCCAATCCATGTTCGCTGCAAGAGACAATAAGACTCTAATAGTATTTAGTTTTGCCACTGGAGAAAACGTCTCTTGATAGTCTATGCCATATGTTTGTGTGTATCCCTTCGCCACCAGTCTTGCCTTATATCTTTCAATGGATCCATCAGTCTTATGTTTGATGGAGAAAACCCACTTACACCCTACTGTCCTCTTTCCTTTTGGCAATGGAACAAGACTCTAATAGTATTTAGTTTTGCCACTGGAGAAAACGTCTCTTGATAGTCTATGCCATATGTTTGTGTGTATCCCTTCGCCACCAGTCTTGCCTTATATCTTTCAATGGATCCATTAGTCTTATGTTTGATGGAGAAAACCCACTTACACCCTACTGTCCTCTTTCCTTTTGGCAATGGAACAAGACTCCATGTTCTATTTTTCAGTAGTGCATCCATCTCTTCTTTTATCGCTTGAACCCACTTCGGATCTTCTAAGGCCTGTTGTACTCCATTGGGGACATGGCATGCAGATAAATTGTTTACAAATGCCCGAAGAGGAGCTGCTAATCCATGAGTCGATACATAGTTGGCAATTGGATACTTTGATCCTCTTTTTTCTCCATCCGGTGAATATCGGTTTGGGGGCTTTCCACGATTATGTCTGAAAGGAAGGTTATAACCAACAGAGATATCTGAATTATTATCAGGAGATAGTATAGTGGGAGAGCTTACCTCAAGAATATTCTCGGGAGACAGGGCATTGGGTACTAATGAGGGCGAGGTTGTAGTTTCAGTCTCAACTCTTTGCATATTTTCGGCATCAACTTCTTGTGTTGTGTCATTACCTATTTCGTCTCTATCAACTGTTTCTATAGTTTCAGCCTCAACTTCTTGTGTTGTGTCATTACTCATTTCGTCTCTTGACCCAGATTCAAACGACATTGGAGTGTGAGTGTCTTCAAATACCTCACAATTCCACCAATTCTGCTCTTCATATCGTGTCTCCCCCTGAAGTGTAGAATTGGATGCTGAAAAAGAGTAAAAATTTTCAGACTCAACGAAAGTAACATCCATGGTAATATAGGTACGCTGTGTGGTAGGATTGTAGCAATGATAGCCCTTTTTCAGTGTACCATACCCCAAAAAAATACAACGAACTGCGCAAGGATCAAGCTTAGTACGTTGATTTTTATGGAGGTGAACAAAAGCAACACATCCAAACACTCGAGGAGGAATCAACAAAACAGATGGTAGAGAAACATGGTTGGAGAGAGCCTGTAATGGAGTCTTGAATTTCAACACTTTTGAAGGCATTCTATTTAATAGGTATACTGCTGTGACTATTGCAGAATCCCAATATCTAGTCGGCATATGTGCTCCAATTAACAAAGCACGAGCAGTTTCCATGATGTGTCTATTTTTCCGTTCAGCCACTCCGTTCTGTTGCGGTGTTTGTGTACACGAGGTTTCATGAAGAAGACCATGATTGTGAAAGTAAGTTTGAAATTCCTGATTAACATACTCTCCACCATTGTCAGAACGAAGGATTTGAAGTTTTGCTCGAAATTGAGCCTTGATCATTGCATGAAAAGACTTAAACACGCCCAAGACATCATTTTTGTGTTTCAGCAAATATAACCATGTCATGCGAGTACAGTCATCAACAAAAGTCACAAACCAACGAATTCCAGATAAGGTAGAGATCGGGGATGGTCCCCAAACATCAGAATGGATTAAGGCAAATGGAACATTACTTCTATTCATACTTAATGGAAAAGCTACACGGTGACTTTTAGCTAAAATGCACGTTTCACATTTCAAGTCTAACTCATTCATAGCTGAAAATAAATCTGGAAATAAATACTTCATATAGCTGAAAGACGGATGTCCTAATCGACGATGCCATAGCCAAATCTGCCTCTCTTTGACACTTGTTGAGTGATGCACATTGTTTATCTTTCCCAAGCTAAAATCGTCCATGTAGTACAACCCCTCTCTCTTAGTACCACGCCCAATGATCTCCTGTGTGAGAATATCCTGAAATAAACAAAAAGTAGGATAGATTAAAGCAACACAATTTAGTTCTTCAGTGGCTTGGGCTATAGATAATAACTTATTTGAGAGAGATGGAACAAGTAAAGTATTGGATAGAGAGAGAGATGGTGATAGAGAAACGGTTCCAGCTCCTGTAATAGGATATGTGACTCCATTGGCATTAGCAATGCGACGCCTCCTTGGTTGTGTAATCTTATCAAAGTCATTGACATCAAATGTCATATGATCGGTTGCCCCTGAATCGACAATCCAGCCATGGTAATGATCTTGACTGGAACCAAGTAATGCAAAGCCATAATTACCTTCGAGAGAGTTGGACTCTTCTGATGATTCTACCAGTGGGGTAAAAGATAATAAAGGTTCACCATTTGCCAAGACAGCCCGTCCAGGTTCGCTGCTAGTGTTAGCCTCACGTTCACGTTGTTTTCGTGCCTTAAGTTCATTCCACCATTCTGGGTACCCATGTATTTTAAAGCACGTGTCACGGGTATGTTTCTTGCTCCCACAGTGTGTACATCCTCCCTCGGCCTGTGTCTTATTTTTAGAAGTTGTATTAAACTTTCCTCCTGAGAAGGAAACTGCCTTGGATATTTGGAGCGTTGTTGGCTGCTGGAGTCCAGTTTTGATTCCTTTGGAGGCCATAGCAGTGGCCTGTGAATGCTCTATACCTGGTTTCATAACCGATTGTCGTATAGCCTCTCTGCGAATGTGGGCATAGGCCTGTTCAACTGAAGGAAATGGTCAGATTTGGAGCACATCAGCCCGGATTTTGTCTAGATTATCATCTAGCCCATCGAGGAAAAGATACACCCTATCTTGTTGCACAGCCAAGTTGTATTTCTTTATATCAGCAGGACATTCCATTGGGTTTGGCCTACGAAAATCAATTTCTCTCCACAAACCTTGTAGACCATTGTAATATTCTTCAATAGATCCTCCAGCTTGTGTCATTCTCGTCACACGTCTCTTCAAACCATATACTTGGGAGGTGTCTGAACCATCAAAATAGGTGGTAGCAATCGCATCCCATACCAATTTTGCAGTGGGGAAGCGAATAAAATTTCCAATTAGAGTTGGGTCCATGGAATTGATTAACCAACCTTTCACAATTGCATTCTCTGTTCTCCATCTCCGAAACGTTGGGTCAGCTGAATCGGGTTGTGGTATGTCTCCATTGATGTATCCCAGTTTGTCTTTGCCGGAGATATACATCTCGACAACTTGAGACCATAAACCATAGTTGGAGCTGTCTAGCTTGATGCCGATTGGTGCAGCAGAAGGTTCAGGGGTCTGTATTTGATTTTGGTTTTGATTTTGGGTTAAGGCTTGCATCATTCGGGTCGTTAGATCATCGAGGATTGCAGCGGTAGAGGTTTCATCTTGTCCTCTGGTCTGCCATATTTTTCGATCAATTTTTGGCGAAGTCGGGTCGTAGCAGGAATTCCTAGGATCTCCACTCTGATACCATGTAGAAAAAATATTTACTTTCATATTTCTTTCTGAATGAGTACAGCCACTTATATAGAATACAATGAAATAAATCCTAGAGCTAATTTAGGCTAAGATTACTGAATCCCTTAATCAAAGGGATTCACATATTACAAGTTTAGAAATTACCAATCTCTCTTGTTATGGTAATGTTTACAACTCATGCCAACATTATCTTCATTAGGTCGGCAAATCGAACCATATTAACTCGTGCCCTAGTTAAAGTGTTGTTATAATATCTAGCCTCAGCTTGATTCACGTGCACCACCCTACTCCACTAGTGGAAAATTTAAAAGCATAGTGATGATCGAGATGGCCACTTTGAGTTCTTGCAGTATTGTTCTTCCTAAGATTGCGTTATAGTTGGACAGGAGATCTACCTTCACGAAGTCAACAATCATTCTTCATTGGTAGAGGGGTTCACCCAACTCTACTATGAGGACGACCTAGCCTTTTTTCTTCCACGTAGTCACCCATGAACCATTGAAGTGGTCCAGAGAATGGTCGTATGTGCCATTTAGGGATCCCCATCTGATCTAGCGTCCTTAGGTATAGGATATTGACGAAACTCTCATTGTCCACAAGTGTCTTGTAGATGTTTATTCATGCCACTACCATGGTAATGACTAGTACGTCGTTATGGGGCTGCAAGATGCTTCGTGCATCTTCTTCTGAGAAGCCGAATCATTCAATTCTATTTCCTATCCCAAGGCTATTCTAGTTCACGTTGGCTCCGTGATGTTGTACGGTTTGTACTTTCCTTTCATATATGCATCGTTCCCTTCTAGAACCTTTGGTGTATTAGTTTTCTCCAACCAACATTCGAATATTTCATATGGGTTGATTTGTCCTAACGGGTTGGAATGACGGAGAGAGAACATTGGTTTTGTGTTCTTATTGAGTCTTCATGATGCATGGTTTGTCTATAAATTTGTGTAGTTGTCCTCGCCTGATCAGTTCTTCAATTTTTCTCATAGGTCTCTACACTCATCTGTTATGTGACCTGCTTACCCATGATATTGCCTGTATTTCTTCTAGTCAAGACCTGGGAAACTTTTCTGTGGTAGCGGGGGCAGGCGTAGGATCTCTTTATCTTTTAGCTACGTGAAGACCCGTTCCAATGACTTGTTTAATAGATGGTATTCTTGAAATGCTCCGGGTATAGAAGGGATGGCCTACTATTTACTGTTCTCTCTTTTTGTCTAGCATGTGTCCTTTTTCTCTTTTCTCCCCCTGGACTGGGTTTTCTTTTGTCCTCTTGATCTGACATGGCCTCTTCTGTGCCTATGTGTTTCTCTGCCCTACTCAAGAATTATTGGTAAGATTTTGGTCCTACCTTGTGGATGAACTACCAGAACATGGTTTGGGCTCTCAATCTGGATAGGGCAGTTATTAGTGTAAAATCGTTGCATATTTTTTCAACTTCCATGATCTGCTTATTGAATCGGCTTAGATAGCTCTTCAGAGATTCGATCCATCCTTGTTTAATACGAATGAGTTGTTTCTTTGGGATGACCAAGCTCTTGACCCTATGAATTAGGCTAGAAAAATAGTGGCAAAATCGTTCCAGCCTCTTATTGTCCTCTAGGGTAGCTTCCAGAACCACATTTGGGCTTTGTCACCCAAGGTAAAAGGGAAAGCTTTGCACATTATGGTGTTGCTAGCACTTTGGATTTCTATCCAAGACGTATATTTGTCAAGATGAGTTATAGGGTCACCGTTTTCCTTGTATCTGGTAAGCTGGGACATTTTTAATTTATCAAGCAGTGGCTCTAACAGTATATCCTCGCCTAAAGGGGAATGCCTAGAGATGAAGTATTCTTCCATCACACCTTTCTGTTTGGCCTCCAGGTCGGCTATGCACTTCTTTAGACGATCCAATTCTTCTTGTTTGCTTTGTTTTGGGAGGAGCCCTTGTTGGTGGTGGGCCTTGTGAACCCCAAGCAGTCAAATACGCTTCCGTCCTTCTTATTTCTTTGTAGGGCACGTATTCTAAGTATTGTCAGTTTTGCTTTTGGATGATTCTTCTTCTAGAACTACAGATTCCTCCGTACCGGGGGCCGAGCACTTCGACCCCAGAAAGAAGATTCTATGTCAGTTTTTTCAATACGGTTTGTTGTTGTATGGTTCAATTCGATAAGTCGTACTGTGCTGGTGAGTCATTCTATGGCCTCATGCACGGCGATTAGGTTTGGATTTTCTATTTCCAAGGAGCTTCTTTTGTTGTTGCGCCGTTGGTGATGGCGTTTTATGCTTTCATCATGGGGGTCAGTTCTAGAGTAACTCCTTGATCCTAGATTGTGACTCATTGCAAAGTTGATGGTTGCGAAAGATGTTTTGGGGTTGGGGGTTTCATGAGGTGTTTGTTTAATGGGAAGATGTGGTTGTTAACCACGAGGTCGAGGGTTCAGGCTTTCCTTCTATTACCAAACTGTTGGCATAAAAAAATATTGGGACATTTAATGACCAAAGTAATGTGATTTAACAATAGGGATTGCAATTACAATAATAGATCTTTTTTTCCTCCTCTTTTTTTGTGAGAGTCCTTCCTTCTATAAAGGGAATTGATATGGGTAGAACCGCCTTAGTCACGTCAATCTAGAATGTTCGTCTTAGGGATCCGAGCCACCGTCTATCAACAGGATCTTGATTGGTTGGTGAGGACGGCCAAGTGGGCTAATGACACCCTCAAAGTATAGGCCTGCAACCTAGGCCTTCTTGTCAACTCCCATATTGGGTGACTTTGGAGGTGGCTATGTCAGGATTTGACATTTCATCTGTCGTGTAATGATGGTCTTTCCCTAAGAGGGCTCTCGAGCGATGAGGCTAAACTATCACGTATAGTTAATGACACAGAACTTTTAATGAGGTTTCGTCGATATTCCGACACGGCATGTAAGATCGGTAATCATGAAGAATCCTACGTCACATGTGAGTTCGAAACTAACAATATTAATTAATCATATAATAGTTCAAAAGAATTATTCTCGTAGCATGATTAATTCTTCGTTCCGATTTTGGACTGAACTATTACAGTTTTTAAATCATGGTCTTTAATCTTCTAGCTTCAACCCCCAAGTATTCTTTAGTGTTTTTCAAATTAATGTATGCATAGTTGAGTGGGCACCAAAGAACCAAACAAGAATCTAGAACCAAACAATTCACGGACTGGGATCACAAAAGAAGAACAAGGAAAAACAATTTCTCTCACTCAATAAGGTGGAATAGATCAAAGTTGTGCACTGCTTTCGTTGACCGTCCTCCGTCCCTATGTGTAGGGTTCCTTTTCCTTGTTCAATTTTGGTATTTTTGGATTTCCAGTCCTTGAACTTTCATCACTAGTGCAATTGGGTCCAGGATTTTTTCTAGAACTACTAAAGGACCTGATCGGACCTATATAATTTAAAGTTCAATATTAAACCGCAGTCAAACTGGTCCAACACTATATAATATAATTGTTATTTTTTGCTTAAATCGGGGACTAAAATGAATGTTTCGCCCTTTTAATTACTTTCTCATTTAAACTCGCGTTTTTCTTTAACATTTTCTTTGTGATCAAATCACAAAATTGATTTATCATTTGCTAAATATTGAATTCAGATTAAAACTGCTCATGAGAAAATGCTTAAGCAGACTCGTTTACCCATCTAACAGGGTAATGATTTTCGAACGTGAATACATGCTCACTACTTCGATTCCTCCAAGTTCCCAACGGTTTAGGACCCTAGCTACAATTTTCCTTGTATTGATGTTAAGTCATCGACGATTAAAATAATGCAAGAGCTGGAAACACGCAGCATCACGAGCATGTAGATGAAAATGATCTAATTCATGATCATGAGGAAGGTCCAGGAATAGTTTTTTGTTTTAATTTATTTTGCACAAAGATCAAAAGGTGTGAGAACTGGTCCAAGGGAAGGTGATGGGAATTATTTCTTTGATGTTTCTTTCTTTCTTTATTTCTTAGTTTGGGTTTTATTGTTTACTCGTGGTTTGTGCTGAGTGATTGTGATAAAATCTACTACTGTTTTTTATTAGACTAATGGTGGAATTAGGATTTTTTTTAAATATATATATATATATATATATATATATATATATAGTTCGACTCAAATTAAAAAAATATATATATCTTGTAAAATCATTACTAATTTATTCTTTTGTTAAGTTTATTTATCTACACTATTATATTAACTTGACATCTCTGACTTAATCTATACAAATTTAACCCGCGGTTTTTTTTCTCTTAAACCGAACCAAACCGTTTCAAAATGGTTAGGTTTAGGTTTCAATTTTCAGAAACCGCACAAAACCGAACCGAACCTCTCTTAAATTTTTAAATTAAAAAGTAATTTTATTAAATTATAAAAATTACAGTTTTAAAAAATGTAAAGTTGGCATGTTGCTAAATGTTAACTTGCTACTACTTTTTTGTCTTTTTGTTTGTATTTCGAATTTTAGACAAATGTAAATGTAATTTAACATTTAACATTATTAGTTCTCTTTTAAACTTATATGTTAACTTGTTTTAAATATATTATTATAATATCAATAGGTAAACTGCAGATTAAAATCGAACCAAACCAAAAATAATGGTTTGTTTTGGTTTGGTTTGGAAAAATTCCAAACCGCATGAAATTGTTTGAGTTGAAAATATGGTACAAACCGTCCAAATCGAACTGCTTTCATCCCTAGTCGCAACCAAATTAGTGGTTGATATTTAATATAAGGACTTGGCATTTAAATTTTCATTCAATGTAGCCTTTGTAACATTAGGCATGAAAGGTTTTGAAGTTGTAAATTTGGAAGTGGTGTGTGTTAGTTTTTGTGACCGAATATTTTCTTTTAGGGCATGTTTGGTATTCAATGCTGAACATGTTAATATTATAGTAAACAAAATTCTACTTTCTTTTTCTACCTTATCGTTATAATAACACAACTTAAAAAACGTAATGTCATATATATATATATATATATATATATATATATATATATATATATATCCTTAACTATTCTAAAAGTATAGATAGACCTTTCACTATTCACAGCATCGTCAAATTTTTTTTTTATTTCTTCTTCTTTCCTTCTTCCTGCGGCCCCACTTTCACATGTTTCACTTTTCATTACCTTCCCTTCCCTTCTCTTCCCAAACCCTAGATATCGCGACTGTGGATGTTCAACGTATTCGACCATTTTGCCGGCCGAAATTTACACTAGGCTTCGATAGGTAAGATGATTTCCCCTGTTTCCTCTTTTACCCTCTTTCACATTCATCCCTTATCATTCCCGTCTCTTCTGAAAACGTAGATACTACCACTGTGGATCTTCAACGTGATCGACCATTTTCCATCTGGAATTTTTAGTGGGCTTCGATCGTTAAGCTAATTTTCCATGTTTCCTCTTTCAATTTCTGCAGTGTGTCGTTCAGATTTGTGTGAAATCGTTTTCTCCTAATTTTTTCCATTTCTCTATTTGTGCTTACAATTGTTATTCTTGCTGTGTTGTCTTCTTCAGGTTTTGGGGCGACGAGATTCAATTCGAAGTACGACTTCTGAGATCAATCTTGCATCTAATTTTTTTTCGATTTCTCTGCTTTTATTTTTTGATTACATGCTACATCCTTGTTCTACACATATGCTGTGGGTTAGCATATCTCTCTCATTCACCATGCTTTCTCAAAAAAATTTCCCTACCAAGTTTAAATTTGTCTTTTAAACTTGTTGGAAGGATTGTGTTCAAGATAATGTAAAATTGCCCCAGCATGTAATGCTTGTTTGTATTTCCTGGACAATTTTGTTGCAGATTTCAAAATTTAAAACATCCTTCTGATTTAGAATGAAACAACTTGCTTTTTTATTTTTCTTTCGTTTGTTTACTTAAATTATAATTCAAGCTGCTCATACTTGGTTTTTGATAGTTGGGTCATTTCTTCCTAAAAAAAATTATAGTCTTAAGTCCGAATTCTTGAGGGTTTGGTCTAATTCAATAAAATTGGTTGTTCAAGCGCCACACATAACTGCCAAAGATTACAGCCAAATGTCTAATCTTAGTTTCACATTTTTGTTAAGCATGTATTTAGTTTTTTTTTTTTTATGTTTGTATGAGTTATGTGTTCATTTGGTTTATGTAATTCATACTATCGTGGGTTCTGCTTTTCTTAATAACAAGCTTGAATTTCAACATTGTACTTGTATTATCTTCTTATTTAAAGCTTATAGGCATTTTTTATTTAAGAGTTAATTTACAACGAATTAAATAGTATGCTTAAAAATATGTTTTTTATATTTATTATTTGCGGATTATACATTTAGAATTTTTTGTTCAGTGTATAATTTCGATTTTGTCCCATTTTAAAAATGTCATCAATGTTGACAAAATATGATTGTCAACATTATCGACAAATGATAGAAACCAAATTGTGTCGAGATTTGTGCCAGCAAATGAGCCAATGCCCATTTGCACATTTTATAAATTTTTTTTAAAATCCAATTGTGTCCAGAATTACGACACTGGGAACCAATTTGGTTCCCAATTTGCATGCCAAGCAAATGGGCATTTTGCAATTTTTTTTTTTCCTCCAAGAAGACTTTAATTTTTTTTTTCTTCTTCTTTTTGGTTCTCAATTATGTCGAGATTCTCGACACAATTGGGAACCAAAATTTGGTTCCCATTTCTCATGTCAGCAAATGGCTTTTGTCCCATTTGCCCATTTTGCAAGCTTTGTTTTTGTTTTTTTCCCCCTATAATGCGAACGTATTAAAGTTCATTCATTCAATTTTTTTATCAATCTTTTTTTTTATTTGATTTGGTAACAAGAAAATTCTACACAGTTTGTTATTCTCTACACAATAAAATGGATTGTTCAAACACCACACGTCACTTTGCCGACGAGGTTTCCTGCCAAAGGTTTATAACATATAGATTAATATTTACGAATCTTAGTTTTAAATTTTTGTGAAGCATGTATTTAATTTTTTTTATAGTTTTTTTATTTTTGTATGAGTTACGTGTTTATTTGATTTATGTAATTCATATTGTCGTGGGTTCTACTTTTCTTAATAGCAAGTTTGAATTAACATTGTACTTCTATGATCTTCTTATTCAAAGCTTATATGCATTTTTGGTTATATTGATTTAAGAGGTAATTTACAATGTATTAAATGGTATTTTTATATATATTTTTTTTATATAATTATTTGCAGAGTATACATTTAGAATATTTTTTTTCAGTGTATAATTGAGTTCGATTTTGTCCCATTTTTAAATGTCGACATTGTCGACAAATGATAGAAACCAAATTGTGTCGAGAGACAACCAAAAATTGGTTTCCATTTCTCATGCCAGTAAATGGGCTAAGGCCTATTTGCGCAGTTTACAATTTTTTTTTTCTTCCAATTGTGTCAAAAATTAGTTCCCAATTTTCATGCAAGCAAATGGGCCATTGGCCCATTTGACAACCTTTTCTTTTATCTCCAATGCGTAATCCTTCATTCAATTTTTTCACTAATTTTTTTTTTCTACCAAGAGCTATTCCATTACAGTTACCAAACGAACTACCAAACGTGCAAAGCACGTGCCAAAACTAGCATGTATATATATGTATGTGTGTGTGTACTTCATATATTCCAAATTTCAACTCAGTCCAACATGATTTTTGGATTCGCCCAATGTAGGAACGAGCATGAGTCATGAACTAGAACCATCTGGGAGCAAGCTCCAAAGAGCTTTAAAGACCAGTGCTGGAGCTCCCACCGACAAAGTTACCTATGTTTCTTACGAAGTGTTGTGTTGGTTCTTTGGATGTTGGAATTTTGTGAAGTGAAGTGTAGGTGAATTTTGACATTTTGTTTTTGTTTTCTTGAGTTGTAATTTTAGAAACCACTGGGTATGAAGAACTATGAAAAACTTCTCAATTTTATTTTTTATTTTTTGAAATTTTATGACTTTATTTCAATCCGTACAATAATCTTAAACAGTGTTTAACACGGCAATTGGAATAATAATCTTGAATTATACATCTTTTCTTTCAATTGCAAAAATAAAAAATAAAAAATATTGATCAGCTCATAGGCCCGCACTAATCAGGCCGCGAACCATGCTGGACTTTTAGAGACGTGTCAAGATCGGCCCTGCATCCCTCCTAAATTGATTTGTGTCAATGTAGTACGATTCTGTTTAGATCTCTATGAAAACTTTTATTGTATTTACTTTTATTTTTTGTATCGACATAGAATGAGAAATCATGTGACCTCGGTTTCTTAACCCATACTATTTTCATTCCCCGTCCCAAAGTATATTGCAGCTGGTTGAATTAAATTTTTATGATCGTTTGTGGTGTTGATTAAAACCAATATTTTTTTTTAAAAAAAGGTTAATCATAGTATGAGAAATGAACAAAATAGAGTGTCTTAGATTGGACTATTGAACTATGCAGTTTTCACACAATTAATGTCTACCTTTACAAGTTACAACCTACATTAGATTGTTGCAGCATCTACTCAAATGACATGTTGCATGTTGGGCTTATTCCAATTACAGAATAGAAAAATTGGCCGGTATATTGTACAGCATCTTTTTGTTAATTATAACGTTTGATAAATTTCATATGTGATGGCTGAACTTTAACGATGGATTAAAAAATTTCGGTGCAATCTGTGTATGAACCCTATTTTAGAATGATTTTTAAAACAAATCGAACAGAACTTTCAACAACGCTTCACCCTAATTCCAATGCCAATTATATTTCAAAAGAAAATGCAACACCAGTGTTCACTGATAAGTGTGATTTTACACTTATTTAGACCATTAAAGTAGACTATTATGAGTGCATTTGAGTGTAATTTTATTTAATTATGTATTTATTTTGTTATTATTGGTCCAAAATTCGAGTTTAGTGGTGTTTGGAGCAAAGTTGGCGAAAAGGACTAAATTGAAAGAAAAGTATAAGTATGGAGACCAACTTGCAAATGTCTAAAAATTTAAGGACCTGGAATGCAAATATATGAGGGCATATTTGGAATAAAAGTTTGTTTTGGAGGGCTCAATTAACACTGATGTAAAGTTTAGGGGCTTACCGTGCAAATAAATGAGAACTAAGATGCAAAATGAGGTTGAATTGCGATCACGAGCCATTAAAATTTTAAGCAGGTGCTCAATTTCTCCTTCCATGCGATGGCCCATGCGATCGCATTTTTCAAGCTTTGTGGCCCAGGAAATTATTTTTGTTTTCTTATGTGTTTGGGCTTCTTTTGGACTCCTTTTAAGACACAATTTGAGGCACGAATTTAGGCTAATTGTTGGCCCTATATATACACATTATTAGGGAAGAAAAATGAGAGTTTCATATTATAATATAACACAAATCTTTAGAGGAACTCCACATCAAAGACATCAAATTCTTGGAAGAAGATTACAAGAAATCATTGGAACTTTGAATGATTTTGAAGAAGAAGACGATACCGTCCAAGATCGTTGAAGATATTCAAGATTAAGAATTGTATCAACTTTTATTCTAAATTATCTGGGTTATGTATTCACTTTTTATCTTGTATTTTCTTAATCAAAATATGATAGGCTAACCATTTATTGCTAGGATTTTGATGAAACCTTGTTAACTCTTAAATCTAATAAATTGCTCATTTTTATTCTTGCTTTTGGGTTAATTGTTTATTATTCATTAATTCCGTTTTAATACTTGATCACTATTAAAACGTGATTGTGATTTATATTGCTTTCGAGAGATTCGGTATAAATTAGCACATGATAATAAACAACATAGAGTCCTATAATTGATTGTCTATGTCATTATGCTCTATGAAGTCGTTATGTGATGATCTTTTTGAATTAATACATGCTTACGTGCTAGAAATTTAATTAGAGATAATTAGGTTCACATATAAGTATAGAATCGATTGACCATCGAGAGAAGCTATTGATTAAAATTGGATAATTGGTTTTTAACATAGGCATCTAAGTTCTTAATTTTATTGATTGTTTGTTATTGAATTAATGTTATTCTAAAATTTGGCCAATTTTAAGATAGTTCTTGGGATTTGTGTTGATGCCGAGAGGTGCTACATGTGTCTAGCTCAAATAACAAACAATATTAGGTCCAATAAGAGATAGAGATATACTTCTATGCTTGGTGCAATCTTTGATGGTTTTCAATTTTGTGTTGCATTCTTTATATATTCGAATCCTTCATGAAGATATAGTTGGGTTATAGGTAAGAATTGGTTTAATTTGTATCGAGAGAGAAAATTAACATATAAGAAATACTGATTGTCAACATAATTCAAGAGTTGAGTATAAACAAGCAATTGAGGGTTAAAGTAGGTTAACAATGGTGGATTCGGGATTCTAGTACCTTTCATGATTTGATTAATTCCAAGTTTTGTGTAATTCTAATTACTTATTTTAGTAAATAATTAGATTTAGTTAGAATTTAATTTAAATAACCTATTGTGTTTTTCTTGAATTAGAGTTAGTATTAATTAAAATGTAAGACGTAGAAAATTCAGTCCTCGTGGGTTCGACACTCTACTTATCATTATATTATTTTTTAACAATCCGTCCACTTGCAGGATTAAAGTCCACAACATTCACCATCTTGAATGCCAATATTAGACCATCACAAAATGACCAATAAAACCAAAAATTAACAAGTAATGACCGATATATTCTTATACGAAACATCACGTGAATACCACAAGTTCTCAATACAATACAATCGAATGTGTACATCATTTTTTCACCACAACAAAAATAGTCAATCGAGTGAAACTTTAACGCTAGACTAAAAAAAATCGGTACAATCTATACATGAACTCTGTTTCGAATGATTTCTAAAACAAATCAATCAGGACTTTCAACAACACTTTGTCCTAATTACAATTGTCGAATTACATTTTAGAAGTAAATGTAATGTCCATGTTCACGTTCTCGAATGCCAATATCACACCACCACAAGTGGCCAATAAAACAAAAATTAAAAATGTAATAAGTGTAACGCCCCGAAATTTCTAAAGTCTTGGAGAGTTAATAAAATTCATAAACATTAAATATTGCGGAAAAATGACTTAAATAATAAAATCTCAATTGTCAAACAATTGGTTAATTCGTAAACAAATAATAAAATATTTATTAAATGCTAAATAACTTGAAATTGTGACGCTAATCGTCTAAAGTATCATAAACAAAATTATTTAATTTGGCGACCATTGGCTTGACAACTCCACTGACCCTCCACGCATCCATCACATTAATCATTACCTGAAAATTATTTAAAATGAGGGATGAGTATAACTAATTATACTCAGTGAGATATTTGTTATTTCCACGAACAGTCCAAATATTATAATTAAACATGGAATTAACTTACTAAACTGAACTGTGAATTATCACACTATGACAATAATAATTCATGCAAGCGCTGCAAATAAACTGAAACTCAAAGGTTTAACTGAACCTAAAAGTTTAACTGAAACCCGAATGTTTAAATGAACTGGTTCATGATTTCTCCTGAAGGAGCACTGAAATTAAGTAATCAAATTACATGCATAAATATAATACGTAGAAAGAAGTAGAAAATACTAATAGCACATAGCATCTCACCTTATTTCTTGTGAATGATTATACTGAAAAATGAACGTAAAGCTTGCAAAAAGGTGCCACAAAAAACTAAAGGAAGTGAATATTTTCTACACAAACTGCCGACTGTTTCTTGATAATACGTGAGAGCTAATTACGATTTTATAGGTTAGGCTTTATCAATTGTTTTTAATGTACAAACTCTAGTAGCATGCATTAAATAAGTTGTTAGAGTACTCAAGTAAAGAGTCCCGTTCTCCTGCCCCCAGTGGGCAGGAGAAAATAAACCCACTGCTGACATGGAGCTTGCCATGTCAGCAGTGTTCCAATTAAAAAAAAAAAAAATTGTCTGGAGAAAGAAAAAACCACCGTCAACGGGAGAAAGAAAAAACCCACCACAATCCGATCAAAAAACCACCACAAAAACTTCAAAAAAAATGTAATGGAGAACACCACCATTCACCATCAACCGGAGAGAGAAAAAACCACCACAAAAACCAAAAAAAAAAAAAATGTCATGGAGAACACCACCATCAACCACCGGAAATCCATTCATCATCAACCACCAAAAAACCACCATCACCCACCGAAAATGCATTCATCATAAACCACAAAAAAAAAAAAAAAAAAAAAATCTACCGGAGATATATTACCAGAGATCTGCGCGACCAAGCGCAGATTCGGTTGCGCAGATCAGCGGCAGATCCAGCTGGATCTGCATCGCCTTGGCGACGCAGATCTCGCTGGATCTGTGCGCCGGGTCGCGCAGGTCCGGAGATCCCTCCGGACCTGCGCGACCCGGCGCACATATCTCCGGTAGAGGATCTGCGCAGATCCGGCTGGACCTATCGCCTCAGCGCAGAGCCGGCAACTTTTTTTTTTTTTTTTGGGTTTCTTCTTCGTCGCGCGCAGATCAGTCCGGCGAGCTGCAGATTTGGAGAAGATGGTTTTGGGAAAGAATGGGCAATGGTTTTGGGAAAGAATAGACGGGACAAATTTTTTTTTTTTTTTTTTTAAATGGAACACTGCTGACATGGCAAGCTCCATGTCAGCAGTGGGTTTATTTTCTCCTGCCCACTGGGGGCAGGAGAACCGGACTCCTCAAGTAAATAGGAGAGAGAGAGAGACAAAAAAAAAAACAAATTGGAAATTCAATTGGATAAGCTATAATCTGGCGGAAACTGATCATCTCCAAGAGTCCCTTTTTAGTTTAATTTACTATAGAATTCTTTAACTGACTCTATCTTGAATTTAGCTTATTCAAAAACACTTTTTCTTGAACCGTTAATTATAAATAAATACAAGCTATCCAACGAGCCCAATATTGATATACTAAAACTCAATATTTTACTAATTAATTATTTAACCCAAATAAATTAATTGATTCTAAAATTTACTTTCACTTCCGTCCTTTGATAATAAATAATAATAAAATTCGAGATTCTACAATAAGTGCGGATTTTTTTAGGAAAGAATGCATGAAAACCATATGTTTTTCACATAATGCCATCAAATGTTTACATCATTTCTCAACCATAGCAAAAATGGACCATCTAATAGAATTTGGACAATGGACTAAAACATTTGGATACAATCTATGCATAAACACTATTTCGAATTATTTCTAAAACAAATCGACCAGAGAGTCCACCAGACTTCGCCCAATTTCAAATTTTCAAATTACATTTTAGAAGCAAATGGAATACCCTTGTTCACTCTCTTGATTGCAAAATCAGACCACCATAAAATGACCATTTAAACCAAAAAGAAACATGTAATGAATGACTGATTCTTCAACGAAAGCTCGCGTGAATACCATATATTTTCAACACAATACTATTGAATGTGTACAATATTGTTTTTCGACCACAACGAAAAAGAACCATTCAATAGACATTCGATGATGAACAGTAAAATTTCTCAGTACAATCCATGAACCCCTAATTTCAATATTCAAACATAAGAAAAATTCAACTCTCTATCACATTAAAAGTCATAAATTCTCATATCAGACCACCACAACATTACCAATAACACAAAAAAAAATTCAAAAATTTTCACGGAACAAACTGCATATTATTCAACATCAAAAATCACAAAATAAAGATATTTTGAACATAGTGCCATCCAAAATGTATATTTCAAGTATACGCTAAAACTATGCCCAATATATCTACAAGATAAGGACACCCAATCACAGTAACCACACTTATGACAACAAAAAATTAATACATTTCTTGGTTGGTAGAGATCAACGGGGACGAAAGATAAAAACTGAGGTCAAATCTCCAGTGGTCAACGATGTAGTCGAAGAAATCAGGATAGAGATGGTTTCTAAGTACTGCAACAGTTTACGCAAATGAGCCTCGGCTATACAATGAAGAGTGAGAAATAGAATTTTTAGGGAGGTTGTTATCTTTCAAGTCATTTTTAAAAGAATAAGTACAATATAGTCACGTCAAAGATATTCTGAACATAATCTAGTATGAGATCTGACATTACCAAAACTATTTGATGCTTATCAATGGTGTGAAGAATGATGAAATAATTGGCCAAATTCCCAATAACCAATCTAATTGCCAGCATTTAGAAATTCTTGTATGGTCTTGCACAATTATAGCATGTTTGGCTAAGCATTGAGAAACTATTCAAAAAATTTACTTTTAAACACATTTTAAGCTTTAGCGAAACATGCTTTAAAGTGTCAAAATAGATATTATCTTTTCTTTCATTTCCATTGTTGCCTTTGTTTCCATACAATTTGTCTTGGTCTCCAAAATTGCACTATACATCTGTCAAAAGATCTCCAATCACTCCACTATCAGCCCGTATGTTTCCTACACACTTGGACAACCATTAGGCACCAAAATTACTGGAGAAAGGAGAGTTGGCAATTGTTGACACCCCGAAAATCAAGTCAACTGTCGGTACAAGATTGTATAGAGAAAAATACAAGTTTGGAAGAAACAGACAGACATAGATTTGACTAGAAGTTTTGGGTAGGGAATAATGTGTACTTTATAATGAAGAGGAGACAAATATTTATAGGAGAGGAGTTCTAACTGATTATGGACGATAATCATTTTAATTACCTGATTGGACTCTCTTTCCTTGTGGAGATACAGTTAATATCGGATTTACTGTGATCTCCCATATTTTGTATTTATCTTTGTCTATCCCAGGATTCGCTGCTGAATTTTAGGGATAGAAATGAGGTTTTCTTGTATGAATCATTTTGTCAATCAAGGATAATCTTCCTCCAGATTACCTTTCTGGTTGTATTTGAGAGATTTCCTACTTATACCAAGGTGTCTGAGAGAACTTTGCATGCGTGCGAGGTCCCTTACCGAAAGGGATGGGGCCCGCCGCTTTACGGAATGCCATCTTGGAGATTCGTTCGGTATAATCGTTCAAGCGAGGATCTTCAATACCTTGGGACTCGAGGTTGCCATGTTTAACTTGAATGAGCACAGATTAGCCCTCTTTGGAACCCACACGCTGATGTGGCTTCTTCACAAATCTGGGTGGTAACAGTTTGTTTAGTGCTTGTTTAAGTTTTTTTTGTAGATTATAAGTAGTAGGTCCTACAGAATGTGTAGATAAAAGTAGATAAATATTGAAGGACCTATAGAATAAATAAATAAATATGATGTTTGATCAACTTATAAGTACTTATAAACACTGACAAACATACTAGAATGAAAACTAGCAAGCAACGTTGTTATAAGATGAACAATAGCTAGAGTGTCGTTTCCTCGTAACTTCGATTCATGGTAGAATGATGATTTTCTCTTCAAACCCCCAAATTTTCTCGAATACTCTCCAAATGGGAAGAAACAAAGAGCAAGACAATTGAGTGAGAAATCAAGTCAAAAACCGAAACCACCACAAGAGAAAGGGGCGACTTGCTCCACCTCTCTCGAAATTTGTTTCCTCCAATCTTTTAGTTTATCTCCATATAGTTCTTAATATCAAAAAATTTATACCCACCTTTTATTCATGAGCCATCAAGAAGACACAATTGGATTGGCTTAGTTTAAACTTCAATGATATAACCATAATCCCATCAACCCTAAACTTTACTTTTGTATTATTATTATCAGGAGTGTTATACAACTAGAGAGAATAACAGAAGAGAATAAAGACAAACTGTATCTTTCAGTCAGGGGCGGAGCCAGGATGTGGTATAGGACTGGGCCATGGTTTAAATCCACTGGGCCATAACACTAAAAAAAAAATTTTTTTTTTTTAAACTGATTATTCTGGAAATTTTTGGGACAGGGCTGGGCTTGGGCCCAGACAGGCCAAGTCCTGTCTGCGCCCCTGCTTTCAGTAGAACGATGGACCTATATATATAGGATTTCAAAGACTTGTAAGGCAAGTAAGACATATCTAAATATGGTCATCAATAATTTTTTATAATTTTACAACACACCCATTTTGATGACCATCAATTAGTACAATAACTATCTCTTTAAAAATATTATTTGGTAAAAATCCAATGAGACAAAAATAACAAATGAAAGAAAAAAATAATTATCAAAAATTAGGAATAATCAAATGATGCCTCGTTGACACCTTGTCAGGAAAATCTAATAGGACAAAACCTGAGCGAAGAAAAAAGAGTATAGCTACTCTCCCTTAATTTCAATCAAAGAAAACTTTTTATCGAGTTATTCATATCTTGTGCGTCATCAATGTCTTCAATGCACCCCAAACTTGTATAAAACTATTCTGGTGAAATGTGATGTTATAACTTCCAAGAAATATCATCTTTATACACTATATTTGGTTGATTGTAGTTAGCACGATTGTCTGATGCAATTATATTAAAAACAGATCTTCTTGTTGCTCCCTTCAGTGCTCTCGTATACAATTTGTAACACACGAGATTATAACTATAGAATTATGTTTTGTAATGTCACGGATTTCCTCAACCTTGAGGGTCACTTAAAAATATTTAAATAACATTTGACAACTCCAAATAAATTTTTCCCTGCCTTTGAATGGTTTTAAAAGTTAACTATTGCGAAAAATTAATAAGCGCGCAAGGAAAATTTAATTAAACTTCTAAAATCTTAAAGTTTTACCAAACTACAATATGTATCATCAAAACTTATTTGACCATCTAAACGTGCTCCAAAGAAAATATATGCTTTCGTTCACGATACTGTGCACTATATTGTAAATATATTGTCGACGACTATCTATTTTCAAGTTTATTTCTTTTCCCATAACAGCATAACTTATCAAGATCTTTTCAATATTTCAGGTACATGAACCTCTTATGGAATTTTATTATTAGCTATGTCTATATACTCTCTTAGAGTATATGCCTCCTCAATAGTACCATATTTACCATTTGCTCCATTTTTCTTTAGAGAATTTTTGTTTTGGAATCAAATATCACCACGATTCAAGCGTACTATTAATTTACTAGATATAATGTAAATGAATTGTCCTTCCAAGACGTCAGTTTGAGTTGGAGCATTTAAAGCTATCAACTGTAAAAGCATTTGTCTATTGTATAACTTACAAATAAATTATTTGTAGAACTTCTGGTTTGTATTGTCAGAAGATCAAGTTAACATAATATGATACATTTTCATGTACTATTTCCAACTATTTAATTTCTCCCCATAATGTTAAAAAAATTGTCTTATCAAAATGACAGTGAGTAAACTCCGTTATAAAATATCACCCGTTAGTATTTAATATATTTTATAAGGGGTCAAACTATACATGTATTCTCAACATTCTTTAATGTCCATCTCAGTGCACTATGGTTCACTATGGTAGATCAGTTGTACATATATTGTACTATCAAAAATTATTAGATATGTAGTATTAGGCTCTGACCATAAGCCAACTATAGCAGTGATAACTTTGATATTGGCATGATGTGTATAAGTGTTGTTGCATAAAAAACTAGCATTCCCTAGACAAAAATAGAAATCACTTTGTTCTCAAATAGTAATGGTTTAGAAATTAATTGGAAGCGTTTAAAAAATAATAGTGCTAAATAATTTATCATCATTCCAACTAGCATTTATTCAAAGCTTGAGAGTTAAGCACACTATCATTAACAAGAAACACGTCTTGATTGTATAATCTGAAAATTATGTTCATAATTTAAAATTTGAGCAAATAATCTCACAAACATCAAGTTGCGAATAATAATACCATACAATCATCTAGTAGATGTATATATTGAACACAAATAATATCTAGATGGTCAATATGAAGAATGACGAGGCCTTATATATCACCCTAATATAATTTTCAAAAATATAGAGAATTCAGTCTCGATTTTAGTTAGTGGAGATATACTTTTTTATATACAATGAGAACAAGTAGTACGTGATGATTCATTATATTAAAAAATCTTCTAGTTTTTCAATAAATATTCTTATTAATTATATGTATTATATTGATCCGCGATTGTCATACTGGTCTTATCAATTAATAAAGATTTTCAGGAAATTGAACTTCTAGTTCAATGTAGTACTTGATTTAATTGTACTATAATTTGTGTAGTACAAATTAAAAGAAAATGAGTAACACAATATTTATTTCATCATTCTTCTCTTTCTCCTTCAAGGAGTCATGAGAGGCATGTATATACAATAGGTACATAACTATTGCTACCATGTCTGAAATCTAAGTGATCTAAACAACTTGCATAAAATATCTTGGATTATCAAACTTCGGGTTCACGAAAATATTTAATTTAATGATCTTATAAGTACATAATATATTCCAATAAAAAGAGTGCATTTATCTTTTCTCTCGTGTGCTTTAGGTACTGTTCCACATATGCCACACGATGAAGAATGAGGCTTGACTAGAAACTCTACCATTAAAATAAATGACAATGTATAAATAGAACATAGTGGATATACAATGGGGTATATGTCACATACTACTCAAATCATCATATTCTACAATCTTTTCAATAAAAATAATCAATAACCATCCACGAAATATGATAAATGACATTTAAAGTTGAATCTCCAATTCACTTAATTAAAATAAATAATTTATTCTTAATTAATTAAACTCTCAAATAGAATACTCAAAATCAAATCTTAATGAATAAAAAATTTCAAGTTGGTTCATCAAGAATAGCAGAGAGTTAACATGATTTCTTTTTCATTTATCATTCATTTTATTGATCCTTACATTGCATTTATTTTTTCATGATATGAAAATTTTGGACAATTTCAAGTTAAAACAATTACATAAATATTAAGCAAGATAAAATGGACAAAACATGCACTAAACAAGAAATAGTCACATGCTATATTTGTCAAACATGGGCAAAAAAATATCACCACCTTTTTTCTTTAGTTTAATTTATTAGAGCAAAAGACTTAATGGCATAAAAGGCAAAAACATTAGCTGGAAAAAAAAATTAATTGCAACATGCTCTTTGACTCCAATAGAATGATACCAAAGCATGTTTGTATAATTTATTAAATATTTGAGATTCGTATTTTATACATAGCTAAATTTTGTAAGATCATCTTAAAAGTTTTATTAAATATCATTTCTTTCTTCAATCAATGTATTCATAGCCACATGAAAAATAAATTATTATTAACATAAAAAGGTATTTATGCTTTTCTTCTAGAATAAGCAATATTTCATAAATTTCAAAAAATTCGCATGAAATATCAAATCTCTTCTTCAAATTAAATCATATGATATTCTTCTGGAATTATCATATCTTAATTATTGAAATATTGAAGTTGTTCTTCTTCGATAACATCAACATTATCTTGTTATAAAATATTAATAGACTAAACTTGTATTTTTTTTATGAGCAAAAATTCAATTTCTGATATTGATATAATCTAAAGTTTTGCTTCTTTCGAAGTATTGACACAAAACTTTTTCGATTTTTTGAAATATTGATGTTACAGAAAAGTGTTCTTCAAGAGCAACAAAATATTCTTAATATAGTTATATTCTATTTCTTTAAGAAAATAACACAATATTCTTGCTGATACGTATAAATTATTACTTTTCGGAAGTAGTAACTCAAAATTATTCATGAATGTTGGTTTGAACAATAAACAATATTAAAAAAAATCTATCATTAATTAAGATAGACAACGATATAATTAAATAGAATAACATATACCAATTTCTTTTGTAGGCACACTAATCAATGTCAACGTGACATAAGTTGTATGATTTCCTTTAGGGATAAACATTCGTTCATATTTTATACATATGTATCACAAATATTTTTGTCATTATTTAATTAGGTGGTATGGTATTCTTTAAGACATATGCTTCTTCGATAGTACAATAAAATATTATTTCAACTAATGCTTCTTCAGGAACAATAGCTCAATATTCTTCTTAAATATTGAAATTGTTATGACTTGCTCTTGACGAACTTAGGGCGAATTTATGGATCTACCTTCAAGATGTGGCACACTGTTGACGGGCTTATTCCCACCATGTCGAAATGAGGTTCTTTCAAAAGAATCTTTTCAGCTTTCCCTTCAGTCATTTCCCCAGGGCTTGGCCTACCTGTAGTACTTTAGAGGGATCGAACGGGCTTACCGGAAATATCTCCAATTCTTCTGTCGGTAAAGCCTAGGAGTCCAAACCTGTGATCTGAGGGTCAAGGCTTTTGTTGAGGATCATGCTCTCTTCGTCATTCTCTCATTTAGTCTGGTTACCCCGCATCACTGCAATCCCTCTAGGTGTTGGAAATTTCATTGTTAAGTAATGAACCGAGGTAACTACTTGTGAGTCTTTTAACGCTGGTCTGCCAAGGACTCCGTGATAGCCTGAATGGGTGTCGACCACTAGGAACTCCATGAATTTCTTAATGCTGCACAGTGGTTCTCCAAAATCTACAGCAAGGGTGATTTGTCCCTTCGGGACGAGACTCTCGCCATTGAATCCGAACAATAGTTCTGAGATGGCCGTCAACTCATAGTCAACCTCCTTTTGGTCGAAAGCGCTACCAAATAGAATATTCACAGCGCTGTCATCATTTCTTGCAACAACAGTATGTACCACCAATGTATCATAATGTAGATAGTGGACACTGACATCATCCTTTTTAATAAAAGTAATTGGTGGGGCCCTAGGTCAATGTCCATGGTCCTGCCAGCTTTCTAGTGGTCTTTTTTGTGCTACTATTGCATAATTTCTTCTGGCATTCATAGCATGGCCCCACACATAAGGTCATCCAATTATGGTATTAATCTCGCATACCAGATGGGTCCTTGTAGGTCAATATTTCCTGGGTGGATCTAGGTTCCTGTTGCCCCTTCTGTCATCGCGATGAGGATGGTCATCCTAACATCGAGGCTGGGCCTCGACCGCGGTTGGAAAGTCCATGCCCTTCTCGTCCTCAACGACATCCTTCTCCATGCAATTATTATTTCTGATCGATCAACTCCTGCACTTTCAGACAGTCCTCTGTATTTTGATCCCGAGTTCGATGGATGTGGCAGAACTTCAGAGCTGGAGCTGGTGGTAGAGAAATAAATACAGGTGGCCCAGGTGGATGCCCTGGAATGACTTCGGTCTGATTGAATCTCTAGTAGTGATTGTTGCGGGGCTCCAGAGAACGTCGCCCTTCATAGTAGTAGCGTTATCTTTTCTCCCTTTCAGCATTCTCCCGATTTTCAATGGTTTCTTCGGTGTGAATTTCTCACTTAATGAAGTCCACCAACTGAGTATATGTCTTCGCATCCCTATTCCGAACATCCCTCCAGATGAGAGTCCGCATGTGAAGTCCCGGTTATCAACACCTCAAGTGCCTTATCGTTGGTGATATTTTCAATCTTATTGATAACCTTGATGAATCTCCTAAAGTAGCTTTTCACATAGTAGTCTTCCTTTTTTCGAGTGTCATGGAGTTGAGTCACGTCTGCCACAATCGTCCGATTGTCAATGAAGACATTTATAAATTCCTCCTTCAGTTGTTGTCAGCTCCTTATACTTCCAAGTTTCAGTTTGTTGTACCACATATTTGAGTTGGAGACGAGGGTGGTGTGAACGTTTCTGCACTTAACCACTAGGAAATAACATTGTAGCTTCATTTTGTACACATTGATGCAGTCCGTAGGATCGCCTCGCCGTTGTACTTCTCTATGGGAGGCATTTTGAAATGAGCGGGCAGTTCCCTAGCCTTCAGTTCTTTGGAGAATATGAGGTTTTCGTCATCGTCATCTAGATCGCAAGAACGTATTAATTTTTCATCCACGAATTTTACATCCATAGCCCATGAATCTTTCTTCCTTTCTAGGCAAGCCTTGTTGTACTCGCTACGTCGGCTACCCTATGGTTGGTATAATGCTACAAAGGATCCGACCTTCAGCCTATCAAATACACTGACAGTAGTGTGGTTTTTCTTTTTCGTGCCAATAAGCCCTTCTCTCGACATTGTTCTTAGGAGGGCTTGGGTTCTGATTCTGAGGGTTTCGTCCACCAAAATTGAAAAATTATCTTTAGATCGACGGCTTTCGATGGAGCTGGACCTCGAAGGGCTTTGTCAGTTGCAGTCATGCTTGCTTCCCAATTTGGTAGGTTGATTTCCTAACTACTTGATCGTGGTCCTCATCCGGGCATTTTCTTCTTTCAAGTAGAGAATGTCTTATTCAGTCGTCTTTCTCTGGCGCTATCTTTTTTTCTGCAGCGAGTAACATTTTGGAGATCTAGAATGCTCCCCTATATTTGCTCTGATTAACGGGGTTCAACTCTTTCTTGGAGATTTTCAGTCGCCATGTTCTTTCGGTAGAAAACTCGTTTTTACCACAAAATTTCTAGTCATGTAACGTATCTTCCGTTCCCACACATGACGCCAATCTGTTGATCTCAAAATCTGCACTATCTACGTATCAACATATCTCCAATCAATTCTTTGACAGCGTGTATGCTACACTTGGACAATCATTAAACATCAAGATCACCAGAGAAAAAGGGTCTGACGACCGTTGGTACTTCGACAATAAAATCAACTGCCAGTATAAATGTGTATGGAGAAATATAGGTGTGGGAGAGACAAGTAGGTATAGATTTGACTGGAGTTTTAGGGTAGAGAATAATGCATATTTTGAAATGAATGAAGATCTTGTATTTATATGTGGGGAGTTCTAATTAATATAGGGAAGCGACCAATTAGTCACCTGATTGGATTCATATTCCTTATGAGGATAAGGTTGAATCCCATCTCACCGGAGTCTCCCCAGATTTATGTCCTAATCTATCTCAATCTCTGATATTGTATTTGCTGATTTTTAGGAGATAGATACGTAGTTTCCTTGTAGGATTCTGTATGTCAATCAAATACGATCTTTTCCAAATTATCTCTTTGGTTACCTAAAATATCAGATTGCCTAAAAGAATTCCGTGGGGCGTGGGAGACTGGCGAAGAATAATGGGTTCACTCAAACAGCAGGACCCTTCATGGTCTTCACATGGCAAGATCCTAAAGGGCCAGGGCCTTTTACTCTAATTTAGGGCTTCACATACCACGTGTGACTGGTGCAAAGGCCAGAGTGACCTTCGCAGAGGCCCAATTGCTAACATGACACCTTCGTCAAATCCAGGTGGTAACAAAAATGATTTGTCGAAAAAGTGTAAGGACATTTAGTTGGAAGTGAAGTGATTAAATTTGCAATCATAAGAAGTCTATATATAATATGTGAAAAGTTTTGTCTTAAAAAATACACTTTCATAGAAATGCGTGTCTAAAAAGACATGTCTTGTTGGAAAATACATGTACAAAGGACATGTATCTAAGATGAAAAAGATGTGGTTGTTTAGTAATGATATGTTTTTCAGCCAAACAGATTATAGAATATTCCACACGATTCTAATAAATTTTTCAACAATTTTCGTGCTTTTAAGCGATTTAATTTGGGCTTTAATTTTTCATTCACCTAAAATTAATTTCGAGTAACTAATTATACTATATAAATATACTCGGGGTGTAGAACACATTTGGCCTTACAACTCACGTACTCGACTAACGAATTCCTCTTAAATAATTGGTCAAGATCAATATTTTTCTAACCAATTTTCAACAATATTATTTAACAATTTACCATTTCTTTTCTTCTTTAATAAATTTTGATCCCAGTGCTACAATATTATCACGAAAATAGAGATGTCACATTTTGCCTCACACAAATGTTGCTATTATTGAATCTTATACAATTCGTGAAGTATGCACTACACAACATATTACAAAAGGCATGTCTTTGACAAGTGAATGCTAAAAAATAGCACAAATCATTTAAGTACCCAAAAAAGTATAAATAATTTGTCAAGGGCAGAGCCACATCAGGGCGAGTACAGGTGTCAGACGCTTGCACTGAACTTTCGAATGTCCTTTAAAGATTTATTTTCATCTGCACTGGAATCTGGATTGAGTTGAACGACTACAATGTGTTCTAGTTGCATAGAATGAAGAAGGAAGAAGACGTTTGCACCAGAAATGAAAATACAATTATAGGCCCCATTTTACAATTTGTAGGTATTTTTTAATTGATGATTGGCTGCATTGTTGACCAATTCTCTTTTTTAGGAACTGGTGATGTCTAATAAAATAAAATAATCCAAAGTACCCTCTTTATGTACAATGTGTATTTGGTTGAGATTTTTGTTAGACTGAATATACATAATTAATTTTCTAATTTTTACTTCAATTTTCCCATTCTTTTTTTTCAAATCACTAAATGTCGTGCTGCAAAATTTGGGGCCAATACAACTGTAATAACTTTTAATTTTATGTTGCAAATAGGAGTCAAAATTTGATTGCTATATATGTACGGATGGAGAGGGGAAAAAATCACGCGCCTAACTTTTTTTTTCAACACGTTGATGCAAAAATCGACGTGTCTGCTCTATAAGCCGAGCTAATATAACTGGAAAATAATGCCTAAATTTAGAAGCTCCCACTTCTAGATAATTCTAAGGAAAATTCAATATACAACTTATAAACCGTCCTAATGATGACAAGTGGCAACCACAGTCAAAATTAGGACTCAAATAGTCACATGCATGTTTCATTCTCTGGTGCTTAGATATCGTCTTCTTTAATATTATTAAATACTATACAACTCTTTATCAACGTGTTATGACGTGTTTATTTTAAAATATTCTCTGTTATTACTTTCTTCATTTACCTGTGTGCGATCTTAAATTATAAGTCGCTTTTTTTTATTGATAGTATAATTAATTTTTTAATTTTCTTAGCACATATTTGAAAATATTTAAATTATAATTTCAACGGGTTAAATTGATCAAATATATTTTTTATCCACACATTTTATAGGACCCACAATTTACTACTTATTTTTATCCACACATTCTCCCACAACTTAAAATATAAGCATTTAAAACATAATTTCACCACTATCAAACGTATATAAGGGCAATGATCTAATGTCCATAGTGGACACTTCTTATAATGCCCACTGGACACTAATATAATCATATCTAATGTATTTTGTTATTAATAAATATGAACTACCATTATATTAATTTGTAGAGGTATATTAGAAAAAATATAAGTAAAATTTATTGTTCAAACTATAATAACTATATTTTTTTAATCTGTATGAAAGTAAAAATAAGCATATTTTTATAGAATGGGGGATTATTGAATAATTACAACATACGATTAAAAAAAAATTCTATTTTACTTTGGTCCTTTTCAATAATATATTTAATTTAACCAATATAATGTTGCAATCTTAAATAGTATAATAGACAAAATTTAAACTTTTTTTTCTGTAATATCTAATTTGTTATACTAAACATGTCACGACTCTAACAAATTAGATAAAGTATGTGATGTGGTATGGCAGTTCAAAAATTGGAAAAATATACACCTAGCATACGTCACTTTGTTTAAGAACCTTATGGTATTATTGAAAAAAAAAAATTCTTCTTTAATTAGTAACTCTAATGTCAAATTACTTTATTGTACATTTCATTATTAACAATTATTTAGCCTATATTATGTATTTATATTTGCATATTTTATGATTTATTTGGAAATTATTCCTTTTAATTGGATTCAAGTTAGTTTATAGATGCATTTGCATGAGTATAAATTCATTTTAATTTCTGAAATTTGATTTAATGATGAGAAATTAAAGTGAAACTACAATAACTAATTTTTTATATCAGTCAGTTCATATTTTGTATATAGTACTTGTTTAGTAGAGTTCAAAAGTAATTATTTAAGAGATTTTGAAAAAAGTTGATCAAATATGTGATTAAAAATTTGGTAAAGATGTAAATCTTATAAAATTATAATTTAAAACATAGAAAATTAGTTTAAAAAATAATAATAATCTAAACACGCTCTATATTTTGATTTGAAGCATAACCATGGGACGAGGGAATGGGTGCCCTTGGAGGTCACAGGCCCTGCAAAGGTCTTGAATTTTGAAGTTTTTTAAAAATTCTTATTTTTATTTTTTACAAAAATTATGTAGACATCTCAAAATTTCATTATATTTTTGTATTTAATTGTACGAACAAAACAAATGAAATTAGCAACAAATTGATTTTTACTTAAATTGACATCTAAGCAGAGAAATAAAAATTGTATTATTAATTTTAATTTACTAGTTTTCTTTGGTTTATTATTTTGAACTCGTCGTTTAATAGTTTTTGAATTTGAAAGTTGAATTGTAAAATTTGTCATGAATACTTTTAAATTGTGTCAAGAACCTACCCCGACGAGTAATAATCCAAAAATAAGTTGAAAAAGATGGCACTTCAAAATGAGAACTAAACAATAAAATATCGAACAATTAAATTCATTTTAGCAGCCATTTTGACTTGTTATATTGAAATCACCATTTAAGGTTTTTTCAATCTGAAAGATACATTGCGAAATTTGTCGTGAATAAATTGACACAGTACTAATAGGAGGCAACTGACTAGTTTAGAGACGAGCTCAGCGCTAGGCCGAACCTCCATTTGTTTTTATGAGTCGGCTCATGTTTAGGCTCCTTGGCCAATTTGGGTCCTTTCTTTTTTCTTTTTAAACGGTCACAAATAAAGTTCAAAATAGTCGGTTTCAGACCCGAATAAAGGAGGAAAGTTCAATTTTCAAATTTCTTGTACTGTATTTCATTTAAAAAATTTCAATTTGTTTAAGAAAATACAAAATAAATAAAAAGAGACGGCTCGTGTGCTGCTCGACTCAGCCCATGAAGCCAACAAGCCCATGGACCGAATAGAGCCCCTTTTTGGGGTCACGAGCCGAGCTCAGTCCATTGTCACTCCTAGATACTAATAGTCTATTCCAATAAATGAAGAACATAATATGAAAATAAGCAAAAATAGATGAATCAAACTGAGAATTAAAAGATAAAAAATATGATAGTAAATCCATTAAAAATAACATCTTTTGATTCGTTATTTTGATGTCATCGTTTATCAGTTTTCAAATAAGCAAGATACATAACTAAAAATCAATCCCCCCAACAGAAAATTCCTGACCCACCGTTTAGCATAACCTATTATAATCTATAATGAGACTAGATGGGAGATAGTTTTAGGTATATTTTAACTTAATAAATCTAATTAAATTCAATTTATCAAAATCACGATTTTAATAAACACTGGTGTATTACCTTTAGCTAAGCTTAAAAGGTGCTTATAAACAATTTTTCGAAAAGCAAGTACTTTTCACAATGTGGTAATGAAAGATATGGTATCATTGTGATAATATGAGGATCATTAAAATATTGATCTAAGATGATTTTTAATAGTTATCGAAAAATTTCATGCCTAAAGATATTGTTAGAAATGTACATGTATGGAGATTTTTTTTTTTTTTTTTTTTTAAATAAATCAAATTTAGGCTAACTGAAATGTTGAGAAGCATATAAGATGATGGTTTTATAGAATGATTGTGTTTGCATGGATTGAGCCATCAAAACTTCTAGTTGAGTTGAAGAGATGGCAACGAGTTGGGGTGGAGCCGGGAGTCTATAAAATTTTGAACTTAATCATAATTATTATAAAAGTTTTAGACTTAACTTTAATTATAATTTAAATTTAGAGATACATGTGCAAATCAATCATAAGCTAATTAGACTTGAATGCAAATTATGACTCTTGTCCTATATATACAAATGCATGTTGCAAATAGAAGAGAGAAAATTCCTAAGAGTAGTTTGCTTAAATTTTCTCTTGGTTTCTTAATATGCACAATCTAAAAATTCGTTTTTTTATTTAAGTAAAAGGTTTCAACACATCGGTGTACTCTATATTTTGAAGAAAACTATAAAAAACTTAAACGTTGGGATCACTCAGTTCGTGAATTTAAAGAACAAAATTCTTAAACCAAATTTATATCAAGTAATCGATTATCAATTTAAGTCATAATATTAAACTCTTAATATTTTTTATAATAAACACATGAAAGCCTAGCAAAAATTCTAATTTATTGAGTTAATTTTTTTCAGATAATTCTCGTATAATTTTTTTCTAACACAAAATTCGTTGTTAATATTTTTTACTAGAAATTTGTCATTTTTTTATTAAAAAAAATTGTGAAAAAAGAAGAAAAACTCAAATAATGACTCTAACTTCGGACCTTGTTTTGATTTGGTCACACAACTGCCCTTTTTCAAAAGTCACTGAACTTCATATTTTGTTTCAAAATGATCCATTACTAATTTTCATTACAATTAATAGTAGAGATAGATTTTTTACGTTGTTTAGATACACGTTGAATGTTTATCCAGTGAGTTGATAGAGTTGGCCGCGATCCACACTCCCTCGCTGCCGAATTTCCTTCACTTGTTTAGATACGCGTTGAATGTTTATCCAGCGAGTTGATAGAGTTGGCCTCGAACTACACTCCCTCGTTGCCGAATTTTTTTCACTTGTTTAGATACACGTTGAATGTTTATCCAGCGAGTTGATAGAATTGGCTACGAACCACACTCCCTCGCTGCCGAATTTCCTTCACTTGTTTAGATACGCGTTGAATGTTTATCCAGCGAGTTGATAGAGTTGGCCGTGAACCACACTCTCTCGCTGCTGAATTTTCTTCACTTGTTTAGATACGCGTTGAATGTTTATCCATCGAATTGATAGAATTGGCCGCGTACCACACTCCCTCGCTGCCGAATTTCCTTCACTTGTTTAGATACGCGTTGAATGTTTATCCAGTGAGTTGATAGTTAGCCGCGAACCACACTCACTCGCTGCCAAATTTCCCTTCTTGGTATATTAAGATAGAAAACGCTTTAGGTTCGGAAAACAATAAACTTTATTAAAATAACGCGATGTCTAGAAACGCCGGAAACAAAGATGAGAGCCTGAGAAGTGTTAAAAAAAAACTACTGATAATATGGTCGCAGATGGGCGATATTCCAGAGATGTCTCGTCTCTCTTCCTTCCGAGTCTTCTAATCTATAGGTTCCAGGCCGGATTTCTTCGATGATCTTGTAAGGTCCTTTCCAGGTGGGCCCGAGGGTTCCTGTTCCCGCCTCTCTATTAGCCTGGAACACTTTCTTCAAGACGAAGTCATTGATGTGAAAACTTCTGCCCTTAACCTTGGAGTTGTAGTATCTAGCCATTTTTCTTTGGTAGACCGCGAGACGAAGCTGTGAGTCTGCATGTCTTTCATCCTTCAAGTCCAGGTTCGCCCTACATAAACCATCATTGGTGACTTCTTCGAAGTGCAAGTGTCTGGGAGAGGGTATCCCTATCTCGATGGGGATCATTGCCTTCTCTCTGTATGCCATGGCAAAAGGGATTTCACCGGTCACCGTCCGAGAAGTGGTCCGATAAGACCATAGAGTCTCGGGTAATTCTTCAGCTCATCCTCCATTGGTGGATTCCAGCCTCCTTTTAAGAGTATGCTTGATGATCTTGTTCACAGCTTCCACCTGGCCATTAGACTGTGGATAGTAGAGGGTGGAGAAATCAATCCAAATACCCAGGTCCTCGCAGTTCGAGTTGATCTTCTTCCCAGCGAACTGTGTGCCATTGTCAGAAATAAGGAAGTGGAGGATCCTGAAGCGACAGATAATATTCTTCCACACGAACTTCCACGTATTTTCCTCCGTGATCTTGGCCAGAGGTTCAGCTTCGCACCACTTGGTGAAATAGTCCACAGCTACAACCGCGAATTTGACCCCACCCCTTCCGGTTGAAATGAGACCTATAAAGTCGATCCTCCACTTGGCGAAGGGTCAAGAACTGGTGACCGGGGTGAGGTTCTGAGCTGGGAGCTTTGGTATAGTAGCAAACTTCTGGCATCTGTTGCACTTCTTCGCGTAGTTATGGGAATCTTTCTTCATGGTTGACCAGTAATACCCATACTTCAAGGCTTTCTATGCCAGAGCCATTCCTCTTGAGTGATTACCGCAGATTCCCTCGTGTATTTCCTTCATCACATACATTGCTTCCTCCTGTGTTATACAGCGCAGGAGGGGATGACTAAAGCCTCTCTTGTACAGGATCTCATCCTGTAGCACGAACTTTGTTGCCCTTCTGTGGAGTTTTCACGCTTCTTGCCTGTCATTTGGCAGTACCTGGTTGGTTAAGAACACGATGATTTCCCTCATCCATTTAGGAGATTCAGATATCGTCATGGTATTGGGTGCTAAAAGCTCGTCGATTGATGGTCGATTAAGCTTTTCAATCGGGATAGCCCTCATCAGGTCGGAGTCCCTACTGCTTGCCAATTTTGAGAGGGCGTCCGCGTAACCATTTTCCATCCGCGGGATCTGTAGGAGTTCGTATACCTCAAAGTGGGATAAGAGGTCATTGGCCTTTGTCAAGTATGCCACCATGGATTGTTCACGAGCCGCGAAGGTCCCATTAACTTGACTAACGACCAGCTGCAAATCACTGTGAATCTGGAGTTTTCTTGCTTTCATCTCTTGCGCCAGCCTCAAGTCTGCTAGGAGTGCCTCGTATTCTATAGCGTTATTTGAGGCTTTGAACTCCAGGTGAAGCGCGCAGTTGAGACAGTGGCCATCGGGGCTAACTAGCAAAATCTCGACTTAATCTCTGGCCTCGCTCGAGGATCCGTTAACATATAATTTCCATGTTGGTACTTCCTGGGGCTGGGCTTCAAGCGAGCCTTCGGGGATATAGGCGAATTCAGTCACAAAATCTACCAAAGTCTGTCCTTTTATGGAGGGTCTTGGCTTGTAGGAGATATCGAATTGGCTGAGTTCGACTGACCATTTCATCAGCCTTCCTAAGCTATCCGACTTTTGGAGTATCTGTCTTAAAGAGAGGTTTGTCAAGATATCGATGTTATGCGACTGAAAGTACGGTCGGAGTTTTCGGGAGGTGATGATCAAAGACAGGACGAGCTTCTCTATCTCTGGGTATCTCGTCTCCGCATCCTGTAGGGCTTTGCTTACGTAATAGACAGGAAGCTGCACCGGGCCTTCTTCTCGGATTAAGACCGAACTCACTACCTTTTCGAACATGGCGAAGTAAACAAGTAATGTTTCTCCATTCTTCGGTTTGGACAACATCGGGGCCTTTCCGAAGAGGACCTTGAGGTCTTGGAAGGCTTTCTCGCACTCTTCGGTCCATTCAAACTTCTTCACTCCTTTGATGGTCTGGAAGAAATGTTGGCAACAGTCGGTTGCCTTTGATATGAATCGGTTTAGGGCCGTTAACCTTCCTGTCAAGCTCTGGACTTCCTAGGGCGAAAATGGTGACCACATCTCGATGAGCGTCTTAATCTTCTCAGGATTAGCCTCTATCTCGCGTTGGTTTACTATGTAACCGAAGAATTTCCTGGATGCGACTCTGAAGGCGCACTTTAGGGGGTTAAGCTTCATGCGATATTTGCGGAGGACTCCGAACATCCCTCTTAAGTGCCCGATGTGGTCCTTAGCGTTCACACTTTTTACAAGCATGTCATCGACGTACACCTCCATAGTGTTTCCCATTTGTCCAGCGAACATGCAGTTTACCAACCGCTGGTATGTGGCTCCCGCATTCTTTAGGCCAAAGGGCGTCATCCTATAATAATACAGCCCTCGGTCCATAATGAACAAAGTGTGATCCTCGTCTTCCGTGAACATCGGAATCTGGTTGTAGCCCGAGTAGGCATCCATGAAACTAAGTAACTTGTGGTCGGCAGTCTCATCGACCAGCTGGTCGATGCGCGACAATGGAAAGCTATCTTTGGGACACGCTTGGTTTAAATCCGATAAATCTATGCATACCCTCCATTTCTTGATGCTCTTTCTTACCAGTACTGGGTTGGATACCCATTAGGGGTAGACTGCTTACCTAATGAACCTGTTGGCTAATAGCTTGTCAACCTCCTCCTTCAAAGCGCCATACCTCTCAGTGCTCAAATGTCTTCTTTTTTGTATTTTGGGGTGCACTTTCGGATCCACCTTTAGATGGGTCAATTCCTACCATATCGCTATGCTTCCATGCGAAGATATCAGTGTTCTCCTGTAGGAACTGCTTCAATTCCTCCTTCATTTTTTCCTCGAGTCTCTCCCCCATCTGCAACACCTGGGTTGGTTCCGAGAGATTTACCGGAAATACTTCCAGCTCCTCGGCCGGAGAGGCAAGAGAGTTCGAGCCTATAATCCAGAGGTCCAGGCCTTCGTCCAATATCATTTCTTTGTCCATCTTTTCATGGTCGACGTCCATTGGCTCCGACTGTATAGTCATTACCGTCAGGGCGACATCTTTGTGTTTTGCCACTTTTTGTAACGCGTTCATGTAGCATGCGCTCGCCTCTGTCTGATTGCCATGAATCTTAGCGACCCCTCCCGGCGTCAGAACTTCATTGTCAAGTGATGTATGGACGTGACTGCCTACAAATCTTTCATCGTGGGCCTTCCGAGGACTCCATGGTAGGCGAAACGGGTATCCACTACCAAGAATTCTATGATTTTTTAAGGTGGCACGGGGGCTCTCCGAAGTCCACTGTGAGGGTAATCCTTCCTCGCAGAACAAGGCTATCTTTCGTGAAATCGAATAGTGGCTCTGAGATGGCCGTCAGTTCATGATCCACGTCCATCTGATTGAAGGTACTGCCGAACAAGATATTCACGGCGCTACCATCATCGACCAACATCCATCCCAGTCCATTTCTGGCGACGACGGCACAGACTACCAGGGCATCGCAGTAAGGTAGTGTATACTAGCCTCATCTTCCTCAGTAAACGAGATTTGCAGCGTCCTTGGTCGGTGTCCGTGGACCTGCCAACTCTCCAAGGGTTCTTCTCTCACTGCCTTTACGTAGTTTCGCTGCGAATTCATCGTGTGCCCTCTGATATAGGGCCCTCCTATGATCGTGTTTATTTTTCAGACTGGGGAGGCTCCCGCGGGCCCTTCCGTCCTCGGCAGATCTTTGCTTCTATCATTCCTCCCATCATTTTGGTGAGGTCCATCGTCCTGGCATCGAGGAGGAAGTCTTCACCCCTAGGTGGGCGGCCCTCGACGTCCTCGCGCAAGTCGATTTCCCTCTCCTTGCTCGTGGTTTCTGCGGTTGATCAGTTCTCTTACATCGGGGCAATCCTCCGTGTTATGTACCCTAGTCCTGTGTATACGACAGAACTTAGGTGCCGCAGACAAGGAGGCCACCGTGGATGTTTTAGGAAAGGGGCAGGGACTACCTTCGTCTGGTTAAATCTCATGTAATGGTTGTTCTGTGGTCCAGGAGAACGCCTTCTCTGAAAGCGGTTGAAATGAGGTTCAGGAGAGCGTCGCCCTTCTCTTTTATAGAGATCTCCTCTCTCTCTTTCAGCATTCTCCCTGATTTTGATCGTTTCTTCCGATTAGATTTCGTGCTGGACCAAATCTAACAATTGACTGTAAGTCTTTAGTTGACTGTTCTGTACGTCTCTCCAGAATGAGGTGTGCATGTGAAGCCCAGTCACGAGCGCATCCAAGGCTTTTTCGTCGGTTACAGTCTCGATTTTGTTGATAACGTTACTGAACCTCTTGAAATATCTCTTGACTATTTTTCCTTCCTTCTGTCGAATGTCGTTAAGCTGGACAATATCGGCTATCATCGTACAATTGCCAATGAAGGCATTGACGAACTACCTTTTGAGCTGAGGCCAACTCCGAATACTTCCTGGCTTTAGCTTGTTATACTACCTCTTCGCGTCGGATGTGAGTGTGGTGTGAAAATTCTGACACTTCACTGCGGGTGATTGGCCTTGGAGCTTCGTCTTATATATATTAATATGATCCATGGGGTCGCCTCTCCCATTGTATTTGTCCATAAGAGGCATTCGGAAGTTCGCAGGTATCTCCATGGCCTTCATGTAATTGGTAAACAGGAGATTCTCATCGTCGTCATCCTCGTAGCATTCTAACATCTCCTTCTCCTCATCGGGCCTCGCGTAGCTTTGTTTCGGGTCTTTCTTCCTTTTCGTGTGGGCCTCGCTGTGCTCAATGCACTTGCTGTGTACTAGTAGTAGTGGTGCTATGGAGGATCCCACCCCCAACCTGTCAAACATGCTAGCAGCAGGAACGGGTCGGTCTTCCCTTACCGGAAGAGGTCTCCCCCTTTGATCATCCTGCGAGGGCTTCGGAGCGATGTTCTGAGGGTTCTGGTCGTTTGAAATGGGCGGGTCATCCTGAGATCGACAACTTTCCATTGAGCCAGACCGTGAAAGGCTTCTCTGGGCACGACTGCGCTTGGGTCCGTGTTGGAGGGATTGATTCTCCAACAGTTCAAGCACTGCCTTCATCCGGGCATTGTCCAGCTTCAAGTCCTGGTTCTTCTGTTCAACTGTCCGCTTTTGCCGTTGTCTTCTCCTCTTGTGGTTGGTTACATTCTGTAGGTCTTGAACGCTTTCCTGCCGCAAGTCAGTGTGGTGGGATTCAACATCTTCTTTCATGGAATGTTCGGTTGCCATGCTCTTCCTGGTACAAAACACGTTTTTACCACAAGTTTTAGGTTGTGTAACGTTTTTCGATTCCCACAGACAGCACCAATATGTTGACTTCAGAACCTGCACCGTCCACGTGTCAACAGATCTCCAGTCACTCCTCTGCCAACTTGTATGTTACCTGCACACTCGAACAATCATTAAACACCAAGATCTACGGGAGAAAAAAAGTTCGGCGATCGTTGGTACTCCAATGATCAAGTCAACTGTCGGTATAACGAATAATACACGGGGGCCAAAAGTAATTGGGTGTGAGAGGTAGGCCTGGGCGTCGGGTGGGTCGGTTCAGGTATTTCAATACCCGGAACCGTTGGTTCGGGTTCAGGTATTTTGTAAATGGAACCGTTCGGATCCACGTAATTTTTGGACCCGAACCCGAACCCGAACCGTCGGTTTCGGTTCGGGTTCGGTTCTACCCATAACTTTTAATACTTTGTTAATCTAATGCACAAAATATGAATATAGCATCCAATAGATAGCATAATATAGCATCCAATATCTAGCAAAAATAAGCCATAAAATAGAATCAATTAGCAGAGTATAAACATGAAACACCAAATTGCATACCTAAAAAACAAACAAAAAAAAAAGTACTAAATTTTACAAATGCTAAAAATAACATAAAATTTTCCTATCAAAACAACATAATAATAAATATTGTCGAATTTTCCTTCCATCCCGTCATTTCATTTGCCTTACCATTCATCAACTTTTAAAAAAAGAGTGAATTGTAAAGTTAAAAACAATATAAATAAAATATTTTTTAATTTGTATAGAACTACTTAATATTTACCAACCAACCATTTAAAGGCACATATTAATTATCTTATTTAGTTGGTGTTGGGCCATTGAATAAATTGTTAAAAAAAAAAAATTCGGTTCCAGTTCGGATACCCACGGTTCTTGTTCAAGAACCAAGAATCGACCCGAAACCAATTGGTTCTCGGTTCCAGTTCTTAATTTATTTTTTTGGAACCGAAACGGAACCTCCGGTTCCGATTCGGGAGGTTCAGTTCCGTTTAAAATGCCCACCCCTAATGAAAGGGACAAGCAGACAGAAATTTGAGCAGAGTTTATGGTGAGATTTAAGTGCAAAAAGAGCGTACCTTAGAATAATCGGAGACGTTGCATTTATAGCATAAGAGTTATAATTGATTTAAGAAACAATCAATTAAATATCTAATCGAATCCTCATTCCTTATAGGATAGGGATGATTGGCTGTCAAAACAATCTCCTAGATTACCGTCCTTATTTGAATTCATCACGTTGCCTAATCTTTAGGAGATTGCAGTTTAGTTTCCTTGTGAGGATCCGTGTGCCAATATAACGCAATATGCCTTCAATTATCTCTGGTCATTCCAAAATACCATGTTGTTCGTTAGTCACAATAGATAAGAAGCCCGACGAGGCACTATAAGTCGTCCGCGAGTGTTGAGAACGATCATGGGTTTCGCAATACCCTGATCCAGGGATGTTACAATGCCCAATGGGCCTTTAAGGCCTTCGCAGGTTCTATGGTACTTTTATGACTCTGGGAGATCCTCGTTGAGCCTATAAGACTTTAGTGAGGCCTGAATTGGGTCTATAAGGGATCCTCATTGGGCATCTGCTAATGTGGAAGCCTCGTCAAAATCGGATGGTAACACATGCGATTCATTTATACACCGTTTATATATTGTTACTGCTTTTTCTATAGACTATTAAAGCGTTGTCGCCAGCCTCAAAGAGAACAACTTGTCTCCATCAAACAAACTTCTCACCGGTTCTGCTCGCACTAGAAAATTTTTATGGCTGTGTTCTTAAATTCAATATAAAAATCCATCCAATCAGAGTTCAAAAATAAATAAGTTAAATTTAAATAATTATTAACTCATCAATCATATCAAAATCAAATTTAAATGCAAATAGGAGTCAAAATTTGATTGCTATATATGTACGGATGGAGAGGGGAAAAAATCACGCGCCAAACTTTTTTTCAACACGTTGATGCAAAAATCGACGTGTCTGCTCTAGAAGCCGAGCTAATATAACTGGAAAATAATGCCTAAATTTAGAAGCTCCCACTTCTAGAAAATTCTAAGGAAAATTCAATATACAACTTATAAACCGTCCTGATGATGACAAGTGGCAACCACAGTCAAAATTAGGACTCAAATAGTCACATGCATGTTTCATTCTGTGGTGCTTAGATATCGTCTTCTTTAATATTATTAAATACTATACAACTCTTTATCAACGTGTTATGACGTGTTTATTTTAAAATATTCTCTGTTATTACTTTCTTTATTTACCTGTGTGCGATCTCAAATTATAAGTCACTTTTTTTTTTTAAGTAATATAATTAATTTCTTTATTTTCTTAACACATATTTAAAAATACTTAAATTATAATTTCAACTGATCAAATATATTTTTTATCCACATAGTTCATAATACCTACAATTTACTATGTATTTTTTATCCATACATTATCCCACAACTTAAAATATAAGCATTTAAAACATAATATCACCACTACCAAACGTATCTAAGAACAATGATCTAATGTCCCTAGTGCGCATTTATTATAATACCTACTGGAAACTAATATGCTCATATCTAATGTATTTTGTTATTAACAAATATGAACTACTATTATATTAATTTGTAGAGGTATATTAGAAAAAATATAAGTAAAATTTATTGTTCGAACTATAATAACTATATTTTTTTAATCAGTATGAAAGTAAAAATAAGCATATTTTTATAGAATGAGGGATTATTAAATAATTACATCGTACGATTAAAAAAAATTCTATTTTACTTTGGTCCTTTTCAATAATATATTTAGTTTAACCCAACACAATGTAGCAATCTTAAATGGTATAATTGATAAAATTTAAACTTTTTTTTTTCTGTAATATCTAATTTATTATACTAAACATGTAACGACTCTAACAAAATAGATAGAGTATGTGATGTGGTATGGCAGTTCAAAAATTGGAAAAATATACACCTAGCCTACGTCACTTTGTTTAAGAACCTTCTAGTGTTATTGAAAAAAAAAATTATTCTTTAATTAGTAACTCTAATGTCAAATTACTTTATTGTACATTTCATTATTAACAATTATTTAGCCTATATTATGTATTTATATTTGCATATTTTATGATTTATTTGGAAATTCTTCCTTTTAATTTGATTCAATAGTTAGTTTATAGATGCATTTGCATGATTATAAATTCATTTTAATTTCTGAAATTCGATATAATGATGAGAAATTAACGGGAACTACAATAACTAACTTTTTTAAATCGATCAGTTCATATTTTATATATAGTACTTGTTAGGTGAAGTTTAAAAGTAATTATTTAAAACATTTTGAAAAAAATTGGTTAAATATGTGATTGAAAATTTGATAAAGATGTAAATCTCATAAAATTATAATTTAAAACATAGAAAATTAGTTTTAAAAAAATAATAATCTAAACACGCTTTATATTTTGATTTGAAGCATAACCATGGGACGAGGGAAGGGGTGCCCTTGGAGGTCACAGGCCCCGCAAAGGTCTTGAATTTTGAAATTTTTTAAAAATTCTTATTTTTATTTTTTACAAAAATTACATAGACATCTCAAAATTTCATTATATTTTTGTATTTAATTGTACGAACAAAACAAATGAAATTAGCAACAAATAGATTTTTACTTAAATTGACATCTAAACAGGGAAATAAAAATTGTATTATTAAATTTAATTTACTAGTTTTCTTTGACTTATTATTTTGAACTCGCTGTTTAATAGTTTTTGAATCTGAAAGATGAATTGGAAAATTTGTCATGGATACTTTTAAACTGTATCAAGAACTTACCCCGACGAGTAATAATCCAAAAATAAGTTGAAAAAGATGACACTTCAAAATGAAAACTAAACGATAATTTGTTCTCAATCTTCTAGAAAAGTTGCGAACTTGTCCTTATCCTTTTTTTGTTGCATTTACATCCCAACTTTTCACTAATTTGCCGAATTCGTCTCTCTTCACGGATTATGTCAGAAAAAATATGTAAAAGTGATGTAAAATGATAAGCTTGCCCATAACTTTAAATAAGCAAAAAACAAATACAAAAAGTTATTAAAAAAGACAGCCAAAAAAAAAAAAAATTATTCATTGACCCAATAGGAAACAATAATTGATGAAATTTGAAACTTATTTAAAGTTTAGTGCCCAGTTGATATAACTTCAATTTAATGATCGAATTGAATTTTTGCTCCCTCGAGAATTCCATTAATGTTATCTAGATTTATCTAAATGTCTGTTTGGTAGAGTTTAAAAATAAAAATTTATGAAATATGCAATTGAAAAGTAGATAAAAGTTGTGAGTCCCATGAAATTAGACTAATAAACAAAAATTTATCATAAAAAGTAAATAATAAAATTGACAAATTTTATTTTGATTTAAAGAAAAATAGACTAGTCAGAAAATTTTCCCTAAGAAATTAAATAGTAATAAATTTGGGTCAAAAGAAGCGAAGAGAAAGTTGTGAAAGAGTGGCTAATTTTCTTTTTTCATCCCCCGTTAAGACCACGTCACGTCACGTATTTATCTAGAAGTATAAAAAAAGATTGTAAACTACTCTGCATTTACGTCACTCTCACACCCATACATACACTTAAGTATATGTATGGGTATTGTCGTTACTTGCAGATTCTGTGTATATATAAGAGCTAAAGCAGAGAAGGGCCCTTTCAACTTTAGCCCATACCCAAGCAATCTCAAGCTTCATACCGAAGTTGTACTCCCTATCTCTATCTGCAGCTCTTTTTTGTGAAACTCTTCATCTTCTTTTCACTTTGTTTACATTGAAAGAAAGCCATTATATTTCTCACATTTTTATCGTTTCAAGAAGGCCTTCTTCGTAGCTTGGTATGAATTTCTCTCCATCTTTCTGATAAATAATTTTTTGTGTGTGTGTGCATGAAATTCTTGAGCGCAGATCTTCACGTACACTCTGTTTTGTTTTTATAGCCCTTCTCGGTTTTTTCCCCCTTTTGAGAGTATTGAGCTCATTGGGGTTTTTATCTGGTGATTCTGCGATATGGGCTACTTTCATTTTTAAGAGAAACATAAATTTGTGCTTAAAAAGTCTGTTTTTTTGTACCAAATATTGGATTGAATAATAAGGGAATTGCTATTTTATTTCACTGTTCTAATCATATGGGTTATGATTGATTTGTGTATAAAGTGTTTTAATTTTGTTTTCCCTTTTGAGGGAGGGATCAGTTAACATAGGGTAATTGTGTTGTTCAGATTTCTTGTTTTTTGTTGGAGAGTTTGAAGATTTATTGATTCTGTGTGAAAAAAAAAAAAATTGTAGAATGTGGAGCTTGTCTATTATTTATAGGCTTTGATTATGTCTTCTTGAGTTCTTGTTATAAATCCCTAGCTCATAATTTGAAACTTACTTCAATTTCAAGAATCTTTCTGATAAAGAAAACATCCCTTTAGGATTAAGGGACAACTTTATTAGTGATTTTGAGGTAGTCTTGAGATTGCAATCTTAATTATGTTGTGGTCCTTTTCTTCGTGGCGTTTAATGGCTCGACAAGCTTCTGAACATTGTTCATTTTCTCGATTTCTAGGGTGTCATAATAATTGCCTAAATTTAGGAACATTGAGTTTTCAATATGTAACACACTTTCTTCTAAGTTGATTCAATATATAGTAAAGTTTTGAAAGAAATCTTCTTCTTGACTACTATAGGATCTAGCACTTCTTCTGGATTCATATATTGTATTGGGACTACACAAGTTACTAACAATTTAAGATTTGATCTTTTACCTTAATTCCATCCAAATGGTAGAACCCCCTTATATGGCAAACTGGGATAACCACGATATCATTGTCCTGAGATTTAAATCCTTTTCATATTCAACAGGCTCTAAGTATTATATTATTGGGTTAATATAGAAAATGGGAGAGGGTGTCTTAAAATAAAGCAGGCATGGTCTCCTTGTCAATGTTTAAATTCATATCTAGAACAAATAACTGTTTTGTATCCATTCAACCTTTCTTTATTCAGAGAACCGGTGGTTGGATTATATGATGCCACTGTATATTTTGGGGTATTATATGGATTCATAAAAATATAAATTTTAGAAATATAGAAAATGGGAGAGGGTGTCTTAAAATAAAGCAGGCATGGTCTCCTTGTCAATGTTTAAATTCATATCTAGAACAAATAACTGTTTTGTATCCATTCAACCTTTCTTTATTCAGAGAACCGGTGGTTGGATTATATGATGCCACTGTATATTTTGGGGTATTATATGGATTCATAAAAATATAAATTTTAGAAGTATTTTATAGTTCAACCAACTGATATTTGGGAATTGATTGGGTGCGTGGTGTTAGCGATTGACAATGTGCAAGAAATTACTTTGCCCTTTCCATTTGATATTCATTCTTCTATTTAATTTCAAACTAGTAGGGTACATAGTTGGATGGGAGGCAGGGTGGAATTACTGGCTGAAATTGTGCTAGAATTGATGGATGTTGTCGTTGCAAAACCAATAATTAACAGATTTCTCACCTACCATTCTAGTTTCTTTTTCTTTCCCTTTTGTATATTCAAGAATGTGTAGGGACAGAATTTAATTTTGTAGGGCATGAAGAAGTAAAACTATGGACAAAATGTTAATTTTTACTGTAAGATGGTCCACTTGAGTCTTTGATAGCTTGTACCTCACACGAATCTTTGGAAAATGACCTGATATCGTCTTTCATTGGTCTTATTTTAGACATACATACCATGTTTCTGATATCCATTAAATCCTCTTACCTGTTATTCGAGTCCTGAGACGTGTTTTTCTTTGCATGGGGTGAAATTGTCTATGATTGTTAATCTGCAATTTTCAGTGTGAATATAAAATTTGCCAAGTTTTTCACCCCTTGATTGTGAAATTTCAATAATTCAGTTCTATTTAACTAGAACTTATTATCTTCTTTGATGGCAGATTGTTCAGACTGAGAGCTGACTAATGGCGACAGAACAATATTTCCAAGGGGCAGCAATAGAAAGTGATTTCAGTGAAGATGGATCTTCCTTGGCAAAATGGAAATCCTTATCCTCTTCAGCGGACGAGTCTGAAACTAATTCTTCTGGTGATTTTGAATGTAACATCTGTCTGGACCTCGTGAAAGACCCCGTGGTTACATTCTGTGGGCACCTCTATTGTTGGCCCTGTATTTACCGATGGATTACTTTCCCGAACACCTCTTTAGAAAACCCGGATCAGCACCAGCCACAGTGTCCTGTCTGCAAAACAGAGGTGTCACAGAAAACCTTAATCCCACTCTACGGCCGTGGCCAAAGTACAAATCCCTCCAAAGACAAGGTTTCAGATCTTGGTATTCTCGTACCAAAAAGGCCTCTGAGTCCGAGATCTGGCGGTGACATACAATTACCAACAACAACCTCAGGTCATTCACGTCCGTACCCCCAACTTCATCATCGAAGTTATTTACAACCGTATCAACCATATCACCCTTACTCTGGCAACTATGCAACTTCATCCATGCTCGGCATTGATGGAACAGCAACAAATTTGATAGATCCAATGATCGGGATGTTTGGTGAAATGGTTTATTCGAGGATTTTTGGGAATTCGGATGCAACTTTGTATACATATCCAAACTCGTATCGACCAGCAGGTAGTAGTAGTCCTAGGTTGAGAAGGCATATAATGCAGACTGATAAATCACTAAGTAGAGTTTGTTTCTTCCTTTGCTGTTGTGTAATCTTGTGTCTTCTCTTGTTCTGAAAACCTATTTCTCGTCTTTGGTCCATTTATGCACTTGTACAGATTACTATATAAAAATTGAGTTGGCATAGTGATGATAGAGATTTTACATTCTTGGTGTCGTGTATATTTTTATTATTCAAAAATCGTACACCATTTATGAAGCAAAAGCTGTAATAAGTACTCAAATCCGAGGAATATTGGTGCAATGGTTCGTAACGTGTGCCCCTAGTTTGGTTTTGATTCCTAATGTTCAATTTTGGTTAGGAGGTAGGTGTGAAATTGGTCTCTGGGACAGAATATATTCAAAATCTCTATTAGTTGAGTGTGTGGCAACCTCCTAACCTATTACTTTAGGTGTGAAATTGCTTTCTATGGATGGAATATATCCAAAATCTCTATTAGTTGAGTGTGGCATACACTCCTTTAATAATAGGAGTAAATTTGTCAATTCAAAAATAAATAATAAAAATAAATTTATTATTATAAGTACCTAACCAGACTATTCCATTTTGAACACTAATGTAAGTACCTAATTAGACCCTTCTACCTTTAAAGGGATCTCATATTTTTACAACCAATTTTTCCCATTTTCAATGTCGAACGGACCATTATTGCTATTCTGAACTAAACTCTCTGTTTTACTGATTTTAGTCAGAGCCCTACATTGGAAGTAAACTTCATGAACAATTCACTTTAACTTTCTTCATGTTGATTCCTCCATCATCATATATTGATTCTTTCTTTGTTGTACCCAAATTCATCTTCACCACTTTCAACAATTTCAACAGTTTAAATCCTTCAATTTCCAGTTTAAACACAATCTTCTTCATCTATATATATATATATATATATATATATCAAACTTTTGTTGATTTATGTTTTTGAATTGGAGATGAATTATAGTAAAATGGTCTAATATTTATTGATTGTTCTTATTGAGAACATGATCATTTCCACACCAGTTCACAGGTGAGATCGAATGTTGCTGAAGTAATCTAATCTTATCTATGACACTTCTTTTATGGAGCGTATGCATACGACATGGAGAGAGAGAGAGAGTCGGTCGATACGAGCAGTTATGGTGGAGACGCTGAACTTTTTCTAGTATGTGTGTGTGTGTGAGAGAGAGAGAGAAATAGAGAGATAGTCGGATTTATTCTTTTTTTAGATTTCATTTTTTTACTTTTAAATTGACAAATTTAACCATGTTATTAAAGGAAAGTGTATACCACGCGCTCACGTAACAGAGATTTTGGATGGATTTTGTTCACAGGAACTAATTTTGCACATAAAGACACAGGTTAGGACCTCCTAGCTAAAATTGAAACGTTGGGGACCAAAACCAAACTAATAGCATACGTTAGGAACCATTTACACTAAGATTCCAAAATCCGAGGATGTGTGGGAAAAGAATCGTCTTACTCCAACTTTAGAGAGTATAAAATGACAATAGAACCACAGAGTTCTTAACTATATCTCTAATTCAAGTTCATATGATAAAATACTCATAATTAGATAAATTTTATAAATGTTCTTCTACTATATTGTTTTCGTTTTCTATAGACATTTTAAATAATCTATAAGTTTTTTTGTTGAATGATATTGCTTGTACTTGCTTTTTTTAGACACGTCTCTATCGAGATCACTATATACATTAAGAAAAAATGGTTCACATAACAGCAAATCAAACTAAATCATAATCTTCGACCGACTGCGACATAATATATAATTATTTCTTGCCTGTTCCTCGACGCTCTTATTGTCAAACGAATGGAGTCTCGTTGTGAAAATTATAAAGTATTCTTAAGGATGTGATGGCAAAATGTTGATGGAGCAGAAGTTTCCAAAGTGAGTTATCATCTTGTTTGGCCTTCTTCTAATCTTCCAATTAAGGGGTCAAAGTAAGTGGCCCAGCTCGGAATTGGTGGCTCTTCAGAATTAAAATATTAGTGACCTGCCAAGATTGAATTCTTGTGATAATGTGAACCACTTAAAAATTGGGTAGTCCACATTACAAAATTATAATATTTTAGGGTTAAGATTGGATTCATGTCATGGTGTGAACCTATTGAATTAAGAGAGCACGTGATAATGGGTTGGTGATCGAGGTCGTTGAATTTGATTTGTCGTGGATGGAGCAGAGTTTGCAGTTAAAATTTTCTTTTTGCTTCAAAATGAAATTATTTTGTACGATATTGTAGTATTGTTTAAGAAAGTAAATTGTGGTTTGCATTGTTTCATTCCCAAAGAGAGAATGATGACCCATGAACTCGCTTTTGGTTCGTTACATTGTATTCCAATTTTAATTTTGACCACAATTCGTGGCGATTTACCTGAATAAGTTCATAGTTTTTCTTATTTAAAAAAAAAAAAAAAAAAACGTCATGAACAAATTGCCACAAAATTGTCTAAGGGGGTTTGCTTAGTTCTCGTCCCTTAGATAGGAGCCATTTTAAGAGTAGCTCGAGTGATCGACTCATGGCTGACTCATTTAGGCTGATCGTTTACCTTTGCCTCATTCATTTTAGTCTACATCACATAATTAAATATTATTTTTTTTAATATTTAATTTTATCTAATTCGACGTTCAATTTCCGCCACAACTTTCGGGGGTATTTTTGTTTTCTTACTTGAACAATATTTTAAAAAGTATAAAGTTTGGCTAAACAAGAAGATCGATCTTCAAATTTTTCGAATCGAAGCGAGGCCTAGACAAAAATAAGATCAAAGCGAGGCCTAGAAAAAAATAAGACAAGAGTGAGACAAAAACAAAACGTTGCTAAGCACAGACGCTTCACCTCACACTTATATAAACTTTTTAGAAAACATTATTCAGTGACCCATGTTGTCACAACTCACAATCCTCTTTCCCAAGGTTTTTGTGTTATCCTATATATTATAAGTCCCAATGATTGGCTTCCATATACTATTTATATAATCAATGTAACATTGGGAAACAAAGTAACCAAAAGATAATATATTTAAGAAGCCAATAGATAATACATTGAAATTCTTGTGGATGAGCTCAATAATTTGATACATTTTTCGACCAATCACAAATTTTTAAAATATTCACTTTAAAAATATCAAGTATGTTATCAAACAAATCGTATTATATTTTGTATAGTATAATAAGAGATCTATACGAGCAAAACAACAAATGTAAAAGTGAACCAGTGATTTTATTTTATTTAATAGTTGGCTCGACTTTTCCCGTTGTCACAATCTCGCGCAATTTGGTAGCCTACGTTCTACACTGCTAGACATGAAGTTAGGTGTTGAATCATTGAAAAATTTAAACCAACAAAGTTAAAATATTATTTATCTGTATCTATCCATGTCCTCTCATGCATAAATTGATTTTTTTTTTTTTTTTAAATAAATAGCTAAAGTGTGAAATGTTTATAAATAAGTGACATTAAAACTTCGAACAAAACTTTTTATGTAATTATTTACTACGTCGATGATTAAGTTATTAGAGAAGATAGTTTTACGTCTATTTATATCAATTAGATTGACGATGATGAATTAACAATTATTAGCACGCAATTAAATCATAAATTAAATTCTTAATGATAAAGTCCACAATGATCAAGTTGGGAATTTTACCAAAATAACCAACTCAACCTTAGTCAAGCTCACTAAACTGGAGTCTAAGTTCATTTCTTTCTATCCAACTCGAATTCAATTAAGATTGTTTGACTAGAGTCAAATTCCGTTACCAAAAAACCCTACTCAACACCGGTTGATTCACTGGACTTGGGTCGATTTCATTTATTTTTGCCTAAAGTGACCCAAGTCAAGACCACTCGACTAGGGACAAACTTGTAATGCAAGTTCGATCTGAAGAATACGTTGATTCAGTAAGTTCCTCATGCATCATTCCAATTCCTTTAAAATCAATACCTTATGATGTAGTATCATTACTTGTGAAATATGAATTTGCTCCTGTCACCTAGAGTCGAGTAAAAGTGTGGTAGGACATTTTGTCCTTGAAGAATCTCTTTGACCCTTTTAGGTCTAAAGAAGAAACTTACTAAAAATAAACGAAGAACATTTATGATATAAATGTTAAAAACAGGGTCAGTGCATTGTACAATGAATGAGTAAGGATGGATGAACTTAAGTTTCCCGTCCAACAATAAGTACATCCAAGCACAAAACCAATAATGAAAAGCTGTAAGAAATTCTCGCCAGAGAAATGCGCCGCACTGAAGACGAGAGAACTTATTACAACTGATCGGTGCCATTTCATTGTCGAAGCAAGAGACGTCAACAAAAAACCTCTGTAGACAACTTCTTCCAGTAATGGAGTGACAATGCAATAGACAAGAATGCAGGCCATTGTAGAGCTTGAGCCGGTCAATAAGATTTCCTTGAGAAAGGGATTGTTGACGTCCTGTACGTGACAAATGGAAATTTAATCGACCAAATAATGATGTAGGAACCCGAATAGATCCATATCTAATGAACCGAACCATATTTAAATAAATAAAACAAATCAAACGAAGATAAAAAATTAACATCAAACTCCATTGAACCTTACTTCGAATAAATACTCATTCACTCAACTATTTACTGGGAAGGTAGGATGAATAGAAAGGAAATGACAAAATGAAAGTAATCAAGATCAAGTGAGCAATGGTGCCTAGTCAATACTTTCATTTAGATTTTCATTGTATTGCTCTCATTTCTTTTATCCTCTTAAGATATTTCATTTAGCATAAATATAGCAGATTTCACTTAAAACACTAAGAAAAATAGTTACAGAAGGGTTCCTGAAAACATGATAGTACCAGCTCCTCACTTTATTGAGGCAAACCAATCATTTCTAATGTTCCTTCCCTTGGATGTATTACAAACTAAGAGTGAAAAAGGAAAAAGAGAACCTGAAATAAAGAGCCTCTCAACACAGTAGAATTAGTTTCCAACTTTATCAGCCCAAAGTAATCATATTTTTGAAGCTCTCCCTTTGTTACACATGCTAAAGTCCCTGTGACTTATGACATGTTTATCTTGTTATGCTGGTCACCAGGAAACACTCCCATTTTAATTTATATCTAGCAAGTCGACAGAATCCAAAATCAACAAAGAACCGGAACAGAATATAATCTCTGAATGTATTATCTGTAGACAAATATATTGATGTATTCTACATGGTATATACACCCCCACACAAATGAAGAAGTAGAAAACAAGAAAACTGAAATGGAAGGGTAATGCAATTGATTCACACTTAAATGTCAGTATAATAAGCACTTCCAGTTATATATATATATATATATACACTTCTATAACAAGCACTTTCAATTATATACATACATAGCCAATAATATCACCAGTAAGCACATATGGCAAAATTTCAGATACAACTGACATGATAACATTTGAAAGAAATTTAAAAAAGGTCACTGACATGATCCCCATCTGATACCACCACTGCCTGGTCATGTAAGATTCAGTTCAACTAAGACTCCTTACTGAGCTTCACTTTTACTCACAAGCCCTTAGTCAAGCAGCACAGTACGTAGAACAGCAGAATATAGAGAAGAAGAAGGGGGAGAAAAGATAAGAAAGGAAAAGAAAAGAGAGAAGAAGAAGAGAATATCAATATTAATTAAGCTCAACAGTCTGTCTAAATTGAAAAACTCTACTATTACTTATACTTGAAATTTCTAGGAAATAGAGAAAACTACCAAACTAGTAAACTGGAAAATTACCAAATTTAACCTAGCTATTAGGGCAAATAAATAAATCAAACATAAGAAAATCCCTTAAATTAAATCTAATTCCATTTCCTAAAAATAAGTGTCTGATCTTGGTAAATTTTCCACGTAATATCTAATAGAATCTTTATCATTTCTCCCAAGTAGGAGAATTCGACTCCAAGGAGGTAGACTTGGAGCATCTCCAATGCATTCTATATCTAGGTGGCACAAAGTTAGGAAGACTTCCGATCTATATGGAATGAATGTCTAATGAATAGACGCTGAAGTTCAATTCAAAACTGGTCTCCAATGTATTCTATCGATTGCTATCTACGTGTCTTTTATTTCCTTAAAATAAATACAAAGTCACATTTGAAATTGTATAGAAAATTTAAGTTTTGCTGGGTGAGCATGTCTAACGAAACTTATGAATTTAGACAGAACTCTAGACATTGTCTATTTTTTCCCTGTCATGTCAGCTTGACAGAATCCTTGAAAACTTGCATTGGACATGAATTTTTTTTTACATTGTCTATTTTGCTTATGTGGCAAAAAAAATAAAATATAATAAAAAATCCACGATTACATTGGAGACGCTCTCATACAACCTTTTGAAGGGACATGATCTTTCCTACATACTAATTTTCGACATTGTGCTCGTGATGGAAACTCAAGGTACACGTTCTCCAAACATTATCGAGCTCCCCCGAAATAGAAGGAGCACAAGGGTCTAGAATGAATGAGTTCCTTGTAGAAACAAATTAAGACAACACCAGAAATGTGCCTCGATAAGGAAACAATTTTGCTACATTGGAAACATGACTTCTATTTAAACTTGTTGGCCAATCAAATATATTAACATTAATTTCAAATGATTGAGCACGAACTTTTCTTAACATGTTTAGAACAACCCTCTTGAAAAGATTTGTGCCTACAAGGCGCATTAGAAACAAGCTCATACTTTTCATTATCTAAACATAAAATTATGAATATGGTTGACAAAGGTATGAGGTGAAGCAGCATGGCAAAAATTAGCAGGCAGATGCCTAAGTTAATAGGGAAATGATGCCAGCAAACAATTGCCTTGAAAAGCAACGGAACAATGTGTGGAGTATCAGCTGTTTAGGTAACTCTAGAACAAAGTCCATGCAAAAGTTCACAAATGGGTAATCTCGAGAGAAGACTGAATACTCTCTTGCAACCAGAATATTCTATAGGCTCGACAACTATAGTCTCTTCATCTTCCTGAACTAAGGTATATAAATCATGTTATTGGACAGGTCAGAAGATATACATCCTTCCATATAACCATGGTAACACACTTTTTGAGAAACACATAACATGACGACAAACAGGGAGCATAATCCTTAATCATTGTAGGCTCAAGTGCTAGGGTTTGACCTATAAGCTGTGCTAGGAAGACTAGATGGAGATTTACTAACAACTTATATTGAAAGTTAATGTGAGACCAATTGATGCAACACAGTATGCATAATATAGAGAAAAGATAGGAGAGGAAAAGAGAGAAGAAGTGAATTTGGGAGAGACAATTCAATAGCATGCCTACTACTTGTACTTGAAATCGCTAGTAATTAAGGAAAACCACCAAACTCAAAAAAAGGAAAATTACCTAATTTAACCTAGTTATTATGCAAAGGAAGTAAATCAAATATATGAAAATCCCTCAAATTAAATTATAATTCCTTTTCGTAAAATAAGTATCTAATCTAACTAAATCTTCCACATAATATCTATTAGGATGTCCATCAATTGGTCTTGCACAGAATTTTGTCTGATATAAATCATTGCATAGGTAGTGGCATGATCCAAAAATAGCCGACTTACTAGCCCATTAATCTGCTTGTAAAAGATTATTGCTTAGCTGAACAAAGATGTGCTCCTTTCTTCAACAAATTATTAATCCTCCCACTAATCAGGGCAATATTTTGTTTACTAATCCCAAAAAGTTGCCTAAAAATGCAATATTTTTGTTCCCAGCTAATTCATTTCGAAGGGAAGAGAATTACATTTACATTTCTACATGAATAATCTGTTGACTTTTCAAAGGTGACATTACTTCGTCCAGGGATCTTCATAGTGGGAGAAAATTAATTTTCTGACTTTTTCTCCACATTCTTTCCCAAAAACAACAGTATAAGGAAAGAAATAGGATGTTCAGTTCTTCATCCATCAGTATTGTGTTTCTTTTCGCTTCTATTCTTTAACATTTAACAGATATAATCATTACAAGATTAATAATACAGGTGTACAGTGGAAAGTGATCATCAATTATTTAGTTGATAGGAACTAAACCATCACTTTAGCTATAGATTCCACAATAATCTAATCATTTAGTAAGTTTATGAAAATATTTATAAAGCCAGTGCTGAAGCTTCTATGATAGTTTTCCCTCATGTATTCCTCAGCCTTCCCTAGCTCCCACTTCATGACTTGTGGCGAAGCGGAGAGTTCGTGAACAAGTGGATGAATGAGCCATGGTGGCAAAACGAGTGAAGCTTATTGTTTTCTTTTCTTGCTCTACATCTAGGTTGGGCACTAGAGCTCCACTAGTATAACCAAAAGTCGCAAAGCTGCAATCCTTCTTAAATAGATTACAGTTACCAAGCCTAATCCAATAAAAAAGGCAGCAAGGGAAGCAAGCTTTCCAACTTTCTTTGTTGTGGTATGTGCCTCACTTCAGCCATTGAATGAATAGAATGAGTGGAGATCTTCCTTCCCCTGTTCACACTCCACTCTGGCACACCCTTGATAAGTTCCATGAAAAATGTGAAAACATTGAATAGTTTATGCAGTGATTAGATTTCAAAGCTCAGATTATGTAGTATTTATTACGTAATTCCTTGATTTTAAACAGTCCTATTCTTGTCAAAAAATTTGTGAGGCCCACTGTATATGCAGCACTCCAGGGTTTGTTCTGCACCTTTAATAATGTATAACTGAAACTGATTGGAATTTTCCATCATGTTCTTAATACCCTTGTTCTCTGCGTCCTACACCACATTCTCAACCAAAATGTCCATCAATTTGTGTAACGACTCTCCAAAGGTGAGCACCACGCTGGACCAACTCATCGACACTTAACCTAGACGACTGTGACACCTCCAATCAGAAAATACTTCCAAGATCAGCATTAGTAGAATTGCCACCAGAGGTCTAGCACTTATATGAGATGGTAAAACTGTGGGAACCAAGTCTAGCACTTACATGAGATGGTAAAACTGTGGCAACCAACCCCACTGAACCTCTAGCATGACCATTCCCACTATCAAGCCACCACTGGAATTATATCCAGACTTTTCCACTCTCCCTTTTCCCAGAAATGGGAAACAATAACATCATCAATACTTCATTGAGTAGTGATGGAAAAAAATTAAAACAGTAGTCTTCTATACGAAAGCGAGCAAGGAGTTATGGATTAATTTACGGGAACAGAAAATGTGTCTCATAATAATTAAAGAAAGTAATATTTGTCACTATGCTTTTTTCTGTTTTCCCTTTCCTCACTCCTGGGGTCCTTTTATTACTCTATGTCCTGTTGCTCTTGTCACACTTTCTTTCTGGGGTATCCCAAAATGAGAGTACCATTTCAGATTTTGGTTCAAATTTCTTAAATTACTTCTTCTAAGTTTGGGAAATAATCATGTGATGAAGTAGAAGGCGTTCAATAAATGTCTGTCTCTTTAATAAGTTGGACTTCCAAAATCAATACATGGGAAGGAGTGGATATCAACTTGTTGCATATCCAAAATAGGAATTGAGATAAACCCAGACCAATCATGAATACAAGAGCCATGGCCCCTTTGACTCTGTTGGTATTGCAGTCTTTAATTTGAGACAAATGATAGTTGATAACTTCAAATAGAAGCTCCCTCAAGCAGCGGAAAGCCCCAATTGAGCTATTCTACATCTCTTATTCTCTAGTATCCACAATTAGTGGCTGGGGATGATTTGGGCTCAAGATATATTCCATATAATTTAAAATATTCGAATTTTTTTTTCATTTGGTGCATGTGTGGGGAATGGGGGCAAAGGATTCCATGGAAGTGTGATTAATTACACAGGTTGAAAGTAAAACATTCACAAGTTATGGGGAGCCACAGCCACCCTAGTCCATGTATAGGTCCTTCACTGTCAAAAATGCCACTTTCAGTTTTGACCAACTTCAGTATTTCATATCCAACTGTGGCATAATGCTTATATGTGAAATCAGTTGTCATAAAAGGTTTGCTCATAATTCATTTAAGATTGCACTTTTACTCAATCCAAGTTGCCCCATGATAAAGGTCGGCCATGATCTAATTTTGTTCCTTTTCAGATTCCATTCTCCAGTTTAGTCCACCAATGCATATTTTCTACCAGCTATTACATAGATCCTTGTCCGGGAATTCTCTAGTTGCTAGTTTCATAAATCTTTGTAATTTGAAAACTTGAAATTTGGGCATTAAATAATTGTGGAAAATGATTTTTCAACTAATAGAATTTGGTATAGAAAGATAACCCTATTATATTCATGAGTAAGCTACTACATATATACATATGATCAGAATCAATAATAAAACTTTACAATATGTCTTCAATTCATAAAAATGATACTGTTGACAGCGACCTTTGGTCCATGAAACAGTACTGTTCTTTAGTTCCCATTGCTATTTCTATAAATGTAGGACATTTTCTAATATTGTATTTGCAATAGTTTGTTTCTTATCAAAAATAAAATAAAAACTAAAACCTTTTGACAATTTTGGGTGAGTTTATGTAGCTCCACCCCTGGTTAAACCAAAAGTTAAAACTGCTAGCGTGCTATCCTGCTTCTGACTGAACTTCGACAAGAACTTTGCAGTTATACATATCTACTGTCTTTATCTAGTCCAACTAGGAAGGTAAAAACTTAAGAAATGGAAGATTGAACTAGATTTGATCACAATGTTAGCAAGAAAAAACATTAGACTTCATTTCACCCGTTTTTAGTTCAATTCTATCACGGAACTGATTGCAAACAATACATGATCTTCTGGACCAATGAAGAAAGAGTTAATGAGCTCACCTTGGGCCCTATCAATCTGTCAGCAACAATTGAAGTAATGAAAACCAATGAAACAAGAAATCCAAAACCAAGCAGTGACCCCAGCAACCAGCTCCTTTCTTCCGAAGCCTTGTTAACATGAAAGAAATCTAAAAGACTGTGATGAGGCTTTCCAGGACATTTAAATAGCAGCAAAACTATACTGAGCTCCATAGTTTGAATTGCAAGTATCAAGAATGCCTGCGCTGAAAAGCAAAAAATCAGTTTTGACATCAATTCATTGTCCAAACTAAGGAAACGAGAAATTATCCACTATAATTGTAAGTTGATGAGATAATTATCTGTTTCAGCTCCTAGGGCAGTTCCTCTAACTGATGCAATGTTAGAACACATGAGATACTAAACTTCAAGATCTAGGTCATCAAAATAGGTTCATTCCCTAGCAAAGAATGATCAATGAATTCACTTCAATATTAGAAGCTATCCATTTATTAAGTTAAAATAAATTGGGAGACAAAGGACTGATGTTCATCGCTTAAGATGAATGAAAACGACTTTTTCCTGTCTTGTCATGCAATTATTAATTGTCAAAATATTCTTAGATAAAGGAAAAGAACTTATTAGCAATATTGTGCATTTCACATTGCAAGAAGAAGACAAGACAGAAAGATGGAAAGACAGAACAAGAAACAATCTATTTCAATATTGACTCTTCTACTTTTCTATATTGATAGTTCATCGGTTAACTCCATCATTCACCAGCATTTCTGTAACACCCTAAAATTTTGTTATTAGCCGTTAAATTAGAATTTAAGACTTAATTGCACAAACACGAAAGTCGATGGACCAAAATACAGGTTTACTCATAGTTGAGGACCTAATTGCAATTATCAAAAATATGCAGATTTTTGTCCCATGAATTGATTAGATGTTAATGTGTATATGATTGTATATACACATATATGATTATGTGATTATGTTAAATCATGCATGTAATTTAAGGTAGAAATATAGATATAATTAATGTCCTATTGCATATATATGATAGATAAAATAATTAATTAGATGTTAATGTGTCTATGATTGTATATACACATATATGATTGTGTGATTAATTTAAATCATACATATAATTTAAAGTACGAATATATATATAATGCTCTTTTTCATATTATGGTAGATAAATTAGTGATTAGATGCTAATATGTATACGATTGCATATGATTATGTGATTAGCTTAAATTAGTCTTTAATTATGCATGTAATTTAAGGTAAGAATCTATACTCTCCTAATAATGCATACTGGTAATATAAGAAAACAATTAACGAAATTAAAAATTTACATGCATGATAAACATCAACCTCTCCTATAAATAACTACCCTTTATGTAAACAACAAACACACAAATACACAATATTCTTCTTATCCTTAGAATAAGAAAGAAAAGAGAAATGACTTTCAAGTTCTTGAAGTGATCACGTAAGTGTGCAGTATGTTTTATTGTGAGTAATTTTTTCGTATGTTATTTCTACGACTATGTTTATGTTTTGGTCCGTATTGTGTAAGATATATTAAGAACAGACCGGAGTTTAGTAGCGCTACGCATAGGAATTTAGTACCATCTAAGTTCAGTTCAATTTTCGTGTCTCCTTATGCAAGTATGAATTTTCGTTGAAATATATATATATATGAGAATTAATTACACACGTACACTTATTGAGATTTATCTCACAAGTATGACATTTCTCCTTTTCAGAAAATAAATGGTTTGAGACGGTCGGTATGGATATAGTTTATGGTTGTGGGATATTTTAATAATATATTATCTTTATGGAGCCAGTGTTATTTTTTTAGATTTAAGTATTAAAGATATTTTCTCCTTCTGAGTTAAATTTTATTAAATTCATTATGTTATTTGAAAAATTGGTCTGTTATGGTAAATGTTTTCATTATTATTTTATTGTGTCAATAATTCTATTTATACTTTAAGTCCCTCAAAGTAGTTTTAATTTATGATTAGTGGCACTCGGATCGCTAAGGATTCGGATCGGCACATGCATTTCACTCTAAATACGGGAAAGAACTTCGCTTACCTGAATGTGTGGATCAAGAACAGTTTGATGCAATACCTTGGCAGCCACAGACAAACCACCAAAGCTCAAAGGAACGTGGATACTGAACACATAAAATCCCATAGAGCTCCAAATACTCCCAACATCACATGGAGAATGTGATTCTAGGACCGAGAACCCCTATTAGGAGAAATCAAAAACTAATTACATGATTGTATCAACAAAAATAATTAGTGTATGCATTGTAAGATACTTGCATGAGTTCAGGCATCTGTCAATCATTCTACCATCCAAACTAACGTGACATATTTGCATATAACAGCTTATTTGCGTGTGCATTTGTGTATACGAATTTGTTTGTGTTGCAGAAACATCTACATGCAGCACATGGAGTTATATTTATAATGATTGGAGGAGGGGACAGCGAGGGGGATTGGGAGTTGTAGCATTCCGGGACCTCTGTTCAATTCAGATGACCTCCCTCTCTTTAGATTAATGCAATCCCGTAAAAGCTTTTTAGTCTTACCATTGTGAATCATGTGCTTTGCAAAATAGGCTTTGATCAATCTTCTGAATGAAGCTTCTCAATTTTGATGTTCTTCATTAGATGTAATGTGTTTCCTACCCTCTTGGTAACTTGACATTTCTTCCCTTGAGAATGATAACTTCTCAATTTTGATGCATTAGATGTTAAGTGTTTCCTACCCTCTTGGTAACTCGACATTTCTTCCTTGAGAATGATAACAAGCTCTACCAGAAGACACAAGAATGTTAAGTGAATAGAATTGCTTAAATTAATGTTAATTTGTTTCCTGAAAATGATAATGAGCTCATCAGAAGACAGAAGAATGCTAAGTGGACAGAGTTGCCTAAATTAACGTTTTGACACACATTTTTCTCCATGGATTGACAACTATATGTTAATTCCTGAGTTCGATTTGGTGATGAGGATATGTCTTGTTCTCTGATTTTTCAATTGGATATTTTTTAATTCATTTCCAATAACTTGTCTTTTGCTACAGAATTTCAGTATTTTATGTTTCAATGACAATGAGCAAACTGCCCAATCCCAAGCTCAACCAGATATACGATAGGCCAAACGATTCATGTACGCACATGAATATTTCCATTACAGTATGTTAGAGCTTTGGGGGGTATTGGGAAAGTGGTATAATAAAGTGTAGGAGCCAAATTGTGAATAAAAGGGGTGGGGGTGGGTAGTCTGCTGGAGACATTCAAAAAATTGGAGAGAGAGCCAACCTCTCGAAAGTTGGCATTTACTGCAATTTATTTTTATTTCAGTTGTAATTGTTCAATTCAGTAACAGAAAATACCAAAATATCGATACAATTGTTTCCTACTTCAGTTTACAATCAATTCTGTTCCAAAACTATACAAATACATATCTATTGGTGCTCTTAATATCTTACAACAGGCCAATAGCTTCTGGATTCAATCTGCAAAGAACCAGGTTCTTAACAATGTACTATTACAAGTTGGATCAGGTTTGTGCTGACTTGTATCTACCCGAGGCTCGGCCAATCTCAGTCGGCTTTGGTGTATCACATGTTCGTTCATCCAACATTTCTGTTGGACTCCACTCATAAACTGTCCACCCTATTGTGGGACAAAAAGATGGCATTATGTAGTACCATAGAACTTTTGAGAGCTCAATCAGTAGTGAAAGTCATAGAGATCAAGATGGGTGGAACTTAGGACAAGAAAAAGGATGATGATATAGAGACACAGAACTAATATTTAGAAAGGAAAAATGAGACATTAATAGCTTCCACGGACAGATTGTTACTGAGCATTGTCAGTAAAGTGAATTCTTGGTACCACTGTTAAGGATTATTTGTTGGCCTTGGCCGTAGAGCATTCTATGTGCAGCAACAGAGAAGTTGCAGCTTCTATAGTGGGTAATGCATTTATATCATCTTTTCAGTTCAAGCATTTCCTTAGGAAAGAACATATACTATCCATAAGCATAATGCAGATTGGGAGACATCCGATGATAAAAACCAATGTGTCCATGACTCCATTCCATTAGAATTCAAATCCATATATAGATAGCCCTGAAAAGATAAAATTGTGGTGGCTCAAAGAGAATAACGAAATTGATAGAGGTTGTGAGAAAGAAAGTTAAAATTCTCCGCTCAACAAGCAAAAATCATCTTCCCCTTTTTAACTAAGTAAAGGCTCTAAGATCGCAAGGCACGGTGCCATCATAGGAATATTCCAATTGTATCTTCAAAAGTTATGGGCTGCAACATTCATAACCTCCCATAGTTTCTTTCTTTATTTGGAACCAAATGTCTTGTGTATTTGCTCCTACCAATCAAATTTCATCTGCTGACTCTTTATGACATTATACGGTCATAACTCATAACATTCTGGTCCAACCATGACCCTTGATTTTGTTCAGTGTGGCATTATAACCCATAGGTGATCAAAATATAGTATTTTGACTAGAATTCAGCCCCAACAAAGGCGTCATTGTGACTGATAAGCATTTATAACTGAAAAAATGATGAATAGATGCTCCACAATTTGTCATAGGAAATCCATTTATTTATTCTACAACATGCATATGTTCTTCAATTTTCCATCAACTATCGGCGTATCACCCACATATGTAAGCAAATGGTACAGATATCTCTTAAGTTCTCCCAAACGCCCATTTTTTACCAAGAATCAACCATTTACACAATACGGCACAAAGATAACTTCCACACATCATAAATAGTAGTTTTTGCAATTTAGATCACAAAAATGAACAAAACCCATTAACATAAACAGACGTAGGGACAAAAACATCATGAATATATGTGTATAAATTCTATATTAGTATACTGCTTTTCTTTGCGGTGGAATCGGTGGTGGAATCGACCCGTAGATGATTTTAATAGATTGAGGAGTTGAGAAGAATGAGAGAGAGTGAGATTTTTGTTTGTGGAGCTTTTGATTTTGATGAATATGAAGAAGAATATGGAGAAATTGAGGAATTGAGAGAGATTTATAGTTTTGGTTTGAGAGGTCGAAAAACGGATAAAGAATTATTTTTTTTTGTTCATATAGCGGATAATCAAGTTTAGAACAATTCAGATGATAAAAAACTGCAAGAGCAAAAGTACCTCGGCCTCAGGGCCTTTTGGGGTGCCTTCGTGTTTGATGCAACGACACTGGAAAGAAGCTCTACTGCTGAAGAAGGTAGATTTTAGCAACGGTTTACTGAAACCTCCATTAAATTTAGAGGGATTTAGGCATATGGGAGGCCTTATCAGTATAGTAGTAACAGTCATTTCCACTGTCTATCTTCTTCCAAATGCGCTAATGTCATTCTTACAATTTGTAGAGATTTTTATTTGGAAAAATTGCACCATTCGTCTCCAGTCATAGAACTTGTTACAAATTGGTCCTCAATATATCTTTTATGCAGCACCATCTCTAACTTTAGATTTTAGTTTGAAGGTAAAGCAAGTATACTTAACTAGTATACCGCTTTTTCGTGGTGGGATTCGACCGTAAGATCTATGAGAATGGATCAATGAGATTTGATCTCTTTTGTTTCTGATGGAGTTTTGATAGACGAGAATAACGATATGAGTTACGTTGGTTATGGTTTTAGGATTAAGACTGTGTATAAAACAAGGAGAAAATTGTTTGATAGAGAGTTTTGTTTGAGAATGAGATTGAAGACGTGTATATTCTTTTTTTTCTTTCATTAACGAATAAAATTTCATACGGTCGTGATTAAGAGTTTGTTTGTTTTTACTTAAAATTTTGTTAAAAAGTTAAAGTCAAAGTCAACAATTAATTTTAACCACTCATTTCGTGAACATACAACTTTTGACAACTTTTCAATCACACACTTCATCAACTTTTACAAAAAATTTGATTTTAATCAAAATCAAACACACCCTAAAATAAAATAAAAAAATAATATAGCAAAACCTCACAAAACCAGAGCCCTTATTGTCACCCATGTCCATCTTTGGATGCTTATCTACTTGTCTTAACGAACACCCAAAGCCCTTGTCCAAACTGTAATCTAAAGTCCAACACTTCAATACATTCTTATACTAACATTTTGTTGTTTTCATTTGTTTCATTGTCTAAGGCAAAACAAATTTGACATGTTAGTCTCTTGATTTTTGGACGAGTAAATAATGAACTTTAAAATATCAATGTTTTCTTATAAGGATTTCTTGCTTTGTTGAGAATTACATTGAACCGATCAAACGATGACAAGGGTTCACAAAATCATCTTTAAAAGAGATATGATAATATTTAGACTTGTGCTCAATTCAATTGTATAAAGGTGGAGGTAGAGAGTGAGGCATTGATGTGATCTACCTGGACACACAATAGGTCATCTCATAAAACTTGACCTTGACCTGGTCCTAATTGATACACCATAGACAATGGCGGATCCAAGATATGATAAAGGGGTCGATTGGTTTATGGGGGTTCGAAAGCAGCGCCCCCGAAATATTTTTTCTAAAATCACAATTACTTAGCCAATTTTTATAAGAATTTAAATTTTTTTATAAGTCATAATCTTTAAAAAGTTTACAAAAAATTGTTAGAATTCTTCTATAATATAATCTATATCTATTTTATTAACAAAGCTTCTCTCAACAAAAATTGTTATGTAAAAACATATAAAACCCTAAGCACATTTTTCTTTTTCTTTTTCTACTTATTGAGATTTGAAATAATTTCTCAAAATCAAGTAAATATTATTTTCATCACTCAATAACAGATCAAATTCATATAAAATTATAATTTATAGATTATGAAATAAACAGAAAAAATGGACAAAAGATAAATAAATCCAATTGGATTTGGCTCTTTTGGAATTAGCCATTTAAGAAGTGGATTTTTTTTTAATGTGTAAATGATTTAAATATTATTTAAGTGGGCTATTTTTTTTTGTTTGGAATGAGATATATTTTAATGTGTAAATGATTTAAATTTTAATTTAGCCCACTTAAGAAGTGGATTATTTTTTTTTTGGGATGGGATGGATTTTAATGTGTAAATATTTTAAGAGAAAATTGCATATAAGTCACCTCCACAAGACTTATTTCAAATTAGGTCAAAACATTTTTTAAAATTGTGATTAAGTCATACTTTCAATAATATTCTAAATTAATTCCAAAATCACCCTATAATCAACCTCCGGCGAGTGCTTGACCTTGGCTTCCGTCAATTTTCAATTCCGATGACAATCCTTCACCTGTATCCTCTTCCCCCAGAAGTCCCTCCGCTGGCATTAAAGAAGACCTTTCCACCATATTCCGTGGTGTGGCCGCCTTTCTTTCACCGCCACCGCCCAATTCCTCCTAGCCTCCACTGAAACGACATCGTCGTCGGGTCTTTCTGCAGACATGATTGCTGGAATAAAGAATGACTTGGCGGAAATTCAGGGTTTTAAATCGGGCCTCTCTTTATTCTCCTCAAAATTCACTTCCAATTTGTTACAGTTTCCGAGAGAAATGAACGATACCGATGATGATGATGAAGATTTGGATGAGGAGAATGATGGTATAGTGGGAATCACTGAGGAAATTGTGGATTTTTTTAGCAAAATTTCATCAAGGCTAGAGCTCTGGACTGATTTTCTTATCTCTTTGCCTAATGGTTTACTTGCAATATAAACACTGATAGATCTAGAATTATTATAGATTCAGAATCATTTTTCTATACTTCAATGGCTTAAAACTTTTAACACTACTAAAGAAGCTGCAAGAGCTTATGATACTGAGGCTCGAAGGATCGGGGGCAAAAAGGCTAAGGTAAATTTTCTTTAAGATGCTCTAGTTTCTGCCTCAAAACATGCAGGCAAGGTGAATCTTCGTGAAGGATTTCCTAAGGAAAGCTTAGACTATGTTCAACCCAGCGTGAAATAGAATGACTATTATTCGTTTGGCTTCCTAGAAGAGAAACCGCCAACAAATCAGTATGGCAATGCTGATGTTTACCCTTCCAATAAAACAGTATCATAGAATATTGTTTTATAGAAAATAAATATGTAAATAGCAGTTTGATACTGAATTATAAAAAACAATTTGATACTGTATTATAGAATAGCAGCTTGATACTGTATTAAGTTGGCCATTGGATTATTTCTTTGTGTTGTTAATTAGTCATGTGTTGTTTGATACTGTATTATACAAAACAATATCACAAAAAACAGTATTACAATATAAATGGGCATAGAATTTGCATACGTGCTCAGAATTTTTATTATAATATGTTTTCGAAATGGTCTCGACGAGATGGTCAAGACCAGTCTATTCGACACTGCGTACAATGGATTTTACCCGTTTGAAATCATTTCTTTAGTTTAAAATGGCAATCTTTAATTTATCTTGTCAAAACAGTATCACACATCATCTAAAACAATATCACACATCACAGGCGGAGTTGGTGCATCATAATCGTTGCTCGAAGAAATGAATTGAACCAGAATGAATTAACACGGTCCTGATGGTTAAATCAGATCAAATACACACAAATAAGCTGCTTTTAAGCTTAACCAACCATACTCAGAAATGAATTGAAATGAAACAAAATGCAGAAATTATAAATGTCACTTACAGCACACTGAAGTGCAAAAATTTACAAAGACCCAATAAAAATTCCATGAATCCAGCCAAATATAAAGTTTGATATATTAGTATCATAGTTGAAATATTATCTTAAGCAAACAGTATCATATGTTGATGGATTAAAGTTCACCAATGTACATTATCTAAGTAAAAAACAGTATCATGGATTAAACAGTATCATGGATTAAACAGTATCAAAGTATACTAATGCACATTACTTAAATAAAACAGTATCATGGACAAAACTAAGAGATTGAAACATTTTCATAATTAAACAGTATCAAAAATAAAACTAAGAGATTGAAACATGATCATAGGTTGAAACTTTGTCATAATATTTCACTATCATTTGAAACATGTTTTAATCATATGATACTGTTTTAATCCATGATACTGTTTAATTATGGCAAGGTTTAAACCTGTGATACTGTTTGAATGTCTTAGTTTTAATTCATGATACTATTTTAATCCATGATACTGTTTTAATGTCTTAGTTTTAATTCATGATACTGTTTTAATCCACGACAAAACAGTATACAAAACAGTATCACCACAAAACAGTATCACGACAAAATAGTATCACGACAAAACAGTATCACAATTAGTTTTTTTTTACAATTCAGGGTATGTTGGTCTTTTAACTCTAAAATGTGACTTTAATTTAATTAAGTTTTGAGCATATGACTTTAGAGCCCATAAGTACCAAAACAGTGACCGGCCCTAAATTTACCCAAGATTTAAATTTGTGATAATTTCACTCTATACTATAAAATATAAAATAATTTAAAAAATACTATTTAACTTTTTTTATTCTAAAAATACTGTTTTTTATTTTTATAACACTTGTTGTTACATTTGTTATGTTTGTTAATAACAAATGTAACATATTTATTATAACTAAAATAACAAATGTAACAAATGTAACAACAAATGTTACAAAAATAAAAAAACAGTATTTTTAGAATAAAAAAAACATAATAGTATTTTAAGAAATAGTTTATTTATTGTGGTTATTTCTGAAAAAAAACCCTTTTAAATTTTAATTTAGCCCACTTAAAAAGCGGGCTATTTTTTTGTTTGGGATGTGATGGATTCTAATGTGAAAATGATTTAAATTTTAATTTAGCCCACTTAAAAAGTTGATTATTTTTTTGTTTTTTTGTTTGGAATGTAATAGATTTTAATGTGTAAATGATTCAAAATTTTTTAGCCCACTTAAAAAAGTGGGCTATTTTTTTGTTTGGAATGTAATGGATTTTAATGTGTAAATGATTTAAATTTTTTTAACCCACTTAAAAAAGTGGGCTATTTTTTTGTTTGGAATGTAATGGATTTTAATGTGTAAATGATTTAAATTTTTTTAGTCCACTTAAAAAAGTGGGCTATTTTTTTTTTTTGGGATGTAATGGATTTTAATGTGTAAATGATTTAAACTTTTTTAGCCCACTTTTTTGTTTGGGCTGAACTATTGTTTAAAACCAAAAAAAAAAAAAAAAAAATTAAGGAAAATTAGACAAATGCATTTAAAAAATTGAAAAAATTGTAAAATACGTTGAAGACTCAAACATTAGAAATCACGGTAATTAATAAGCAGTGCCCCCCACTCACAATTCATGCTCCCGCCACACATGAACAAATTTAGGTAAAAGATGTGTCACACAAAAATTTAACCTCACATGTGCTATTTTTGTTGATATTGTCTCTCTTGCAAACATTTAATACGCAATGATTTAGGAAATAAGATGGGTCCACAATTAAAGCAATTTCCTAGGAGCAAACTACACAAATACCCATAAATTGAAGACCTTTTGAAAATTAGGTAAAAAAATATTGTTAAACATTAAAACCTTATTAAATACACTAAAAATACAAATTAACTCCAAATCAAACACAAAACCTATCACGCTAAAATTCAAATTAGAATCGAACAAAATTTTCCTTGTTACAAATCCAAATTCAGAATAAAAAACAGATTTTTTCTAGATTATTACAACGAATTTTTCGTTGTTTCTTTCTCCAATTGAACACAAAATCAAAACACAAAATAAAAAAATTTCAATGTAATTTGATAAATTTTATTCTCTGTCACTTTTTAAGTAAAAAATGACACACAATCTAATTTGAGTTTTTTTTAATAAAACATTATTTTGAGTTTATAAAAATTTTTTAATTGATATTTCGACATTACTTCATACTCTTTTTAGGTTAGATATGAATTAAATTTATGTATTTAAAAATTCACATGGTGTGTCACTTTTTAATAAAAATGTCACATGTTTTATCACTTTTTATTGAGAAAGTAACAGAACAATGAATACAAAGTGATGCAACAACTTTGAATTATTGAGAAAAGTGACATGCTCTCACTTTTTAATTAAAATGTGACCGAACAATGTATACAAGTGGGAAAAATAAATTTGGATCACAATCTTCTCTGTGATTGATTTAACTTGATATTTGTTGTAGATTATTGAGTGATATGAATTATTGAGGATGATCAAACATTAATGTTTCGTTTTTTTTTTTTTTTTTTTTTTTTGAATATGAATTGAGGCTTTGGATAGAAAAGTGACATGTTCTATCACTTTTTGCTTAAAAGTGACAAAATAATGTATACAAGTGACACAAATAAATTTGGATCATAATCTTCTCTGTTGTTGATTTAACTAATGAATTTAACTTGATATTTTTTTGTACATTATTGAATTACATGGATTATTGGGGATAATCAAACATTAATGTAACTTTTTTATTTTGTCTTGATTATGAATTGAGGCATCTCATAGAAAGTGACACGCTCTGTCACTTTTTGATTAAAAAGTGAAAAACAATGTATTCAGGTGGAAAAAATTGGATCACAATCTTCTCTATGATAGATTTAACTAATGGATTTAATTTGATATTTGTTGTGGACAATTTAGTGACATGGATTATTGAGTATGATCAAACATTAATGTTTCATTTTTTTTTTTTTTTTTGTCTTGAATATGAATTGAGGCTTTGGATATAAAAGTAACATGCTCTATCACTTTTTACTTAAAAAATGACAAAAGAATGTATACAAGTGACACAAACAAATTTGGATCACAATCTTCTGTGTTAGATTTAACAGATGGATTTAACTTGATATTTGTTTTGTATTATTGAGTGACATAAATTATTGAGAATGATCAAATATTAATATATTATTTTTTATTGTCTTGAATATGAATTGAAACTTTAGATAGAAAAAATGATACGTTCTGTCACTTTTTGCTTAAAAATGACACAACAATGTATACAAGTGACATAAACCAATTTAGAACACCATCTAGAACACAATCTTCTCTGTAGTTGATTTAACTTATGGATTTAACTCGTTATTTGTTGTGCATTATTGAGTTACATGAATTATTGAGGATGATCAAACATTAACGTATCATTTTTTTGTCACGAATATGAATCGAGGTTTTGATAGAAAAGTAATATGCTCTATCACTTTTTGCTTAAAAAGTGACAGAAGAATGTATACAAGTGAAACAAACAAATTTGGATCAAAATCTTCACTGTGGTTGATTTAACTAATGGATTTAACTTGATATTTTTTGTACATTATTGAGTGATATGAATTATTGAGAATGATCAAATATTATTATATGATTTTTGTCTTGAATATAAATTGATATTTTGGATAGAAAATTGATATGCTCTGTCACTTTTTTCTTAAAAAGTGACAGAAAAATGTATACAAGTGACAAAAAAAAATTTGGATCACACTTTTCTATGTGGTTGATTTAACTTATGGATTTAATTTGATATTTGTTGTATATTATTGAGTGACATAAATTATTGATGATGATTCAAATATTAATGTATTATTATTATTATTATTTTTTGGTCAAGAATATGAATTGAAACTTTGAATAGAAAAGTAACATACTCTGTCACTTTTTACTTAAAAAGTTACAGAATAATGTATACAAGTGACACAAATAAATTTAGATTACAATCTTCTCTGTGGTTGATTTAATTATTAGATTTAACTTGATATTTGTTATACATTATTGAGTGACATGAATTATTGATGATCATCAAATATTAATGTATCTTTTTTTTTATCTTGAATATGAATTGAAGTTTTGGACAGAAAAGTGACATATTTTGCAATTTTTTGCTTCAAAGAGACTGAATAATGTATACAAGTGACACAAACAAATTTGGATCACAATCTTCTTATGTGATTGATTTAACTGATGGATTTAACTTGATATTTGTTGTGCATTATTGAGTGATATGAATTATTGAGGATGATCAAACATCACTGTATCATTTTTTTTTTTTTTTTTGGTCTTGAATATGAATTTATGCTTTAGATAGGAAAGTGGCGTACTCTATCACTTTTTGCTTAAAAATGACAAAAGAATGTAAACAAGTGACATAATTAAATTTGGATTACAATCTTCTCTGTGGTTGACTTAACTTATGAATTTAACTTGATATTTATTTTGCATTATTGAATAACATGAATTATTGATGATGATCAAACATTAATGTATCATTTTTTTATCTTGAATATGAATTAAAGTTTTGGATAGAAAAGTGACATGCTCTGTCAAATTTTACTTAAAAAGTGACATGTTTTATCACTTTTTACTTAAAAAGTGACAGTAGAATGTATACAAGTGACACAAATAAATTTGTATCACAATATTCTCTGTGGTTGATTTAACTAATGGATTTAACTTGATATTTGTTGTAAATTATTGAGTGATATGAATTATGTAGAATGATCAGACATTAATATATCATTTTTTTTGTCTTGAATATGAATTGAGGCTTTTGATAGAAAATTGACATGTTCTGTCACTTTTTTGCTTAAAATGTGACAGAACAATGTTTACAAGTAATAGAAACAAATTTGGATCATAATCATATCCGTGGTTGATTTAAATGATGTATTTAATTTGATATTTGTTTTGCATTATTGAATGACATGATATATTGAGAATGATCAAAAATCAATGTATCTTTTTTTTCTTGAATATGAATTGAAGTTTTAGATAGAAAAGTGACAGAAGAATGTATACAAGTGACAAAAAAAAATTTGGATCACAATATTTTCTGTGGTTGATTTAATTGATGGATTTAACTTGATATTTGTTGTGCATTATTGATTGACATGAATTATTGAGGATGATCACACATTAATGTATTATTTTTTTTCTTGAATATGAATTGAGGCTTTGTATAGAAAGTGACATGCTTTGTCATTTTTTTTGCTTAAAATTGACAGAATAATGTATACAAGTGACACAAATAAATTTGGATTATAATCTTGTCTGTGGTTGATTTAACTAATGTATTTCACTTGATATTTGTAGTGCATTATTGAGTGACATGAATTATTGAGGATGAACAAATATTAATATTTTTTTTTTCTTTGTCTTGAATATGAATTGAGGCTTTGGATAAAAAAGTGACATGCTCTATCACTTATTGCTTAAAAAGTAACAGAAGAATGTATACAAGTGACAAACACATTTGGATCACAATCTTCTCAATGGTTAATTTAACTGATGAATTTAATTTTATATTTTTTGTGCATTATTGAGGATGATCAAACATTAGTGTATCATTTTTTTTGTCATGAATTTGAATTGAGGCTTTGCATAGAAAATTGACATGCTCTGTCACTTTTTGTTTAAAAAGTAAGTGACAGAAGAATGTATACAAGTGACACAAAAAAATTTTGATCACAATCTTTTCTGTGGTTAATTTAACTAATGGATTTAACTTGATATTTGTTATGCATTATTGATTGATATGAATTATTGAAGATGATCACACATTAATGTATCATTTTTTTTTTCTTAAATATGAATTGAGGCTTTGGATAGAAAAGTGACACGCTCTATCATTTTTTACTGAAAATTGACAGAACAATGTATACAAGTGACACAAATAAATTTGGATCATAATCTTATATGTGGTTGATTTAACTAATATATTTAACTTGATATTTGTTGTGGATTATTGAGTGACATGAATTATTGAAGATGATCAAACATTAATATATCTTTTTTTCTTTGTCTTGAATATGGATTGAGATTTTAAATAGAAAAGTGATATACTCTGTCACTTATTGCTTAAAAAGTGACATAAGAATATATACAAGTGACACAAGCACATTTGGATCACAATCTCCTCTGTGGTTAATTTAAGTGATGAATTTAATTTTATATTTGTTGTGCATTATTGAGGATGATCAAACAATAGTGTATCATTTTTTTTTTTTGGTCGTGAATATGAATTGAGGCTTTGCATAGAAAAGTAACATACTCTGTCACTTTTTGCTTAAAAAATGATAGAAGAATGTATACAAGTGACACAAAAAATTTGGATCATAATGTTCTCTGTAGTTGATTTAACTTGATATTTATTATGTATTATTGAGTGACATAGATTATTGAGGATGATTAAATATTAATGTATCATTTTTTTAAATCTTGAATATGAATTGATACTTTGGATAGAAAGCTATGTCACTTTTTGTTTAAGAAGTGGCAGAAGAATGTATACAAGTGACACAAACAAATTTGGATCACAATCTTTTCTATGGTTGATTTAACTTGATATTTGTTGCGCATTATTGAGTGGCATAAATTATTGAGGATGATCAAACATTAATGTATCATTTTTTTTTTTTGTCTTAAATATGAATTGAGACTTTAGATAGAAAAATAATATGTGACAGAACAATGTACAATCTTCTCTTTGGTAGATTTAACTGATGGATTTAACTTGATATTTGTTATTCATTATTGAGTTACATGAATTATTGAGGATGATCAAGTATTGATGTATCATTTTTTTGTTTTGAATATGAATTGAGCCTTAAAAAAAGAAAAGTGACATGCTCTGTCACTTTTTGCTTAAAAAGTGAAATTCTATATCATTTTTTACTTAATGATACAATTATTGAGAATGATTAAACATTAATGTATTATAAACAAACAAAACGTGTGAAGACATCTGCTATACAAAATTCATAAAGAAAAAAAAATGTATATCGATTTCAAACATTGGTTTTTATCCATATTTGCCAAGATATCCCATTTTTAATGGCAACATGTGCGTAAGTAGTTCCAATTGAAAAGATTAAAATCAACAACACGGAAATTAAACACATATTTGGCTAAAAAAAACCTAAGAAAATTGAGATAATTACGGGTTGGATTGAATTATAAAGACTGAAAAATTCGATCAAATCATGGAATTGGATTTAGTAGAAGATGATAGCCTAAAATTTTTAGAGAAGAAAAGGAAGGATCTAGAGTTTATTCTTGTATAAAATGAAAATGACCTTTTTATTCCTTAATGCATTTATTAACATATGTACGTTTTTTCCAAAAAATTTGAAAATGCAATGTATTTTTCAATTTTTTGGAGAAAAAGAAGTAAGCAGCCTAATTTCCACAAAAAATTATTCAAAAAAATACCACTCACAGTGCATAGAGATGGCAAAAATATCCGATCCGCCCCAAACCCGATGGATACCCAATCCGAATGGAGCGAAAAATATCTGATCCGCGGATCGGGGCAATATCTGTGATCCGCCACGGATCTCGGGGCGGATCGGATTGGCCCCGAATTAAAAAAAAAAAGATTCAATTTTGGAGTATTCAATTTTTAATTAAGTAATTGATGTCGTTTTTTTCTTTTGGACATTTAATTAAATAGTTAATATATTTTAGAATTTTGTTTAAACTTTATAGTATAGTAGTAAAGCTTGTTTTAATATATTTTAAATTTTTTGAATGCAAAAAAAATAAATAAATAAATAAAGGGATAAGTATACGGATCAGGGCTCTGATCCGCCCTGATCCGTATCCAATCCGCCCCGAAAAATAACGGATCACGGGACAGATTTAGATCTTCTATAATTATTGCGGGGCGAATTTGGATAAGGTCGATTTGTCCCGATCCGCCCCGTTGCCATCACTAACAGTGCAGCCCACCCTTGGATCCGCCATTGACCATAGAAGGGTTTAATTGGGCGATGCTAAAATTAAAATATTCTTATTTCCCACTCCATATACTTTTTTTTAAATACAATCTAAATAAAAACTCATAATTAAAAAAATAAAAATAAAAGAATTGTGATGGACTCGAGGTGGGGTCATGATGCCCATCCCATCCTGATTCTCCGATAGGAGTGGGGATCATGCCCTTCCCTGCTCTGATTCCCAGTGAGGCTGGGTAACGTAGAATGAAGATGAGATATTTTATAAATCTTACTTTAACACATTTTCACTACTAATAATTAGTGCCTTCGTAAAAATATATGAATAAATAGAAATGAAAATATAGATGTATAACAAACTTTTTAATTATAAAATAACTCAAGTATTAATCGTATCTTTTAAAGTTAAATCTAAAACCATGACAATAAAATCTCACGACATATCGCGTCACGCCTATGCAAGCTTTTTAAAACAGTGTCTATAATACATTTTTAATTTGATTTAAGATAAAAAAAAAATATATGAAAATATCTTTACTTAATATGCAACTTCACTTTTTTGAATTCATCTTATTAATCTTATCAAGATATTAAAAAAGAATATCCGTCAAAATATTTGCAAGACTTTTCCCTCCAAAATTTCCTCCAAAATTTATCTCAATTCGTGAAATAATGTAATAAACAATATACATAAGTCAAAATAATAGAAATGCGTGATTCAATATTTTTGAGTTTAAACTTCCAATGTATTTTTAAATCATGTATTAATATATTATTGTTTAATTTAATTAATTAATGTGCTTGAACTTTAAATCATTGTTAATTACAACTATTATATAAAGTGACAATGTTTTTTTTCAGGTTGCTAACAGTGAATAGTAATATTCCAATGGTAAACTTGGATCATGGAAATGAAAAAGTATTAACATTAAATATTGAAAATTCTATAAATACAATAACTAAAAATATTAAATTCTGAAAAATCTTATAAATATAATAATTTACATTAAGTAAACTTATTAAGCATCTCATAAACTAAAGGAAAAGATTTCTTACAATTTATTGTTGTATTGAATGCACGTATATTGAAAATCCTATAAATACAACTAGATATATTAAATTCTAAAAAATCTTATAAATATAACAATTTACATTAAATAAACTTATTAAGTTTCTTAAAAACGAAAGGAAAAGAAGCATGATAATTTATTATTGTATTGAATGCACATGTATTATTAATATGATATGAAATTATTATCTAAATATTAATAATTGTGATATTAATTGCATATATAAGATATTAGTGATTAGTATTAGTAATATGATTTGATTAAATTTTTTGATATATGAATGTGACTGTTCGTTTTTTGATTAACATTAAAGTAAGAAAAATATGCATTCAACCTAACAAAAAGTTATGCTCTATAAATGACTATTCATATTCTCAATGCATCATGATGCTTTCCAACATGCATTAGTTCACGTTTGAAACTAAACAATAAATAGATTCTGCATTTTTTTTCCTTTGGTGTTATTGAAAATCGTGCTTTGGTATATATATCAGTAAGTTTAGTATTAAAAAATTACAACAAAATCTGTGATTTGTTTGTAAGTATGTTCTTGTTCATATAAGTCTCCATTTGTGTTTCGAATTTGTGTATAAAAGGAAATTAAAATTTTTGCAATTAATTTTTTCTTTTATTTACGTTGGCAGTAACCTCATCTAAAAGAATGACGTCGATTTTTAATTTGGTTGAAGAAATCAATCCAACGAAAACATAATGGGCTGTAAAAGTTCAAATTGTGCGCATTTGAGAGATACCCAGTTACGGAAACAATGAAGAGAATAATACAGTCTTGAAATGGTATTCGTTGATAGATATGTATTTTGTCCTATTTTTTAAGTTCTTTTAATAGTGTCATTCCAAGTGATTAATATTCTATTAAGATTGCAAATAGAATATCATGTGATTTGAACGGGGTGGTTTTAGTTGTAGTTCTAGCCCTGTGAGTGTGAATACTATATTATAATTTTTATCCAAATATTGTGTGTTTAAAAAGGGGTCAAAAAGTCTGTGAAATTATTATGCTATAAATAAAGAATTGAATATAACAAAAAATACAAAACATCTGATTTTTTGCAAAAATAAAAAATAAAAAATGAGCTTGATTCATGTAGTGTATTAACTACTCGATTCATGCATTAGTTGTACAAATATGACAATTTACATCATTATTTACTTGCTCGATTCATGTAGTATATGTAAAATAGGACATAATATATTTTAATACATTTATTTTGTACGCTCAATATTACTGTAACTTTTAAAATCAGAAAGAAATTTAAAATCTGTTGTCACTTTGTGTTTTACACACTCCCATTTTAATGCCCACCTGGACACTTGTCCAATATTTATTGGATGAGTGTAAGACAAGTGTCTTAGTGGGTATTATAACAATGCCCATGGCTTTACACTCATCCAATAAGTGTCGGACAAGTGTCCTGATGGGCATTATAACAATGTCCACCATGGGCATTAGAACAAAATCAGTGTTTTACATTGGTAGATATTTTTTTTATTCTGTCTACTAATTAGCATTTAAATTTATTGTAAAAACACTTTCTTTGTAGAGTAGTAATCACAACTTCTTACACAAAATACTTTTAAAATCTTTTATAGGGTGGAAGAAATCATGCAAGTGTGAAACGCAGTTTGGTTAAGGCATTTAAGCAATTGATCTACGAGGGACTGTTATATGTGATGAGAAATTTTGTGATTGGGTACAACAGCATGAAGTTCAAGGCCACAATCCATAAGTATAAGCTCAATTTCATGCTGAAGACACAAGTTATAGAAGTTGGAGATGATAGTTTTCCATTGCAAATTTATGTATTCAGGCCTTTCGATGAATTATTGTCGGCACCAAACGTTGATGAGACTGAATTGTTTGGTAACAATTGAAAAATATTTCATGTTTACATTTTTTTATTTATCGAATAATTGATAATGTACAATTATTCTGGTCCATGTTTTCTACATTTTCTTTTGTTAAATTTTTTGTTCAGATATAATTGGTGATGTCGTTGCCAATAACAGCGCTTGGTCTAAATACATGTCCAAAATAACTATCAAACTGATTGACTTTGTGCTCAAGGATTTGGACTTTGCAAATTAATTATAATATTTATTATGTGTGGAATTAAAATATAATTTATTAATGTATATTTATTAAAATGTGATAGTTCAATTTTTTTATATGCATAATTTGAACAGGAAAAATAATTGTCTTGCACTTTGTGGGGGGTGATTATGCTAATGAAGTTAATAATTAATTATTCAGACGTAAATGTAGTAGTTGATTATTATATTTATTTTGCTATGACTATTAACAATAGTCAAGGTCAATCGTTATTGCATGTAGGACTTTATTTGAAAAGATCAATTTTTAGTCATGGACAACTTTATGTTGCAGTTTCGAGAGTTGTAAACCGTGCAAGACTGAAGATACTAATTTGTGATAGAGATGGAGTATCATCCAATTCAACAACAAATGTTGTCTTCAAAGAAGTTTTTCAAAATTTGAATTAACTATGTCAAATTTTAAACTTTAATTGAAATAATATTATGTAATATATTGTTATTTATATGATGCTTTTGCATTTGATCTGATTATAATCAATTCATTTTTATATATTTTTATTGATATGATTATCATATAACACAAATTCGTGTAACGCACGGATAAAAAACTAGTTTTTACTTTTAAGGAACCAAAGCTAACTTTTATTAATTAATATTCACTGCGGCAAACTTGAAAAAAAAAATCCCTGAGGACTTCCCAACCATTGCCATTGATCGAATATCAAAACACCATTTCTATCAAGATAATGCAAGTGGAAGTGTATAAACAATGAATAAATATGCGATCGAAGTCTTGTTAATTCTAAAAGAATATATCAACACGATTCACCTTTTAGTTTGTGTTAAGTCCTAAGAATGCTAGAAAATTAAGTATCATAAATTCGTAATTCGTGTACGAATACCAAAACTTTCAATAAAAAAACATTAGAAAAAACTCACAATTGTATTAATTTTCTAATCAAACAATTACCAAGAAATAAAATAGCGTGTGTGGCTACATATAGAGAAGACCTAATCACCACTAGAGGTGGTAAATGGGTCGAGTCATACACAAAGCTGAGCTGGGTTAGATTTTGCTCGATTTACACGGGCCAGTAAATTGTTTGGAAAGTCCAACCCAACTGTGGGCCAGTCCAGCCTTAATTTTAATTTTTTTATTCTTTTTTATATATTTATAGATTTAAAAAATAAAAACAAAAATAAAAAAGAGTTTAAAGTGTTCTATGCGACAAAGATTGGTAATTATGGTATGAGACACTGATATTTATTTGAATGACAAAATATTGTGTTTTTTTATTTAATTAATTTTACATTAATTCCTAAAACCAATTATTATTTACTTCAAATACAATTAAATTCTAAAAGAAAACGTAGACTTGACTTCGAAGACATATAAATAATTTATCCATTCTTTATCACATTAATATTTTAGATAGAGTTGTTATTTTATGTATTCGTGCCCTGAATTAAAAATAAATTTCAATTTGTTCCTGAAAAGCATGTTAAAGATAAATGTAAATATAAATGAATAAACTAATTATTGACATGTTGGTATTCAATTATAGGACCGTCCTATATAATTTTGTCTATTTAATTTTAAAAAAATAAAATCTTGTCATATCTTCAAAATTAGAATTTGAAGTAGCATTCTGACCATATTTTTAAAATATGTTACGTGAACGTAAGTAATTGACAAGACATTTTTTTTATATTGAAAAGCCTATTGATCATCTGATAAAACAAATTTGTTTTTGTATAAATATATGTAGCACTAAAGATGAAGAATGAGCTCTATATATAACTAGAAGTTATTTGATTTATTATTTATTGTTTTCAAGCTAAACTACATTTCACAAACCACACATGTGGAAAATAGAGAAAATTAATAACAAAATTACAGAAAGATAAAACTTCATCCCCTCATCACCACCAAAAAATAAAAAATAAAAGAAGATATATTTGTTTTTCTTTTTTTTTTGAGTAGTCACATGTTGGACTAGAGTTACTTCAGTGGAGTAAATGAAAAAAAAAAAAAAAACTAAAATATGAAGTCAAAATTAGAACTTCGTGAAATATACCGATCTTGTTTATTTTATTTTATCTATTTTCATTCACATTTACTACATTTTTATAATTTAATATTTCATTTATTATATAATTTGATAGGTGCTAAATTTCAGGGAACAAAACGTATAAATTTTATCCATCAAATTAAGCACTCACCAATAGAAACCTACAAATTTAGGACTCCAAATATATGAAAATCTATTATGGAAAGGAAAATCAATTAGAATCAAAATCAAATATTTGCATTAAAAAAAATTGGAGATTCATCGTAGCCAATCATCTCTCTTCCTCCGAAAAAAATAGAGAAATACATGGCTGCCAACTTGCGAAACCACCAGAACCACATCCTTGTGCTTCGAGTATGTTACCATCTGGATTTGGCGGAGACTCCACGACAACAAGCGGCCCTACGAAGGCCTTTTGAGTCTTTGTCTCCATCACACATGACAGCCCAGGCTCTCACCATCCAAAAACCTGTCAAACGAAGTCTATAAAGGCCTCGCCACTTATGAGGGGCCTGAGCCTTTCGTTGATCTCCCTCACACCCCACGTCTTCCCTCCAGGCAATCTGATATTTTGGGACAGCTAAAGTGATAATTCCAATAAAGATTATATTTTATTGTATTTTATTACCGTACAAACTCTCACAAGAAAACACAATCTCAATCTCCTTACGATTAGACAACGCAATATTTGAGATCAACTTAGATTAGGACTGCAATATAAGATATTGCGTTCACACTCAATTATCCCTTATCCCATAAGGAAAGAAAATCTCATTAAATGTCTAATTGATTTCTTGCCTAAAACAATTAGAACTCTCGACTTATCAATACAAGATCTCCTGTTATTCTAAGGTACGCATTATTCTCTACTCTTAAACACTGCTCAAATCTCTGATTATTTATCTCTTTCACACCCAGATACTCTCCTCATATATTTTGTACTGGCAATTGACTTGATCATCATAGTCCCAACGATCGCTGACCATTTTTCTCTAGTGATCTTAGTGTCTAACGGTTTCTAAGTGTGCAGGTAACATACAGGCCGACAGATGATTGATTAAATATCTGTTTACACGTGGATAGTGCAGATTTTGAGGTCAACATATTGGCCCCATATGTGGAAAACAAAAATACGTTACACAACTAACAAATCTGTGATAAAATATGTTTTCTACTAGAAAAGGCATGGCAACGAATAACTCTCAGGATGAAATTGAGTCCCCCCCCCCCACATTGATGAGCTGTAGGAAAGAAGTCCAGATCTCCAGAATATCACCCGCCGCTGAAGAAGGAGACAACGATAAAGGCTAACGATTGAATAAGACATCCAAGATCTGAAAAAGGAAAATGCCTGAATAAAGGCCGCGATCGAGTGATTGGGAAATCAATCTATCCAATCAGGGAACAAGCATGACCGTGATTGGTGAAGCCCTTCGAGGTCTGACTCAATCGAAATGCGTCGATCTTAGGATGACTCGCTAATACCAGATGGACGAAACCCTCGGAGTTAGAATATGTGGCCCTCGCATGATAACCAATAAGGAAAACCTCTCCCGTTACAAAGAAACAAGACTACTGCGTCTGTCAACGTATTTAACAGGCTAGGGACTTATCCTATGCAGCATTGTCCCAATCACAGTGAGACTCGCCAGGAGAAAAGAAAAGATTGCAAGGTAATGGATGTGAAGTCCGAGGATGAAAGGTCGATATGGTCATGCGATCTCGACGACGATGATGAGAACCTCTCATTCTCTAAGGAACTAAAGGCTAGAGAACTCCCTACCGGCTTCAAGATACCTCTTATGAAGAAGTACAATGGGCGAGGTGATCCCACGAACCATATCAATGTGTATAAGACGGGCTTCAATCTATATTCAAATAGTTATACCACATTCGTCTCCGATGCGAAGAAGTGGTATAATAAGTTAAATCCCGGGAGCATCAGAAGTTGGTCACAGCTGAAACAGGAATTTTTCAATACCTTTATTGGTAACAGAACGATGCTAGCTGATGTGGCCCAACTCCACGACATTCGGTAGAAAGAATGTGAGTCTGTGAAGAGCTATTTCAAGATATTCATCAAGGTCATCAACAAAATTGAGAATGTAACCGATGACAATGCACTAGATGTATTGATAATCAGGCTCCACATGCAAACTCCCTTCTGGAGAGTAGTCCAGAACAAAGAGCCTAAGACATATACTCAATTGGTAGACCTGATCCAGTGAGAGATTTGCTATGAAGAAACCATTAAAAATAGAGAGAAGGCCGAACGGGAAAAAGGAAAACGCAATTGCCGCGAAGGACTGCGCTCTCCTAAACTTCGCATCAACCACTATAGAAGGTTAAATCAAATCAAACTAGCCCTAGGCATCCACTCGGGCCACCAGCAGCTATACGCCACCATCAAATCTTCCTCCAATTTTTTTTTGTATCAAATCATAACACAGAAGATTGTTCGGATATACGAGACCTAATTGATAGAGAAAATCGACGGCAGGTAAAAGAGAATCGACCGACACGAATAAGGCGAGGACCTCAACTTTGACGTTGAGACGACCACCCTCTCCGTGATGACAGAAGAGATGATAGGAATATGGATCCACTTAGGCATGATAGACCCGTGAGAGCCCTTCTAGTCTGTGAAATCAACACCATAATTGGAGGACTGTATGTCAGAGGCCACACAATGAAATCATAGCAAAATTACGCTAAAGCTACAAGAAAGAAACCAGTAGAAAGATGGCATGTTCATGGACACCGACCAGGGTCCCACCTATTACATTTATAGAGGAGATAAGGTTAGTGTCCACTACCCACACTGTGATGCTCTAGTAATACGCACCATTGTCGCCAGAAATAGATTAGGAAGAATGTTGGTCGACGATGGCATCACTACAAAATATCCTATTTGGCAGCGCCTTCAATCAAATGGAGGTAGACCACGAGTTAATAGCCATCTCAGAGCTGAGCCACTGTTCAATTTTATAGACGACGGCCTTATCTCGAGGGAGATGATTACTTTTTCCTATGGATTTTGGATACCCATACAACGTAAAGAATTTGATGAAATTCTTGGTAGTGGATACCCGTTTTGCTTATCACGGGGTTCTCGATAGGCCCGCGCTCAAGGATTTACTAGTAGTCACCTATATTCACCACCTAACAATGAAATTTCCAACACCAAGTGGAATCGCCAAGGTCCGATGTAATCAAACAGAAGTCAGGGCATGTTACATGAACGCGCTTCGCAAAGTAGCAATGCGCGAAGATGCTACCCCATAGATCATGACAATACAAATCGAGATAATAGACATTGAGCAAGAAAAGGACGAATAGGACATGGTCCTCGACAAGGGTCTCAACCCATGAATCATAGGCTTAGCTTCACCGGTGGAGGAGTTAGAAACGTTCCCAGTGAACCCATTGGACACCTCACAAGTACTACAGTTGGGATAGATGCTAGAAGAAGGGATGAAAGAAAAACTAAAACAGTTCTTGCGGGAGAACATATACGTTTTTAAATGGAAGCATTTCGACATGGTAGGGATAAGCCCATCCGTAGCTTGCCAAGCCCTAAAAGTGAACCCGAATATGTGTCCCATGATATAGAAAGAATGCTACTAAGCACCGAGAGATATAGTGCCCTGAAAGAAGAGGTGGATAAGTTGCTTGCTAATGAATTCATCAGGGAAGCAGTCTACGCACAATGGGTGTCCAACCCCATTTTGGTGAGAAAGAACAACCACAAGTGGAGAGTATGAATAGACTTCTCCAATTTAAACCAAGCATGTCCCAAGGACAGCCTCGCATCGACCAATTAGTCGATGTCATTGCCGACCACAAGCTACTTAGCTTCATGGACGCCTACTCCAGTTACAATCAAATCCCCATGTTTGCTGGGGACGAGGAGCATACTTTGTTTATAACTGATTGAGGTTTATACTGTTACAAGATGATGTCCTTTGGCCTGAAGATTTTTGGAGGTACTTGTCAAAGGTTAGTGAACTGCATGTTTGCAGAACATATTGAAAACACCATGGAAGTTTACGTCGATGACATGCTCGTAAAGAGTGTGGACGCCAAAGATCACATAACATAGTTAGATGAGATGTTTGAAATTCTTCGTAAATATTAGATAAAGCTCAATCCCTTGAAATGTACTTTCGAAGTCGTGTCTAGAAAGTTCTTAGGTTATATGGTGAATCAATGCAGAATAGAGGCTAACTCCGAGAAGATCAGAGCACTTGTCGTCATGCGATCACCATTATCAGCCAAAGAAGTCCAGAGCCTTACATGAAGGTTGGAAAACTTAAACCGATTTATATCAAAGGCAACTAATCAATGCAACATCTCTTCTAGACCATCAAGAGAGGAAAGAAGTTCGAATGGACAAAGAAATACGATGGTACCTTCCGAGAGCTCAATGAGCTTCTCGGTAGAACCCCTTTACTATCTAAGCTGAAAACCAGAGAAAGATTGTTGATCTACCTAACAATGTCTGAAAAGACAGTAAGCTCAGTACTGATCTGCGAAGAGGGCCCGACCTAGCTCCCAGTCTACTATGTGAGTAAAGCCCTACAAGATATAGAAACAAGCTCGCTCTATTTCTGATAGTTGCATCAAGAAATCTTCGGCCATACTTCCAGACGCACAGCATCAACGTCTTAATGAACCTCCAGCTGATACAAATTCTCCAAAAGCCAGACACCTCTAGAAGGTTGATGAAGTGGTCAGTAAAGCTCAGTCAGTTCGAGACTTTATAATCAAATTCGTCCATATCTCTGAAGGATTCTCAAGGCCAAGTCCTAGTAGGTGCCAACATGAAAACTATATGTTGATGGATCATTGGGCGATGCTAGAGCAGGAGCTGGGATTCTGCTAATCAGCATTGACAGCTATAACCTCAATTGCGCACTTCGCCTAGAGCTCAAAGCCTCAAACAATGTCGCCGAGTATTATGCACTTCTTGCAGGCTTAAGGTTAGCGCACGAAATGAAGGCTAAGAAAATACAGATCTATAGTGACTTGAAACTGGTGGTTAGTCAAGTTAATGGGACTTTCACAACCTAAGAACAATCTATGGTGCCTATCTGAAGAAGGTCAATGACTTTTTACCACACTTTGAGAAGCTTGAGTTATTCCAAATCTCTAGAATCGAGAACGATTACGTAGATGCCCTTTCCAACTTGGCAAGCTGCAAAGACTCAGACTTGATGAAGACAATACCGATCGAGCAACTAAGTCGACCCACAATCCAGGACATTCCACAATAAACCTTGATGACGATTAGCGAGCCTCTTAATTGGATGAAGGACCACTTACCTAACAAATTAGGTATCACCAGATGATAAGGAGGGCCACGAAGTTCGTCTTACAGGACAGAATCCTATACAAAAGAGAATTCAGTTTGCCACTTCTGTGATGTGTTACAAAGGAAGAATTTGACTATATCATACGGGAAATACATAAAGAAGTTTGCTGTAATCACGCTGGGGATAGCCTGGAACAAAAGGTCTTGAAGCAAGGATACTACTGGCCAACTTTGAAGAAGGGCTTCCATTCTTTGTGAAGAAATGTGACAAGTGCTAGAGGTTCACCATAGTTCCAAAGCTCCCAGCTAAAGATGTCACCCCAGTTACTAGCGTGGCCTTTCACTAAGTAGGGGATCGACTTTATCGGTCATCTGCTAACAAACAACAAACAACAAACAGAGGTATAGTCAAATTTGCAGTAGTAGCAGTAGACTACTTCACCAAGTGGTGTGAAGTCGAGCCTCTAGCCAAATATATAAAGGCAAATGCATGAAAGTTCATGTGGAAGAATATAATCTGCCGTTTTGGGATCTTCCACTCCATAGTCTCAGATAATGGGACCACGTTCGTAGAAAAAAAAGTTTAACTTAAACTATGAGGAGTTTGGAATTTGAAGAGATTTCTCAACCCCCTACTATATGCAGTCCAATGGCCAAGTGGAGGCCGTCAACAAAATTATCAAGCACACTCTAAAGAGAAAGTTAGAATATGCCAAAGGAAGATGGGCTGAAGAGTTTCTTGAAGTCCCCTGGTCATACCAGACTACTTCCTGAATAGCAATTGGCAAAACCTCGTTTGCCATGGCAACAGGACAGAGGCGATGATCCTTGTTGAAGTAGGAATGCCCTCCCCAATGCACTTACGTTTTGACGAAATAACCAATGAAGATTTACATAAGGCGAGCCTCGACTTGTAGGAAGAAAGGCACACGAGTTCACAGCTTCACCTAGCTGTTTATCAGAGGAAAATGGCTAGGTACTATAACTCCAAAGTCAGGAATAATAGTTTTCAAGTCAACAATTGGGTCCTTAAAAAGATTTTCCTCGCTAACAGAAAAGTTAGAGTTGGAACCCTTGGTCCCACTTGGGAAGGACCTTATAAGGTCATCGAAGTAATTCGACCCAAAACTTACAAATTAGAAGACCTTAATGGGAATAAGACGAAGGACATGTGGAACATCACGTATCTTCGTCCGTAGTATCAGTAGTTTCTATTTATTAGCACCAACTAGCATTTTCGTTTGTTTTTTTACTCAATTTTGCGAAATTCAAGCATAATCGTATGTAAAGCTTAGTTGGTTTCATATAAAGAATTCTCTTATCAAGATTACATTCTTCGGCAAAGTAAAGCAGTGAGGGAGTGTGGTTCGTGGCCAATTTCTCATCTCGCTGGGTAAACTACTTAACACGCAAAATTTGAGGTAGGTAGCAAAGCAGCGATAGAGCGTGGTTTGCGGCTAACTCCTCAACTCATTAGGTAAACTACTTAATGCGTAAAATACGAGATAGGAAGCAAAGCAGCGAGAGAGTATGTTTCACGGCCAACTCCTCAACTCATTAGGTAAACTACTTAACGCGCAAAATATAAGTCAAGAAAACTATATAGTTAGAGGGTATGGTTCGCGGCTAGCTCCCCAACTCGCTGGATAAACTACTTAACACGCAAACTATCAAGTTAGATAAATAAGACAACGAATCAGCGAGGGATCTAGTTCACGTCCCCTTTGAAAATCGATGATTAAGCTGATTCGAAGCCGAAATACTTAGCAGATCTGGTAGATATATTCAAAACAAAAGGCGTGGTTCGATAATGGGGTTTGATAAGCTTAGCATGCTTAGTTGAGAACTAAAACTATTAGGCACATTTAGTTGAAAGTTAATTATGCAGTTATAAGGAAGCTATGAACGTGGTCGTCGGCGTACCCATGACAAAGAAAACTACAATAGCAAAGAGCGAAAGGCTATCTTTTATTTATAAAGATTCAAATTACATAAAAAAAATAAAAGTAAAAAATACTAAAGACCTAAGACCCCGCCGCCTCTTTAGGATTGGCACAAGAAAGGGCTTCACTGGGAAGATTAGAGAGAGCAGCCTCAGTTGAGGCTGGGGTAGTAGCCTTTGTAAGAATGAAAGAAAGATCCCATTCAGGATGGACCTTCCGAATTCTTTAAGTGAGCTGGTCTGTTGACCTCCATAAAACGGGCAGCTAGGTTGGCATACTCCAGAGTCGAGGCAAAATTACTGCGATAAAACCTCACAGCATCTGTCTCGACCTCGACTACAAATGCCTTTGCAGTGGCCAACCTATTTTCACACCATCAGCTTCTTCACTTGCCTCGGCCACAAGCTTATTCTTCTCCAAGACCATAGCGTTAAAGTCACAGTTGACTGAGGAAATGGTTTCTTCTACAGCCGCGGCCCTCTCCTATGCTTGCCTTCGGGCACTCTTGGCGGCCCCCTTGAGACTTTAGGCTACCAATACCCTTCCATCCACATGTCGAACATCCTCAATAGCCTCTAGATTCATTTTCAAGATAGCTTCGACCGAACCCAAAGTCTCCACTTTGGACCAAAAGCCTTGTTCTCAAAGCCTAACCTTGTATTTTCAGAGCCCATAGCCTTCAAATCCTCGGTAAGCATTTTTTACTTGGCCTTGACCTTGTCGAACTTCTCCTCGAAGCTGGTTAGAACGATGTAGAGTTTCTTGTTCAGAACCAGTCCACGGGTGGTGTTCATCTCTGCCATCTTAATCAACTATACCAAAGTAGCCTATTCGACGGCCCACTCTTAGGTTGATGTCCGATACTTGTACATTGTGGCCGCTGCCACTGCAGAGGAGGATGGGAGCATCTCCAAAACTGATGGGTCTAACTCATCACGCAGCGACTCTATATTGACACACTCAGTTCTACTAGATGATGTTGAAGAAGGCCTGGTAGTCGAGACGTCCTGGGAGGGATTCGACCCAGAGCGGCAAGTCTCCTATGTTCACCTAACTCGACGAGCATTTCTCATCAAGTCCTCCCAGTTGCTGGTGCTACCTTTCGAGAAGAGAATGGCGAAGGGCCTCGAGGAGGAGGTGGTGGAGGCGAGGCGGTCACACTTGGGACTAGATCTGGATGAGAATATATGGGCGGTACTGCCTGAAGAGGAACCGTGGCATGCATTTTAGTCGGTGATGAGGACTGGGCCACGGTGCTCGCCCTACCTTTGTCCTCGTCAACATTGAAAACGGAAATACTCCTAAAGGTGTATTTATCTGTACAACAATAGTAGGAAATCAGCATTAAGGAAAAGCTATACAATATGCTTAAGGGTTAGGTGAACATCTTCAAAAGGTAAACTTACCCATTAACCCAAAACTAATCAAAAGGCCGTCGTCTTTCAGCAGGTTACTGAGGCTCTTAAAGTCGCTTCCAAGCTCGCGTACCCTAGCCCACTTCGATCTTAAGTCCCCTTGCTTCCTCTTTGGGAAATGTGGCTTTCTTCAAACTGCAAAGAAAATAAGACATTAAGTCAGGAGTGAAGTTAATAAACCACATAACAGAAATGAAGTACACCAAGTTCTCCAAAGCGTCAAGGAATGAACACATTGGGAAGGAGATCCTCTGGCCTAAACTCCCATTCCTCCCGGCGAAGAAGAAGGCCCCCTTCCAGCTATGAACTTTATTCAGGCTATCAGTGGCAATCCTCCACTTTTGACTCGGCCAAGTGGACATATTAAACCAATCCCTGGACCTATAGGGTCAGTAGATCATCTCGAAGTCCCTCAAAGATAAGTCATCCCATCAATCTTCTACAAAAGGAATGCAGCCACCATCTGTCCCATCCATTCAGAGTAATTTAACAAGGGCCAGATTGAAATCTCGCAGAACCTCGTAGAAGAAAGGGTACATCAGAAGACGGAGGCCTTAGCACATGGCCGGCTCGTATATTTCAACAAATTCCTCTGAAGGGTCGTCGGCCCATTCATCTAGGTCGTGGCCTCGAAGCACGATAGAATCTAGGACTACGTAAGCTAGCCTGATCAATTCCTAGTTCGCTTTCTTGATTTTAGAGTGGACCAACGAATCTGTAGTGGCAAAATTCGTTTACTCCTCATCTAGCTGTCGGGCTGCAAGGACATCTCGTCTGTCAACGAGGCCCTCATTTCTAGGAACCTAGTGCCTCGTTGTTTCTTCCTGGCCTTCGCCTTGAGCTGTGCACTTAAAAGTGTTTCTCTTCCACTTATAGATGCTGGGGGATAAACAATTGTCGGCTTTTGATCAACTCGTCATGCCTTTCTGGCGTAGACGTCACTTCGCCCCTAATGTCTGGATTGGTGTCAAGGGTAGACTGATTTTGAGAGTCGTCATTTTCGGAAGACATTTTTTTATCCTTCCTTAGTTAGGCTGAGGGAAGAACTATTTAAAATTGGTCGGAGTAGAACTGTTGCCAGTCGGAAGGTAAAACAAAAAGAAAAGAAAACAACAAAAGAAAGACAAACATGCGTAAATATCTTTTTCTTTACCTAAGGAAACTATTTTAATGTGAAGATCTAAGCTCTAAACGGGAAGCAAACGTCGGATAAGATTGGATGGTCGCTTGAAAACTCGTTGGGGAATTTACGTGCTAGTTACAAAAAGTAAAAGGGAAGAATGAACAATGATGGGGTTTTAATAAAAAAAGGTTTATTTAATCTGGGCATTTTATTTTAAACCCTTCGATTTGGATTGTTACTCAACACAGACACGTGGCAAACAAAAAGGGAAAACAGGGAGATGAAAAGAATGCAATTTATTTTTGGGGTCGCACGCATCACACGTTGCTGCCATGATGACACAACTATCATATCAGAATTTAAAATAAACTTCACTGCCTCTCTTAATTGACAGCTTTAATTAATGGCCCTCTCAGATCAAACAGATTGACGCCTTAACTCTAGTACTGTCACACGAACCGTACCCAATTCTTAGAAATACTCAAGTCAAAGCCATCGCCTTCTATGAATAAATAGGCCTCAGACTCGGGGGAACTACACACACACACACACACACACACACACACACACACATGAAGAACCCCCTCATCAGAATAGCTTCGGTAAAGGTATGAATATATCTGTGAACGACCCCCTCGTCAAAATAGCTTCGGTAAAGATATGAATATATCTGTGAAGGACCCCCTCGTTAGAATAGCTACGGTAAAGGTATGAATATATCTGCGAAGGAACCTCTCGTCAGAATAGTTTTGGTAAAGGTATGAATATATCTGCGAAGGAACCCCTTCGTTAGAATAGTTGTCTTTGCCAAAAAAAAAAAAAAAACCTATCTTTTAGAAGTCTTACACCTAGCATAGATAACATGCTAGGACTTGGGAGACTATTGTTACCACTTGGATTTGGTGGAGACTCACGTCAACAGGTGGGCCCCGTGAAGGCCTTTTGGGTCTTCGTCCCCATCACACATGGTGGCCCAAGCTCTCGAAATCTTCATCGATCTCCTTCACACCTCCACGTCTTCCCTCCATGCAATCTGATATGTAGAGACGGCTAAATAGATAATTCTAATAAAGATTATATTTTATTGTATTTTATTACCATACAAACTCTCACAAGGAAACCTATTCTTAATATCCTAACGATTAGGCAACACAATATTTGAGGTCAACTTAAATTAGGACTGAAATCTAAGAGATTGCGTTCACACTCAATTATCACTTATTCCATAACGAAAGAGAATCTCATCAGATATCAAATTGATTGCTTCTCTAAATTAATTAGAACTCTCAACCTATAAATACAAGATCTCCCTTCATTATAAGGTACACATTATTCTCTACTCTTAAACTATTCTCAAATCTCTACTTGCTTGTCTCTCCCATACTCAAATACTCTCTCTATATATTTCGTACTAGTAGTTGACTTGATCGTCAGAGTACCAACGATCGCCGAACCCTTTTTGTCCGATGATCTTGGTGCCTAACGGTTGTCCAAGTGTGCATGTAACATACAAGCTGACAGTTGATTAATTGGAGATCTGTTGACACGTAGATAGTGCAAATTTTCGAGGTCAACAGAGTTCGTCTATTTCTTCAGTTCTTTTTGAATCTTCAACTCATTTCATTCATCTTCACAGATTTACATTGTACAAAGGATAATCAATTTTTAGATAATGGAACCCAACAACTTTCATACCCTGTCAAATACACTTTGGTTGGTAAATTTTTCTTGCTAGCGTTCAATCACAATGGCGAGAATGACATTCGATTTATCAGGTTTATTTATTTATTTAATTTTTCATCATTTCGTGTTGTTATTGATATATATTACTAAACAATTAACATGTAGATTGTTAATCTATTTTTTTACCAAACAGAATATATATGTTATTGATTATTGATGTTATTGCTTCAATTTACTAATGTAGATTGTTACTAAGAAACATGTGAACAAAATTATAAACTATTAAACTTTTGTGACATGTTTGTGTGTGTTTTTTTTCACTAACTATTTTTTCACATTTTTTAAATAAAAAATTGCATTTGTTATGTTTTTGGATATCCAAAAAAATTCCACGTTTTTGTATTACAACTTACATGAAAATGATGCATTCGCAACCTGCTTTCTAAATTGTTTTAAGATAATTATGTGTAGTTTGTAAATTTTATGTGAATTCATGTAGAATAAATTTTTGAGTCCTTGGAAATTAGATATCATTTATTGGGATGAAAGTCTTTTTGGCATTTTTAAAATTTGAATTTGAGCTGATTTTGTAGAATATAATTTGAAGAAAAATAACAGTTGATTTGATTTCTAATTGAACATTTCCATAAAAATCAAGTTCATTTGGCCTTTAATAAGGCCCAGTACTTTTCAATGCATTGTAATAATAATCTAGTATTATTCTAATTAGTAATTTCGACCAATACATTTCATATTGATATTTAGTAGTGTATATTAGGGGTGAATACGGTTCGGTTTGGGTGGTTTGTGGTAAATTTTCAAACCAAACCACTTAAAGCGGTTTGAAATTTTTCGAAACCAAACCAAACCAAACCACTTTGTGCGGTTTGGTTCGATTTAAAACCACAGTTTAGCAAACAAGTAAAAAAAAATATCGAACAAGTTAAATCATAAATATTAGTCTACAATATCATAATAAAACATAAATATTAGTATTAATAAAAGACAAAAAATTATTAGCATAAAGACAAGAATATAGCAAATATATTAATTAATTATAATTAAATGATATAATGCTAGTAATAAAAGAAAATGAATAGAAATATCAAATACGATAATACATGATATAGCTTTCTCTGAATCATCTAATGCCTCTACTCATTCAAACATTGACGAATCACTATAGATTCTTTGTTACTATGCAACCAGTTCTTAGTGCAAATCACCACCTCAACCATCTTTGTATTCAACAAACTCCTAAAGGAATCAAGAATCTAACCACTAATAGAAAAGAAGAAATTGTTGGTATTTGAATGGCTAACACATCTTTGACAATTTGAGAGACAATGTTGTAGTTAATTGCATTCAATTTCCACTAAAATAATATGTCGAAAGACTCGTTGGTCAAATCTTCACAAGATCATTTAAATAAGAGTAATGCTATTTGCAGTTGCTCACTACCGGTAGTTGTCATATGTGTCATTACTCAATTGGATGAATTATTTATAATTAATGGCTATAAATACATTACTTAATAGAAGTAAATAATTCATCTAATTGAATAATGCCACATATGATGACTACCGGTAGTGAGTGACATTATTCTTTAAGTAATCCACCAAATCATTATTTTCATCTTGAACTTTTCGAACAAGACTAGCTTTAAAATTGATGGAATGAGTTTGGAAATACCCAAAAGAGTTTGTAACGGACTTGGGCTACCAGATTGAGTAGCATCTTTTGATGGAGCTAATGATGAAGTCACCATTTCCTTATAACATCTAATAATCTGGCAGAAAATAAACTAAATCGCTACAAAGAAAATAGAGAATTTTCCTGAATTACATATCGAACTACTCCTTAAAACCCATAGGAAGTTTGGTGAAAGAAAATTAGAATATAGTAGTTGTTTAGACGAAGGCAAATCAAGAGTTTCGGAAGCGGCGGTTGGGATCGAGAAAAAACTATAGAGAGAGAAAAAATAATATGAATAATAGATGGATTTTAATTGAGTTGGGTATTTGGTTTAATTAGGTTGGGTCTAATATGGATAGTGGATGTATTTAGTTTTAATTGAGTTGAATAAAATTTGAAATTAATTTTTTTGATTTTTGATTTTTTTTAATTTTTTTGATTTTTTGATTTTAAACGGTTTGGCGGTTTGAAACGGTTTGGAAAAATTGAAACCTAAATCAAACCACTTCGAAGCAGTTTGGTTCGGTTCAAAACCAAAACGTTGACGGATCCATGTGAACCCAAACCAACGGTTTCAAAAAGGCGGTTTCAGTTCGGTTTGACGGTTTGTTGTTTAGCCCTAGTGTATATATGTAAAATTTTCAAAAATGAACCAGCCCGGACCAAGACCGATTGGTTGCTAATTAGGCGGGGCCATATATGTCCAATTTTTTGGGCCAGTTTTTTATTGGCCTGCCCAACCCAAAATGCAGGACATGCTGGCTGGCACATCGAGTCAGGCTTAGGGTCCGTTTGGAACAGCTGTGGTGAGTAGAGCTTTTAGCAGTAGAGCTTTTTGCAGTAGAGCTTTTGATAATAGAGCTTTTGTTAAAAAGCTGTTGATTGTTTGGATGTGAATTCAAAAAGTGCTGTGAATATTAAATTGAGTGTTTGGTTGCATAATTATAGAAGTACTTTTCTATAAATTTTATATTTATTTGATTAAACAGTAATTAATTATTATATATCTTCTATTATTTGTTTTAAAATAATTTTTTTATATAATATAATAACTATTAAAATTAATATATTAATTTAATTATAATAACACGATTATTTTATTATATTTGATTAAATAATAATTAATTATTGTATAACTCATATTATCTTTTTAAAAGAAATCATATATTTTTATATCCTATAATAACTATTAAATTTTATATATTAATTTAATTATAATAACATGATAATTTAAGTATATTTGATTAAACATTAATTAATTATTTAAATCAAACATATTATATAATTTGTATTATATTATTTAACAAGCCAATTTTTTTTTAATTTATATAAGTATATAAAATGACAATTTGAAATAAGTAATTAATGTAGTAAATAAATTAATATTTTTTGATATATTAATAGTAATTTTATTAATTTTGAAGTTCATTAAATGTTAATTACAATTTCCCGTAAAAGCTCAATTAGAGCTTTTTAGAGAAGCTCAAAATTTGGGCTTCTCTAAAACAGTTTTTTTAAGCTGTTTTTTAAATTAAAAAGTGCTTGTTGACTTTAACCAAACAACAATAAAAATAACTAAAAGCACTTTTACTCTTTAGGAAGTGCTTTTAGACTTCAAAAAAGCTCTTCCAAACACACTATTATTTAGGTCCCTCAAGTCTTAGACTCTTGACAAATATTACTTAGACCCTCAATTAGAGGTGGACAAAATTAGTTAATTGAACTGGAATCAAGTGGTTGGATCCAGTTCTTCTTATGTTTAAATCGAGTAATGAGTATTAGAACCAATAAGAAACTGTTTATTGTTCAACAGGGTAAAAACCTTGTGTTTCAAATGTTTTTAATAGTTTGACACGGTCTTCGTTTCCAATTCTCGCTGGACATTCATTTGCATAATCGACATTATTGTTTTTTAATTTTTTTTGGAAAATTAGCCCATAAATAATATTTTATTTTTATGTTTGTTATTTTACATTGAGGATGAAACTTTGTGTTCAAAACTTGATAAACTATTCTTGTGTTAATAGATTAAGATTTAAAAATTATGATTTTTTATATTATTGTATTGTTTCAAACAAGAAAACAAAAACAGTTGTTAAAAATCTGATAACTTTGAAAACTTTAATTATGGAATCGAACCGAAGTCTGGAATACAAGCCATTCTCAAGTATCAACTAATGCTGGACCCCATATCTATACTGGACCGGGTTTCGATTTCGTTCCGATGATTCAATTTATAAGATATTCATTGGTTCTCAATTCAATTCTAATCTCTTCAAAATAGAACTAAATTGTACTACGCCCACCTCTACCGTCGACCAAATAAACAACATAACTAAGGGCATGTTCGGTAACCATTTTTTTCAAAAAAAAAATCATTTTTTTATCTACAATTTTTGACTTTTCAAACTTTTTACACTACAAAAAAGTTTGAAAAGTCAATAAAGTATCCAAAAAAATCCATTTTTTCCAAAAAAAACTACACCGAACATGCTATAAATGAATAAATTAAAATAATATAAATTGACTTTAATCTTTTGCCTTGTATTGCATCAGAGAGGCATGGGATGCGCCACAATTTCAATCCGAACAAAAAGCGCAAATTAAAAGGGAAAAGGAAATATAAATAGCAAAATGTTGCTGCCCAGGATCGAACTGGGGACCTTTAGTGTGTAAGACTAACGTGATAACCACTACACCACAGCAACTTCTTGCTATACAACCATTATTCTCTAATACTTAACTATATCTTCCTTGTTAGCATGGTTTAGCGTAAACGTCGGAGATGATTGATACGCTATTATTTGGGCTGGAAAATCCCAAAATTATTGATCTTCCTACTTTCCGATCGAAGCGAAACCCTAACTCTGATTTCTGATGTTAGGGCTTTTGCGCTAATATTAAATTTTTTATCAGATAATTAACCGATCGAACTTTTTATTTGGTGCAATCGAAGATCAGAAATCGGAATAATGGCTCGGATGGCGCGTAGCTGTATTCAGACACTCCTGAAGGTGGTGAATTCCGGGATAGGAATGGTCGGTATTGCCATGATTATATACGCCCTTTGGATGCTTAGGGTTTGGCAGCGCCACCTCGGCCCCGACTCCGCCCCCAATGCCCCAATCCCTTGGTATGAATATGTAGACATGTTTGTTTATATGTGTATGCTGGGACAATGATCATTAAAGAAAAAGCTCACATGAAAGTTAATTGATTATGTTTATATGTATTTGGTGGGACAATGATCACAAAAGAAAAAGTTGTTACTTTTGCTTTTCTTTGTGGTGATTTATATGTTATTTAATACAATTTGAAATCGGGTTGCAGGCTCATATACAGTCTAATTGGACTTGGGGCTAGTTTGTGTGTGATCACATGCTCGGGTCACATTGCAGCGGAGACTGTCAATGGTTGTTGTCTATACATAGTATCCTTACAGTTTTCTTGATGGTTAATCCTCGCGTGTTTTGTTTATTAATTTGTGGAGTGTGATGATGGACTTATGGCTAACATCTTTTCTATCTTATGTGAATTGTAGGAATGCTAATTTGTGTTTTATTTCTTTATCTATTTGCTAGATTTAAGTCTCTTTATTATATACGGAAGGATTTTCGTGCTGCTGCTTATAAAATTATTGAAGTGCTGCTTGTGCTACTAAATATTTCACATGTTCATTAAGTTGTGTAATGTTTACTGCTAAGTTGCTTGCATAGAATTTATGTGGCCGCCTGACATAGTATGCAGTATTAAACAATCACTAACACTGTATAAACAGGGGAAAGAGAAGAAGGGAAGAAGTGGAGAAGAAGAATAACGAGGGTTGATGCATCGTTATTATGGAATACAAGACAACTTTCTCTCTCTAATTTCTCTCTCTCCCCCCCCCCCCCCCCCTCCTCCCCCCCCCAACTGCCCCCTCCCAATCCCCTCTATTCTCTTTTATCTTGTCTACTCTCTTTCTTGCCTCTCTTCTCTCATACAAATTTAGTGATTGTGCACTTGCATACTATGTCACTGGGACTAATACCTATAGTTGCTAACATAGTGTCAGTTATGCCAAAACACCAAGATCCTGTGACGTACATGGTTCTAATTGATTTGATCTTTTCTATAAACCACTTGGTTTTAATAGATTCAAATAAGTACTACCATTGTGCTGCATGGTCAACTCCATCTACTTACATTAGATCATCACCGAAGTATCTTGAAGGTATAATAATTGCTCATCCTAAATATAGCATATGGTTTTAGTTTATTGTTAATCAATACAACAAATGGCATTTGAAATGGCTTGGGTCAATATCAGGCAGGAGCTCTTCTTGAGTGCATGTTTATCATATTGATAAATATCGGTAAAAAACCCTGTTCGAATTCTTGGAATGGAATTTCCTTGAGTTTCTGCAGTTATGCCTTTTGGAATCCACTCTTTCCATTCCCATTCCCCCATCTTAGTGACTTTCTTGATTTCTAGTGTTTCTTCTCACAGTAAAATTCTTTCCTTTTATGTAGCTGGTGCCATTATTTCTTCTTTGGTTCTGCAACTTGAGTTTTCATTTTTTCAGAAAAAGTTCATCTTTAATTCATCTTAATTGATTTTTTTCTTCATGGTTAAATTGTGATGATCTCTTTCTCTTCTCATTTATCTTCAATTTCATCATTTCTTCTTCAAGCAAACCAAAATAGACACGAAAACGTTGTACAATATATTGTAGGTTATTCTGTGAATATGACATTTCCATCTTTTGTAAAGTACCTTATCTCTGCTCTTTTCATGGTGGAGATTTAGTGCATTAGTTTTATGAGTGACAAATAACATCTTATATTATTTATTTCTTGTGTAAATATGGGTGGCCTGATGGTCTTTTACAACTTAAAATTCTTTCTTCAGCATTCAACATGATCTGTACGTCAACAAATTTTGTAGGTTTTGAGGACATGACGTTATTGGTTCCTTTTGATTGTGTCAAATTGACAGTCTTATGACCAATTAGTTTAATAAAAAAACCGTGCTGTCATTATTGTCAAGTTTTCCGGAATAATGTGTTCATGAAGTGTTTTGCATCTTTATTAGTAGAGATTATGGTCTATGATATCAAGTATCTAAAATTTGGTATATAGAGGGAGTTATGCCATTCAGAAAATGTGTATATATTACTTCATAGGTGACCTTAGCTGGGGTAGTACATGGTTTTCATCTTTATGCTGCTAGTGCTGGAAGCTGCAGTTACGGCAGATGTATTCTTAAACAGAAACTGGGAAGAGGTATCTGAGACTAATTTGCAACATTTATTGTGCCGAAATATCTTATAGATAGTTCTAAAAACATTTAGTTCTTTCTTATAATTTATAGCGTGTATGTTAGGACTTCCCGGATGACCCAACTGGAAATCTTGATGAGTTAAAGGACTTTATTAAGGATAACTTTGACATATGCAGATGGATTGGCTTGACAGTTGTGGGTCTACAGGTTCTCATTCTCTCTCTATTTCACACACACACAGAGATGCACATTCACTCAATAGGCACATCCTCTGCCTTTCCCGTCACAAGGGACTAACTTCTACTGATTAAACATATCCTTCCCCAGCCCTTTTTTATTTTTCCGGTCTAATTGTTTCGAGGCTCTAATTTTCTCTAGGTCACTAATTTTTGTCTGGAGAGAAATTTTCAATGATAGGATTTCAACTCTGATAATTTTGGAGGTCTCTACATTGGGTTGGTCGATGGGCAGGGTGATCCCATTTTGAACTATAGAATTCTTTAAAAAATGTTGATATGAATTGAGATATGAGAATGCAGTTATGGCTGTTACAATCATCATTGTCAATTATAAGGGTGTGCGAAGTGAGAAATCATAGTTGAAGTTTTTGCAGTGAATCAGTGATGAATTCTGATTTCATCATGTCAAAAACTTATAATATTAGGAATCAAATAACTGGATAAGGAGATTCAAAAAATCATCTCTGCCTCTGTCTCTCTCTCTTATATGGTTCATGGCATGCATTAGTTTTCTGTCAATTGTTTGTCTTTTCCCTGGTGAAAAATGTTTTTACTTACAGGGATTAAGTATGTTATTGGCAATGATTCTCAAAGCTCTTGGACCGCATTCTGAGACATACTATGAAAGTGACGATGATTATACACCAGACAGAGTACCCTTATTAAAGAATTATGTCCCACCGCATTCTTATGTTAGTGACTCGCTCTATCAGCCAAAAAATGATTCTTGGAATATAAAGATCAACAGTAAGGTAAGCATTCATTTGACCTTGGAATTTAAGCATGTTATATCACCTATCAATATCAGAAGGAAATTTGTATGTACAATTGGCTTGGGTGGATATATTATTTAATTTTTTTTTTATAATTTGATAATTGTTTCCCATCTCCTTATTTGGAACCTATATTTCTGTATGGTGATTTTGCACAGATTTGCTGAAGGTGATATATTCTTTTTTCTCTAGTGTGTTGGAAGTATTTATTGAATATATGCATTCTGGTTTCATTTTAATTTTGAATATTCGTCGTTCTAAAATTTAGCATTGTCATACTTTGGATCTGTCACATATAGTATTTTGGATAAAGAATGGGACAAAATATTTACTGAATTCTACTCTCCATGAACTCTTGAATCTTAGTCCATCTCATCGTATTGCAGGTGTGATTTCTTGGAATTTGAATTTTTTCTTGCCTCGTAAAATTTTTTAAGTGTTTGTGTTTGAACTTTGGATTTGGGCATTTCTCTGATTATGTTATATAATATTATTAGCTGAATAACTTCTGTCAATGGCATGTTCCATCGGTGCAAATTTTGAACATCCTTTCTGAGTAGAAGTACCAAAAAAATATTCCATTCGCGAATTCATATCGTCAAAATGGGTTGTCATTAAATACTAAATTCTTGATGTATCTGTACTCTAATTCTAGAAATGAGTTGGGGCCTTTTTACCAAGTCTACCACACAGAATATTTTGAGGGTTAACATCTTTTTCCCAAAAGTGAGTCTTTTAATATCTGGTCAAGGGAGTCAATTTTTTCTTCTGCAGCAAGCCGAGCCTATTCGTATTGTTAAACATCTGTCATTTAGATCTACTACTTATTTGATCTCCAGTCCTGAATCATATCCTTGATTGATAATCAATATTTTGTTTTTCCCATTTGGGATAGTGTCTGTTTCTTTTTGTTTTGCAGGAGCAAATTATCATATCTCCGTTTTTTTTTCTCTCTCTCCAGGCAGGCAGATAAAAATCGTCTTTTTAGATGATAGAAGAGTTCAGATCAATGATGGGAAAGACGTGAGTAGTTTAAAGATAAGCGTCATTGTTAAAATATTCGTGGCTGCCTACTACTGGTTAGCAAATTCTCATAAACATGTGCATATGATGTAATTTCTTCATCTATTATGCTTGAACTTTTCACACACCAGTTATATAACCGTTCGACTCCAACATATGATGAATCATGAATGGAACCTATTTATTATGATTTGTTCAACTTTCTACGAACCCAATGCAACACAATACAATTCAATGACAAATGAACCTACAAAAAACAATCTATAGAATGATTATGTGGTTACAGGTTGAAAATCAGATCATCTTAGGGACCAAATTAAACAAGTGAATTTGGGAAAGAATCTAAGCTGCAGAGAGTGACATCCATGGATACTTTTTGCCTATACGCCGAGCATGGCAGTAGAGGTTGCATAATAAGCAACAGAAAATAGGGCGTGAACAAAGCACAAAATCCCTCCAATTGACAGGAAATGATGGTGTGAGAAACCGCAGGAAGCTCTTGATTTGTTGTTTGATATTGTTCCAATCACCAACATCCCCAGGCCAACAGCCAGTATGATCCTGGACATCCATATATTATTAGCTCATGTATTGTAATGGATGTTTATTGTCAACCAACTTAAAACTTTCCTCGGGCTTTTCTAAGCCTACAGAGATGAGGAATACAACACTGATGTTGTGCCTCGAAGCCAGCAACTTATAATTGCCATTGCAGTATGTTTGCTATTGCTTAAATTATAATTTCAGATGGTCAAACATATTTTTTATCTACACATTTTCTTACAACTTACTTTTATCCAAACATTCACCTACAACTTGTAATATAAACACTTAAAAAATAATTTCAGCACTACCAAACATGAGGTGAGCTGTGAATGTTTTGAGGGTTAGATAGTCCAAGTTTTTACGTGTTGATCTAGGCTCAGTGCGACTCGTGAAGGGCCTTGTTGGACAAGTTAATGAAATTTATAAAAGTTAGTCACTTAATAAATGTCAATCAAAGTGTTTAAAAGTCTAGATTAAACAATCGTGAATTATTTTGGCCAACGTGAGCCTATAAAAATTGGCTCGGCGCAAACCAGTTTTTTTTCACGGGCTGTCCAATACACTATGTCTCTACACCAAATGATTGTATATTGGCATTTTAACTTATCAAGAATTGGAATCAATCCTTGTACATTTAACTTGAGAGATCGATATATTTTTCCCGTTAATGAGTGCTCCTCATATGATAAAGTCGACAGGAAAAAAACGTATTATGCGCTCAACTAATATGTGTTTCTATTTTGATCATTCGTTTAATTTTTGCTGTAGTTTGTGCTTAGAACTCGAGTTTTATTTACTTACTCCGTTATTGATGGAATTGACTACAGTGATTGACGAGGCAAGTAAATAAAAGTCGAGTGTTAAATCAACAACAAAAAATAGATGGGTGACCCAAATCAAATCAAGTTTCAAACCCGATTTTAGAACTACTATTGCACGTGCGTAGGTGGTTGAATAGTCATGCATTGTCCAAATATAAGACGTATCAACTTATGTCCATACCATGTAAAAACGAGGCATGCCATTGACAATTGCTTACTAGGAGGTGCTTTTGAAAGCTCCTCTTGAGTACAAACATTGCACCCTCCAAGCAAATTTGTAAGAACATGAGCTATGCTCAGAAGGGTAGCAGCAGCTACGCCTAACACGAATGCATCGTGGCTTGGCTCTTTACACTCAAATATCCATAGTCTCATATGCTTTTCCTATTATGAAAATACAAAAAGTATAAATAGACCCCATAATGGATATCAAAAATTGAATAGGATTAAACGTTACAAATGACAAGATTATAACACACCTGGTTTTGAGCCGCTTCGGCTTTGATCCCAAGAATTCCAGCAGTTAAATCCAAAGCTACAATTAGCAGACAAGCAAAAATAGCAATCATTTTCTCCATTTTTCAAAAATCTCTCTCTCTCTCTCTCTCTATTTTTTGGTGGGAAACTAGAATGTGAAATGAGTAAAGGAATGTGCAGAGAGTAACAATGTACTTATGTACTTGAAATTTGCAAGAGATGAGATTAGTGTGATGCAGGGAAAGTTTTCTTGTCAATGGAGGAGGTAACTTTATCTTGCTTTTTGGGTCCTTTTTTTTTTTTTTTTTTTTTTAAATTTTTTTAAAGCTTTGTTGAGATTCCTTTCATGGGGGTACAAGGAAAGTTTGGTATAAACCAGCTAAGTATGGATGCAGGCTTGGCATCTTTTTCTATCAAAAAGCAAAAAGTAGTAGATGAACATGCAAAGGTATTTTTTGACTTTAAATGGTAATTTTTTTCGATCCGATATATTTGTTGTTCTATGTACTACTCAATGTTGTATTAGAGTCAATACAAAATAATACAGCATTAGTGCTAAATGCAAAATATACCCTTAAGATTCTACAACTAGATTTTAATTTCTTTGTTTCTTTAGAGCACGTTTGTCTTTCTTTCTCTTTTTTTTTTTTTTTTTTTAAATTCATTTTCAACTATATATTTCGTAAGATCTATAACTTTTATCAAATTTTCAACTATATATTTCCTCAATTTTTTTTAAAATCACTTAAAAAATTATTTTTTAAACTCTTCCAAACAAGTACTTAATCTTATTGTGGAGTCGTTTGAAGTCTAAACAATGAAATATGCCAAAAATGTTCCAAGTTGGACATATAACTTGGATATTTCAGTACTATATAAATATGTTTTTTTTTTCTTTCTAAAAATTGAATAACACAGTGTTAAAAAGGGCAGTAATGAAAATTAATCCTTATACTAGATTTCAGTGGAAGAGGAAAGAAGGATAAAATTTTTACTTGAAAGTTCTTGCAGTCGTATACTCGTATGCTTAATTTTCATACACATGAGAAACCAAATCAAAAAATAAAATAATATAAAATATTATCTGGAAAGTATTGGCAAAAAATTCCATTAAAGTACACGAAGATTAATTTTAAAGATTTATCGATATGATTACAGATCTAAGTTAGTTCATTTAAGGGTTAAGAATTAAATTCGCATAAGTCATGTGATATAAAGCATTAAAGTCACGTTTGGAACCAATATTAAATTAAGCTAGGCAGCATAATATATAATATTTAAATTTTGTCCAGCGTTGTCAAGATTAATATATCTATGCACCATTTTTTAGATACTATTTGGAGTTTACAACACAATTATGAATATAAGATATCGTATGAAGTCAGAGAAATACTTTAGGTGGACGATCTTATATGCACACGTGGTGGAATTGTCCACTCAAATTACGACACTTTGAATTTTGAATCATAGGTCCGTCTACCCACTTTCTTTCTCTCTCTTATCCACGTTGTTCGAGGTATCGTGACTCGAATAATTCTGGAACCTATGTGTTTTGATTTGAGCGGACAGTTTTACTACGTATGTATATATGATCGTCTCACTAAGTATTTCGCGCAAAGTTATGTATGTTTTTAATTTGGTTATTCAAGAGATTAGAAATACTTGAATTTGTGTTATAAAAGAAGTCTAAATATAGTGAGACATGACATTTCTCTGTAGAGCTACTGTATATACTTAACAAGTGTGTATTATTACGTGCTTTCTAAGTATACACGTTGGCAGACAATTTATTTGCTAGCTGGTATGAACTTGTGAGTTAGATTTGAGAAAGATAGATGATTAATGACTTGTCATCATGATGCAAAACCTGACCTAAAATAAAGTGGAAATGGGTTGGAGTGAGATAAGAGTTGAGGTATGGTCTCTTGAGTTGGTTTGGTCAGATTCTTGCACACACGTCGCTTAATTAAGCCTTTATTTATTTATTTATTTATTTATTTTTTGGCGTATGCATGTTGAACGAGAGGTCGACTCTTGTTTTGATGATCGATTGGTCGTATCAAATTATATTGTTTGTTGTTGTATGCATCATATTGTATGATATGTATTATGCTATTTTGTGTTTTTTGATTTTGTAGTCATAATTCTATCTATTACGAAAGTTATAACAAGTGCGACCCATAGAGATGACACAACAATATTAATGGAAAAATCATAGAGATAGGTTAGTAATTAAGGGTTCAATTGACAAAGTTTTTTTTATACAAGTTTTAATAGATTTTAATAAAAGTTGATGTAATATATGATTAAAAAATTAATAAAAATTGTAGATATAATAGAATGAGAAATTGATGAAATTTATATTCGTTCAGCATTTATGTTTCACTTCATTCATCACCTGTACTTGTACACTTTATAAAGTTGAAACCAATAACAACTAACCAATGATATTTTCTATCTACTCATGAACAGTTGACACATGTACCATGAATTTGGCTACACCCTAAATATCAAGATTCTAAAAAACGTAAAGCGTGGTTAGGCGTGGAGGCCAAGCTTCAAGCTTTTTGAGCCTAGACGAGGCGTAGGCGAGGATGAGGCGAGATCGAAGTGTGAAAAAGGGTTTTCTTATTTTTAATATCATTTTAAATATTTTTTTAAAAAAAAGATAAAAATAAATTTTTTAACTAAAAAGCGCGTGCCTAAGCGAGACTAGGCGTGATTAAGCGCGCCTAGGCGTGACTAGGCGTGCATATGCGAGCCTAGGAGCAAGCTTTTTAGTTAAAAAAATAATTGACCAAAAAAGCGCACGCCTAGGACCTAGGCGAGGCGTGGAGGTCGCGCTTCACGCCTAGGCGCGCTTTTTAGAACACTACTAAATACAAAGAAGATTGTTTGTTGCAATTAGTGATGGCAACGGGGCGGATCGGCCTGATCCAAATCCGCCCAGCAATAATTGTAGGAGATCCAAATTCGCCCCGCAATCCGCCATTTTTCTGGGCGGATCAGTATCCATTTTTTTTTTTTGGCATTCAAAAAATTTAAAATATATTGAAACAAGCTTTACTACTATACTATAGAGTTTAAACAACATTCTAAATTACATTTGAAATTGCAATTGCAGCCCTTGTCCCAAAATTTTTATCTTGTTATAATTTAATACTTTTTTTTTAAATATGGGGCGGTTTGATCGGGGCAGCCCCGATCCGATCCGCCCCGAGATCCGTGGCGGATCACGGATATCTGTCCCGATCCGCCCCGTCGACCTGCGGATCAAGTATTTTTTGCTCTATTCGGATCAAGTATCCATTTGGTTCTGGGCGGATCGAATATTTTTGTCATCCCTAGTTGCAATAGAATTTGTTATGAGTCGTTGCTATTGTGAATCTAAATACCAGATGTGTTGCTATAATGAAGCTGAGTTCTAGTTGTGCTGCTTATGGTGAAGTTGAGAACCAGCTGATTCCAACTTAATTCTTGACACCCTCCCTCAAGTTGAAGAGTATATTGGTTACTCATCCTTTAGAAACAAGTATCTAGAGTGTGATAAAGGTTTGGTTAGCAAATCTGCTATTTGGTTTGACATATATTTCCAGCTCTTTCTCTAGAACATTGTCTCTGGCAAAATGGATATCTAATTCAATATGTTTTGTATGAGCATGAAAAATTGGGTTTGCTGCAAGTGCACTTGCACTTAGATTATTACACCACACAATTGATGTAGATTCTTAATGAAGATTTAGCTCTTTAAATAATGACTAAAGCTAGGAGATTTTTGTAGTGGTTTAAGCTAATGCCCTGACAACTATATGTTGTGTTTTGAAAACCAAGAAACTAAGCTATCCCCTAAATAAATGCAATATCATGCAGTTGATCTTCTATCATCTATAACCATTGGTATTTAATTTGTCACTTCTTTGAATCCATCGCCCTCGATCAATTGCATCAATAATTTCAAAAAACAATTGTAAAACTACTACAAAAGCTGAGTCAGATCAAGCAAAATGTTTGGAGAAATTTCTTTCTATATCCGTTGGAGTACGTGTTATGCTTCGTGCTAATCTTGCCACACATAATGGACTTATTAATGGAGAAATGAGCACTGTTGTGGACATTGTTTATGCAGTTAATTGTAAGTCACCGTTTGATTCATCTCTTGCTATTATGGTGGACTTAGATAATTACTATGGCTCTAGTTTTCATGAGGGTACCAACATAATTCATATTCAGCTAATAACATCAAATTGGAAGACATCAAATGGAGCATCTTGTCAGCGAAAACAAATACCAATTATTTTGTATTGGGCAATTACAATACACAAAAATAAAGGACTAACTCTTGACACAGCAATAATAGATTTTGTTGCTCAATCACGAACGAGAATGTTACAAGATTTAGCAATTAACCCAATGTTTACTTATTAAAGACTATAAAAAATTGGTAAATGTGATGGTCTGAAAGGGAGATGACAAGAGGAGGAATATTTGCCCAACATACAAATTTGTAATGACTGATTTTAATTTAGATGTTTACACAATGTAGAGTTGATGTCTATTTTGTAATATTACGTCAAATACTCAATGTTGATATTTAATATTTGTCTTCCTCTTAGCCTTGTTTTGAGCGGAGAGCCTAAAATTATATGATGTACTGCAAAATCAAATATGTGGTGGGAAGCACATAATGATATGATTAAATTTTCTCTTTCGGTGATGAAATTTCTTTGAATTGCTCTTTTTTTATTTACATTATCGATGGAAATTATGTTATCTGATGCGAGCCATGGACCTGTTAGTAAGGACTTGTTACATAATCCAATGGGGTCAATAACGAGACCAAGAGCCAAGAAGATCAAGAACTCCATACAATGTCTTGTCCAAGCTATATGGGCTGAAACTGACATCCGAAGGGTGACACCATCCTTCAAAATGAGTATAACAAATGAAGAGACAACTTTGGTACATTTGAGTCAAACTAAGGCTCATATTGAAGACATATGAGAGACTATTGGAAGGTTGGAGAACCAAAACAAGCATGAAACAAAGTTTGAAGGTCAAAACGCGAAAATGGAGAGTTTTGTCTGGGCAATCGTCCCACACCAAAAGAAAAAACCAAAGGCAAAACAAGTTTCCATTTTTGAGTATTTTTGAATTTTTGTTTCTTTTTTTCAATTAGAACTATATTTTTGTTCAATTTTTAATTATTTTCAAATTATGCTTTTACTATATAAACACTTCTGATTGTAGACAATTCATAACTTTTATTTATTGAGAGATTCAGATTAAGTAAGATCTACTTATTTCTTTTATGTTCTTAATTGAACTAACTAAAACTTATCAAAGACTTCGCAAATCTTTGTAGCGTTCAAATTTGGTTCTTTGATTCAAGTAATCGTCGGGTCAAGTTTTGCGGCTTGATTTTAGCTTTCTTCGGGTTCATATCAATGTATCTTGTGGGTTTCGAGATTCAATATTCGCGGATTCGCATCAATTGGTATCAGAGCTTTGACTCTAAAATCAGGTGATATATATATAATCTTTCATTATTCATCACAAGAGTCTTTTTAATTTTCTTGTTTTGATTCATCACATCGTGAGAATAATTCAAAAAAAATTCTTTTCTTGCACAAAGAATATTCAAAAGTTGTTTGGGCACGATCCATTAAGGCACAAAGCTAATTCTTTTCTATTTCTTGCCTTGTGATAATTGTTTTTTCAGTTTCTTGCATTGGATCAAATAAGTTAAAATTCAAGAAAATTCAAGAAACGTAGTTCTTTGAGATTTTTGTGTTATAATTGGTAAGAAACACGCATTTTATATTGTCATCCGGTGTTTAAGTCTTCAAATATTATTCTTTTTGCAATTTTCCTTCTTGATCGTTCTCATTTTCTTTTATGTCCTTATTCTTGTTCTTGAACGTTGCGGAGACTGAATTCTTGATTAAGTTTAGTTAGTTTCTTAGAGAACTTGGCAAGAAAAATAAAGAGAGGTAAAAGGCAAGAGTAATGAGATTATTATCCGAAAAAAGTCAAATAGAATGAAACACGAGTGTAAACACGTGATGTTAATTTTTTTTTAATTTTTACTGACTTCTATTTTTTTTTAATCTTAAAATGTCTAATAATGAAGAAACCAAACATAGAGAAGAGAACAACCAATTCTTCTTGTTAAAAGCCATGCAACAATAATTTGATCGAATGAACATGGTGTTTGATGAGATGGGAAAAAGCAATAATGCGTTGAGGGATAGGATGGATAAGTATGATACAGTGATTACAATTTTACTGAGAAGACAACAACCTGGGATCCCTAATGATAGAAGACAGGATAGGCGTAATCATAAGATTTTGAAGATGAGAATGTAGTTGGTAGTGAGGGTGATGATGATTATAATTATATGACTGAGATCGATAGGATGAGACGTAGATGAGATAGACGTGAAAGGGAACCTAGGGGTGGAGACTTTCGAGGCCATGATGGGATAAATAGAAACATTGGGAATATAAAAATTAAAATACAATCATTTCAAGGTATGAATAATCCTGAAGCCTATTTAGAGTGGGAAATGAGGTTAGAATTAATATTTGAGTGCCATAGCTATTCGAAAGAAAAGAAAGTGAAATTAGCAGTAATTGAATTCACTGACTATGCTAAAATGTGGTAAGATCAATTGGTGACAAATAAAAAGAGAAATCACGAGAGGCTGTAGAAACTTGAAATGATTTAAAGGCTCTCATAAGGATGAGATTTGTATCTATTCATTACTATATGGATCTTTATCAAAAATTGTAGAGCCTTACTCAATGTTCAAATAGTGTAGAGAATTACCATAAGGAGATGGAGTATGGCTATGATTAGGGCTAATGTTGAAGAGGATATGGAGGCCACATTGGCCAGGTTTTTAAATGGGTTAAATAGGGATATACCTAATGTAGTGGAATTACAACATTATGTGGAGTTGGAGGACATGGTGTACATGGCTAAGAAGGTGGAGAGGCAATTGAAAAGAAAATGGGCAGCTAGGTTTTCTTCAGGATCTAACCATCCTTGGAAACCGAAGTGGGATAGTAATAATGTGAGTAATAAGGCTGTTTCAAAGGGGGAGACCGAACCACCTAAAGGAAAATATGATGTAACTAACTAGTAACAATAAACTCAAGTCAGATTTCCAACCTTCTAAAAATAGGGATATCAAATGTTTTAAATGTTTGGGTTCCGGACACATTGCATCATAATTATCAAACAAAAGAGTAATGATTTTGCGTGATAACGGAGAAGTGGAGACTGATGATGATAGGGATAGTGATAGTGATGAGATACCTGAGTTGGAAGATGACGGTGTAAAGTACCCTGTAGAAGGTGAAGTCCTATTTACGATGCATGCTCTTCATGCACAAATTAAAGTAGATAATGTAGAGCAGCAAAAAATAAAATGTGAGTTAGAAGCACAAGAAAGAAAACGAGTAAGGAAAAAACGAGATTGTAATTAGCAAAACTAACCAATCGCTCCCCAATTTGCCTTTTTTTTACTGTAGGAATTTGAGGACGTATTTTCGGAAGAGATGTCTAGTAGGTTACCACCTATTAAAAACATTGAACATCAAATTCATTTTGTACTTGGAGTTGTTATACCAAAACGACCAGTCTGTAATAGTAATCTAGATGAGACAAATGAGCTTCAAAGGAAACAATTTAAAAAGAAGGATAGACAATATACAGTTAAAGCCAACAAAGGTCGTAGACTCATCTTTGAGCCTGGTAATTGGGTTTGAGTGCATATGAGGATAGAAGATGATCTTTATTCCTTAGATGTAGATGATAATTTGAGGTCGAATCATTTTGAGAAAAGAGGGGATAATGCGATACATGGACCTGTTAGCAAGGACTCGTTACATAATTCAGTGGGGATAATAATGAGACCAAGAGCCAAGAAGATCAAGGTCTTGTCCAAGCTACATAGGTTGAAACCGACATCTGAAGGGCGACAACATCCTTCAAAATGAGTATGACAAATGAAGAGCCAATTTTGGTACATTTAAGTCAAACTAATGACCATATTGAAGGCATGTGGGAGGCTATTGATAGGTTGGAGAATCAAAACAAGCATAAAAAAAAGTTTGGAAGTCAAAACACGAAAAGTGAGAGTTTTGCCTGGGCGATCGCCCCATACCAACAGAGGCAAAACAAGATCGCCCATGCCATTTTCTTTTTCAATTAGAATTCTATTTTTGTTCAGTTTTTAATTATTTTCGAATTAGGTTAGGATTTTTACTGCTTTTACTATATAAATACTTCTGATTGTAAACAATTCATAACTTTGATTTATTGAGAGATTCAGATTAAATGAGATTCACTTATTTCTTCCGTGTTCTTAATTGAACTAACAAAAACTTATCAAAGATTTCACAAATCTTTGTGGCATTCAAACTTAGTTATTTGAATTAAGTAATCATCGGGTCAAGTCTTGCGACTTGATTTTAGCTTTCTTGGGATTCATATCAATCTTTCTTGTAGGTTCCGAGATTCAATCTTCGCAGGTTCGCATCACGTTTTTGCTTTAATTGCTTTGGTTATGAGTATTTTAAAGATAATTGTCGGCCAAATTCAATAGTGATTGATTTGGATCAAAAAACTAATGAATATAGAGCAAAGTTGATTGACACTCTTCGGGTATTCAATTCTTGAACGCCGATTAAATTTTTTTTTTCATTCCTCTTTTTCCTATATTTTTTTTGACATTATTTTTGTTGTCAAATTTTTTATTTCATAATAGACATACGGTCGGATTCTACCGTGGGGAAGCGGTATACTAATATTACATATTGATATAAAAGTTAGAATAAAATTTACAATACTACTCATATAATAGGAATAATTGCATATTTAGTACCCAACTTTTCAAAAATATTAGAGATATATCTCTAACCTTAAAAAATAGTACCAGACATCCCAACGTTTGAAAAACTTTGCATGGTAGGTCATTTATAACGAAATTGCACTTCCTTTTAAATAAAAAATAAAATAAAATAACCAGAAAAAAGAAAAAAAAATGATTGAAAAATAACCAAATTTACCAAAAAAAAAAGTAATAAATTGGCCATCTTTTTTTATCAAACTTCAAAAAAAATGAGAGATACAAATACTGATATCGACAACAATAATAATACTAATAGCAAGCATCCGATATTCATGGTAGTGAGAATGCGGGCTTGGGAAAAATGGGGTTTCCAAGATACAGAAGCCCTGAAAGAAATCTTGAATCTATCTCGGAACCTTCACAAACCCCCTGAAAATGGCGGCCCGAACCTACGATGTAGCAGCGGTTGCCATTAAAGGCAACAACACTATTCTCAACTTTCCTAAACTATCCAACTTGCTTCCGCGTCCCACCTCGTGCTCCCCACGCGACGTCTAGGCAGCCGTCACCAAAGCCGCTTACATAGACTACCTCCACCCCAACTAGCCAGAAGTAACTTCATCCATATCCTCGATGACGTTATCTTCCTCATCTTCGTCACTTGTCTCGAATGTGACGTCATCACCAGTACAGTTGGAGGATGTGTCGATAGAAAGTGGAGAGGCACCGGCCCAGAAAGAGTTAAGCGAAACAGTTGAGTTGCCGAGTTTGGATGGGAGTTACGACTCGTTGGAGGCCACGCCGATGGCAGATTTCGTGTTCGTAGAGGATATGGATTGGGACTATAATCACCTGTGGTTGCACACAACTTTAGAAGATTGTGGGTTTTTTGGAGATAATATGATTGAGAATATGATTGCTGGTAATTTTGAAAGCCATTTGTGGTAACATCATTGCTGACAATATTTTGAGAAAATGGTGTATAAATTATACTTGCATTAGATCTCAAGTTCTTAATTCATCTTTGTTGATCGAGTATAATTATTGCATATTCCAACACAATTTAAAACTACAATCATTTTTTTGAAGTTTGATAAAAAAGAGAGCCATTTGTTACTTTTTATTTTTTAAGGGTAAATTTGGTTATTTTTTCAATTATTTTTTTGTTTTTTGTTTTTTGTTTATTTAAAGAAAATGACAATTTCGTCATAAAGAACCTACCATGCCAAATTTTTCAAATGTTGGGGATGTCTGATGCTATTTTTTAAGGTTATGGGCATATCCTCTATATTTTTGAAAGGTTGGGAACCAAATATGCAATTATCTTTATATAATAATAATACAACAGATATTATTGTAATCAATGTCCATTTTAGTAATTTTATACAGTCACATTAATAAAAATCACTTTTATTTATCAAATAATTAAATACTGATTTTGAAACATACATCAATTTTGAAACAAGAATTTACCAAACACTTATCTAATTTTTCCTACAATTAATTCTTTCTATAACACAGCAAAAGCTGATTCTCTTACAAGCACAACAATACCAATCCAAGCTTTAGAATAAAACTATAAGTTTAGTAATAATTTGTGTACTAAAAATAATTTGGTGAAATTGGTGTATTGAAGTAGGGATTTGGACAGAGACACCGCACACACACACGCTATTTTTGGCACATGCTTTGTACGTTTGGTAGTTGTAATGAAATAACTTTTCATGGAATAGCTCTTCATCGTTTGTATTTATAATTATTGCTTTAATATATACATATAAAAAATTTTAAATGTAGAATTCGCAAATAATAAATATAAAAAATATATTTTTGAACATATCATTTAATACGTTGTAAAGTAACTCTTAAATTAATGTAACCAGAAATGCATACAATTTTTAAATAAGAAGACCATAGAAGTACAATGTTGATATTCAAACTAGCAATTAAGAAAAGTAGAAACCACAACATTATGAATTACATAAACCAAATAAACAAATAACTCAATCAAAAATAATAAAAAAAGTTTAAAAAAACTAAATACATGCTTCACAAAAATTAAAAATTAAGATTCGTAAACATTAATATTTTACATACTTTTGGCTGGAATCCTTATTGGTAAAGTGGTAGGTGGTGCTTAAACAATATATTTTATTGAATTTGACCAAACCCTCAAGAATTCGAACTCAGGTCTCCAACTTTTTCAAGAGGAAATGACCCAACTATGAAAAGTCAAGTATTAATGAATTGTGTAGAGAATTTACTTGTTAGAAGATCAAAAATAAGAAAAAAATATTGGGGAAAACAATGAATGAAGAAGCTGTTATTTGTTCTCATGAGAGGAGGAAAAAATGTTTGTCAACAAAATGGGAAAATGGCCCATTTGTTGACATTAGAAATGGGAACCAAATTTGGTTCTCAATTGTGTTGACAAATTTTGTTTCTATTATTTGTCGACAATGTAAACATTTCAAAATGGGACAAAATTGACTTCAATTATACAGTGAAAAGAAAAGGACAAAAATCTAAATGTAAAATCCGCAAATAATAAATATAAAAAACATATTTTTTAACATACCATTTAATATGTTGTAAATTAACTCTTAAATCAATGTAACCAGAAATGCATATAAGCTTTAACTAAGAAGTTCATAGAAGTACAATGTTGAAATTCAAACTTGCCATTAAGAAAAGCAGAACCCACGATAGTATAAATTACATAAACCAAATAAACGCATAACTCATACAAAAATAAAAAAAATTAAAAAAAAACTAAATACATACTTCATAAAAATTTAAAACTAAGATTCGTAAATATTCATATTTTACAAACCTTTGGCCGGAGTCCTTGGCAAAGTGATGGGTGGCTCTTGAACAACATATTTTATTGAATTGATCAAACCATTAAGAATTCGAATTCAGTGCTCCAAAATTTTCAGGAAAAAATGACTCAATTATCGAAAATCAAATATTAACGAATTGTGTAGAGAATTTGCTTGTTACAAGATCAAATAAAAAAATATTAGTGAAAAAATTGAATGAAAGAGTTGTAATATGTTCGCATTTGAGAGGGAAAAAAAGCTTTCCAACAAAATGGTCAGATGGGCGCCCATTTGCTGACATTAGAAATGGGTTCCCGTTCCCATTTTGTCGTCATTTGAAAATAGGACAAAATCGAATTCAAATATACAATTAAAAAAAAGAAAAAAATTCTAAATGTATAATCTGCAAATAATAAATATAATTTGCTTGTTACAAGATCAAATACAAGCGGAAAAAAGATTGATGAAAAAATTGAATAAATGAGCTGTAGAATCATCAACTAAGTAAATCGAAGAAGAGAAAGAAACCATAGAAACAAAGAAATAGGGCAAAAAATAGGGAACATTAGCTTAGCCTTTAGAGCACGTAACAAAATTCTGGACGAGGATGGTACTGTCGACTGTGGGAGGCGTAGGAAACTAAACCTAGGTTTAGTGTCAAGAGAAAGGTTTTCGGAATACACGAGAATGATCAGTGCATTTGGATAGATGTGAAAGCGGACTTGTCACTGGAGGAAGAAGCAAAGAAAAAAAAAACTAAAGTCCAGAATGGCATGGTGTTGGACAAGATGGTAAATAGTAAATACTCTAAACATTTATAGTAAGGTTATATATATACATATATACATATATAAAACCATAGGAAATTCAATTCACAGAGTGGGACAAGTGCTAAATGGCCGGGTGACGTGGCCAATTTTTCTAAATGGCCGTTGACCCATTTTTCAAGTAAATTTCAAATATAACCCTGCATTTTCTTCCCTACTTATAACCATTTCAAACGATTTCAAATTTATCTTTTGTAAAAAATAGAAGACTTCTAAGTTAGAATCTAACCTATTACAATATTAGAATCCAACTCATTTCATCTATGTAAAAAATCACATTTCATGGTAGAAATTTATCTGTCTCTATCTTCTTTTTTTAATTCACGATAGAAATTGTTTTATAGTATAAATTATGAAAATATGTATACATTTGAGTATGAATTGTAATTTTTACTGTAAATATGAGTTCATTTGAAGTGGGTTAATTGAAAAATCAATTAAAAATGTGTAAATTCACGTGACTTCTGGCCTATTAACAGATTACATGTGTGTTAAGACCAAAATTGATCTTAACAGACAAGAGGCCAACTAATTTTGGCCTTAACAGACCAACATAGGTAGACATGGCAATGGGTCGAGTCGAGCCGGCTTGGCCCGTAAAACATGAGCTCGGCTCGGCTCCAGAAGAGGGGCTCGATTTGGCCTGGCCCTCAATTTTTTTTTTTGTTTAAAATTTGAAAATAAGTCATTCTCTTTAATATTTAAAATGAATCCTTTATCTTTATCTTTATGTTAAAGATTAAATATTTATCTTTATGTAAATTTTTTTATTGAATCCTCATCTTGATTATGTTTTTTAAAATCCTCATATTTGACTCTTATGTTTTTTTTTTTTTTTTTTTTGAATTTGAAAATAAAAAAGAAATTAGAAATAAAAAATCATTTATGTTAAAAATTAAAGATTTAAAATCCACCTCTATTTTTTTGTGTTTTATATTTTTTAAAATTTGAAAATAAAAAAGAAATACCATATCGAAAATCCTTTAGGTTAAAAATGTAAGATTTAAAACCCTCCTCCTTTTTCCGAGCTTGGGACCGGCTACTTTAAAAGTAGGCAGAGTTAAAATTGTACACGAACAAGATGTTACGTGTACAATTTTTTATTAAAATAAGAAAAATTCTTCAAATACAGAAATATTAATGCAAAATAATACTTACTACGAATATGATTAATCCATATTCAAATCTTCAAGTTCTTCGGACATTATTTTGTCCACTTTATCTTAAATTCGAAGTTCGGCATCATCCCAATCCTTTAGACACAGTAAACTTTCTAAAATATCAGCTTTGAGTCTTGACCTGATATCAGATAAAACCCTATCACTTATACTAAATGTAGCCTCCGATGCTACAGTTGAGACCGAAGGTGTTAGTAGATCACGTGCCATTTTAGAAAGAATTGGGTAACTACGTTGATGTTGTCTCCACCATTTAAGTACATCAAAGTTTTTTCTCTCCTCGTCATCTAACATATTAAGCACATCATGCGCAAAATACCTACCTAACTCTACAGGTGTATCATTAGAACGGAGAATTGAAGAACTAGAAGAAGAACCAACTAATTGTTGACCTTGAGTGGTCCTATGTGTACTGATGTAACTCCATAAGTCAATGTCATCAGTTGATGACGAAGTATATGTTGGATTAGGGGGTCGTACAATGTTTGTACCGGCCTTTTCAGCATAGACCTCATACATCGAACATAAAGTTTGTTCTAAATTAGCACACATGACTGAATTTCCATAAGTTAATTTATCTGAAATTGCCATTATTGTGACTTTTGTACCCTCTAAGTTAAGTTGAGGATACATGATACATGCTAATGGAAATAACATAGGCAATTGTTCTCAATATTTCCTAAATTTAGCTTCCATAACATGTATAATACTAGTAAAAAGAACAAAATTCTTATACTTATTAAAATTATTAGCAATATAATAGAAATGATTTAAAACAAGTGGAGTAGTTGGGTAATAAACACCAGAACATGCATTTGTTACGTTGTAAAAAACTTTTAAAAATTTTCTAACATGACCACATATTTCTCAATCATGTAATTCTAAATCATATTCTGAGCCGTGTGAGTGTCGGCCATTATAATAGATAGTAATGCAATCTTCATAACCTTCACACAATTCAAGCATAAGATATATTGAATTCCACCTATTGGCAACATCAGTTGCGAAACATTTTGATTGAAGCCCATTTATGTACATAAATCAACAAAAACTTGTTTTCTTGATAATGAAACCGAAATATAATTAATAGCATATCTAATTTTTTCCAATTGAGGTTGTATAAATTTTAATCCATCTTGTACAATTAAATTAAACACATGACACACACAACGAATATGAAATAAAATACCATCAAATTGTGGATTACAGTGTTGCATTAATTTTTCAATTACTATATTATTTGGGCATGCATTATCAAATGTAAAACTACAAGCCTTAGAATCACATTTAAATTCATGTAACATACCTAATAAAACTTGATAAATATTATTTCCATTATGAGGATAGTCTATTTGTTTAAATGCTATCACTTTTTTATGCATTAACCAACTATTATCAATATAATGTGCAGTTGCAACCATGTATCCTTTTTGGTTACAACATGTCCATAAGTCTGATGTAGAAGATACAATACCGTTGTAATTATTAATATCATTAATAATAGCTTCTTTCTTAGTATTATATCTAACAATAGTATCTTTACGAAGTGTATTTCTAGAAATACTAACGTACCTTGGTTGTAGATATTTTTGGACGAATGACGTCCAATGAGGATTGTCCACCAAGCATAGTGGAAACCCGACATTTGTTATCAATTCCGACAGTCCTTCGTGTCGCATGAGTTCTTATGAGTATATCCAGTTGTTGAGAGCGGGACCACTGGACCCGGCTCCCGGAGATCCAAACTAGAGTTGTGCCTGATTTGTATCCAAACCTTCATGTTTGTATTGACACTTTTTGAAGTATCTGTTTAGATGGGTTGTGCCTATCCCCTTGTGCCAAGCAAACTTCTCCTGACAGTGTTTACACTGTGCTTTGAACTCAGGAACTCCGTTCACTAGTTTACCAGTCGGCACCAACTGAAAATGCTTCCAGCATATAGCCTTTTTTTGGTGGCTTTTCGTTTAGTACTAGAATCAATGGTAGTTTGTGTATCGGCGTCGTCATGAACGTCTTCCAAATCAATTGGATCAGTGCTACATCAAACTGATCAATAATATCTTCTGGAATTGGAATGTCATTAAGACCGCTGAAATCATCATCACTTCGGTTGTATGCCATTTAGAATAATAGAATAAAGAAAATAGATGAAGATGAAGATGTAGTAGAACTAGAACGTAGAAACTAGAAAATAGAAATGTAGAGAATTAGTAGAAGTAGAAAATTATATAGAGTAATATCTAGATAATAAGATAATAGATATAAATTAGAACACTAATATTGAGAGAATGTAATTTGAGAATTGTTAATTGATTGAGTATATAATTGAATGAGAGATAAGAGATTGAAGTGTGAAAAAATGAGTTTAGAAAATGGGTATTTATAGGAAAATATTAAAAGTAAAAAAAAAAAACACAAAAAAAAAATAATATGGCCGTTTGCCAACGGTCACGAAATCGTGACTGTTGTGATCATCCAACGGTCACGAAATCGTGACTGTTGGATGATCATCCAACGGTCACGATTTTGTGACCGTTGGGACGAGCCACGAGCCGAGCCGGCTCGTGGCTCGTCCATTGGCTCGTGGGCTCGTTTTTGTTTTCGAGCTCGACCCTAGCTCGTGCTCGTGGCTCGTGGCTCGACGATCCCGAGCCCGAGCCCAAGTCTGAGCTGGGCCGAGCTTTTACGAGCCGAGCCGACGAGCTTTTTTTGTCACCCCTAAACATAGGGGTTTTTCCATAAATAAGCCACTTTTAAAAAATAATTCTAAAAAACCATTTTTGTTTCATTTATTATAAAAATACTGTTTTTTTAAAAATTATTATTTTAATTTATTATATTAAATAATATATGGTAATTAAATATGTAAATTTATTGTTTGAGTCATTAATTATTTGCACGATAAGTCCTTCATTTTTATAATGTTGACGTCGGAACCTGCACCGTCCACGTGTCAACAGATCTCCAGTCACTGCTCTGTCAACCTGTATGTTACTTGGACACTCGGACAATCGTTAAGTACCAAGATCTCTGGGAAAAAAGGGTCCGGCGATTGTTGGTACTCCGACGATCAAGTCAACTATCGGTATAGAAATAATACACGGAGGACGAAAGTAATTGGGTGTGGGAGAGACAAGCAGGCAAAGATTTGAGCAGAGTTTATGGGTGGAATTTGAGTGTAAAAAGAGCGTCATCAAATGCTTACTAAAAAATGCGTACCTTAGAATAACCGGATTCTAATATTTATAGGGAGAGAATCCTAATTGATTTAGGGAAGCAATCAATTAGAATTCTGTTGGGATTCTCTTTCCTTATCAGATAAGGTAGGTTACAATCTCGCCGTGATCTTCCGAGATTGCCTCCCAATCTTTCTTAATCTCTAAGATTGTGTTGCCGATTTTATTGGATTGGGATATGGTTTCCTTGTAACAATCAAACACAATCTTCTTTGAGATATCCTTTTAATCGTCCCAAAATATCAGATTATATGCGGACTATAATAAATACGAAGCCCGATGAGGCTCTCTGTGTCAGCCATGAGTGTCGAGGCCCTTCATAGACCTCGCAATACTCTGATTCAGGAATGCTAAGATGTTTGATGGGCCTCCGAGGCCTTCTGCAAATTTACGAGGCTCTTGCTGGGCCCTCGAGGCCTTCGTCGGGTCTATGAGACATTTATGAATCTAAAAGGCCCCCGCTAGGCCTATAAGGCATTAGCGAGGCTTGAATTAGGCCTAGATGGAACATTTACTGGGCATTTACTGACGTGGATGCCTTACCATAATCGGGTGGTAACATATAATATATTCACTTTAGTCCATATACTTCTTCTTTTATTTCAATTTCGTCTTCTTTTATTTGCAACCCAAGTCCTTCAATTTTTTGATTTTTGCAACTTGATCCCCATGTTTATACTTTTATATTAATTTAGTCATTTATCACTATTTGATACATATGTTACAAATGATATTGTGTATCAATATTTGATACAAATGTTACAAATGATATTTTGTAACAATCTGTGTTACAAATTGAGATGTAAAATATCAGTGATACAAAATATCAATTAATGTAACATGTGCTGTGTAAAATAACATAATATAATCTGTAACATATTCAGTGATACAAAATACCATTTGTAATATTTGTATCAAACAGTGATACACAATATCATTTGTAATATCTGTATCAAACTGCGATACTAAAAAGAAGCTGTTACAACTGCAAAACCAACTCTAAATTTCAATAAGTTCGTATTAATATACACATTGGACTCTAAAAACCTATTGATACTATGTAACATCGGTATGATAGAGATATGTAATACAATGTCAAATTTAACAAATAAAACTATTGATTTCATCATTTATAACGTACGTAACATTAGAGATACATAGTATCAATTCATGTAACATATAATGTGTAAAATAACATAATATAATATGTAACATATTAAGTAATATATTCAGTGATACAAACTATAATTTGTAACATGTGTATCAAATAGTGATACTATAAATGACTAAATTGATATAAAAATATAAATTTGGGGACCAACTTGTAAAAATATAAAAGTTAAAGGACTTGTGTTGTAAATAAAAGAGGGTAAAATTGAAATGAAAGAAGAAGTACAGGGACTAAAGTGGAGATATTATAAAGATAGAGGACTTTTCATGCAAATAATTAAGGACTCAAGTAGTAAATATGGATAAAAGTTCTTTAGAATTCACGCGGGAATTCAAGTGGATGTATATATATTTGATTTTAATTTATCACCGATTGTAGGGAGGTTTACTATGCTACAAGCACAAAAAAAGTAATTCTTTGTCTGTTACTATATCTTCTCATCTCAAACAAAACTCATATCTCTCTCTCTCAATTCCTCAATTTCTCCATATTCTTCTCCATATTCATCAATATCAAATTCCCTTCAAACAAAACTCTCTCTCTCATTCTTCTCAACTCCTCAATCTATTAAAATTCTCTACAGTCGGATTCCACTGCAAAGAAAAACAGTATACTAGTTATTTTATTAATCACTGACCATAAGGAGATTTACTTCGCTACAAACACAAAAAAAGTACTTCTTTATCCTTCACTACGTCTTCATTCTTTCAAACCAATACACATATCTCTCTTTCAATTCCTCAATTTCTCCGTATTCTTTTCCATATTCATTAAAATCAAACTCCACTCAAAACTCTCTCTCTCTCTCTCTCTCACACATTCTTCTCAACTCTTCAATCTATTAAAATCCTCTACGGTTAGATTCCACCGCAAAGAAAAGTGATATACTAGTTAATATAAATTTAGCAATGTAGTATTTTTAAAATAAATTTGTTAAGTTGTTAAATTTAGAATTATTTTAAAATTGTTAAGTAGTGGGTGTAATATTCCCACCAACATATATATGGTCTATTAATGGTCTGTTAGCGGAATAGACCATCTGTTAATAGACTCTGTTAATAGTAGTTTGTTAACAGGCACTATTATGGCTTGTTAACTTTACTTATTAAATGAGGATATTTAAGTTTTAAAAAACAATGAAAAAGAGAAAAAAGGTATTTTTAACATATAATAGAGATGGCAATGAGCTGAGCGCCGGCTCGGCCCGTGCCATAACAGGTCCGGCTCGACCCGTGAAAAGACGGGCTAAGCTCGGCCTGTCCTAAAAAAGGTGGTCCAGACCGGCCTATGGTCCGCGGGCCACACGGGCCGAGCCACGGACTGGTCCGCGGACCCACGTGAAATACTGTTTTTTTTTAAGTTTAAAAAAATAAGAAATAAGTTAAGATAAAATTTTAAATTCAAACCCTCCTCTTTTTTCAAGCTTGGGACCGGCTACTATTAGTGTAGGTGGAGTTAAATTTATACATGAACAAATTGTTACGTGTACAATTTTTTGTAAATTTAAATATAAAAAGTAAACTTACAAGTTAAAATGAATAAAAATAAAATTAATTTATACAAAATATACTTACATTTTATGTAGTCAGTTCGTCCATCTCTTCGACCAATATCAGGCTTACTTTATCTTAGATTCGAAGTTCTGCATCCTCTCAATTTTTCAAATACATTAAACTCTCTAATATTTTTGGTTTAAGTCTTGACCTCAAATCATTAAGAATCATACCACATGTACTAAAAGCAGATTCCAATGTTACAGTTAATACCGGAGGTGTTAGTAGATCACGTGTTATAATAGAAACAATTGGGTATTGACGCTCGTTTTGTCTCCACCACCTAAGTATATCAAAATTATTCCTCTCATCTTCATCTAACAGATTAAGCATGTCGTGACCAAAATATTTAGCTAATTCTAACGGTATATCTCTAATATTAGTTTCTACATTTGTAGCAAGGGAAGAAAAAGAAGAAGAAGAAGAATTAAGGTTTTGAGCACCCTTATAAATAAGGAAACTCCAATAATCATTAGGATTATGGTTATTTAAAGAAGAAGAAGGGTTTGGTGCATGAGATCTTCTAACGTTCCTACCAATTTTTTCCGTATAAAATTCATACATTTCACATAATGTTTTTTTTAAATTACCGTAAGTTAATAGATTACTGTAACTCAAATTATTAGAAATTTCGGAAATAGTATGTTTAATACTTTGTAAATTTACTACAGGGTCCATAATTGACACTAACGGAAACAACATAGCCAGGTCTTCCCAATATTTTCTAAACTTCATTTCCATTGTTTCAACAATATAAGGAAAAAAAAATGCATACGTCTTATATTTATTAAAATTATTTGCAATAAAATAAAAATGATTTAAAACTAATAGACTAGTAGGGTAGTATACACCACCATATGCATTTGTGGTGTCGTAAAATACTTTTACAAATTTTCGAACATGAAATACAATTTGTCAATCATTTGGTTGCAAATCATATTGTGGACTGTGTGAATGTCGGCCATTATAATAAACAGTTACACAATGTTCATAACCTTCACATGATTCAAGTATTAAATAAGTAGAGTTCTACATATTACGTATGTCTCTACATATACATTTAGTTGAAAGAGAATTTTTTACACATAATTCATCAAATACTTGTTTTCTAGCAGGTGAAGCAGTAATATAGTTTAAGCCATAACTAATTTTTTCTAACTGTGGGCCTATATACTTTAAATTATCTTGGACAATTAAATTAAAAATATGACATACACATCTAACATGAAACAAAATTCCACCGAAATCTGGATGTAATTTTTCAATTAATTTTTCTATTACAATATTGTTAGTAAGAGCATTGTCAATATGATACTGTGAATTCTAGATTCACGATTAAATTCTCTAATAATTGCTATTAAATAATTAAAAATTTGTATGCCATTATGAGGGTAGTCAATTACTTTAAAAGAAATTATTCTTTTATGCATAATCTATATTTTATCAATATAATGTAAATTAGCACCAATATATTCTTTATGATTTAGACCGGACCATAAGTCCGAAGTGAATGATACAACACCAGCATATTTACTTAAATCATTTTTTATATTTTGTTTTCTTTTATTATATGCAGCAATAGTATCAGAACGAATAATGTTTCTAGCAAATGACAAATACCTTGGTTGAAAATACCTTTGTACAAACCGTGTGAAGTGATGACTTTATACTATATTAAGCGGGAACTCACCACTGGCCATTAGCTGACACATGCCTTCCCGGCGCATAGAGTCTTGTGAATAAACCCAATTGTTAAGATTGAGAGAAAAACTAGTAGATCCACCCGTGTTCTATTTTACGGCCTGCCCAGCCCGAATCCGTCTTTTTACATACTGGGCCGCCAGCCGCCCATTTGCCATCTCTAACATATAAGGGGTCTTTATTTAAAAGGCCAAGTCAAACAAGTGTCTTATTTAAATAGCCCCCATTCAATGTATTTTGTGTGAAAGGCCTAAACATTAAAGAAAGTGGAAAAATGAAATATCAAATAACTAAAATATTCTTATAGTTGGAAAGACACTATAACGACTACAATATCGTTTTCTATCAACTATAACAACTATAATATCATTATTTTAGATCAATCATTGTTCACGTTATATGTAACGGAACGATATAGATATCGTTATGTTACAACTGAAACGACATTAATATCGTTATAGTTACATTTACTATAGTAACGACTTTAATATCGTTTTCTATAAACTATAACGACTACAAAATCGTTATTTTGGATCTATCATTGTTTAAGTTATATGTAACAGAACGATATAGATATCGTTATGTTATAACTGAAACCACATTAATATCGTTATAGTTACATTTACTATAGTAACGATTTTAATATCGTTTTCTATAAACTATAACGACTACAAAATCGTTATTTTGGATCTATCATTGTTCAAGTTATATGAAACGGAACGATATAGATATCGTTATATTAGAACTAAAACGACTTTAATATCGTTATAATTACATTTACTATAGTAACAACTTTAATATCGTTTTCTATCAACTATAACGACTACAATATCGTTATTTGGGTTCGACATCCGTTTCACAATCCTGTGGAATTGAATCATCATTACCTGGTACAAACATTACTTTTAACCAAGAACTGAAGAATATTTTCCAATGAAGTGCCTGTTTAGACTACCATACAAGATTCTGGTGTTGTCAACAATGTTTTAACTAATTCGATAGGAATAAGGTAACACTATTTGTGTTTTATTCATTGTTCGTATAGTTTTTTGTGACTAGATACTATTTTTCAGACATTTCGCGTGTGTTCTAAGCATGTCCATCGTACGTGGATGATCGATCTGGCATATTTGAATAAAACGATATAGATATCGTAATCTTACAACTGAAACAATTTTAATATCGTTATAGCTACATTTACTATAGTAACGATTTTAATATTGTTTTCTATCAACTATAACGACTACAATATCGTTATTTGAGTTTGACATCCGTTTTGCATTCTGATAGAATCGAATCATCATTATCTGGTACAAACATTACTTTTAACCAAGAACCGAACAATATTTTCCAATAAAGTGCCCGTTTAGACTACCATAAAGATTCTGGTGTTGCCAACAACGTTTGAAGTAATTCGGTAGGAATAACGTAACTCCATTTGTGTTTTATTCATTGTTCGTATGGTCTTTTGTGACTAGATACTATTTTTCAGACCTTTCACGTGTGTTCTAAGCATGTCCATCGTACATGGATGATCGATCCGACATATTTGAATGAAACGATATAGATATCGTTATCTTACAACTGAAACGACTTTAATATCGTTATAGCTATATTTACTATAGTAACGACTTTAATATCGTTTTCTATCAACTATAACAACTACAATGTCGTTATTTGGGTTCGACATCTGTTTTACAATTCGGTAGAATCGAATCATAATTACTTGGTATAAACATTACTTTTAACTAAGAATCGAATAATATTTTCCAATAATGTACCGATATAGACTACCATACAAGATTCTAGTGTTGTAAACAACGTTTGAAGTAATTCGGTAGGAATAAGGTAACTCCATTTGTGTTTCATTCATTGTCCGTATGGTCGTTTGTGACGAGATACCATTTTTTAGACCTCCCGCGTGTATTCTAAGCATGTACATCGTACATGGACGATTGATCCGACATATTTGAACGGAACGATATAGATATCGTTATCTTACAATTGAAACGACTCCCATGTCGTTATATCTACATTTTGTATAGTAACGACTTTCATATCGTTTTATAACAACTAGAACGAATATAATGTCGTTATTTGGGTTCGACATCCGTTTCGCATTTCGGTGGAATCGAATCATCATTACTTGGTATAAACATTACTTTTAACTAAGAACCGAAGAATATTTTCCAATGGCGTGCCCGTATAGACTACCATACAAGATTCTTGTGTTGTGAACAACGTTTGAAGTAATTCGGTAGGAATAAGATAGCTCAATTTGTGTTTCATTCATTGTTCGTATGGTCGTTTGTGATGAGATACCATTTTTCAGACCTCCCATATGTGTTCTAAGCATGCCCATCATACATGAATGATGGACCCGACATATTTGAACGGAACGATATAGATATCGTTATCTTACAACTAAAACGACTCCCATATTGTTATAGTTACATTTTGTATAGTAACGACTTTCATATCGTTTTCTATCAACTAGAACGAATATAATGTCGTTATTTGAGTTCGACATCCATTTCGCAATCCGGTGGAATCGAATCATCATTACTTGGTATAAACATTACTTTTAACTAAGAACCGAATAATATTTTTCAATGACGTGCCGGTATAGACTACCATACAATATTCTGGTGTTGTGAACAACGTTTGAAGTAATTCGGTAGGAATAATATAACTCTATTTGTGTTTCATTCATTGTTCGTATGGTCGTTTGTGACTAGATACTATTTTTCAGACCTCCCGCGTGTGTTCTAAGCATGCCCATCGTACGTGGACGATCAATCCGGCATATTTGAACGGAACGATATCAATATCGTTATCTTACAATTGAAACGACTCTCATATCGTTATAGTTACATTTTGTATAGTAACGACTTTCATATCGTTTCTCTTTAACAAGAACAAATCGATTGTCATTATTTATGATTCATAAATGTGAAAGTTGTGTATAGGAACGATATTAATATCGTTACCTTCCAATGAAAACGATATTATAGTCATTATAGTCGTTTTATGTTATATTTTGTATTGTAACGATATAAATATCGTTTTCTTTCAACTATAACGAATATAATTTCGTTATTTCGATCAATAATTGTTCAAGTTACGTGTTAAATGAAAAGACAAAATTTAAAAATGGGCTCATTAGATTTTCATAAAATGTGTCCAGTAATTGTGGTTTGAGAAAAAAAATTTCGGGGGCCCTGTAAAGGCTTCTTGCCTCCCACACCCCATCACATAGGTGACCCCCCCAACTTCCGCCACTAACCCAGGTATGTCGAAGGCATGTCAAGTGGCCGTGGTCGTTTGATTCGACATTTTTAGCCATAACGTTATCAATCTCGTTACATTTTTATTGAAAACGACTTAAATGTAGTTATAGTTGTATTTGTTATTGAAACGACATAAATATCGTTATTATTAATATAACGACGTTAATGTCGTTATGTCAAATCAATAAATGTGCAAATTATATGTATTGGAACGATTTCAATGTCGTTATTTGTATCATAACGATTTCAATATCGTTTTGTGAAATCGATACATGTTAAAGTTTGAAGAGGACGGTATTGATCATTCATATTAATCACCTACCTGTGTCTCAAGAAATCATATTGCTAACCAATTTAATTTTATCCGGAGATTTTGGGATGTAAACTTTACAAATGTGGGTTTTGTTTTTCGATTTTTATAGTGTATTAATATTTAAATATTCTTAAAGAGTTTATATATTTTCAACTATTTAGATTTCGTGTTCATCATCTAGCAAATCATTTTTGTATTTTGAATCTTCTTTCTTTGGTGAAATGTTTTCCGGGTTAATCATAAAAAAAACTAAAATGAAATTTCTATATTTGCTCGAAACTCTATTCAACTATTTTTTGGATTCGTCATAAATACATGTTTTTTTATGGAGAAGAAGGTGATTAGAAGGTGAGATTGGAAAGAAAAAGAAAATGGTGGATGGAACTTTGAAAAGAAAAAGAATGGTGGATCAGGAAGAATAGTGTGAATTGGGTTGTAGTGGTGAGGGTATAAATGTATTTTCATTAATTTGCTAAATTTTAATTTATTTTTTAAAATTATTTTTGGTCAAAGGCGTTTTAAACAAAAAGTAAATTGAAAGAGCTATGTGAACTCATTTCCCCAACATATAAGCTGGGAACTTCGTGATTTCGGCTTGTTTGACACGGCCAATTAGCAATTCACAGACCCTCTGTTTCATTGTTTTGTACATTACTGCGACCACCATATCCGTATTATTGAAGACCTTAATCTCAGGTGTGAGCAAGCAAAAGCCCAGAGCTTCGAATTTTTCCTTCCCAAATCATAAATTCATATCCCTCTAGAGAAACACTGTTGTCTATTTATTTAGTGGTCCCAATAATTATAAATTTGAGGAATTCCGAGAAGGGCCATGGCTGATAATTCCAAGGAAGATTTTCTGCATCTGATCAAGCGTGTTGGGGCTTTTCTCACTGTCAAGATTTCCAATCTCGTCCGGGACCTGGTTTTATTCTCTTTCTGTTCTGTTCTTCTTTTTTTTTTTTTTTAAATTTTTATTTCTGTTTTTTGTTCGTTGAATTTTTTATTTTGGCAAATTTTCATGCAAGTTCTTATATATGCTCTTTGTTGATCTTTTTGCACAATTTTATTCACAATTTTGATGACCTTTCAAAAGGTTTCTCTTTAATGATGAGTGAACATTTGGCGTTTAATATGTAATTAAAAGGATTGGCTTACATAATAAAAATAACCATTCGGGTTTCTGTTTTCTAGAGTGAAAGTTGTGATTTTGGATATGAATTTGTTGTATTTCCTTCAATAATTGATGACCCTTTATGTGTTTCCATATGTTAAAACAAAAATGGGGATTTGTTAAAATTGTACTAATAATTTGTTTTTGATGTACCTTTTCGAAAATGGTATGTGTGTTGGTATAGATAAGTGAGGTATTGCCTCCGTGTTTGTTTCAGTTTATCTTTCTTCTATTCAATTACTAAGTAAACCAGCTAGATATGTTTGGTGGTCTTCATTTTTGTGAGTGGGCATTATAAAAATATGATGGTTGCTTTCCCAAGGTGAAAGTTAGTTATTTGAGCTCTTTGGAGCTTAACGCCATCGGTTTAGTAACTAACTATTGGCTATTGATGACAAAAGTAGTTGCCAGAGTAAATTATTTTGGTAAGAAACTAAATTTTATTAAGAGCATGTTTAACTAAGTTTTTTTGAACTCTCAAACTCATTTTCAACCAGATAAAATAGGACCTACAACTTTTATCAATTTTTCAACAACACATTTTATCAACTTTTATAAAAAACTACTTTTAAACAAGCACTAAACGTGTCGTGAATTTTCATTCAGAAAGAGGATAAGGAGTCCTCTTATAACATAAGAAACAACCAACTCGAGAATACACCACATTGTTTCAACCAGGAACGACTAAAGATAAAAGAAAGTCCTTAAACTCCTTACATGTAGAATCATAAAGAAATCAAGAACTTATCCCTTTCCCACAAAGCATAGGTGGTAGAGTAAATGCTGAGACTCTGGAAAAACACTATTTGTGATGGCGAAAAGTTAAATGTTTCTACAAAGGGCTCTAAGAGCGGTGCTTGCATCAATGTTATATTGCCTTTTTAGTGAGAATTAGATTGTGAAATGGTCTTATGCACACACTAGGAAATGATTAATGTATAAACATAATTGTTGCGAAATATTGGAAAGTTCAATAATATTTTTGTCGTAGATCCCTCTTTGAGGCCTAAAGTGAAGACACTTTTGTGCTACTCTTATGTTTTATGGATCTATAATGTAAAACTTTCTGATATTTCTATAACCACGAATTAGGACATAAGCATAATCTTTTGGATCTATCCTCCAGTTTTGTCTCCTATCAGCTTTTACAGGAAAAGGAAAGGAAATTTAATTGATGAATGTTATTGGACCATGGAAGGTGAAATTGACGCTAGGTACTCTCTTTTTGCAAATAAAACCTTAACGGGCACGTGTACGATCCAAAATGACTAACAAATTTATTGAAAAGTAGCACAGAAATTACTTATTGGTGAACAACTGAAAAACCTTCCGCCGTATTTGTTCAAAAATGGCCCCAGCTTCCTTATTGGTGAACAACTGAAGAACCTTCCAGCTATTTTCCCGCCCCATTACTATAGGAGAACAACCGAAAAACCTTCCATGCTGAACAAAATTATCCATAATTTCTCTTTTGCTTGTAGAGATATGTGCTAAGGCAGCTTTGCATGCTTGTAACAGAAAATGACATATTTTTGTAAAACTGAGTGCTTGTGCATGTCAATGTATTAAGTCACGATAGCCACACTGAAGCACTGTGATTCTACCACAGTTGGAAGTTGCTCATTAATGAGGTCCAAAAAGCAGGGGAGATGGGTTTCTGTAGTGAAGATTTTAGGGTATGCAGTGCCTAGCACCATGAGAAATGCAAGAATAAAGCATGGAAAAGAAGAATTCCATTACTTTTGATGGGGAAAAAGGGATTTATAAATTGTTCAAAGAAAAATTCTATTTCCCCTAATTATGCGAAGATAGAGTTTATGTTAAATTATTGAGATATTTAGAGTGTATTTGATTTTGATTAAAAAAAGTTGATAAAATGTGTGATTGAAAAGTTGTAAAAAGTTGTGGGTCCATCAAATGTGTGGTTAAAATTAATTATTGATTTTGACTTTAACTTTTTAGCAAAATTTTAATTGAAATCAAACGAACCCTTAATATAAATTCCTTTTTGCTTAGCACACACCACAACAATTTCCTTAGGATTCCCATAATTGACATTAACTTTTTCTAAATCAATACAAACCATAATGCCCTTCTCCTATTCATCTGGCATCTTTTTAATCTTCAAGATTTCATTGAACAATTTTATCAACCATATAATGCTTACCTCGTCCACACACTTTTTGACTTTATTAGAAATTTCTTTTGAATCAATTTCTATTTTCATCTTCGTCCTCTTGACAATCACGCTCACTTCTGAGATCTACATTCTTCTATTATAGTTAACATATCTATTTGCAATAAAGTTTGACAAATCTCCAAGAATCTCACCATGTCTTCAATTAAAAATTTGTCTATATAGTCCTCCATTCTTCCCATTATTTCATCACTATGAAACATAGCTCTTGGGTTTTCACTTAACATGGTTTCATTCCCTTAACCATTTGCCATAATATCCTGTAAAAGCTCTCCGTATCCTTGGTTCAAAGATGATCATACAACATCTCATATACTTCTATACAAGACTCTCGTATCATCATGACTTCCCATTTAGCTAGTTCATACTTCTCAGAAGCTTCCGCATTATATTATTTTGGTTAGTTTCTGTGGCTTTCTCTTCTTATAGTATAAATTGACTTTCTAAGGGAAATTATTGCATTGGATAGCAGTCGTGTACTACACTGAGCCCCCAAGAACTTTTATCTGGATCATTGTAAGTTTCTCTCAGAATACTAACTAATCTCAGCTTTTCTCCATCTTTGTGGTAATGTTGGATTTGTCGACATTTTCCAATAGTCTCTAGTTTACACATTCAGATTGCTTCTGATAGTATATTATATATTTGGAAGGAAATTCTTTCTCTCACAATAAGGCAGCTGTGGTTGAAAGATAATTAAGAATTAAAGTGATCTAGGAAACAAAGAGTAAAATGGATACAGTAATTACCATTCAAAAGTATTTACCGGGGATTGGACGTGGTTATGAAAAGAGAAACTTGAAACATGACTGAAAAAAGAAGAGATGCCGACCCAACATTGAATGACTAAACAACATATCAAAGTAGCCCAAATGACAAATACTTTGTGGGATGAATATGATGGAAGAATCTGTCCACGAGAATATATCCATATGATAAGAGAGAAGCATTAAGGAAACAACATGTAGATCAGTGGCTATTGCATGTCAAAAAAAAAAAAAAAAAAAAAAAAAAGGAAAAAAGAAAAAATGGAAAAGGAAAAACTAATAGAATGATTGTAGGTAGCAAAAATGGTTTGGGTTTGAATTGGTTCTCACTCGTCTTAATATTTATGCTCTCTGATCTCTCTCTGTCGGTATATCTGTATATGGACTCTCATCCACATGAATATATATGCATATCTCTATATTTATGTATGCATAAAGATTTGATATTATTGTACATTTTAGTATATGTAGTGTTGGATCAAATTTAGTGGTTAAAAAGGATTCACGTATCCAATCCCAAGTTTATTGTGAATAAGGTTTAACTTCTTGTATCTATGTATGCATATGTGTTTGTGGCTCTGTGTTACTGTTATCTGTATATATGTACGGACAGCTTGTTATTCGTGTTGTGTCCATGCAATGCATAGTGTTCTAAAAGGCCAAAGCTTGTGAAGCTGAAATGAGTTTTTGATTTTTTACAATTTTGAGAAAATAAAATAGTTTGAAGTATGTAAATAAGAAAAAGATGACAAAGAAAAGGCAAGTATTTGAAACATGGATGAGCGAGAGAGTAATGGGTGGGTCACCTGACCTCAGATTTGGTAGGCTTACCAGTTTAATGTCTGTGCGTATGTCATCTAGATGAATGAGGTTCACCAACCTGCATGGTCAAACTGGTTGGGCCACCTGACCTCAGATTTGGTAGACTTACTGGTTTAACGTCTAGTCTGGGTTTAAAAGCAATAAACAAAAATAAAGGAAACAACTGTACAGTTTTGTAAAGTGATATAAAAATATCCAAAAATGGTAATAAAACACGGCGACTTTAATTTCATGATTTCTTAAAGAGAATGTTTTCCTTATTGATGTATGCTGCACAATTTAGAAGCAATAAACAAAAATAAAGGAAACAACTGTACAGTTTTGTAAAGTGATATAAAAATATCCAAAAATGGTTATAAAACACGGCGAATTTAATTTCATGATTTCTTAAAGAGAATGTTTTCCTTATTGATGTATGCTGCACAATTTAGAGCTAGTACACTTCTCATTCTAAGATGATTAACCTTAATTTTTTGTTCATTAAATGCTTAAACTTATGCCTGGGAGGTAAGTCAGAGAAATTTTGGGGGTGGTCATTTGGTCAATCCCCATTTTTTAATTTTCCAATTTCATTTTGATATTCCTAAAGTTTGGTTTGGATATAATAGGAAACAAAACTATAAACTTAGTTTTAAATTTTGTGGGCTTGCTGCAACGATTATTATTTTTCAGTGATCAAAAATAAAAAATGTATGTAGATTGTAACGGCTATAGACTTTTTCTTACAAGTCTTTAGTCCATACACTGTCAACATACGTACTATTCACTGGAAATTTCGCTTCAAACTGGATTTTTATTGCGCTTCTATCCATTCGAACTTTTGACATCTCTCCTTAAGAGGAACTTATATTGTAGGAAAAAGTGCGTGGTCGTTAAAAAAAATGCTTTTCTCTAAATTGGATTTCTATTGCGCTTCTATCCATTCGAACTTTTGACATCTCCCCTTAAGAGGAACTTATATTGTAGGGGAAAGTCTATGGCCGTAAAAAAAAAAAAAATACGCGTTTTTTTTAACGACCACGGACTTTTTCTTACAAGCCTCTTGCCCAGAAATTATTTCGTGCACTGTTAGTATACGTGTACTATCTATAAGAGTTTCACCTCAAAGTAGATTTTTTACAAACTCTTGACCTTCTCCTTAATAGGAACTTATATTTGTCCAATTTGTACCAGCATTCTCCATAAATTCCTCTTAAGGGGAGGTCAAGGGTTTGAAATAGAAATTCAGTTTGTGACGAAACCCAGTATGTATGCTAACGTCGCATGAAATAGTCCCTGGGCGATAGACTTGTAGGAGAAAGTCCGTTGCCGTTACAAAAAAAGCCAGAGAACAAAACCCCTAGTGGACCATACGTAACTTAAACATTGTATGCACATATTCTAGTTGTATCTTAAACATGTTCCCGAAATGTAGTGAACATGTATGTAATCACGGAAAAGAACTTGCAAATTCGGGATCCATATCTGTAAAACATGTATTTCGCAGTCGAGTAATTGTGATGGGATTACTTTTTCCACTTTTCTCTTCTCAGGAAAGCAAGTGTTATATTTTTATCTTTAAGATGTTGTTAGAGAGGCCTTTGGATAACTTTGTAAGCCCTTTTTGGTGATAGTAACTTCACGAAAAGTTAATATGTTTCACCCAGGATTTCTGCAGAAGCTTGAATCTAGAAGGTTTGTCTGAAAGTAGCAGGAGCATTTCAGACCTGCTATATTTAAAAACAACATTTCATATTATTCATTTACTCTCGTGAAATGGATTTTAATCTCTGCATTTGTAAATATTAAAATTTTAGTAAGACCTAGTAGAAATACTACCACAGAAAGTTACCCTGAATAGATCCTAAGTAGTCGAGTTATATGCAAATTAACTATTGTATAATCATTTCTTATTAGTATTTTCTTGTATATAAATTTTTTAGTAAAGAAGCACTTGAAAGGAAAAAAATTCAAAGTTCTTTTCTACAAATTGATGTATTCATTTGGTTGAATGAACTGCAGGATTCACGATCTATTGGGGCTATAGCTGGGCTAGCATTTGCAATTTTTTTTACTTGGAGACTGTTGACACCACCTAGTGGGCCTCAAAGAAGGCAACCTAAAAGTCAGGCTTCAACAACTAGTTCTGGTGCTAGTAGTCGTGCAAACGCAGATGTAACATGTTCACGGGTTAGCAATTCTTCAGAAGATGCGAGCACTCAGAATGCGGTTGAGGAGTTCTTTCAGCCTGTGAAGGTTTTTTCCCTCCTCTCTACAGTATTCGCAGTGCTTCAAATGGTTCAGGTTTTGATTAAATTTTATTTTCTCTATCTACAGCCAACTCTCGGTCAAATAGTTAGACAAAGGTTGAGTGAAGGGAGGAAGGTAATTTTCTTATGTATTCATCCGTTTTTCATGAGCACTATACTTGACTGTTGTAATCCTTGCTTTCATCCCAGAACTAGACGTGGACGTACACCCTAGGAAGATAAACCCATATACATGTGCCCTATTAATGCATGATGCATGTGAGATAGCTGTCATCATGTGAAGAATGATAATAGGATCGATTGTGTAAGATGGTCAATTCACAGAGGTGCTGTAAGCATGATCCCTTCCAACTCCCCTGCCCCGAAAAAAAGGAAAAAGAAAAAGCAAAAACAGCACTTAATTTTTTTTCCTGTCTCTGTTAATCTTATTGCAATCATTTATTTAAGAAGCTTTATCTCCAATATTTTGGATTGAAAGCATTTAAAAATTACAGGTTTTCTCCGATTTAGAGTCACATAACTTGAGACTTATGTTTATTAAAAAGAATTACTTTCCTTTTGAAAGCAATCGTGCTTTACTCGGTAAAATACATGAAGGTGAATTTTGTAGGGTGAAATACAAGTTAATTTTAAGCATGGATATTTGGAAGAAGAAAAATGGGATATAGATGGGCATAGTAACTTGATATGGAATGAGGTGACTAGTTGCATTGGGAACCTTGCGAAGGATGTCTAGGAGAGTCTAAAGCTTGCTCACCTAATACAGAGACATGGTGGTGGATGAGAAGATCCAGATGATGATTAATATGAAAACGTGGAAAAGTTGCATTTTTGGCTCATCCACAAGGGAATGTTTCAAATTTTCATAATTTTTGAAGATGATGTCTGGGGTGTATTAATTATGTAGGATAGGGAGTGTGTAGCCTAAAGCAGTGTAATTGAAGGCAATTGCGGTTGGGGTTGATGAATGCTTCACAATTCACATTAGTTAGGAAATGTCACAATTATGATCCTGATGTGCTAAAGTTCTTATTATACTGTGTATTTAGTAAAACAGATTCTTCTTATAAATGATCTGTATGCTTTGATATTTATAGCTTCTGCAGTTGCATTGCTGTTGAGCAATTTTCTATTCTGGTGTAGCATATCCTGGCTCTGAAATTTCGTAGACACGTATCATTCTGAAAATCATTGTCACATTGTTTTAGTTGTGTTGATGTATTATACTTATACATTATTTAAATTGGTGGTGGATTGTCTGACAGATTTTAAATCTATCAATAGGCAATTTACAAGTTTAGCATTTCTCAATATGGCCCATGAGATTGATGACATTTCCCCATACTATACTTTTATTACCTCTTGAGTTTATTGTTTTTTCCCCCCTGGGCAAAGTCCTCTCAGGTTTTCTTTCACCTCCTTGATATACCTGATATTGGTAGTGATTTCACCCGTTCATTAACTATTGCTGTGGCTTTGTTACTCTCTCTGTCTTTTTCTTTGGGTAGATAGTGAACCTTTCTGCGGTAACAGAGTATGTTTTGGGTGCCTAGATGCTGTCTAAGATCTTGTGGCAAGGAGTTAAAAAAGAGGCAGGGATGCATTTTGATTAGATTTAACCAAAGTTGCTATCCATGTCCAAGAGGTGCAAGGCTTGCAGAAGAAGAAATCTGGCATTGGTTTGGGTCAGATAGAAATCTACCAGTCATTCGGGGCAATCCTTAAATACACTTGAGAAATTATTTGGTAGAGACTTTGAAATTGGAAATTAAGGTCAAGAGATTGCACACTAATTTTAGAGATTCACGTTTGGAGGAAATGATGATGAACGAGGATTTAAACAGTATGTTATGGCCAATATTTTAAGAGTATCCTGTGACGAGATTCATGGATCAAGTAATGACACTGCAGATGTACTTGTGATCTGCTATGAGGCATTTTCAAATAATGCAGACCTAACTTTTTAACATCTCCTCCTTGAGGCATATCTAATGAAACTTTTGAATGTTTTGTCTAAAAGCTTAAGCTATCAGAGGTGGGAGAAATAACGTGTCCCATCACATGTAGACTGAATATTTTTTCTAATCAAAGGCCTAACACGTGGATTTTGGTAAATGGTTGACAGCGAGACTTGTATCAAGGACCCTTGCCTAATTTGGTAATATATTGAACAACCCCATCTAAAAGCTTAAGCCTTTAGAGAGGACATGAATATTTTTTTATGTTTATATTGTCAACAGAAAGAAGTGCTTTGAGGTTATTGGAAGCGGAATCTGGGCATCTCGTCATTTAATTACAACCATGCTGCATACAAATTGTGATTTATTTGCACGTATGAGCTGAATAGAGCGGAGACTGCATTTTTTTGTTTACCTTGCAGCTATGAGTACCTTTGTACAAATTGTATTACGTTATATTGGAAGCCGAACAATATTCTGCCAATTATCTGGATAAGTTGTCCATTTATGGTCCAAAATCGGAGGAAGTTGGACATTTTAATGGATTTCTGTATGTCATCGTGACCATGGGTAAGTTGATACATCTTTTGGACTTTTGAATGGCTCTCTGTTTTAGAGTAGGTAGGATATATTCGAGTATGTGCAATTAGTAATTATTGAAGTGGGAGACTCCTGGAGTTACAAAATTTTGCAGCCTTGGCAAACATTTCTTACTCAAATGGACATCTAGCTTAACAGTGTGGAAGGTTCTTGCCTCGTGGAAATGGAGAAGATCAGGAATACCTTACCATATTGTATTGTGAGTACAGGGCCCTATTAGGTGTGGGCACCCGTATTCCATATATGCTGCAAACGGAAGAAGATAATCAGCTATTTTGTGGTTGTGTCCTAAGGTTCTTTTCTTTCACTGTGATATAATTGTCAATGGGTGGGTATATATAGGGGTTTATACACAGCTTGATTATTCTTTTGTCCATTAATCTAACACATGGGTTTGTAACTACACCCCTTTGGAGAGTTCATCCTGGCCCAGTTGAAATAATGGCAGCATTCTTAATACGCGCAAATTGGATGTGAAGTGTTATCCCTGTTGCCTGATGGGTGCGTAAAGCAGATGAGCTTATAGAAAAGACTTCACATTGGCGCTACCTGAGGTGCTCTATGATAGCTTTTTGTGCCCATGATGCTAGATAACTTGTTGTCGAGAAGAATATTCCATGACCATCTTAAAATCTTGAGTGGTACTTCTTAGATCGGTATTGTTTATAGAAAACACACGATGACTTGCACTTTCTATGTACAGAGACACTTTAAAACAGCAAGGTTTATGATTTAATTAGGATTATTTTTAAGTGCTCTTATTAAATAATTCAAAATTAACCTACAAAGTATTGACAATATGAGATCTTTATATTGGGCCCTCAATTTTCTCTAATTATTTGTTCTTGTCTTCCGAAATCTAAGTAAAATTTGGACTGTAACTTAAACTCTTCCATTTTATTTACCCCGCAAATAGAGCATGTTTCTCAATATGGATAAATGGGAGTTCAAATCTAAAAAACTCCATTTAAGTACATCACATTAGTGAATATATGTCTATTGCTTATTCTTTTTCCTATGAATTCTGGATGACAATTACATTCTTCCAGTCTTTAGTTCATACTCCTGGTTCCATTTGAATGATCTGCTGCTGCGGAACTTTTATCATTTGCTTTAATCATAATTTGGTGTTAAACTTTATTGTTGATTGCTTTGATGAAATTTCAATTGTATTGATAGATACTAAAGTTATTTTGTGGATCTCATTGAGAGGTATATGTTAAACTTAAAGGTCTAACCATAAATGCGATCTTGTTTTTGTAGTTTATTAACATCTAGACTATCAGCTATATCAGAATTAAGTTTCGTAAGATTTACTTCTTCTATGGCACAGGTAACATGCCAGTTGCTTGGTGTAATCCTTGAGGAAAGCCGCCCAGAGGAGCTGCAGGTTTTACCCGGTTTCACTTGGACTTATATGAAATCATCATTTATGATATCATTTGGTCTGATGGTAGTTTTAACATTTTTGGCAGAAGCAAGCAACTGTAAGACCGTCAGTGCTAGAGGTGCTGCTTGAGATCACAAAATATTGCGATCTTTATCTCATGGAAAGGGTGCTGGATGATGAAAGTGAAGTAAAGCACCAGCTATTTCATATTCTATTTTTCCCATTATACCATTTGTTTTTCCTTTTTTTTTTTTTTTTTTTAACTCTTATGCCATTTAGAAAGAACTTTGCCAGTAAATATGTTAGTTCTTTCTTTTTTGTGGCATGGATTGTATCTGTTGTCTTTTATATGATGTTTGTCTGGCTTCAACCTAATTTTCTCCTCCTATTTTGATTATTTGCCAATAAATATCTCTCTCTCTCTCTCTCTCTCTCTCTCGTGTGTCCAATGGACATTTAAGGAAGTGTGTAAGCCTGTTTCAGCTTATATTTAAGTTATCTTGTATTTATGGAGTCATAAAGTTCTGTAGACAACAAAAAGGTACATGAAAAAGAAATATACATGAGGGATTTAGGAATTTTATCATCTCTATGGCAAGCTCCTTCAAAATTATTATGGCTAATTGTTATCTTCAGTTGAACTTTTAGATTAGGATAACGAACAGTTATTTCTCACATAATATGTCATATCTTTAATGAATAGGGTAACTTCAAGAGATCTTGGTAAATTTGGTTTTTTTTTTTTTTTTTTATTATTGGGAATGTCATAAGTTGACTTGATTGGAATAGGTTGAGTTTTCTAGTTTCTCTATGATTCTGTGTCCTAATAGGAAGAGGAATTCTTTTGAAGTCTGTTAATAGCTTCTTTAATTAATAGGAGATATGATTATTGAGTTTCTGCAGAACCTTTGCAGCCTTCTTAAGATTGTGCAATGCAGTCAAACCGTTGGTGTGATGCATAGTTTTCTTCTTCCATTTTGATTGTTCTTTATCTTACTTCAGTTCGAAACTAATTCTATACCTCCAAACAAGATTCTTCCAGCACTTAACACTCCAAATCTGCAAGTCACCTATTATTCTTTAATGCCCTAACCTTCAAAATTAAAAGATCCCATAATTTTTTTAAACAGTAATCTGGGTATTGTTTGTCAGTACCTGGTTTGTTATCCATCTTTCTTTCTCAAAGCTTCTTTAAGTTCCAATAATCATCCACCCAATACCCATCATAAGTTCCTCCGTACTTATTATATCCACTTTTGGTCCAGGTTAGTGTCTAGAGGGAGGTGAATAGATACTAGTAATAAATGGTGATTGATGCTACTCGAAACATATAAACAAGTATCAAAGTGTATGCAGCAGAAAACAATTTATGGGTATTACTTGTATATGGAAGTGTGAAATACTTGTTTAAAGAATTCGTTTCTGCAACAAAAAATGATGGTTCATCTCTCTGCAAAAAAGTAAAAGTCTGAAGTGAGTATCCTGTATTGAGGCATCAAGTTAGTCTCCACTTCATGCTGCATTGAAGAATTCGGATGCCTGAAGTTTGCTCTACTTAAATGAAGTTGTCATTCAGCATGAGCTTGGGATGTATGAAGCTCACTTTGGATGCAAAAATGGCTTCTTCCTTTTTAAAAATTTCTAACAATATCTATTAAATGATCATTTGCATATTTCTCATCTGTTTTTTCAACCCAGAAACTCTAATATGCGGTTGAATCACGTTGACGTAATTAATATTATGCTGTGCATCGGAAATTGTTTCAGTATCACTAATAGGTTGTATATATTCATACAGAAGAAAGTTCTCGTAGCGTTGGAAGATGCTGGTGTTTTTACATCTGGTGGCTTAGTTAAAGACAAGGTGATGACTGTTCAAAATTCTTGCCTGACTATAAATTCTCGATAACCTATAAATAATTTCTTCTTACATGACATTTTTGATATGGCTGATTGAATTATTTTAGATCAGTGTTTCTCCTGTGAATGCGAATCAGTTCATTACCAATTTTCTGATAGAAATGGAATAATAGAATGTCATAATTTTGGTATAAAGAAGATCCACTTTACCCCATTGGTATTCTTGCTGCCATGTTTGTCATCAGATATGCTTGCCTCTAGCAGAGCATGCCACACTGACACAGAGTAACGTGCTTTGATCACATGTTAGGTTCAATTATTCATTTTGGCTAGCCAAAATGAACATTATTCCATATAAAGTAAATAATGATTTTCTTGAATTCCCGTGACCTACTATATCAGAAATCTTTCAATCTAGAGTTTCACAACTTAAATTCAATTATGCTCAATTTTCAGGAAATTATGGTAAATTTCATTTATTATTTCTTAAATTCTATGGCCAATCAAATAGTGATCCTGTTATTTGGAGGAGGCAGGTATCTTTTTAACTCAAAGTTGATCCTCTGAATCCTTGTTCTCTATCATGTTTCCCTTGGGAAAATAAAGGAAAGAAAAATGACTATTTCTTTGTACATCAGCCATTACAGGCATTATTCTGAAGTAGAAACCGCAGGCGTATTCATTAAGAGTTTTTTGCTTAAATTGAGCTCAAGATGCCTGACAGCACGTGGTCTAACCTATATTTTTGGTTTAAGAATGTTTATGCAATTTCTGTCTTCATCTTTAAATCAACACTTCCATTCGTCAATGACTTCCATTTTTATCTTCTTTCAACTGCTAACTACTTGTATCTTAATTTCTGATTAATTGACCTGCAGGTTCTTTTCTGTGGCACAGAGAATGGGCGGACATCTTTTGTAAGACAACTAGAACCAGATTGGCATATAGACACGAATCCTGAAATTGTCACCCAGTTAGCGGTATATATAAGCTTTCCTTGTAATAGCATTTTTATACTTTTCTATTTAATAAAATGCATCTTTATTCAGTGAAGTTCTTGAATACTTGAAGGAGATAGAAATCCATAAATTGTGTGTATCTGCGTTAAACACCATGATTTATTAATATAACATGATTCAAAATAGTTTTTGGTTTTGAAACTCTCCTTTTATGATTGAAGTAACTATATTTAACTTTTATTTATTTTTGCCATAAATAGCATTTAACAAGGAAATACACGTGCATTATTTTCTATGCATTTTATAAATGTTATAAGGTGCTTTCTGCTGTTTTCAAATCTAAAGCTATGCTTGACCCCACCTGTTATGCTGAGCTAGCTGTGAAAGTTGTGCATAGAAATTTTGGGGTAAATAACTTACTGAGGTACTCAAAGTCACTAAAGCAGCTCCTATGAGATTGTATGAGGTGCTGTGGTATAAAAATGTTCAACAAAGAAACATTTAATTGGCAATTACATACAAGTATATATAATAAATAATATACATTTTCTTGAAAATATATACTAGATTTCTTTTAAATAAATAAATATATGAATTTTTAAATTTTATAATGTTATGCATACTTGCATATATTTATCATGCATATCCATTCTATATATTTATTCTTTAAATATATATTTAGTACATGTTTGGCAGTGCTAATATTGTATTTTAAGTGCTTGTATATTGTGGAACCTATGGAATGTTTAGATAATATGTGAATAGTAAGTTGAGGATCCTACGAAATGCGTAGTTAAAAAATATGTTTGATCAGTTTAAATTATAATTTGAGCTTAGCTACACAAGCGCTTAAACACAGTGGATCTAGAAATGAAGGATATTGTCTTACAAAAAGCACAGTAGTTGCCTTGAAAGTGTTGCAATAGGGATCTGTTTCAGATAGCATTGAGAAAAGAGCTCATTTACCAATATCCAAATACTGAAAACTAGACTTAGGTCGGGATTAAATTCATGCTATGCCTTCGAGATATGATGCAAGCTGTTGGTGACAAAATATACGATGTCCTGTGGCTATAGTGTTAACCAACAAAATCTGTACAACGTTTAATGATTAACAGTGTCTTTCTTAATTTCTTATCTCCCAATTGCATTTAATTGTTTTGAGGATAGCGAGAATGCACGTCAAGCGCATCTAGGGAAAAGTTGACGAGTATAATTTTAGAATGTGGCTCTTAAATGCATTACTTCATTCAGTTATCAAAACAACTTTTTTTTTTTTTTCATATAGTATAATATAAAACGTAAATGGATGCAATGTTCAACTGCAAGTTGTGCTTCTTTCAGTTCCTAATAAAATGCATTTACTCTATTTGAATACTTGGTGCTTTTTCATTCTATTTATCTCTTATTAATGAAATTCTATTTTTATCAAAAAACAATTTAGTTCACAAAGTTTTTGAGGTTCTAATACACGTCCATACATAATTAGTGTGCATTACTTGGGATTTCTAGTTGTGCACTTGATATTTGAATAGAAAAGGGGGAAAGAATGTAGTCAAATTTCTGGGTAACCTGTGATTATTTCTTGGAAATATATTCTGGTTTTTTGAGGGAACGGATTTCAATTTTACGCTATCGTGATCCAGAAACGATGGCCCATTTTGCCTGTATATAGTGTTCTGAAATATTTTTTTAAGTTCACTTGAAGTTGTGAATCTATATTTTAATTTACCCTTTTGTTCATGTAATGTTGCTAATTGAAGAACTTGTGTTTAAAACTTGTTTGCAATAGCATCCATATTGCACTAACGAATATTTACTGTTACATTATGAGTTACTGAATTATGTTGGGAGATGACTTATGGTATACCTTTTAGCCTTTTTCAATTTTTTATTTCCTTTGATATCTTCATTTTGCAAGCTTTGTTTACATCAATAATCTTCTGAAAGCATTATAATTTTCACAGAGGTTCATCAAATATCAGCTTCACATCTCTGCTATCAAGCCTGAAGGAACGGCATTCAACGTTTTCAACGCTACATCCTTGGAAGATTTCTTTGGGCGCGTTTAATGTGCATCTAGTAAGGCAATATAGTTTTTCTCGTCCTTTTTCTTCACTATGTTTTGGATTCAATCGACATAATGAGTGGTTTAATCACCCGCAGGTGCTGATTTTTCATATAAGTGTCAATGTTTTGCTGGTTCAAGTGAAGAAGCTCTTCATTTGATAAAAGTAGAGTGCATCGGCTACATTGATACTTGTGATTATTGAAGTTCATCAGATAGCTAAACATTGTACTTCAAGATAATGTACAATAATCTAGGAAAACAGTTGCAAAAAGAACTTTTGGTAAGTTTTAGGTCGTACTCCTGCCCCAGGTTGATAAAGCCTGTTCTATAGTTGTAAAACCATGGATTATCTCTCTTGTTTCATTGGTTTTTATATTGTACATTAGCATTTATGAATTTATGATACGTTTGACTCACCTGAATCAGCACAAGCTTATTTTCGGCAGGAGTTTTTGGAGACTTCTTGGTCAACTTAAACAAGAATTTTACACCTTAATTGGTGTTGATATATGCCAACTCCAATACTTAATAGATACATAATTTTTTAGGCAAAAACATACATCAAGTCCGGGTATCTTGAATTCAAAGTGAGGAAGAGGATGATAACTGAAGATCGTTTGAAGAGATTCAGTAGTTAAAGATTTATCTTCTTTTATTTGACATTTGGTTATGTTGTTCGTTTTTGCAAAGTTTCTACGTGCTAGGATGATGATGTAAATCTATTTAGATTTAATTCTATTTCCAAGTTTTTTTTTTTTAAAATCTTCTTTCGTTGTTTGAGTGTTTGTCATTGTTTTTCATTACTTTCTTTTTATTTGGCCAATAATTGAATTGTTTGTGAATCGTATTGATACTAAGATGTAAAATACGTGTTTTAGCACTTATAAAAAGTACCATATATTTTGATAGGGGATAGAGATATACCGTCATGGTATGTGTGATGGCTATGTGATATTTGATTGGTTGGTGTGAATGTGTTTTTATTTATTTGTAATCTTTATAGACATAGGAGATTCATTCGTAAAAATAGATTTGACTCGACTGAATAGAGGTTATCGAATAATTTAGGGATATCGATTATCAATGCGAATGAATATTGTCGCCAACTTGATTATATGAATTAGTGGAAGAATATGTGGAGTCAAGTCCTGTGAGACCTTTTTTCGAGGAGAATGGACATGACACGGAGGTGCCGATCCTGATGCCAGGCCAAAGGTGGATGCGTGGGGGTAATTGGTACATTTGGTGGGATGGAAGCAAGGCAGTGTGTTGGCACAGTGATGTGTGGGGGTAACGCCATAACGGAGGCATGTGATGATTGATTTACTTGATGGTAGCATCACATGATCGAAAATCAGGGGACGGAATTCAATCGGCATCAACTTCTGGTGTTGGTGCAGGAAAGGTTTGGCAGCAAGTCAGCTACCTGTCCAGCTGACTTCAGTCCTCATTTTAGCGGCAAAAATCTGCACAAGGATGGCATATGACAGGCAGTTGAGAGCAGTTTGTTGAGTGCTTGAATGTGGGACAATTTGGCTCAAGTTGGGCAGAATCGTGGATGAAACTATCCCAGCTATTGGGGGTGTCAATTGTACATACGAATTTTATATAAATTCTAAGTGTCGAGGTAAAAAATCAGAGTGTGTGGCCCTTCGTTGTTCTTGTACGAATTTTCTTTGTTGTAGAGAAATGAAGTTGGTTCCGGTAAATATGTGATTGTGCCTTACTTCATCTAAAGTTATGCTATACTTAGTTAAATTTGTGTCACTTTCATTGACAAAGGTACTTTTATGTGACTTGTCGCGAGGGTAGGCTGACTGAGACGTGAAACCTCATTGCAATTATGGGTTGTGACAGAAATTATAGACAGCACGTGTGACAATTTGGTATTTTACTACTGTTACTGGCGAAAACAAAAAGGTCGTTGGAAGTTAGACTTAAGGATCGGGTTGGTATGATGGAAAATTTTGTTGGGGTCCTGTGACTACCGATGCTGTGAGTTTGGCAGCGCAGGTCGAAGAATTGAGAGAATTGCTGGCCGGAATGAAGCAGGTTTTTGAAACTCCTGTTGCTGAGGGGAAGTAATGTCCTTAACTGAAAACGTAACTTCACCCGAGTATGCTGGAGGACGAAGTTTCATTACTGAAATGGGCAACTCCTGCCCCGGGAGACGACATTGGCAAGTCCAAAATCAAAGAAACGTTCAAGTAGTTCTTCATTCTCATCTTCAAAGTGATATGATATGCCCAAGCGCTCAAGTTTGTCGATCAAATTCATTGTCTCCACCATGTCTTTTCCAGGAGCTGTCAGCATGCTTCTCACTTCATTCTTTAACCCTTCAATCTCCGTGGCATATTTTTCTGCTAACTGTACAATTTCCTAAGGGCGATAGCATATGTTTGGAGGTGCTGAAATTATAATTTAAGTGCTTATATTATAAGCAGTTGGTGAATGTGTGGATAAAAAGTGGTTGTAAGTTGTGGGTCCATGAAATGTGTGGATAAAAATTATGTTTGACCAGTTTGACCAGCTGAAATTATAATTTAAGTGATGCCAAACATATCGCTACCAGTTTGACCAGCATCAAATTATTTTTACTAGCTAGTTATATATTCGTACCAGGTGGTAATTTCCAATTAAATTTTCCCAATGACTTCCTCAAATAATCTTACATAGACAAAAAAAAAAATTATATTTTAAACAAAAGATCTCATATTAAGAATCTTTTCAAACAGCTTAAATCTGGGAAATTTGGAATTCCTATCCCAATTAAAAAATGGCTTCAATATATCTTTTTGGCGAAATGAAAGGGTTTGCATATATTGAATTTTTATTACAGAGACGGGCATTAAAAAAAAAACTAGAATGCATAAAGAAACAAAGGAATCAATACCTTTGTATCATGAGAAAATTTTATAAATTTATCACCCCATAAGCTGGGAGAGAAGTTTGCAACTGGACGAACAATCTCATTTTTGAAGTTGGTAGCATTTTCAACAAGAGCTGGTGCCATAGTGATTATCTTCTGGTATATAGAAGAAGAAGAAGAAGAAGAAGAAGAAGAAGAGATTATGGTAACGTAGTAGAAGAAAAATTTATGATGAAACTATAAACTCTTGCTGGTGATGGACACTAAAGAGCTACTTCTATTTATACATAATATTCTATCCAATAGCAGGTGGTCATTCTTGACTGCCGTCTGATCAATATTGTATTATTGTCTCTTACACCAGTTTCATGGAATCTTTTTATTGTTTAGTCAATAAAGGTATTAATATATAATTCACAAAATAATTTAAGGAAAATAAAGCATACGTCTTCATTGTTGACTGTGATTTTATCCTAATAAGAGGAAAACAAACATGTTTTCCCTTGTAATATATTTAAGGAAATGGTGAGGAAACTTCCAAATCTTGTCAACTTCCAAATTTTACATGGTTAATCGTTTATTTATTTTTAACTAACCACTTTAAGTGACATGTTTTATTAATGACAAAAAAATATAATACAGAAAATGGAAAACTTTACCCGTCATGAGATGGGCAGTAATGTTCGGGGGCTCTAGTAATAATTCTCATCATCATATGCCTGATTAATGTAGTATTTCTCCGGCTATTGGTCATTTTCGGATGTACGCTGTTGGAAGGAGATGTTGTAAATTCATTATCGAACCCTAAATTCGAGAAGTCTATAGCTTCATCATAGTCTTCATGAGTATACCCAAAAATATACATGGCAAATTCCCTGTACTTGTGTAGAAAGGTGGTGCCTCCACTCAGTGGCGGAGGGGAGGGGGGTCCTTGGGGTGCCCAGGACCCCCCAAATTTCTGAAACTTTTTTTTTTTTTTTTTAAATTTTAATTTTTTTTTTTTTTTTGTAAGTGATAACCATAAGCCCAAACAAATTAGCAATGGGAAGTCCCTTTTTCTGGTAAAATCTTATGTTTCTGGGGATATGAAATTGATATGGGATTACAAAATTACAAATGATTGGCACATTCCTCAAATGATAATACAAAATTAATAAATGCATTTTGCTTGTTAATACATATCGTGTTCAATTGATTTTTTTTTCTTTTGAACTTGAGTAATATTTAATTTCATTTGTAAATCGGATCTTCCTATTTTAGAAGATAATTTTATAGAAGGCAACGTGAATAAGAAGAGTTTGACTAATTTTAGATATTGAATATTTTTGTGCAATTACTTCTTGTAAGCTTTTTAAAGACTATAACTTATAAAAAAATATTATTCTCATAAAAATGAGCTCAGTAATTGTGGTTTGAGAAAAAAATTTCGGGGGCGCTGCCCCCGAACCCCCGTGAGGGCTTTGCCCCTCCCTTGGCCCGCCCCATAAAGGACCCTTCAACTTTAAAAGTCTGACTCCGCCACTGCCTCCACTCTAGTAGCCTCTTATTAATACCATATTTTTCCAATTCTAATTCCATATTATTCAAATAATTTTTAATTAATCGCTGGATCGGATTTTACCTAGTTAATTTAATTGCGAGAAGTCTACAAATTAAGTACCTAACCTGCCTATGTTAAAGTTAGATTACAATGACAAAAAGAAAAATGCTAGACACGTGTTTGGTGGACATTAGTCCAATAGCATTGGGTGTTGGGACGTCTATGAAAGCGTAGTTCACCGAGCAGTTTTTAAAGGAACGGATTTGGACGAAGCAAGCTATGTTCTAGACATTTAGATATTAAGAAATCGAAAGAACAATATGATTTTCTGTGCAAGATTCCAAGAAAGGCAATTTGTCGTTTAGACCTGGAATCTAACTCTTATTAAAGGGTAGTCCCCCAAGACTCTTGAAGAGAAAGAGAGTATAGTAGAATACCCTGCGCTTCTTAAGTGGGCAACTCTTGTATGTTATGCTGTGCACTAGACTTGACATTTATTATGTTGTTGGTATGGTAGGTCCTCATCAATCTAACCCTAGACCGGAATATTAGGTAGATGTAAAGCATATCCTTAAGTTCGTTCAGAGAAGAAAGACTATATTGTAATTTAATCTTCACCAAATCTTGTTTCACAGTGGTATATGGCTTCCAATTTTCAGAATTATACTCTAGGGAAAATGGGAGAATTGTTGGGTTCTGTGCCAAGATAGTATAATTTTGTTGTGATAAATGTCAATTTTAAATTAAATAAAACATTTTTTATTTACTATTATTATTTAATGTTGAGTATGCAAATAAAAGTGTCGATAATTATTTATGATAATATAAGTTGGGTATTTACGTTGAGAAGCACATTGTGACACAACCTATATTTTGATCATAAATAAAATTGTTCACATGAAGATTGTCACCTTGTAGTAGAAGGTTGTAGTATTGAATATTTCATCATTCAAGTGTGTGATTTGTCCACGATGATTATATGTTTTCTTCTTCTCTAATTGCGGTGGCAGCAGTGATGGAGACCTGCAAAAAGTGGTGGGGCTTTTCTCCTGTTTCCACTACTGCGTGATAATAAGTATGGGATTAACTTAAAAGTATAGAGTAACAATATTGAGTATGGGTGTTCTATTTTTACCTGGAGGGTTGATTTCCTATTTATAGGAATGACCCGTAGCTGTAGCCTTCAATGGTCATTAATGGCGGGTGCCTTTTCATCTCCTCCATTACTAGGAATTAATGAGAGACGTTTCGTCTTTCTCAACCGCTGGCGTTTCATATTCCCAATGGACGTGGATAGCTGTCGTTCTATAGATCGTCTGTCTGATTAATTCGATGACAGCTGGATCCTGCTGGAGGCGGGCATATGAGAACAGTGAGGCGAGCTAACCAATGAGGTAGGCAGACACTTAAGACAGGCGTCCCAAGGAGAGCAGCAATTATCTGCCAAAGTGTAATTATATTTATCATCATAAGCCCCTCTACTTTTTATGGACCATGGTTCATAAGAAGTTGAAATATTGTCTTTTGAAAAATTATGCCTGACCAAAAGATCGAAAAAGAATATATGAAATAAATAATTATTTATTTTATATATCGTATGGCCAGCTAAATATAGACTAGATATATTAGGCCTAATTTAGGCCTGATATGGGCTTAAATCCCAGCCCACTTTAGGAGGAATTTTTTTTTTTTCTATATAAGAGAGGTAGAAGGGATATTATTTATAGTATTCTCATATCTTTTCGCTTGGCTGGAATTCTTTTCAGATTGATCTCCTCTTTCCTGTCTAAATTATAAAGGCTTTTTACTTCTTTCATCGCTTGAGGTAATATTTTCACTCTTGTCTTCTCTTTTTTATTTTTTCTTTAAGAAAAAATTTTCGGCCTTATTCTTAGATGCGCAAGATGGTGATTACCTCTAGTAGTAATTCTTCAATCAATAATTCTAACAACAGTCCCTCTTATCGCGCCCTATCTATATGAATAGATGATAATTTTCCACCAGTTGAAGAATGGACCTTTGTCAGTCCTTTAGGACGCGGTGGACCTCGATATTTAAATGAGCATGTTGATGACATTGATGTAGGATTGGATGAGGAAAATTCATCCATAGTTTGAAACCATTCAATTTGGGACGAAAACGGGACAACCGCCGTCGCCCCTGTGGGAGGGCGGCCAAGCCCACCCCCTGCTAGGGGCGGGCGGTCAAGCCTTCCCCCGGCCCTTGCCCGCCCCTTATTACGGCAGGCAGCCTCGTTCGTCTTTGATTGATGTTGATCCAATGCTTGAAATTTCTGCCTCTATTGAATTTGTAGATTCTGATACTAATTCTTCTACGGTATCCCGTTCGCTTAATATTCAAACTGAACATTCTCCAAGCGGTAATTTGATAGAGTTAGATCTACCAAAGGAGGCTTGTGTTTACAATTCTAAAAGTTTTATGAAAATGTTGAAAAAATATGAATGACCTCTTGGTCATTTATATCGAGTTCCCCATCCTAGTGAGCGAATTCCAGGATCAAACCCTAGGGAGGTGGTGGCTTACCGTGATATCATGACAGATGGTTTGAGATTCTCTCTTCATCCCTTGTTCGTTTATTTCTTCAACGAATTTCATGTTACTCCTGGTCAATTGACTCCTAACTCTTGGCGTATATCAACCTATTTCTTATACTTGTGTCTTACCAATGATATCGAGCCATGTCTGAAGCTTTTTAGAAGTGTGTTTGATATGTATCCTGTGCTCGGGAGTAACTGTTATGCTTATATTCAACTCAAAATAGGATTGTTATTACCCCATTTTCCCAGTTCAAATAGTAGTTGGAGGAAACATTTCTTTTTCGTTCGACCTAAGGTAGGACAGTTTCCTTTTCAAACTTGTTGGAGAACACCTTTTTGCAAACATTTTAATGAGCCCCTAGATCTTGATCATGAGTTAAAGGCATGATTAAATAACCTTTTACGCTTGACGCCTCCGGGATCACATATGAGCGAGGTGTTATCTAATGAGAACTTGCAGCGGGTTCACATTGGATCACCTGTGGGTAGGCTACTTTTATGTTTTTATTCTTCTTTTTGGACTTTTCATTTATGCATGTATTTGTTGCATCAACCTCTATTTTCCTTTCAAATATGGATGCTTTTGATTTTGGAAGTGTGATGGATGTGGATGGATTTGCCACTGATGCTGAAGACCTGTCTTTATCTCCCTTAAACAAAAAGAAGGCAGGCTGATAAAGGAAAAGCTACTGCTGATACAACATTTGTCCCTCACTCTGTGCTGCGCACTACTGGGGGTAATGATGCCTATGCTTTCAAAGAGTTTGGGTTTCCTTCCCTTGATTCGACTGTTGAAGCTGAGATCATGTTAGGTTGCGTGAATGAGAAACTTATTGAGAATTTAAAAAGTAAAGAAGCAGCTGCCATGCGACGTATTATGTATACCAACCACTGCAGGGTAAGTTGTTATACTTTGATGACATTTTATTGCTCTCTCATTTAAATTTTATCCTCAATTTGATTTCAATTTCTTCTGTTGTACAGATGCTTGTTATGGAGGAGAAAATACTGCGTGATTTGGACAAATTTGAGAAATGTGCAGCCGATAAAGACCATGACAAGAAGAAAGCTGTAGCAGAGGTGCAGTCTTTGTTGGACAAGATAGTAGCTGCGTCTAAGAAAAAAGATTGTGAGATCGTTCACCTTCATAAAGAAGTGGACCAGCTTCGCAAAAAGTTGGAGATTGCAGATGATGAGGCTGTAGCAAAATACAAGATGTCTACCGAATATAAGGGCAACTTGCACATGTACGGCGTAGAGTCTTTGAAGGCTGCTATCAAAATGATCAAGGAGTGGCTGGTTGATGATCATTTAGAGATCAACCCAGATGAATTTGATAGGTATTTGAGGAAATGTCGAGCTGCAGATCTAGATGCTCAGAAGGTCAAAGTGACTGATCATGGAGGGGTTGGATCTCAACATACTGGCTCTCTTGATAATTAAGCAGTTGTTTTACTTATTTTAGTTTCATGGCGGTTGTCCCGCTTAATCATGAAAATTATAATATTCAATCTATTTCATTTCAAATATTATTGACTATTGCGAATTTCATTTTTGTATGTTCGTCCTAAAACATACATCATTAATAAAATTATTTTTTACTTTATAATTGTTGATTACAATATAGTATACTTTCTCCCGAACAAAATAAGAAAGTGAAAAATATGTTGAAAAATTAAAAAAATAACGTATGGTTAGGAATCAGGGGCGGGTGCGCCCCTTGCTTCGGGGTGGGAGAACCCGCCTCTTGTTTCGGGGTGGGCAGGCGGGGGCCCCTTGGCGCCCTCGCTCTTGTCCCCTATTGGGGGCGGGCGGAGCGCCCTGCCCCCCTTTGGGGTGGGGTGGGCGCTCCTGCCCCTGCCCCTTTTTGGGGGCGGGCGGGCCGGCGCCCCTTGTCGCCCCCGTGGGGGTGCACCTTTTTTTTAAGATATCTAGATCAGTTAACCATAGTTCATCACCTCGGATTTTTGAATACAGGCTTATCGCTGCAATTTTTGAGTTATAGGCTCATCGTTTGATGTGTTGATTAAAGCTCATCACCTTAATTTTTGAGACATCGGCTCATCGCCTTACTCTTCGAGTCATAGGCTTATCGCCTTGATCTTATGATTAAGGTTCGTCACCTTAATTTTTAAGAAATAGGCTCATCGCCTTACTCTTCGAGTCATAGACTTATCGCCTTGATCTTTTGATTATGGTTAATCACCTTAATTTATAAGACATAGGCTTATCGCCTTACTCTTCGAGTCATAAGCTTATTGCCTTGATCTTTTGATTAAGGTTCATCACCTTAATTTATAAGACATAGGCTTATCGCCTTACTGGTATGATCGTAGTAGCAGTTGGAGAGATATTTGTATTGCCCAATAAAACTTTGATAGAGACTATATCAAGTAACAAATGGTTGCCGTAGGTCGAGTTCAGTAGGTGCACCAGGACTTCCCAGATAGGTTGATCCTTCCGTAGCACCCTCATCATTCATCCGCCTTGGCATTTTATTGACTTGGGAATTAAACGTAGGAATACTTATGTAATACAACTACATAATAATAATAAAAAAAACTGATGGATTACTGATAATATTTCTTCAAGTGCTCTGCGTTCCATGGTCTTTCCAATAGTTTTCCGTTCATATCTTTGAGACTGTATACTCCTTTCCCTATCTTCTTGATGATCTCGAAAGGACCATGCCAATTAGGCTCCAGTTTAGACGGTGGATGTCCAGCAGCTGCACTACTCCATAACACTAGATCATGTGGTTGGAAACTTCTAGGCTTAACTCGGCGATCGAAATATTTAGCGGCCTTACGTTTGTAAGCCATTTGTCTTGATAGTGACCCTTTCTCTGACTTCTTCAAGTAGGTCGACTTCTGCCCTTGTGATGTCGTCATTCGTCTGTTCAACTTGCATTCTCAAAGTTGGATTTACAATTTCAGCGGGTATCACTGCTTCCATACCCAAAGATAATTTGAATGGTGTCTCTCCTGCCGGTCCTCTAGGGGTGGTGTGATATGCCCATAGTACATTTGGTAATTCATCTGCCCAAGATCCTTCTTCTTTTCCCAATTTCGTTTTTAAATCCCAAAGTATGATACGGTTAGTGACTACAGTTTGGCCATTGCTCTGAGGGTGTGCCACTGAAGTGAGCCGGTGTGAGATTTTATAACTGTCACAAAAATTCTTAAAACTGCGGTTATCGAATTGTCTTCCGTTATCCGTGACTATCACCCGCGGTATTCCAAAACGGCAGATTATATATTTCCATACGAAACTCTGTATTTTGGCTGTTCAACCCATTTTGTGAAATAGTATATGGCTACTAACAGAAATTTTCGCTGACCCTTAGCAAGTGGCAAATTACCCAATATATCCATCCCCCATTGATAAAATGGACACACTGCATAAATTGCTGACTGTGGCTCAGTTGGTTGATGAATTATATTGCCAAACCTTTGACAAGCGTCGCATTTCCTTACCAGTTGTTTAGCATCCTGCTTCATTGATGGTCAGTAGTATCCTTGCCTTAAAACTTTAAAAGCAAGGGCATCTCTGCCCAAGTGATTTCTACACAGACCATTGTGTATTTCAAATAGGACCTCAACTGCTTCCGCTTGCCAGAGGCATTTCTGATAAGGCACAGAGAATCTTCTTCGATATAGTTTTCCATCAATTATAAAATACATAAAAGCTCGCATCCTCAAGCGCTTTGCTTCAGTTAAGTCTGTTGGTAGAGTACCTTCTGTGAGATAATCCAAGATTGGGTTTATCCAGCAAGGCTCCTCGTTCAATTCAAGAACAACAATCAATAACACCGTGCTAGGCTCACCAAGTACTTGAACACTAGCTGTAGCTGAAAGATGTTTCTGATTGGCTGATGCTAGCTTGGAGAGAGCGTCGGCCCCCTTCATTATCCTTTCTTAGGACCTTTGTAATCTTTAACTTTTCAAATTTTTGCTGCAGATCTCTTACTTTCATCAGATAAGTAGCCATGTGTCTGTCTTTGGCTTCGTACTCTCCCAAAATTTGCCCAACGACCAACTGCGAGTCGCTGTGAATTTCCACAACTGTCACTCTCAACTGTGTGGCTAGTCCTAGCCTTGTTATGACTGCTTCATATTCTGCATCATTATTAGTGGCTAGAAATTCAAAACGAAGTGAATATTCAAGTTCTTCGGCATTCAGAGAGAGAATTATGACCCCTGCTCCATAGCCATCACTGTTAGATGATCCATCTACATATATTATCCATGTTGCTTTGTCACCTATGGGTGGTTCTTCAGGAAGAGTGAGTTCTGTAATGAAATCGGCTAAGGCCTGTGCTTTTATTGCTGTGCGTGGTTTGAAATCAATATCAAACTCGCTTAGTTCAATAGCCCATTTCAAAAGACGCCATGATGTCTCTGGCCTATGCAATATCTGTTTAATTGGTTGGTCAGTCATCACCTGTATTTGATGGGCCTAGAAGTATGGTCTTAACTTTTTGGCTGCTACTTTTAAAGCTAAAAGGAGTTGTTCAACTATGCTGTACCGTGTTTCTGCTCCTCTCAGTATTTGACTCACATAATAAATAGGTTTCTGTACCTTCAAAAGGTCTTTTACCAATACCGCACTAACAGCGTGAAAAGATACTGCCAAGTAGAGGCTTAGCTTGTCTCCAGGGTTGGGATGAGCCAATACTGGCGGCTGTTGTAGTGATTTCTTTAACTGTTCAAAAGACTCCTCACACGCTATTGTCCATTCAAAATTGCTAGACCCTCCTACAGCTTTGAAGAAATGATGACATTTATCGGCAGCCCGCGACATGAAACGATTTAGAGCTGCCACCCTTCCAGTCAACTGTTGAGCTTCTTTCTTGGTAGTCGGACTTTTCACGTCTAAAATATCTTGTATTTTGTTAGGATTTACTTCAATGCCTCGGTGTGTAATCATAAATCCCAAATTTTTTTCGCCCGATGTGCCAAACACACATTTTTTTAGGATTTAACTTCAGTTTAAGCTTTCGGGCAACACCGAAGACTTCCTTGAGATCCGTTACATGATCTTTTGCTAATCGAATTTTGACCACCATGTCATCTATATATGCCTCAACATTACGACCAATGAGTCCATGAAATCTCCGATTTACTATCATTTGATAAGTAGCCCCTGCATTTTTTAGCCCAAAAGGCATATCAGTATAGCAAAAAGTTCCACTGTTAGTAATGAAAGAAGTCTTCTCCTGATCACCTTCAGCCATTGAGATATGATGGTAACCAGGAAAAGCATCCAGGAAGCTTAGCCTTTCATGTTCTGAAGTTGCATCCACCAGATGATCTATCCTTGGAAGATGATAAGAATCCTTAGGACAAGCTTTGTTCAAATCTGTGTAATCTACACACATCCGCCATTCTCTATTTGGTTTCTTTACTAATACCACATTTTCTAACCATTCAGGGTAGTGTACTTCTCGAATGAAACCAGTTTTTAGTAGTTTCGTTATCTCTGTAGAAATGGCCTGTTGTCGTTCAGGAGCAAATTGTCTTTTCTTTTGTTTAATTGGTTTTACTCCAGGAGGGATCGCAAGTCTATGCTGAGCGATCATAGGGCTGATCCCATCAATGTCATGGGGTCCCCAAGCGAATACGTCGATATTGTCGGATAAACACGTCACTAGTTTATGCTTTTCTTCAAGATCTATCCTACCTCCAATTTTCAAAACCTGACAATAAGCTATAACCACATCTTCAGTGAGTTCCAATGGTTCGATTCGTCCGTTAGGCTGTTCAACATCGAGCATCATTACCGTATTTTTGATAAGTATGCTGTCTACATAACACCTCCTTGATGCCTGTTGGTCACCTCTGACACATCCTACTCCCCTACTAGTGGGAAACTTCATCACCTGTTGGTATGTGGAAACTACAACCCTAGCCGCATTCAAAAGTGGGCGACTATAAATCGCATTGTAGGCCATAGGAGCTTTTACCAACAAAAAGCTAGTCATTATTACCACACTAGCTGGGTAAGTACCCAAAGTAACTGGCAACTCAATTGTTCTCTCTGGTATAACAGTGGCTCCTCCAAACCTATGGAGTGGAGTGGTGACATGTTTGATCTTGCTAGGTAAAATTTTCAATCCTAGGAAAACTCCCTAGGACATGACGTCAGCCGCACTACCATTGTCCACTAATACTCTATTCACATCAAAATCTGCAATGTCGACAACTATTACTAGCGCATCATCATGTGGACATGTAACACCTTCCAAATCCTCATCACTAAAGGTGATATTTTGGCTAAACCTTTCATTTTTATCTACCGAAGTAGATCTATTGACTCGAGCATAGTTCTTCCATGCTGAATTAGAGTCACCTCCTGCGGCAATGCCAGCCACGATGACATTTATAACTCCAGTTTGAGGAGGTGGTTGTTGTCGATATTCAACCTCTTTTTCCTTTTCTTTATCTGTTTTTACAAATTTGGACAGGTGTCCTCTTTTTATAAGTCTTTCTATTTCCTCTTTCAGCTGCTGGCAATCCTTCGTATCATGTCTATGATCTCGATGGAATTTACAATACTTGGTCTCATCTCTCCTATGTGGTGGTGCCCACATCTTTTTGGGCCATATGAGCTCTTTCATATTTCAAATTTCTATCAAGACGTTAGTTCTGGAGGTGTGCAGCAGTGTATTATACGCTTTTTTTTTTCAGTACTAGGCTGATTAGGGTCTTGATGGATCATTTTTTGCTTGTCTTTGTCTTTTCGGGGCCTTGGTTCATCTCGGACCTTCATTTTGTTAGACTCAGGCTCTTTTCGATCCTTCATGCCCTTAGTAATAAAAAAGGCCTCTTCTACATCCATATATTTATCCCCTATCCTTAGTAGCTCATGCATCGTATCAAGTGGATTTTTAGAGAGTGACATTTTGAAGGGATGACTGCGGGTTCCATTCATCATAGCGGTGACTACAATAGACATCTGTAGATCCTTAATTCCCAAAGTGGCCCTATTGAACCGAGAAATGAAATCTTTCAACAATTCATCCTTGTCCTGTGTCAATTGCATAAGGCCGATTGCAGTTTTCTTAGCACGTTTGCTATGCTACTGGCAAAGTATACAGCAAAATTTTTGGAAAAATCATCAAATGTACGAATTGATTTTGGGGGAAGGGTGGCTACCCAATCTCTGGCTTCGCGCCTAAGTGTAGGCGGGAAAGCCCTGCACATGATTGTGTCAGGGGTGGCTCGTAACCTTATCAAATCGACAAAAGCCCTGAGGTGATCAACAGGATCAGAGGATCCGTCGTACTTCTCCATTTTTGGTTGTTCAAAATCTCGTGGCAAGGGAACTGCCATTACTTCAAGAGAGAAATGATCTTTTTCCAACACTATAGATTGCTGTCTACTGCCTTTTTTTGACATAGCCTTGGCTATTTTGCGACTCATTAGGTCCTCTAGTCATTGTTCTAGGGTTAACACCGATGTCTCAACCAGAGTAGGCGTGGGCACCCATGACGGTTGTCTCCAAAGCGGATTTGGTCCAGACGCCAGTGAATTGAGGTAAGGTACAGAAGATGGAGCCAATGAAATTGGAACCAATGGTGGAGCTATTGTTGGCAGTGTTTCCATCGCTGGAAAATTATGTGCAAGGGGAGGAGCCCCCGACGGTGTTTCCATTGCCTGCAAATTATGATCCTGGAGAGGAGTCTGGTGGTGAGGACCCTAAAGGTGGATGGTTAGAACCCTGGGATGGAACATCTAGTTGTGAAGGTCCTGCCTGCGAAGGGCTGAGACCTTGTGGTGGTTGGGAAACCGTAGTATTACGATCCTAGAGCGAGCCGTTAAGGCAGCCACTTGAGCTTGCAATGCAGTAAGTTGAGCAGCAGAAGCAAACTCCTGTAGTGGGTGATTAGTGGCAGTGTTAGATTCGGTGTCTGTATCTCCGACGGGCGCTGAGGGGGCAGTCGCATTCTGAGCTCTTCTAGTTCGAGCCATGTCTTTTTGTTTGGTTTCCCACAGACGGCGCCAATTGATGATTATATGTTTTCTTCTTTTCCGATTGCGGTGGCCGCAGTGGTGGAGACCTGCAAAAAGTGGTGGGGCTTTTCTCCCGTTTCTACTCCGGCGTGATAATCAGTATGTGATTAACTTAAAAGTGTAGAGTAACAATATTGAGTATGGGTGTTCTATTTTTACTTGGAGGGTTGATCTACTATTTATAGGAATGACACGCAGCCGTAGCCTTCAATGGTCATTAAGGGCGGGTGCCTTTTCATCTCCTCAATTATTAAGAATTAATGAGGGACGTTTCATCTTTCTCAACCGCTGTCATTTCATATTCCCAATGGACATGGGTAACTGTCGTTCTATAGATCGTCTATCTGATTAATTCGATAGCAGCTGGATTATGATTGTCTATCTGCTGGAGGTGGGCATATGAGAACAGTGAGGCAGACGGACCGATAAGGTGGGCAGGCACTTAAGGCAGGCATTCCAAGGAGAGCAGTAGTTATCTACCAAAGTGTAATTATATTTATCATCAGTCCACATCACATAAATGGTTTAATGGTGAAACTAGTACACTTAAAGTGTATTAATGTACAGAACATGTGTCGATAGAATGTCTGTGCAGAGAATTAAATTCAGCTCGATCGACAGGTATGGCATCTAAATCCCTTGACAGGGTTGTACATATTTTTGTGATATTAATGGTTTTTTTATTTATCAATAGGTGAGAGCTATTTGATTGATCAAATATCTCAGTGGGTTAAGAGCTTTGGATTGACCAAAGTAGAAAACACGAATTTGTGTCAGGAGTGTCTCCTTGAAAAATGGGTCGAGTGACTACCAAGTATTTTCTCTTCAACGATTATATATCTGGGCCTAGCTAAACAACTAAATTTCAAAAAATATAAATTAGTTTACACGACCGTTTCTTAATTTAACGTATGTAAGTGATAATAATTAGAGGGGCAAACGGTCATGTATGCTTGCACCTAATTATTGTATATCGAATGGGAATGAAATATATATACTGTAGGTCAGAGGAAAGTATTACATCTTTTGTAATCTTATAATATATATATTATGATAGTGCTGTCTTTTTCCTTTAGTGGAAAAAGAAAATGACCAAAAATTAGAATTGGTGGTCTAGGGTCAACTAGACATGATCTACTTAATAGAGCTTGGAAAATATATGTCCGAACAGTCTATGGTACCTCTATAAAGTTTTGGACATATTCGCAATTACTATGAAAGTAGCGGACTTAACTGTATTTGTGGTAGAAGTTAAGGAACTACACTTGAAATTAGATCAATCCTAGGCTAATTGGACTTGGATGCTATTAATTAGGACACTTTACCTATTTATATAACAGCAAGGTGGAGTGGATTATTTGAACAACAATTCCAAAATTCCATAACGTCTGGTTTGGCTTCAAGAAAATAGAAAAATAGATTTTCAAGACTTTTTTGATCTGTCCCGTCCAAAAATAAGATTTAGATTTGATTAAAACATGCCCACACGCCCGTGTAGTTTATACCTCAGAGAACACCATAGAAGACTTAAAGGTTGGGAGCGCCAAGTACGTCGTGAATCAGATTGACATCCACTAAACGATTACCAATTTTATGTATAATACTAAACTCTTAGTATTTAATTATAATAAATATCTAAATATCTAGCAAAAATCCTGATTTATTGAATTAAAGAAATTTATTATTTTGGCTAACATAATTCTCGTACCAATTTCCAACAACAAGATCAAGTTTCTTTTCCACATAATGCTCATCCACAAGAAAGATGAACATTTTTCTGTCTTGCATGCACAGTCAAAAATCGATATCTCTAACCATGGAAAATTTGACCCTAGGTCTTCGGGTGCCTTTGATATTGGACAGCATCGGAATTAATCAGCAGAGTACGGAACTTGAACAGAATTATTTGACAATAATATTGCCGATGTTGATTTTTCTACCTAGTACAAGATAAGAGAGTATTATAGAGAATTTGAACAAGATTTTTTGACAAGAGTCATGTAAGTGTTGATTAATCTACATGTACTACATAGTAAATATTCTAGAGGATTTACATAAGATCTTTTGATGGTGTTCATGTTGAATTTTACTCCCGTCCATTGGCGAGGAAAGTGATGCAAGGACAATACTTAATGTCTCAGGGTTAATTTTAGTACTATAACATTTATTTATAGTGTTTTATCTAATTATAATTTTTTAATAGGAGGTGAGGGACCTAAGGAGCAATTTAGATTAAGTGCATGTGTGGTAGGGTTTAAAAGTAGTTTTTTAGGATATTTTGAAAAAAGATGGCGAAATGTGCTTGAAAAATTAATAAAAGCTGTCGATTCCATTAATTATGTGGTTGGAAATGTGTTTGAGAAAAAAAGAGTTTAAAAAAACTATGCCAAAATTGCTTGAAACTTTGTTTTTGGGTTTTCAAGGAGTAGTGGTACATGGATTTGGTATGATTTTGTTTGATTAAATTTTATAATAGAATTTGGGGAGATTTTCCACCTCTTTCCGATGCAAATTGGTATTCGTTACAAACAATGAGTTTGCAATCGAGAATTAACTCTCGGTATTCTTTTATGAATGAACGATTCTTGATTGTTAATTATCGACACTCTTACATATAAGGGTTTTATCGTGTTCTTCAATCGTTTTTCACTTCTCGTTGCATCAGAAAGGCAGCTAGTGATTTCCATTCGTTGGTATTGACAGTGAACGTCATACATATTCAAGAATAAATGGGTTTGAAAATGACAAATATTACAATAAATAAATTGATTGAAAACATAATACAATCACTGTTTGATCAGTAATGTGTGCGCCGTACTCAATGCTTTCATTTTATAGCTAGCTGTTACACAACGATACAAATAAAAAGAAAAAAAAAAAACGAAAAAATTTAAGAATTGAAGATATCTATTTGTCCCCAACTTGACCCCATATATATAATATTTAGACCACGGTGGGATCAATAAACAAAGCATTGATGTGGGGTTTTAGAACTTTTTGTGGTTGTGTATATCCATCTTCGTTTCCTTTATAGGTGACATCTATAATCCGTTCAAGATTGAGAATTCGCATTAAAATTTCTCTAGAATTAGAAGAAGTTGGTCGGAGACACTCTTCGTTGATATCCTTCCACGCATTTGTAGCCATTTCAAAAAACTTATCGACGGCCACTTCTTTAGTCACGCCATTCTCCTTCATATATGATTCGATGCCAGTAGCAATTTGGCCCCTTTCCTTCTCAACCTTCAATAAGACAATTCGGAGAAAACAATTAGATAAAGGAAATAATAGTTATTTGTAGAATTGATGTTTCCTTATAACAAACTTAGTGCATTTCATACCTCATAGGTAGCAATGTCATCAATGAGTCGACATATTATGAGGCTGGCAACAAGCATTTTGGGTTTATTGCTTAGCCATTCAAAGTCTTCCTTGGTGACAGATTTGATGCCCAACAAGGATGTAGTCGTATGATAAACATAAGTGCATGTGATTAAGGCATTGCTCATGTACTCAGAAAATGGTGGCAAGTATCCTTCGATGAACCACTTTGCTTCCACATAGTATGTCCTCACAAGTTCTTTCAGCTGCATAAAAATTAGTAGACATTTGGGTCACTTAATGGGGAAAACTTAAGTATAAAAAATAAAAAGAGCAAGAAAAATGGGAATTAAATAGTAGTAGTGGACAAATCATAAAATATACTACTTACCGCTTCTTTGGCATAATGGACTGCATAAGATCTTCCTTGTTGTGATAGTTCTTCCTCAAATTGATCGTAAAGATTTAGAAGAGCACTATAGAATGGTTTGATATACTCTGGTAGCCGATCAATTTCGCTTATATCCCACCTGAAAAATCAAGAAATTCTCAAGATTACGATCATCAATAGACAATTGATTACTTTAAGAAACTATTGTATTACTAGCTAAGAGTGGATAGAGTTAAAAGAAAGAAATATGTACCTCATAATGGCCTCTGTAAAAACTTCAAGTTCTTCAACTGTACCATAGGCGTCATATGTATCATCGATTATTGACGTCATTGCAATGGTTTTGGTGAGCATGATTCGAGCAACCGAGTATTGAGGTTCATGATAAACTCCCATAGCCCAAAAGAAGCATTCTACAACTCGGTCTCTTGCATAAGGAAGCTTAGAAACAAGGTCCAACTCCTTCCACCACCTGCAGTATATATAAACAGCAAATTTTATCAATTAGAGCACACGCAGAAACGCACAGCTATCAATGCAATTCTCAAGAACATTACCTTGAAACTTCGTAGAGCTCCTGTTTATGCAACATTTGCAATGAGTTATAGTCTATTTTGGCAAACCTCAGCAGCAATTCATTATTGGACTCATCTTCCTGGTAGATGGAGATAAAATTACGTGCCTCAATTCTTGGGTTACCAAAATGGATGGATTGCACGAGGGCATGATCTACTTGTTTGCCGAGGGTAGAGCTTAAACATGGTGCCATGGATTTCAGGTTATCTGTTGTGAAAGCAAGGGCCTCTTCTAGTAGATCTTCTCCATGCACTCTTAAGTATGCTGCTTCATATAAGCTCAGCAAGCCTCTTGCATCACTATTAATAGTCTCTTTGAATTTTCCATTGTCGTCTATGAATTTCTTAAAGATACCACAAGATATACGGTAGCCATGTTGCCTGAATAAACGAAAATGAAGTGCAACAGTGTACAAGTCATAGGCTTCATCTGCATAATTTGAGTTGAGATTAAAGAAACGTTCTAGTAGTTCTTCAATCTCATCTTCAAAGTGATATGATACGCCCAAGCGCTCAAGTGTGTCGATCAAATTCATTGTCTCCACCATGTCTTTTCCAGGAGCTGTCAGCATGCTTCTCACTTCATTCTTTAACCCTTCAATCTCCGTGGCATATTTTTCAGCTAACTGTACGATTTCGTAAGAGCGACATATTATGAGTATCGTAGCATCAAATTATTTTTACTAGCTAGTTATATATTCCTACCAGGTGGTAATTTCCAATTAAATTTTCCCAACGACTATTCCTCAAACAATCTTACATAGACAAAACAGAATTATATTTTAAACAAAAGAATCATATTAAGAATCTTTTCAAACAGCTTAAATCTGGGAAATTTGGAATTCCTATCCCAATTAATAAATGGCTTCAGTTTATCTTTTCGACGAAATGAAAGTTTTTGCATATATAGAATTTTTATTACAGAGACATGCATAAAAAAACTAGAATCCATAAATAAATAAAGGAATCAATACCTTCGTATCATAAGAAAATTTTATAAATTTATCACCCCATAAGCTGGGAGAGAAGTTTGCAACTGGACGAACAATCTCATTTTTGAAGTTGGTAGCATTTTCAACAAGAGCCGGTGCCATAGCGATTATCTTCTGGTATATAGAAGAAGAAGAAGAAGAAGAAGAAGAAGAGGAGGAGGAGTAGATTACGGTAACGTAGTAGAAGAAAAATTTATGATGAAACTATAAACTCTTGCTGGTGATGGACACTATAGAGATACTTCTATTTATACATAATATTCTATCCAATAGCAGGTGGTCATTCTTGACTGCCGTCTGATCAATATTGTATTATTGTCTCTTACACCAGTTTCATGGAATCTCTTTATTGTTTAGTCAATAAAGGTAGTAATATATAATTCACAAAATAATTTAAGGAAAATAAAGCATACGTCTTCATTGTTGACTGTGATTTTATCCTAATAAGAGGAAAACAAACATGTTTTCCCTTGTAATATATTTAAGGAAATGGTGAGGAAACTTCCAAATCTTGTCAACTTCCAAATTTTACATGGTTAATCGTTTATTTATTTTTAACTAACCACTTTAAGTGACATGTTTTATTAATGACAAAAAAATATAATACAGAAAATGGAAAACTTAACCCGTCATGAGATGGGCAGTAGTGTTCGGGGGCTCTAGTAATAATTCTCGTCATCATATGCTGATCAGTGTAGTATTTCTCCGGCTATTGGTCATTTTCGGATATACGCTGTTGGAAAGAGATCTTGTAAATTCATTATCAAACCCTAAATTCGAGAAGTCTATAGCTTTGTCATAGTCTTCATGAGTATACCCAAAAATATCCATGGCAAATTCCCTGTACTTGTGTAGAAAGGTGGTGCCTCCACTCTGACATTGAAACCGCTAGCTATCGGCGATGCAGAAGGTGGAGTAGCCTCTTATTAATACCATATTTTTCCAATTCTAATTCCATATTATTCAAATAATTTTTAATTAATTGTTGGATGGGATTTTACCTGTTTTTAATTTTATTGCGAAAAGTCTACAAATTAAGTACCTAACCTGCCTATGTTAAAGTTGGATTAAAATGACTTACAGAAAAATGCTAGACACCTGTGTTTGGTGGAGATTAGTCCAATAGCATTGGGTGTTGGGACGTCTATGAAAGCGTGGTTGACCCAGTAGTTTTTAAAGTAACGGATTTGGACGAAGCTAGCTTTGTTCTAGACATTTAGCTATTAAGAAATCGAAAGAACAATATACTTTTCCGTGCAAGATTCCAAGAAGGGCAATTTGTCGTTCAGACCTGGAATCTAACTCTTTAAAGGGCAGTCCCCCAAGACTCTTGAAGAGAAAGGAGCATAGTAGAATACCTTGCGCTTCTTAAGTGGATAGCTCTTGTATGTTATGCTGTGCACTAGACTTGACATTTATTATGTTGTTGGTATGGCAGGTCCTCATCAATCTAACCCTAGACCGGAATATTAGGTAGATGTAAAGCATATCCTTAAGTTCGTTCAGAGAACAAAGACTATATTGTAATTTAATCTTCACCAAATCTTGTTTCAAAATGGTATATGGCTTCCAATTTTAAGAATTATACTCTAGGGAAAGTGGGAGAATTGTTGGGTTGTGTGCCAAGATATTATAATTTTGTTGGGATAAATGTCAATTTTATATTAAATAAAACATTTTTTATTAACTATTATTATTTTATGTTGAGTATGCAAATAAAAGTGTCGACAATTATTTATGATAATACAAGTTGGGTGTTTACGTTGAGAAGCACAATGTGACACAACCTATATTTTGATCATGAATAAAATTGTTCAGATGAGGATTGTCACCTTGTAGTAGAAGGTTGTAGTATTGAATATTTCATCATTCAAGTGTGTGATTTGTCCACATCACATAAATGGTTTAACGGTGAAACTAGTACCCTTGAAGTGTATTAATGTACAGAACATGTGTCGATAGAATGTCCGTGCAGAGAATTAAAATCAGCTAGATCGACAGGTATGGCATCTAAATCCCTTGACAGGGTTGTACATATTTTTGGGATTTTAATGGTTTTTTTTATTTACCAATAGGTGAGAGCTATTTGATTGATCAAATATCTCAGTGGGTTAAGAGCTTTGGATTGACCAAAGTAGAAAACACGAATTTGTGTCAGGAGTGTCTCCTTGAAAAATGGGTCGAGTGACTACCAAGTATTTTCTCTTCAACGATTATATATCTGGGCCTAGCTAAACAACTAAATTTCAAAAAATATAAATTAGTTTACACGACCGTTTCTTAATTTAACGTATGTAAGTGATAATAATTAGAGGGGCAAACGGTCATGTATGCTTGCACCTAATTATTGTATATCGAATGGGAATGAAATATATATACTGTAGGTCAGAGGAAAGTATTACATCTTTTGTAATCTTATAATATATATATTATGATAGTGCTGTCTTTTTCCTTTAGTGGAAAAAGAAAATGACCAAAAATTAGAATTGGTGGTCTAGGGTCAACTAGACATGATCTACTTAATAGAGCTTGGAAAATATATGTCCGAACAGTCTATGGTACCTCTATAAAGTTTTGGACATATTCGCAATTACTATGAAAGTAGCGGACTTAACTGTATTTGTGGTAGAAGTTAAGGAACTACACTTGAAATTAGATCAATCCTAGGCTAATTGGACTTGGATGCTATTAATTAGGACACTTTACCTATTTATATAACAGCAAGGTGGAGTGGATTATTTGAACAACAATTCCAAAATTCCATAACGTCTGGTTTGGCTTCAAGAAAATAGAAAAATAGATTTTCAAGACTTTTTTGATCTGTCCCGTCCAAAAATAAGATTTAGATTTGATTAAAACATGCCCACACGCCCGTGTAGTTTATACCTCAGAGAACACCATAGAAGACTTAAAGGTTGGGAGCGCCAAGTACGTCGTGAATCAGATTGACATCCACTAAACGATTACCAATTTTATGTATAATACTAAACTCTTAGTATTTAATTATAATAAATATCTAAATATCTAGCAAAAATCCTGATTTATTGAATTAAAGAAATTTATTATTTTGGCTAACATAATTCTCGTACCAATTTCCAACAACAAGATCAAGTTTATTTTCCACATAATGCTCATCCACAAGAAAGATGAACATTTTTCTATCTTGCATGCACAGTCAAAAATCGATATCTCTAACCATGGAAAATTTGACCCTAGGTCTTCGGGTGCCTTTGATATTGGACAGCATCGGAATTAATCAGCAGAGTACGGAACTTGAACAGAATTATTTGACAATAATATTGCCGATGTTGATTTTTCTACCTAGTACAAGATAAGAGAGTATTATAGAGAATTTGAACAAGATTTTTTGACAAGAGTCATGTAAGTGTTGATTAATCTACATGTACTACATAGTAAATATTCTAGAGGATTTACATAAGATCTTTTGATGGTGTTCATGTTGAATTTTACTCCCGTCCATTGGCGAGGAAAGTGATGCAAGGACAATACTTAATGTCTCAGGGTTAATTTTAGTACTATAACATTTATTTATAGTGTTTTATCTAATTATAATTTTTTAATAGGAGGTGAGGGACCTAAGGAGCAATTTAGATTAAGTGCTTGTGTGGTAGGGTTTAAAAGTAGTTTTTTAGGATATTTTGAAAAAAGATGGCGAAATGTGCTTGAAAAATTAATAAAAGCTGTCGATTCCATTAATTATGTGGTTGGAAATGTGTTTGAGAAAAAAAGAGTTTAAAAAAACTATGCCAAAAATGCTTGAAACTTTGTTTTTGGGTTTTCAAGGAGTAGTGGTACATGGATTTGGTATGATTTTGTTTGATTAAATTTTATAATAGAATTTGGGGAGATTTTCCACCTCTTTCCGATGCAAATTGGTATTCGTTACAAACAATGAGTTTGCAATCGAGAATTAACTCTCGGTATTCTTTTATGAATGAACGATTCTTGATTGTCAATTATCGACACTCTTACATATAAGGGTTTTATCGTGTTCTTCAATCGTTTTTCACTTCTCGTTGCATCAGAAAGGCAGCTAGTGATTTCCATTCGTTGGTATTGACTGTGAACGTCATACATATTCAAGAATAAATGGGTTTGAAAATGACAAATATTACAATAAATAAATTGATTGAAAACATAATACAATCACTGTTTGATCAGTAATGTGTGCGCCGTACTCAATGCTTTCATTTTATAGCTAGCTGTTACACAACGATACAAATAAAAAGAGAAAAAAAAAACGAAAAAATTTAAGAATTGAAGATATCTATTTGTCCCCAACTTGACCCCATATATATAATATTTAGACCACGGTGGGATCAATAAACAAAGCATTGATGTGGGGTTTTAGAACTTTTTGTGGTTGTGTATATCCATCTTCGTTTCCTTTATAGGTGACATCTATAATCCGTTCAAGATTGAGAATTCGCATTAAAATTTCTCTAGAATTAGAAGAAGTTGGTCGGAGACACTCTTCGTTGATATCCTTCCACGCATTTGTAGCCATTTCAAAAAACTTATCGACGGCCACTTCTTTAGTCACGCCATTCTCCTTCATATATGATTCGATGCCAGTAGCAATTTGGCCCCTTTCCTTCTCAACCTTCAATAAGACAATTCGGAGAAAACAATTAGATAAAGGAAATAATAGTTATTTGTAGAATTGATGTTTCCTTATAACAAACTTAGTGCATTTCATACCTCATAGGTAGCAATGTCATCAATGAGTCGACATATTATGAGGCTGGCAACAAGCATTTTGGGTTTATTGCTTAGCCATTCAAAGTCTTCCTTGGTGACAGATTTGATGCCCAACAAGGATGTAGTCGTATGATAAACATAAGTGCATGTGATTAAGGCATTGCTCATGTACTCAGAAAATGGTGGCAAGTATCCTTCGATGAACCACTTTGCTTCCACATAGTATGTCCTCACAAGTTCTTTCAGCTGCATAAAAATTAGTAGACATTTGGGTCACTTAATGGGGAAAACTTAAGTATAAAAAATAAAAAGAGCAAGAAAAATGGGAATTAAATAGTAGTAGTGGACAAATCATAAAATATACTACTTACCGCTTCTTTGGCATAATGGACTGCATAAGATCTTCCTTGTTGTGATAGTTCTTCCTCAAATTGATCGTAAAGATTTAGAAGAGCACTATAGAATGGTTTGATATACTCTGGTAGCCGATCAATTTCGCTTATATCCCACCTGAAAAATCAAGAAATTCTCAAGATTACGATCATCAATAGACAATTGATTACTTTAAGAAACTATTGTATTACTAGCTAAGAGTGGATAGAGTTAAAAGAAAGAAATATGTACCTCATAATGGCCTCTGTAAAAACTTCAAGTTCTTCAACTGTACCATAGGCGTCATATGTATCATCGATTATTGACGTCATTGCAATGGTTTTGGTGAGCATGATTCGAGCAACCGAGTATTGAGGTTCATGATAAACTCCCATAGCCCAAAAGAAGCATTCTACAACTCGGTCTCTTGCATAAGGAAGCTTAGAAACAAGGTCCAACTCCTTCCACCACCTGCAGTATATATAAACAGCAAATTTTATCAATTAGAGCACACGCAGAAACGCACAGCTATCAATGCAATTCTCAAGAACATTACCTTGAAACTTCGTAGAGCTCCTGTTTATGCAACATTTGCAATGAGTTATAGTCTATTTTGGCAAACCTCAGCAGCAATTCATTATTGGACTCATCTTCCTGGTAGATGGAGATAAAATTACGTGCCTCAATTCTTGGGTTACCAAAATGGATGGATTGCACGAGGGCATGATCTACTTGTTTGCCGAGGGTAGAGCTTAAACATGGTGCCATGGATTTCAGGTTATCTGTTGTGAAAGCAAGGGCCTCTTCTAGTAGATCTTCTCCATGCACTCTTAAGTATGCTGCTTCATATAAGCTCAGCAAGCCTCTTGCATCACTATTAATAGTCTCTTTGAATTTTCCATTGTCGTCTATGAATTTCTTAAAGATACCACAAGATATACGGTAGCCATGTTGCCTGAATAAACGAAAATGAAGTGCAACAGTGTACAAGTCATAGGCTTCATCTGCATAATTTGAGTTGAGATTAAAGAAACGTTCTAGTAGTTCTTCAATCTCATCTTCAAAGTGATATGATACGCCCAAGCGCTCAAGTGTGTCGATCAAATTCATTGTCTCCACCATGTCTTTTCCAGGAGCTGTCAGCATGCTTCTCACTTCATTCTTTAACCCTTCAATCTCCGTGGCATATTTTTCAGCTAACTGTACGATTTCGTAAGAGCGACATATTATGAGTATCGTAGCATCAAATTATTTTTACTAGCTAGTTATATATTCCTACCAGGTGGTAATTTCCAATTAAATTTTCCCAACGACTATTCCTCAAACAATCTTACATAGACAAAACAGAATTATATTTTAAACAAAAGAATCATATTAAGAATCTTTTCAAACAGCTTAAATCTGGGAAATTTGGAATTCCTATCCCAATTAATAAATGGCTTCAGTTTATCTTTTCGACGAAATGAAAGTTTTTGCATATATAGAATTTTTATTACAGAGACATGCATAAAAAAACTAGAATCCATAAATAAATAAAGGAATCAATACCTTCGTATCATAAGAAAATTTTATAAATTTATCACCCCATAAGCTGGGAGAGAAGTTTGCAACTGGACGAACAATCTCATTTTTGAAGTTGGTAGCATTTTCAACAAGAGCCGGTGCCATAGCGATTATCTTCTGGTATATAGAAGAAGAAGAAGAAGAAGAAGAAGAAGAGGAGGAGGAGTAGATTACGGTAACGTAGTAGAAGAAAAATTTATGATGAAACTATAAACTCTTGCTGGTGATGGACACTATAGAGATACTTCTATTTATACATAATATTCTATCCAATAGCAGGTGGTCATTCTTGACTGCCGTCTGATCAATATTGTATTATTGTCTCTTACACCAGTTTCATGGAATCTCTTTATTGTTTAGTCAATAAAGGTAGTAATATATAATTCACAAAATAATTTAAGGAAAATAAAGCATACGTCTTCATTGTTGACTGTGATTTTATCCTAATAAGAGGAAAACAAACATGTTTTCCCTTGTAATATATTTAAGGAAATGGTGAGGAAACTTCCAAATCTTGTCAACTTCCAAATTTTACATGGTTAATCGTTTATTTATTTTTAACTAACCACTTTAAGTGACATGTTTTATTAATGACAAAAAAATATAATACAGAAAATGGAAAACTTAACCCGTCATGAGATGGGCAGTAGTGTTCGGGGGCTCTAGTAATAATTCTCGTCATCATATGCTGATCAGTGTAGTATTTCTCCGGCTATTGGTCATTTTCGGATATACGCTGTTGGAAAGAGATCTTGTAAATTCATTATCAAACCCTAAATTCGAGAAGTCTATAGCTTTGTCATAGTCTTCATGAGTATACCCAAAAATATCCATGGCAAATTCCCTGTACTTGTGTAGAAAGGTGGTGCCTCCACTCTGACATTGAAACCGCTAGCTATCGGCGATGCAGAAGGTGGAGTAGCCTCTTATTAATACCATATTTTTCCAATTCTAATTCCATATTATTCAAATAATTTTTAATTAATTGTTGGATGGGATTTTACCTGTTTTTAATTTTATTGCGAAAAGTCTACAAATTAAGTACCTAACCTGCCTATGTTAAAGTTGGATTAAAATGACTTACAGAAAAATGCTAGACACCTGTGTTTGGTGGAGATTAGTCCAATAGCATTGGGTGTTGGGACGTCTATGAAAGCGTGGTTGACCCAGTAGTTTTTAAAGTAACGGATTTGGACGAAGCTAGCTTTGTTCTAGACATTTAGCTATTAAGAAATCGAAAGAACAATATACTTTTCCGTGCAAGATTCCAAGAAGGGCAATTTGTCGTTCAGACCTGGAATCTAACTCTTTAAAGGGCAGTCCCCCAAGACTCTTGAAGAGAAAGGAGCATAGTAGAATACCTTGCGCTTCTTAAGTGGATAGCTCTTGTATGTTATGCTGTGCACTAGACTTGACATTTATTATGTTGTTGGTATGGCAGGTCCTCATCAATCTAACCCTAGACCGGAATATTAGGTAGATGTAAAGCATATCCTTAAGTTCGTTCAGAGAACAAAGACTATATTGTAATTTAATCTTCACCAAATCTTGTTTCAAAATGGTATATGGCTTCCAATTTTAAGAATTATACTCTAGGGAAAGTGGGAGAATTGTTGGGTTGTGTGCCAAGATATTATAATTTTGTTGGGATAAATGTCAATTTTATATTAAATAAAACATTTTTTATTAACTATTATTATTTTATGTTGAGTATGCAAATAAAAGTGTCGACAATTATTTATGATAATACAAGTTGGGTGTTTACGTTGAGAAGCACAATGTGACACAACCTATATTTTGATCATGAATAAAATTGTTCAGATGAGGATTGTCACCTTGTAGTAGAAGGTTGTAGTATTGAATATTTCATCATTCAAGTGTGTGATTTGTCCACATCACATAAATGGTTTAACGGTGAAACTAGTACCCTTGAAGTGTATTAATGTACAGAACATGTGTCGATAGAATGTCCGTGCAGAGAATTAAAATCAGCTAGATCGACAGGTATGGCATCTAAATCCCTTGACAGGGTTGTACATATTTTTGGGATTTTAATGGTTTTTTTTATTTACCAATAGGTGAGAGCTATTTGATTGATCAAATATCTCAGTGGGTTAAGAGCTTTGGATTGACTAAAGTAGAAAACACGAATTTGTGTCAGGAGTGTCTCCTTGAAAAATGGGTCGAGTGACTACCAAGTATTTTCTCTTCAACGATTATATATCTGGGCCTAGCTAAACAACTAAATTTCAAAAAATATAAATTAGTTTACACGACCGTTTCTTAATTTAACGTATGTAAGTGATAATAATTAGAGGGGCAAACGGTCATGTATGCTTGCACCTAATTATTGTATATCGAATGGGAATGAAATATATATACTGTAGGTCAGAGGAAAGTATTACATCTTTTGTAATCTTATAATATATATATTATGATAGTGCTGTCTTTTTCCTTTAGTGGAAAAAGAAAATGACCAAAAATTAGAATTGGTGGTCTAGGGTCAACTAGACATGATCTACTTAATAGAGCTTGGAAAATATATGTCCGAACAGTCTATGGTACCTCTATAAAGTTTTGGACATATTCGCAATTACTATGAAAGTAGCGGACTTAACTGTATTTGTGGTAGAAGTTAAGGAACTACACTTGAAATTAGATCAATCCTAGGCTAATTGGACTTGGATGCTATTAATTAGGACACTTTACCTATTTATATAACAGCAAGGTGGAGTGGATTATTTGAACAACAATTCCAAAATTCCATAACGTCTGGTTTGGCTTCAAGAAAATAGAAAAATAGATTTTCAAGACTTTTTTGATCTGTCCCGTCCAAAAATAAGATTTAGATTTGATTAAAACATGCCCACACGCCCGTGTAGTTTATACCTCAGAGAACACCATAGAAGACTTAAAGGTTGGGAGCGCCAAGTACGTCGTGAATCAGATTGACATCCACTAAACGATTACCAATTTTATGTATAATACTAAACTCTTAGTATTTAATTATAATAAATATCTAAATATCTAGCAAAAATCCTGATTTATTGAATTAAAGAAATTTATTATTTTGGCTAACATAATTCTCGTACCAATTTCCAACAACAAGATCAAGTTTATTTTCCACATAATGCTCATCCACAAGAAAGATGAACATTTTTCTATCTTGCATGCACAGTCAAAAATCGATATCTCTAACCATGGAAAATTTGACCCTAGGTCTTCGGGTGCCTTTGATATTGGACAGCATCGGAATTAATCAGCAGAGTACGGAACTTGAACAGAATTATTTGACAATAATATTGCCGATGTTGATTTTTCTACCTAGTACAAGATAAGAGAGTATTATAGAGAATTTGAACAAGATTTTTTGACAAGAGTCATGTAAGTGTTGATTAATCTACATGTACTACATAGTAAATATTCTAGAGGATTTACATAAGATCTTTTGATGGTGTTCATGTTGAATTTTACTCCCGTCCATTGGCGAGGAAAGTGATGCAAGGACAATACTTAATGTCTCAGGGTTAATTTTAGTACTATAACATTTATTTATAGTGTTTTATCTAATTATAATTTTTTAATAGGAGGTGAGGGACCTAAGGAGCAATTTAGATTAAGTGCTTGTGTGGTAGGGTTTAAAAGTAGTTTTTTAGGATATTTTGAAAAAAGATGGCGAAATGTGCTTGAAAAATTAATAAAAGCTGTCGATTCCATTAATTATGTGGTTGGAAATGTGTTTGAGAAAAAAAGAGTTTAAAAAAACTATGCCAAAAATGCTTGAAACTTTGTTTTTGGGTTTTCAAGGAGTAGTGGTACATGGATTTGGTATGATTTTGTTTGATTAAATTTTATAATAGAATTTGGGGAGATTTTCCACCTCTTTCCGATGCAAATTGGTATTCGTTACAAACAATGAGTTTGCAATCGAGAATTAACTCTCGGTATTCTTTTATGAATGAACGATTCTTGATTGTCAATTATCGACACTCTTACATATAAGGGTTTTATCGTGTTCTTCAATCGTTTTTCACTTCTCGTTGCATCAGAAAGGCAGCTAGTGATTTCCATTCGTTGGTATTGACTGTGAACGTCATACATATTCAAGAATAAATGGGTTTGAAAATGACAAATATTACAATAAATAAATTGATTGAAAACATAATACAATCACTGTTTGATCAGTAATGTGTGCGCCGTACTCAATGCTTTCATTTTATAGCTAGCTGTTACACAACGATACAAATAAAAAGAGAAAAAAAAAACGAAAAAATTTAAGAATTGAAGATATCTATTTGTCCCCAACTTGACCCCATATATATAATATTTAGACCACGGTGGGATCAATAAACAAAGCATTGATGTGGGGTTTTAGAACTTTTTGTGGTTGTGTATATCCATCTTCGTTTCCTTTATAGGTGACATCTATAATCCGTTCAAGATTGAGAATTCGCATTAAAATTTCTCTAGAATTAGAAGAAGTTGGTCGGAGACACTCTTCGTTGATATCCTTCCACGCATTTGTAGCCATTTCAAAAAACTTATCGACGGCCACTTCTTTAGTCACGCCATTCTCCTTCATATATGATTCGATGCCAGTAGCAATTTGGCCCCTTTCCTTCTCAACCTTCAATAAGACAATTCGGAGAAAACAATTAGATAAAGGAAATAATAGTTATTTGTAGAATTGATGTTTCCTTATAACAAACTTAGTGCATTTCATACCTCATAGGTAGCAACGTCATCAATGAGTCGACATATTATGAGGCTGGCAACAAGCATTTTGGGTTTATTGCTTAGCCATTCAAAGTCTTCCTTGGTGACAGATTTGATGCCCAACAAGGATGTAGTCGTATGATAAACATAAGTGCATGTGATTAAGGCATTGCTCATGTACTCAGAAAATGGTGGCAAGTATCCTTCGATGAACCACTTTGCTTCCACATAGTATGTCCTCACAAGTTCTTTCAGCTGCATAAAAATTAGTAGACATTTGGGTCACTTAATGGGGAAAACTTAAGTATAAAAAATAATAAAGAGCAAGAAAAATGGGAATTAAATAGTAGTAGTGGACAAATCATAAAATATACTACTTACCGCTTCTTTTGCATAATTTGTTAAGAAAGATGAATTGGAGGACCAAAGTATACAAGACAAGAAGACAGGACCCAAAGGAGCAATTCACAAAGAAGAAGGAGAAAACGTATTACAAAGAAATAGCAACTATCCTAAAAGTGAAAAATCTGATATTGAAGAAAATGGAATCTGCTGCGCAACCACTCCAACAGAATCGATTACAGCAACACAGCCTCACCTTGATTTCAGGGATAATAGAAATAGTGTGTATACGTATTAGATAGTGCTGATGGTTGGTAGGTTGTTATATTTGTAAATATATTGTATGTATTCATGTGGGTGTATATATTGAGCTTCACTGTAATCTTTCATTAGTAGTGAAAATTATTATTGAAATAGAAAACTTCTTCTTCTCAGATTTTACAACCTTTGTTTTTTATCTTGGTATCAGAGCCTATCCATGGCTAGCGCTGTACCTTCTATCTCGGAGACTAACTCCACTGTCCCAGCCACCACAAATTCCAGCTCAACAGCACAAGTTCCTGCCCTTGTGAGCAATTTTGCTCCCTTTGGGATGAATTTGACCCAAGCAGCTTCTGTAAAGCTAGACAAAAACAATTTTCTTCTCTGGAAAAATGTTATAATGCCAATTGTCAGAGGTCATGGCTTAGAAGGATATTTGCTGGGCACCAATGAATGTCCTCATCAGATCATCAACACTCAAATCACAACTGAGACTGGAGTCATGGTTAGATCATCTCCTAATCCTGAGTACTCTAGGTGGTTGTCTGTTGATCAACTCCTAATGGGATGGCTGTATTCTTCAATGACATCAGAGATTGTAATGCGTGTGATGGGATGCAACAGCTCAAGTGAACTTTGGAGAGCTATAAATGAAAACTATGGGATTCTCAACAGGTCCAGAGTGACCTTTCTTACATCAGAATTGCAACGAATGAGGAAAGGATCCATGTCTATGGATCAGTATCTCAGCACTGTCAAACAGCTTGCTGATAATCTTGAAATAGCTGGAAAGAAGATAGAGCACACTGATCTTGTAACTCAGGTATTAGCTGGACTTGATGAAGAGTATACTCCAATTGTAGTGCAGGTAAACAGCAAGGATCAGATCTCTTGGCATGAGTTATCTTCCACACTCATGACCTTTGAGAGCAGGCTGGAATACCTTAGTCAAGTCAGAAGTAGTTTTGGATCAATCAATCTTACACAAGGAAATTCACAGAATGCAAGTTCTTATGGTGGAAGAGGAAATAGAGGTGGAAGAGGCTCAAATTTCAGGGGCAGAACAAGAGGTAGAGGTAGATTTGGAAGGTCAAATGAAGCAAGAAATCCGTGTCAGATATGTGGCCTGAGTAATCACACTGCTGCGTGGTGTTACAACAGATTTGATGAGAAATATATGGGTAGAAGACCTAGTGATCAGAGGTTTAATTCTCATCCATCTGCCTATATTGCAAGTCCAGACTCAGTAGAGGACCAAGCTTGGTATGCTGATTCTGGAGCCAGCCATCATATCACTACTGATAAGGAAAATGTTGCTGAAGTGAAAGAATATGCAGGTAAGGAAAGAATGGTAGTAGGTAATGGCACTTCATTACAGATTTCTCATATTGGTTCAAAGATGTTTGATGTTGATTATGATAAAACATTGTTTTTAAAGAAGTTGCTTCATGTGCCTAAAATAAGAAAGAATCTTATAAGTGTTTCTAAGTTAACCCTTGATAACAATGTCTCAGTTGAATTTTTTCCTAACAACTGTGTTGTGAAGGATCTGCCAACAAGGAAGGCTCTAGTGCAGGGGAGGCTTAAAGATGGATTATACCAGCTGAATTTACCTAAGCACAATACAAGAGTCTCAAGTACAGGCCCTATCAACCATCATCAGTCAAACAACCTTCACACTGTCCTCAACACAAGTCTATCTGATTCTGCAAAATCTACTAGAGATAATCCTTTAGATTCTGAACTTGAAACCTGGCACAGAAGACTAGGACATCCTCCAGCCCCTGTGTTACTTCAGTTTTTAAAGTCTTGTAATAAACTCAAGTTTATCAATAATAAAAAATTTCCTTTCTGTGAAGCCTGTCAGTTTGGCAAGTCTCATGCTTTGCCCTTCAAATTATCTTCATCTCATGCTAAAATGCCTCTTGATTTGGTTCACACTGATGTATGGGGACCAGCTCCTATTAATTCTACCTCAGGATTCAAGTATTATGTTCTATTTGTTGATGATTGTACTAGGTACACCTGGATCTATCCCTTAAAACACAAATCTGAAGTGTTGCAGTCTTTTACACAGTTTAAAAGAATAGTTGAAAATCAGTTTGAAAGAAAGATTAAAACACTTCAATCAGACATGGGAGGAGAGTATAAAAGCCTAGACAAAATAGCTCTTGAATCAGGAATTGAATTAAGATTTTCATGTCCCTACACATCAGCTCAAAATGGAAGGGCAGAGAGAAAACATAGACATATAACAGAGACTGGATTAACCTTGTTAGCCCAAGCACATATGCCTCTATACTATTGGTGGGAAGCCTTTCTAACTGCAACTTATCTCATAAATAGGATGCCAAGTTTGATTCTCCAACATAAATCACCCCATGAACTCCTATTCAAACAAAACATAGACTACAAACTTCTTAAAGTGTTTGGATGTTCCTGTTATCCCTGCCTAAGACCATACCAAAAACACAAGTTTGATTTTCACTCTCAAAGGTGTGTATATCTAGGACCTAGTATATCTCACAAAGGGTTCAAATGCTTGAGTCCTAATGGTAGAATTTATATCTCTAGGCATGTTGTGTTTGATGAAAATTCATTTCCTTTCAAAAAAGGTTTTCTCAGTAAATCATCTCAGTATAATTCCTCTCCTATTACTTTCCACCACTTGCCCTTTGAATTCAATTCTCACAAAACATCTACAAACTCTTCTCAGTCAAGTCCCTACAGAACGTCCTCAGATTCAGCTGATATAATTCATTTCACAGATGAACCTGCACAAAGAACTTCAGTTGTAAATGAGATAGATGAAATTGAAAGGGTAGTAGTGAATGATGAAGAGGTTGACATGGGACAGATGGAAGAAATTGAACAGAGTGACACACAGTTTGTATTTCAACCTGAGCTTCCAGAATCTGAGATTGAAGTTAGAAGTGAAGTTGAAGTGTCAAGAAAAGAACAGACAGCAGAACATCCTATGGTGACCAGATCAAAGGCTGGCATTTTCAAACCAAAAGTTTATGCTGATGTTGTTACAATTTCTCTAGATGAAACAGAACCAAACAGTGTGCATGAAGCTTTGAAAAATGAAAAATGGTGCAGGGCTATGAAGGAAGAGTATGAAGCACTGATCAGAAATCAAACCTGGGTGTTGGTCTCTCCTGAACCTAAAATGAAAGTGATAGGCTGCAAATGGGTATACAAATTAAAACATGATACAGATGGAAAAATTCAGAGGCATAAAGCAAGGTTGGTGGCAAAGGGATTCCTACAGACATCAGGTATTGATTATTATGAAACCTTCAGTCCAGTAGCTAAAGCACCAACATTAAAGATCATTCTCACATTGGCTGTTTCAAAAGGCTGGGAAGTAAGGCAGGTTGATATCAATAATGCTTTTCTTAATGGGAAACTAGAAGAAATAGTGTATATGGAGCAGCCTCAAGGATTTGTAGATCAAGATAAGCCAACTTTCGTATGCAAACTTAGCAAAGCTCTTTATGGACTTAAACAAGCTCCTAGAGCCTGGCATGACACATTAAAAGAAACACTACTGCAATGGGATCTCAAGCAATCAAAGGCTGATAACTCAGTGTTTTATCAGGTTTCACAGGACCTTATGATCTACTTACTGGTATATGTTGATGATATCATAATAACAGGAAGCTGTGGAAGAAGAGTACAGAACTTAATTGAGAAGTTGAATGCCACTTTTGCTTTGAAGGACATGGGCAGCCTGAAGAAATTTCTTGGCATTGAATTCTATAGAGATGAAATTGGTTTACACATGTCACAGAAAAGGTATGCAATGGATACACTAAAGAAGTTTGGTTTTGAAAACTTGAAGCCTAGTGTTACTCCTATGGCAGCTGGGAAGTTAACAAGTAGAACAGAAGGACGAAGGTTAGAGAATCCAACTTTGTTTAGAAGTGCTGTAGGAGCCTTGCAATACTTGACACATACCAGGCCAGATATCACTTTTGCAGTGAATAGAATAAGTCAATATCTTCAAAGTCCAACTGATGCACATTGGAATCTATTAAAACGACTATTCAGGTACATAAAGGGGACTCCTGATATAGGACTTATCATTCAAGAAGCACAAGACCTTAATATTATAGCTTATGGGGATGCAGATTGGGCTTCATGTCCAGATGATAGGAAGTCCACTGTGGGATATTGTATTTATCTAGGTGGAAATCTGGTGTCCTGGTGTTCCAAAAAGCAACAAGTAGTGGCAAGGTCCAGCACCGAGGCAGAATACAGAACCTTAGCCCATACAACTGCTGAAATCATTTGGATTCAATCACTCTTACAGGAATTAAGCATAACTCAGACAGAAGTACCCAGAATCTGGTGTGACAATTTAGGGGCGAGTGCTTTGGCTTCCAATCCTGTTTACCATGCAAGAACTAAACACATAGAGCTTGATGTTCACTTTGTTCGTGATAAAGTTTTGGCTAAGCAACTGGTGATCAGTTATGTTCCAACAGGAGATCAAGTAGCTGATATTCTGACAAAGCCTTTAATGAATTCTAGACATCTATACCTACGCTGCAAGCTTGGAATTACAGAGTCTAATCCCAGCTTGAAGGGGGCTGTTAAGAAAGATGAATTGGAGGACCAAAGTATACAAGACAAGAAGACAGGACCCAAAGGAGCAATTCACAAAGAAGAAGGAGAAAACGTATTACAAAGAAATAGCAACTATCCTAAAAGTGAAAAATCTGATATTGAAGAAAATGGAATCTGCTGCGCAACCACTCCAACAGAATCGATTACAGCAACACAGCCTCACCTTGATTTCAGGGATAATAGAAATAGTGTGTATACGTATTAGATAGTGCTGATGGTTGGTAGGTTGTTATATTTGTAAATATATTGTATGTATTCATGTGGGTGTATATATTGAGCTTCACTGTAATCTTTCATTAGTAGTGAAAATTATTATTGAAATAGAAAACTTCTTCTTCTCAGATTTTACAACCTTTGTTTTTTATCTTGGACTGCATAAGATCTTCCTTGTTGTGATAGTTCTTCCTCAAATTGATCGTAAAGAATTAGAAGAGCACTATAGAATGGTTTGATATACTCTGGTAGCCGATCAATTTCGCTTATATCCCACCTGAAAAATCAAGAAATTCTCAAGATTACGATCATCAATAGACAATTGATTACTTTAAGAAACTATTGTATTACTAGCTAAGAGTGGATAGAGTTAAAAGAAAGAAATATGTACCTCATAATGGCCTCTGTAAAAACTTCAAGTTCTTCAACTGTACCATAGGCGTCATATGTATCATCGATTATTGACGTCATTGCAATGGTTTTGGTGAGCATGATTCGAGCAACCGAGTATTGAGGTTCATGATAAACTCCCATAGCCCAAAAGAAGCATTCTACAACTCGGTCTCTTGCATAAGGAAGCTTAGAAACAAGGTCCAACTCCTTCCACCACCTGCAGTATATATAAACAGCAAATTTTATCAATTAGAGCACACGCAGAAACGCACAGCCATCAATGCAATTCTCAAGAACATTACCTTGAAACTTCGTAGAGCTCCTGTTTATGCAACATTTGCAATGAGTTATAGTCTATTTTGGCAAACCTCAGCAGCAATTCATTATTGGACTCATCTTCCTGGTAGATGGAGATAAAATTACGTGCCTCAATTCTTGGGTTACCAAAATGGATGGATTGCACGAGGGCATGATCTACTTGTTTGCCGAGGGTAGAGCTTAAACATGGTGCCATGGATTTCAGGTTATCTGTTGTGAAAGCAAGGGCCTCTTCTAGTAGATCTTCTCCATGCACTCTTAAGTATGCTGCTTCATATAAGCTCAGCAAGCCTCTTGCATCACTATTAATAGTCTCTTTGAATTTTCCATTGTCGTCTATGAATTTCTTAAAGACACCACAAGATATACGGTAGCCATGTTGCCTGAATAAACGAAAATGAAGTGCAACAGTGTACAAGTCATAGGCTTCATCTGCATAATTTGAGTTGAGATTAAAGAAACGTTCTAGTAGTTCTTCAATCTCATCTTCAAAGTGATATGATACGCCCAAGCGCTCAAGTGTGTCGATCAAATTCATTGTCTCCACCATGTCTTTTCCAGGAGCTGTCAGCATGCTTCTCACTTCATTCTTTAACCCTTCAATCTCCGTGGCATATTTTTCAGCTAACTGTACGATTTCGTAAGAGCGACATATTATGAGTATCGTAGCATCAAATTATTTTTACTAGCTAGTTATATATTCCTACCAGGTGGTAATTTCCAATTAAATTTTCCCAACGACTATTCCTCAAACAATCTTACATAGACAAAACAGAATTATATTTTAAACAAAAGAATCATATTAAGAATCTTTTCAAACAGCTTAAATCTGGGAAATTTGGAATTCCTATCCCAATTAATAAATGGCTTCAGTTTATCTTTTCGACGAAATGAAAGTTTTTGCATATATAGAATTTTTATTACAGAGACATGCATAAAAAAACTAGAATCCATAAATAAATAAAGGAATCAATACCTTCGTATCATAAGAAAATTTTATAAATTTATCACCCCATAAGCTGGGAGAGAAGTTTGCAACTGGACGAACAATCTCATTTTTGAAGTTGGTAGCATTTTCAACAAGAGCCGGTGCCATAGCGATTATCTTCTGGTATATAGAAGAAGAAGAAGAAGAAGAAGAAGAAGAGGAGGAGGAGTAGATTACGGTAACGTAGTAGAAGAAAAATTTATGATGAAACTATAAACTCTTGCTGGTGATGGACACTATAGAGATACTTCTATTTATACATAATATTCTATCCAATAGCAGGTGGTCATTCTTGACTGCCGTCTGATCAATATTGTATTATTGTCTCTTACACCAGTTTCATGGAATCTCTTTATTGTTTAGTCAATAAAGGTAGTAATATATAATTCACAAAATAATTTAAGGAAAATAAAGCATACGTCTTCATTGTTGACTGTGATTTTATCCTAATAAGAGGAAAACAAACATGTTTTCCCTTGTAATATATTTAAGGAAATGGTGAGGAAACTTCCAAATCTTGTCAACTTCCAAATTTTACATGGTTAATCGTTTATTTATTTTTAACTAACCACTTTAAGTGACATGTTTTATTAATGACAAAAAAATATAATACAGAAAATGGAAAACTTAACCCGTCATGAGATGGGCAGTAGTGTTCGGGGGCTCTAGTAATAATTCTCGTCATCATATGCTGATCAGTGTAGTATTTCTCCGGCTATTGGTCATTTTCGGATATACGCTGTTGGAAAGAGATCTTGTAAATTCATTATCAAACCCTAAATTCGAGAAGTCTATAGCTTTGTCATAGTCTTCATGAGTATACCCAAAAATATCCATGGCAAATTCCCTGTACTTGTGTAGAAAGGTGGTGCCTCCACTCTGACATTGAAACCGCTAGCTATCGGCGATGCAGAAGGTGGAGTAGCCTCTTATTAATACCATATTTTTCCAATTCTAATTCCATATTATTCAAATAATTTTTAATTAATTGTTGGATGGGATTTTACCTGTTTTTAATTTTATTGCGAAAAGTCTACAAATTAAGTACCTAACCTGCCTATGTTAAAGTTGGATTAAAATGACTTACAGAAAAATGCTAGACACCTGTGTTTGGTGGAGATTAGTCCAATAGCATTGGGTGTTGGGACGTCTATGAAAGCGTGGTTGACCCAGTAGTTTTTAAAGTAACGGATTTGGACGAAGCTAGCTTTGTTCTAGACATTTAGCTATTAAGAAATCGAAAGAACAATATACTTTTCCGTGCAAGATTCCAAGAAGGGCAATTTGTCGTTCAGACCTGGAATCTAACTCTTTAAAGGGCAGTCCCCCAAGACTCTTGAAGAGAAAGGAGCATAGTAGAATACCTTGCGCTTCTTAAGTGGATAGCTCTTGTATGTTATGCTGTGCACTAGACTTGACATTTATTATGTTGTTGGTATGGCAGGTCCTCATCAATCTAACCCTAGACCGGAATATTAGGTAGATGTAAAGCATATCCTTAAGTTCGTTCAGAGAACAAAGACTATATTGTAATTTAATCTTCACCAAATCTTGTTTCAAAATGGTATATGGCTTCCAATTTTAAGAATTATACTCTAGGGAAAGTGGGAGAATTGTTGGGTTGTGTGCCAAGATATTATAATTTTGTTGGGATAAATGTCAATTTTATATTAAATAAAACATTTTTTATTAACTATTATTATTTTATGTTGAGTATGCAAATAAAAGTGTCGACAATTATTTATGATAATACAAGTTGGGTGTTTACGTTGAGAAGCACAATGTGACACAACCTATATTTTGATCATGAATAAAATTGTTCAGATGAGGATTGTCACCTTGTAGTAGAAGGTTGTAGTATTGAATATTTCATCATTCAAGTGTGTGATTTGTCCACATCACATAAATGGTTTAACGGTGAAACTAGTACCCTTGAAGTGTATTAATGTACCGAACATGTGTCGATAGAATGTCCGTGCAGAGAATTAAAATCAGCTAGATCGACAGGTATGGCATCTAAATCCCTTGACAGGGTTGTACATATTTTTGGGATTTTAATGGTTTTTTTTTATTTACCAATAGGTGAGAGCTATTTGATTGATCAAATATCTCAGTGGGTTAAGAGCTTTGGATTGACCAAAGTAGAAAACACGAATTTGTGTCAGGAGTGTCTCCTTGAAAAATGGGTCGAGTGACTACCAAGTATTTTCTCTTCAACGATTATATATCTGGGCCTAGCTAAACAACTAAATTTCAAAAAATATAAATTAGTTTACACGACCGTTTCTTAATTTAACGTATGTAAGTGATAATAATTAGAGGGGCAAACGGTCATGTATGCTTGCACCTAATTATTGTATATCGAATGGGAATGAAATATATATACTGTAGGTCAGAGGAAAGTATTACATCTTTTGTAATCTTATAATATATATATTATGATAGTGCTGTCTTTTTCCTTTAGTGGAAAAAGAAAATGACCAAAAATTAGAATAGGTGGTCTAGGGTCAACTAGACATGATCTACTTAATAGAGCTTGGAAAATATATGTCCGAACAGTCTATGGTACCTCTATAAAGTTTTGGACATATTCGCAATTACTATGAAAGTAGCGGACTTAACTGTATTTGTGGTAGAAGTTAAGGAACTACACTTGAAATTAGATCAATCCTAGGCTAATTGAACTTGGATGCTATTAATTAGGACACTTTACCTATTTATATAACAGCAAGGTGGAGTGGATTATTTGAACAACAATTCCAAAATTCCATAACGTCTGGTTTGGCTTCAAGAAAATAGAAAAATAGATTTTCAAGACTTTTTTGATCTGTCCCGTCCAAAAATAAGATTTAGATTTGATTAAAACATGCCCACACGTCGGTGTAGTTTATACCTCAGAGAACACCATAGAAGACTTAAAGGTTGGGAGCGCCAAGTACGTCGTGAATCAGATTGACATCCACTAAACGATTACCAATTTTATGTATAATACTAAACTCTTAGTATTTAATTATAATAAATATCTAAATATCTAGCAAAAATCCTGATTTATTGAATTAAAGAAATTTATTATTTTGGCTAACATAATTCTCGTACCAATTTCCAACAACAAGATCAAGTTTCTTTTCCACATAATGCTCATCCACAAGAAAGATGAACATTTTTCTATCTTGCATGCACAGTCAAAAATCGATATCTCTAACCATGGAAAATTTGACCCTAGGTCTTCGGGTGCCTTTGATATTGGACAGCATCGGAATTAATCAGCAGAGTACGGAACTTGAACAGAATTATTTGACAATAATATTGCCGATGTTGATTTTTCTACCTAGTACAAGATAAGAGAGTATTATAGAGAATTTGAACAAGATTTTTTGACAAGAGTCATGTAAGTGTTGATTAATCTACATGTACTACATAGTAAATATTCTAGAGGATTTACATAAGATCTTTTGATGGTGTTCATGTTGAATTTTACTCCCGTCCATTGGCGAGGAAAGTGATGCAAGGACAATACTTAATGTCTCAGGGTTAATTTTAGTACTATAACATTTATTTATAGTGTTTTATCTAATTATAATTTTTTAATAGGAGGTGAGGGACCTAAGGAGCAATTTAGATTAAGTGCATGTGTGGTAGGGTTTAAAAGTAGTTTTTTAGGATATTTTGAAAAAAGATGGCGAAATGTGCTTGAAAAATTAATAAAAGCTGTCGATTCCATTAATTATGTGGTTGGAAATGTGTTTGAGAAAAAAAGAGTTTAAAAAAACTATGCCAAAAATGCTTGAAACTTTGTTTTTGGGTTTTCAAGGAGTAGTGGTACATGGATTTGGTATGATTTTGTTTGATTAAATTTTATAATAGAATTTGGGGAGATTTTCCACCTCTTTCCGATGCAAATTGGTATTCGTTACAAACAATGAGTTTGCAATCGAGAATTAACTCTCGGTATTCTTTTATGAATGAACGATTCTTGATTGTCAATTATCGACACTCTTACATATAAGGGTTTTATCGTGTTCTTCAATCGTTTTTCACTTCTCGTTGCATCAGAAAGGCAGCTAGTGATTTCCATTCGTTGGTATTGACTGTGAACGTCATACATATTCAAGAATAAATGGGTTTGAAAATGACAAATATTACAATAAATAAATTGATTGAAAACATAATACAATCACTGTTTGATCAGTAATGTGTGCGCCGTACTCAATGCTTTCATTTTATAGCTAGCTGTTACACAACGATACAAATAAAAAGAGAAAAAAAAAACGAAAAAATTTAAGAATTGAAGATATCTATTTGTCCCCAACTTGACCCCATATATATAATATTTAGACCACGGTGGGATCAATAAACAAAGCATTGATGTGGGGTTTTAGAACTTTTTGTGGTTGTGTATATCCATCTTCGTTTCCTTTATAGGTGACATCTATAATCCGTTCAAGATTGAGAATTCGCATTAAAATTTCTCTAGAATTAGAAGAAGTTGGTCGGAGACACTCTTCGTTGATATCCTTCCACGCATTTGTAGCCATTTCAAAAAACTTATCGACGGCCACTTCTTTAGTCACGCCATTCTCCTTCATATATGATTCGATGCCAGTAGCAATTTGGCCCCTTTCCTTCTCAACCTTCAATAAGACAATTCGGAGAAAACAATTAGATAAAGGAAATAATAGTTATTTGTAGAATTGATGTTTCCTTATAACAAACTTAGTGCATTTCATACCTCATAGGTAGCAACGTCATCAATGAGTCGACATATTATGAGGCTGGCAACAAGCATTTTGGGTTTATTGCTTAGCCATTCAAAGTCTTCCTTGGTGACAGATTTGATGCCCAACAAGGATGTAGTCGTATGATAAACATAAGTGCATGTGATTAAGGCATTGCTCATGTACTCAGAAAATGGTGGCAAGTATCCTTCGATGAACCACTTTGCTTCCACATAGTATGTCCTCACAAGTTCTTTCAGCTGCATAAAAATTAGTAGACATTTGGGTCACTTAATGGGGAAAACTTAAGTATAAAAAATAATAAAGAGCAAGAAAAATGGGAATTAAATAGTAGTAGTGGACAAATCATAAAATATACTACTTACCGCTTCTTTTGCATAATGGACTGCATAAGATCTTCCTTGTTGTGATAGTTCTTCCTCAAATTGATCGTAAAGAATTAGAAGAGCACTATAGAATGGTTTGATATACTCTGGTAGCCGATCAATTTCGCTTATATCCCACCTGAAAAATCAAGAAATTCTCAAGATTACGATCATCAATAGACAATTGATTACTTTAAGAAACTATTGTATTACTAGCTAAGAGTGGATAGAGTTAAAAGAAAGAAATATGTACCTCATAATGGCCTCTGTAAAAACTTCAAGTTCTTCAACTGTACCATAGGCGTCATATGTATCATCGATTATTGACGTCATTGCAATGGTTTTGGTGAGCATGATTCGAGCAACCGAGTATTGAGGTTCATGATAAACTCCCATAGCCCAAAAGAAGCATTCTACAACTCGGTCTCTTGCATAAGGAAGCTTAGAAACAAGGTCCAACTCCTTCCACCACCTGCAGTATATATAAACAGCAAATTTTATCAATTAGAGCACACGCAGAAACGCACAGCCATCAATGCAATTCTCAAGAACATTACCTTGAAACTTCGTAGAGCTCCTGTTTATGCAACATTTGCAATGAGTTATAGTCTATTTTGGCAAACCTCAGCAGCAATTCATTATTGGACTCATCTTCCTGGTAGATGGAGATAAAATTACGTGCCTCAATTCTTGGGTTACCAAAATGGATGGATTGCACGAGGGCATGATCTACTTGTTTGCCGAGGGTAGAGCTTAAACATGGTGCCATGGATTTCAGGTTATCTGTTGTGAAAGCAAGGGCCTCTTCTAGTAGATCTTCTCCATGCACTCTTAAGTATGCTGCTTCATATAAGCTCAGCAAGCCTCTTGCATCACTATTAATAGTCTCTTTGAATTTTCCATTGTCGTCTATGAATTTCTTAAAGATACCACAAGATATACGGTAGCCATGTTGCCTGAATAAACGAAAATGAAGTGCAACAGTGTACAAGTCATAGGCTTCATCTGCATAATTTGAGTTGAGATTAAAGAAACGTTCTAGTAGTTCTTCAATCTCATCTTCAAAGTGATATGATACGCCCAAGCGCTCAAGTGTGTCGATCAAATTCATTGTCTCCACCATGTCTTTTCCAGGAGCTGTCAGCATGCTTCTCACTTCATTCTTTAACCCTTCAATCTCCGTGGCATATTTTTCAGCTAACTGTACGATTTCGTAAGAGCGACATATTATGAGTATCGTAGCATCAAATTATTTTTACTAGCTAGTTATATATTCCTACCAGGTGGTAATTTCCAATTAAATTTTCCCAACGACTATTCCTCAAACAATCTTACATAGACAAAACAGAATTATATTTTAAACAAAAGAATCATATTAAGAATCTTTTCAAACAGCTTAAATCTGGGAAATTTGGAATTCCTATCCCAATTAATAAATGGCTTCAGTTTATCTTTTCGACGAAATGAAAGTTTTTGCATATATAGAATTTTTATTACAGAGACATGCATAAAAAAACTAGAATCCATAAATAAATAAAGGAATCAATACCTTCGTATCATAAGAAAATTTTATAAATTTATCACCCCATAAGCTGGGAGAGAAGTTTGCAACTGGACGAACAATCTCATTTTTGAAGTTGGTAGCATTTTCAACAAGAGCCGGTGCCATAGCGATTATCTTCTGGTATATAGAAGAAGAAGAAGAAGAAGAAGAAGAAGAGGAGGAGGAGTAGATTACGGTAACGTAGTAGAAGAAAAATTTATGATGAAACTATAAACTCTTGCTGGTGATGGACACTATAGAGATACTTCTATTTATACATAATATTCTATCCAATAGCAGGTGGTCATTCTTGACTGCCGTCTGATCAATATTGTATTATTGTCTCTTACACCAGTTTCATGGAATCTCTTTATTGTTTAGTCAATAAAGGTAGTAATATATAATTCACAAAATAATTTAAGGAAAATAAAGCATACGTCTTCATTGTTGACTGTGATTTTATCCTAATAAGAGGAAAACAAACATGTTTTCCCTTGTAATATATTTAAGGAAATGGTGAGGAAACTTCCAAATCTTGTCAACTTCCAAATTTTACATGGTTAATCGTTTATTTATTTTTAACTAACCACTTTAAGTGACATGTTTTATTAATGACAAAAAAATATAATACAGAAAATGGAAAACTTAACCCGTCATGAGATGGGCAGTAGTGTTCGGGGGCTCTAGTAATAATTCTCGTCATCATATGCTGATCAGTGTAGTATTTCTCCGGCTATTGGTCATTTTCGGATATACGCTGTTGGAAAGAGATCTTGTAAATTCATTATCAAACCCTAAATTCGAGAAGTCTATAGCTTTGTCATAGTCTTCATGAGTATACCCAAAAATATCCATGGCAAATTCCCTGTACTTGTGTAGAAAGGTGGTGCCTCCACTCTGACATTGAAACCGCTAGCTATCGGCGATGCAGAAGGTGGAGTAGCCTCTTATTAATACCATATTTTTCCAATTCTAATTCCATATTATTCAAATAATTTTTAATTAATTGTTGGATGGGATTTTACCTGTTTTTAATTTTATTGCGAAAAGTCTACAAATTAAGTACCTAACCTGCCTATGTTAAAGTTGGATTAAAATGACTTACAGAAAAATGCTAGACACCTGTGTTTGGTGGAGATTAGTCCAATAGCATTGGGTGTTGGGACGTCTATGAAAGCGTGGTTGACCCAGTAGTTTTTAAAGTAACGGATTTGGACGAAGCTAGCTTTGTTCTAGACATTTAGCTATTAAGAAATCGAAAGAACAATATACTTTTCCGTGCAAGATTCCAAGAAGGGCAATTTGTCGTTCAGACCTGGAATCTAACTCTTTAAAGGGCAGTCCCCCAAGACTCTTGAAGAGAAAGGAGCATAGTAGAATACCTTGCGCTTCTTAAGTGGATAGCTCTTGTATGTTATGCTGTGCACTAGACTTGACATTTATTATGTTGTTGGTATGGCAGGTCCTCATCAATCTAACCCTAGACCGGAATATTAGGTAGATGTAAAGCATATCCTTAAGTTCGTTCAGAGAACAAAGACTATATTGTAATTTAATCTTCACCAAATCTTGTTTCAAAATGGTATATGGCTTCCAATTTTAAGAATTATACTCTAGGGAAAGTGGGAGAATTGTTGGGTTGTGTGCCAAGATATTATAATTTTGTTGGGATAAATGTCAATTTTATATTAAATAAAACATTTTTTATTAACTATTATTATTTTATGTTGAGTATGCAAATAAAAGTGTCGACAATTATTTATGATAATACAAGTTGGGTGTTTACGTTGAGAAGCACAATGTGACACAACCTATATTTTGATCATGAATAAAATTGTTCAGATGAGGATTGTCACCTTGTAGTAGAAGGTTGTAGTATTGAATATTTCATCATTCAAGTGTGTGATTTGTCCACATCACATAAATGGTTTAACGGTGAAACTAGTACCCTTGAAGTGTATTAATGTACCGAACATGTGTCGATAGAATGTCCGTGCAGAGAATTAAAATCAGCTAGATCGACAGGTATGGCATCTAAATCCCTTGACAGGGTTGTACATATTTTTGGGATTTTAATGGTTTTTTTTTATTTACCAATAGGTGAGAGCTATTTGATTGATCAAATATCTCAGTGGGTTAAGAGCTTTGGATTGACCAAAGTAGAAAACACGAATTTGTGTCAGGAGTGTCTCCTTGAAAAATGGGTCGAGTGACTACCAAGTATTTTCTCTTCAACGATTATATATCTGGGCCTAGCTAAACAACTAAATTTCAAAAAATATAAATTAGTTTACACGACCGTTTCTTAATTTAACGTATGTAAGTGATAATAATTAGAGGGGCAAACGGTCATGTATGCTTGCACCTAATTATTGTATATCGAATGGGAATGAAATATATATACTGTAGGTCAGAGGAAAGTATTACATCTTTTGTAATCTTATAATATATATATTATGATAGTGCTGTCTTTTTCCTTTAGTGGAAAAAGAAAATGACCAAAAATTAGAATAGGTGGTCTAGGGTCAACTAGACATGATCTACTTAATAGAGCTTGGAAAATATATGTCCGAACAGTCTATGGTACCTCTATAAAGTTTTGGACATATTCGCAATTACTATGAAAGTAGCGGACTTAACTGTATTTGTGGTAGAAGTTAAGGAACTACACTTGAAATTAGATCAATCCTAGGCTAATTGAACTTGGATGCTATTAATTAGGACACTTTACCTATTTATATAACAGCAAGGTGGAGTGGATTATTTGAACAACAATTCCAAAATTCCATAACGTCTGGTTTGGCTTCAAGAAAATAGAAAAATAGATTTTCAAGACTTTTTTGATCTGTCCCGTCCAAAAATAAGATTTAGATTTGATTAAAACATGCCCACACGTCGGTGTAGTTTATACCTCAGAGAACACCATAGAAGACTTAAAGGTTGGGAGCGCCAAGTACGTCGTGAATCAGATTGACATCCACTAAACGATTACCAATTTTATGTATAATACTAAACTCTTAGTATTTAATTATAATAAATATCTAAATATCTAGCAAAAATCCTGATTTATTGAATTAAAGAAATTTATTATTTTGGCTAACATAATTCTCGTACCAATTTCCAACAACAAGATCAAGTTTCTTTTCCACATAATGCTCATCCACAAGAAAGATGAACATTTTTCTATCTTGCATGCACAGTCAAAAATCGATATCTCTAACCATGGAAAATTTGACCCTAGGTCTTCGGGTGCCTTTGATATTGGACAGCATCGGAATTAATCAGCAGAGTACGGAACTTGAACAGAATTATTTGACAATAATATTGCCGATGTTGATTTTTCTACCTAGTACAAGATAAGAGAGTATTATAGAGAATTTGAACAAGATTTTTTGACAAGAGTCATGTAAGTGTTGATTAATCTACATGTACTACATAGTAAATATTCTAGAGGATTTACATAAGATCTTTTGATGGTGTTCATGTTGAATTTTACTCCCGTCCATTGGCGAGGAAAGTGATGCAAGGACAATACTTAATGTCTCAGGGTTAATTTTAGTACTATAACATTTATTTATAGTGTTTTATCTAATTATAATTTTTTAATAGGAGGTGAGGGACCTAAGGAGCAATTTAGATTAAGTGCATGTGTGGTAGGGTTTAAAAGTAGTTTTTTAGGATATTTTGAAAAAAGATGGCGAAATGTGCTTGAAAAATTAATAAAAGCTGTCGATTCCATTAATTATGTGGTTGGAAATGTGTTTGAGAAAAAAAGAGTTTAAAAAAACTATGCCAAAAATGCTTGAAACTTTGTTTTTGGGTTTTCAAGGAGTAGTGGTACATGGATTTGGTATGATTTTGTTTGATTAAATTTTATAATAGAATTTGGGGAGATTTTCCACCTCTTTCCGATGCAAATTGGTATTCGTTACAAACAATGAGTTTGCAATCGAGAATTAACTCTCGGTATTCTTTTATGAATGAACGATTCTTGATTGTCAATTATCGACACTCTTACATATAAGGGTTTTATCGTGTTCTTCAATCGTTTTTCACTTCTCGTTGCATCAGAAAGGCAGCTAGTGATTTCCATTCGTTGGTATTGACTGTGAACGTCATACATATTCAAGAATAAATGGGTTTGAAAATGACAAATATTACAATAAATAAATTGATTGAAAACATAATACAATCACTGTTTGATCAGTAATGTGTGCGCCGTACTCAATGCTTTCATTTTATAGCTAGCTGTTACACAACGATACAAATAAAAAGAGAAAAAAAAAACGAAAAAATTTAAGAATTGAAGATATCTATTTGTCCCCAACTTGACCCCATATATATAATATTTAGACCACGGTGGGATCAATAAACAAAGCATTGATGTGGGGTTTTAGAACTTTTTGTGGTTGTGTATATCCATCTTCGTTTCCTTTATAGGTGACATCTATAATCCGTTCAAGATTGAGAATTCGCATTAAAATTTCTCTAGAATTAGAAGAAGTTGGTCGGAGACACTCTTCGTTGATATCCTTCCACGCATTTGTAGCCATTTCAAAAAACTTATCGACGGCCACTTCTTTAGTCACGCCATTCTCCTTCATATATGATTCGATGCCAGTAGCAATTTGGCCCCTTTCCTTCTCAACCTTCAATAAGACAATTCGGAGAAAACAATTAGATAAAGGAAATAATAGTTATTTGTAGAATTGATGTTTCCTTATAACAAACTTAGTGCATTTCATACCTCATAGGTAGCAACGTCATCAATGAGTCGACATATTATGAGGCTGGCAACAAGCATTTTGGGTTTATTGCTTAGCCATTCAAAGTCTTCCTTGGTGACAGATTTGATGCCCAACAAGGATGTAGTCGTATGATAAACATAAGTGCATGTGATTAAGGCATTGCTCATGTACTCAGAAAATGGTGGCAAGTATCCTTCGATGAACCACTTTGCTTCCACATAGTATGTCCTCACAAGTTCTTTCAGCTGCATAAAAATTAGTAGACATTTGGGTCACTTAATGGGGAAAACTTAAGTATAAAAAATAATAAAGAGCAAGAAAAATGGGAATTAAATAGTAGTAGTGGACAAATCATAAAATATACTACTTACCGCTTCTTTTGCATAATGGACTGCATAAGATCTTCCTTGTTGTGATAGTTCTTCCTCAAATTGATCGTAAAGAATTAGAAGAGCACTATAGAATGGTTTGATATACTCTGGTAGCCGATCAATTTCGCTTATATCCCACCTGAAAAATCAAGAAATTCTCAAGATTACGATCATCAATAGACAATTGATTACTTTAAGAAACTATTGTATTACTAGCTAAGAGTGGATAGAGTTAAAAGAAAGAAATATGTACCTCATAATGGCCTCTGTAAAAACTTCAAGTTCTTCAACTGTACCATAGGCGTCATATGTATCATCGATTATTGACGTCATTGCAATGGTTTTGGTGAGCATGATTCGAGCAACCGAGTATTGAGGTTCATGATAAACTCCCATAGCCCAAAAGAAGCATTCTACAACTCGGTCTCTTGCATAAGGAAGCTTAGAAACAAGGTCCAACTCCTTCCACCACCTGCAGTATATATAAACAGCAAATTTTATCAATTAGAGCACACGCAGAAACGCACAGCCATCAATGCAATTCTCAAGAACATTACCTTGAAACTTCGTAGAGCTCCTGTTTATGCAACATTTGCAATGAGTTATAGTCTATTTTGGCAAACCTCAGCAGCAATTCATTATTGGACTCATCTTCCTGGTAGATGGAGATAAAATTACGTGCCTCAATTCTTGGGTTACCAAAATGGATGGATTGCACGAGGGCATGATCTACTTGTTTGCCGAGGGTAGAGCTTAAACATGGTGCCATGGATTTCAGGTTATCTGTTGTGAAAGCAAGGGCCTCTTCTAGTAGATCTTCTCCATGCACTCTTAAGTATGCTGCTTCATATAAGCTCAGCAAGCCTCTTGCATCACTATTAATAGTCTCTTTGAATTTTCCATTGTCGTCTATGAATTTCTTAAAGACACCACAAGATATACGGTAGCCATGTTGCCTGAATAAACGAAAATGAAGTGCAACAGTGTACAAGTCATAGGCTTCATCTGCATAATTTGAGTTGAGATTAAAGAAACGTTCTAGTAGTTCTTCAATCTCATCTTCAAAGTGATATGATACGCCCAAGCGCTCAAGTGTGTCGATCAAATTCATTGTCTCCACCATGTCTTTTCCAGGAGCTGTCAGCATGCTTCTCACTTCATTCTTTAACCCTTCAATCTCCGTGGCATATTTTTCAGCTAACTGTACGATTTCGTAAGAGCGACATATTATGAGTATCGTAGCATCAAATTATTTTTACTAGCTAGTTATATATTCCTACCAGGTGGTAATTTCCAATTAAATTTTCCCAACGACTATTCCTCAAACAATCTTACATAGACAAAACAGAATTATATTTTAAACAAAAGAATCATATTAAGAATCTTTTCAAACAGCTTAAATCTGGGAAATTTGGAATTCCTATCCCAATTAATAAATGGCTTCAGTTTATCTTTTCGACGAAATGAAAGTTTTTGCATATATAGAATTTTTATTACAGAGACATGCATAAAAAAACTAGAATCCATAAATAAATAAAGGAATCAATACCTTCGTATCATAAGAAAATTTTATAAATTTATCACCCCATAAGCTGGGAGAGAAGTTTGCAACTGGACGAACAATCTCATTTTTGAAGTTGGTAGCATTTTCAACAAGAGCCGGTGCCATAGCGATTATCTTCTGGTATATAGAAGAAGAAGAAGAAGAAGAAGAAGAAGAGGAGGAGGAGTAGATTACGGTAACGTAGTAGAAGAAAAATTTATGATGAAACTATAAACTCTTGCTGGTGATGGACACTATAGAGATACTTCTATTTATACATAATATTCTATCCAATAGCAGGTGGTCATTCTTGACTGCCGTCTGATCAATATTGTATTATTGTCTCTTACACCAGTTTCATGGAATCTCTTTATTGTTTAGTCAATAAAGGTAGTAATATATAATTCACAAAATAATTTAAGGAAAATAAAGCATACGTCTTCATTGTTGACTGTGATTTTATCCTAATAAGAGGAAAACAAACATGTTTTCCCTTGTAATATATTTAAGGAAATGGTGAGGAAACTTCCAAATCTTGTCAACTTCCAAATTTTACATGGTTAATCGTTTATTTATTTTTAACTAACCACTTTAAGTGACATGTTTTATTAATGACAAAAAAATATAATACAGAAAATGGAAAACTTAACCCGTCATGAGATGGGCAGTAGTGTTCGGGGGCTCTAGTAATAATTCTCGTCATCATATGCTGATCAGTGTAGTATTTCTCCGGCTATTGGTCATTTTCGGATATACGCTGTTGGAAAGAGATCTTGTAAATTCATTATCAAACCCTAAATTCGAGAAGTCTATAGCTTTGTCATAGTCTTCATGAGTATACCCAAAAATATCCATGGCAAATTCCCTGTACTTGTGTAGAAAGGTGGTGCCTCCACTCTGACATTGAAACCGCTAGCTATCGGCGATGCAGAAGGTGGAGTAGCCTCTTATTAATACCATATTTTTCCAATTCTAATTCCATATTATTCAAATAATTTTTAATTAATTGTTGGATGGGATTTTACCTGTTTTTAATTTTATTGCGAAAAGTCTACAAATTAAGTACCTAACCTGCCTATGTTAAAGTTGGATTAAAATGACTTACAGAAAAATGCTAGACACCTGTGTTTGGTGGAGATTAGTCCAATAGCATTGGGTGTTGGGACGTCTATGAAAGCGTGGTTGACCCAGTAGTTTTTAAAGTAACGGATTTGGACGAAGCTAGCTTTGTTCTAGACATTTAGCTATTAAGAAATCGAAAGAACAATATACTTTTCCGTGCAAGATTCCAAGAAGGGCAATTTGTCGTTCAGACCTGGAATCTAACTCTTTAAAGGGCAGTCCCCCAAGACTCTTGAAGAGAAAGGAGCATAGTAGAATACCTTGCGCTTCTTAAGTGGATAGCTCTTGTATGTTATGCTGTGCACTAGACTTGACATTTATTATGTTGTTGGTATGGCAGGTCCTCATCAATCTAACCCTAGACCGGAATATTAGGTAGATGTAAAGCATATCCTTAAGTTCGTTCAGAGAACAAAGACTATATTGTAATTTAATCTTCACCAAATCTTGTTTCAAAATGGTATATGGCTTCCAATTTTAAGAATTATACTCTAGGGAAAGTGGGAGAATTGTTGGGTTGTGTGCCAAGATATTATAATTTTGTTGGGATAAATGTCAATTTTATATTAAATAAAACATTTTTTATTAACTATTATTATTTTATGTTGAGTATGCAAATAAAAGTGTCGACAATTATTTATGATAATACAAGTTGGGTGTTTACGTTGAGAAGCACAATGTGACACAACCTATATTTTGATCATGAATAAAATTGTTCAGATGAGGATTGTCACCTTGTAGTAGAAGGTTGTAGTATTGAATATTTCATCATTCAAGTGTGTGATTTGTCCACATCACATAAATGGTTTAACGGTGAAACTAGTACCCTTGAAGTGTATTAATGTACCGAACATGTGTCGATAGAATGTCCGTGCAGAGAATTAAAATCAGCTAGATCGACAGGTATGGCATCTAAATCCCTTGACAGGGTTGTACATATTTTTGGGATTTTAATGGTTTTTTTTTATTTACCAATAGGTGAGAGCTATTTGATTGATCAAATATCTCAGTGGGTTAAGAGCTTTGGATTGACCAAAGTAGAAAACACGAATTTGTGTCAGGAGTGTCTCCTTGAAAAATGGGTCGAGTGACTACCAAGTATTTTCTCTTCAACGATTATATATCTGGGCCTAGCTAAACAACTAAATTTCAAAAAATATAAATTAGTTTACACGACCGTTTCTTAATTTAACGTATGTAAGTGATAATAATTAGAGGGGCAAACGGTCATGTATGCTTGCACCTAATTATTGTATATCGAATGGGAATGAAATATATATACTGTAGGTCAGAGGAAAGTATTACATCTTTTGTAATCTTATAATATATATTTTATGATAGTGCTGTCTTTTTCCTTTAGTGGAAAAAGAAAATGACCAAAAATTAGAATAGGTGGTCTAGGGTCAACTAGACATGATCTACTTAATAGAGCTTGGAAAATATATGTCCGAACAGTCTATGGTACCTCTATAAAGTTTTGGACATATTCGCAATTACTATGAAAGTAGCGGACTTAACTGTATTTGTGGTAGAAGTTAAGGAACTACACTTGAAATTAGATCAATCCTAGGCTAATTGAACTTGGATGCTATTAATTAGGACACTTTACCTATTTATATAACAGCAAGGTGGAGTGGATTATTTGAACAACAATTCCAAAATTCCATAACGTCTGGTTTGGCTTCAAGAAAATAGAAAAATAGATTTTCAAGACTTTTTTGATCTGTCCCGTCCAAAAATAAGATTTAGATTTGATTAAAACATGCCCACACGCCCGTGTAGTTTATACCTCAGAGAACACCATAGAAGACTTAAAGGTTGGGAGCGCCAAGTACGTCGTGAATCAGATTGACATCCACTAAACGATTACCAATTTTATGTATAATACTAAACTCTTAGTATTTAATTATAATAAATATCTAAATATCTAGCAAAAATCCTGATTTATTGAATTAAAGAAATTTATTATTTTGGCTAACATAATTCTCGTACCAATTTCCAACAACAAGATCAAGTTTCTTTTCCACATAATGCTCATCCACAAGAAAGATGAACATTTTTCTATCTTGCATGCACAGTCAAAAATCGATATCTCTAACCATGGAAAATTTGACCCTAGGTCTTCGGGTGCCTTTGATATTGGACAGCATCGGAATTAATCAGCAGAGTACGGAACTTGAACAGAATTATTTGACAATAATATTGCCGATGTTGATTTTTCTACCTAGTACAAGATAAGAGAGTATTATATAGAATTTGAACAAGATTTTTTGACAAGAGTCATGTAAGTGTTGATTAATCTACATGTACTACATAGTAAATATTCTAGAGGATTTACATAAGATCTTTTGATGGTGTTCATGTTGAATTTTACTCCCGTCCATTGGCGAGGAAAGTGATGCAAGGACAATACTTAATGTCTCAGGGTTAATTTTAGTACTATAACATTTATTTATAGTGTTTTATCTAATTATAATTTTTTAATAGGAGGTGAGGGACCTAAGGAGCAATTTAGATTAAGTGCATGTGTGGTAGGGTTTAAAAGTAGTTTTTTAGGAGATTTTGAAAAAAGATGGCGAAATGTGCTTGAAAAATTAATAAAAGCTGTCGATTCCATTAATTATGTGGTTGGAAATGTGTTTGAGAAAAAAAGAGTTTAAAAAAACTATGCCAAAAATGCTTGAAACTTTGTTTTTGGGTTTTCAAGTAGTAGTGGTACATGGATTTGGTATGATTTTGTTTGATTAAATTTTATAATAGAATTTGGGGAGATTTTCCACCTCTTTCCGATGCAAATTGGTATTCGTTACAAACAATGAGTTTGCAATCGAGAATTAACTCTCGGTATTCTTTTATGAATGAACGATTCTTGATTGTTAATTATCGACACTCTTACATATAAGGGTTTTATCGTGTTCTTCAATCGTTTTTCACTTCTCGTTGCATCAGAAAGGCAGCTAGTGATTTCCATTCGTTGGTATTGACAGTGAACGTCATACATATTCAAGAATAAATGGGTTTGAAAATGACAAATATTACAATAAATAAATTGATTGAAAACATAATACAATCACTGTTTGATCAGTAATGTGTGCGCCGTACTCAATGCTTTCATTTTATAGCTAGCTGTTACACAACGATACAAATAAAAAGAGAAAAAAAAACGAAAAAATTTAAGAATTGAAGATATCTATTTGTCCCCAACTTGACCCCATATATATAATATTTAGACCACGGTGGGATCAATAAACAAAGCATTGATGTGGGGTTTTAGAACTTTTTGTGGTTGTGTATATCCATCTTCGTTTCCTTTATAGGTGACATCTATAATCCGTTCAAGATTGAGAATTCGCATTAAAATTTCTCCGGCTATTGGTCATTTTCGGATATACGCTGTTGGAAAGAGATCTTGTAAATTCATTATCAAACCCTAAATTCGAGAAGTCTATAGCTTTGTCATAGTCTTCATGAGTATACCCAAAAATATCCATGGAAAATTCCCTGTACTTGTGTAGAAAGGTGGTGCCTCCACTCTGACATTGAAACCGCTAGCTATCGGCGATGCAGAAGGTGGAGTAGCCTCTTATTAATACCATATTTTTCCAATTCTAATTCCATATTATTCAAATAATTTTTAATTAATTGTTGGATGGGATTTTACCTGTTTTTAATTTTATTGCGAAAAGTCTACAAATTAAGTACCTAACCTGCCTATGTTAAAGTTGGATTAAAATGACTTACAGAAAAATGCTAGACACCTGTGTTTGGTGGAGATTAGTCCAATAGCATTGGGTGTTGGGACGTCTATGAAAGCGTGGTTGACCCAGTAGTTTTTAAAGTAACGGATTTGGACGAAGCTAGCTTTGTTCTAGACATTTAGATATTAAGAAATCGAAAGAACAATATACTTTTCCGTGCAAGATTCCAAGAAGGGCAATTTGTCGTTCAGACCTGGAATCTAACTCTTTAAAGGGCAGTCCCCCAAGACTCTTGAAGAGAAAGGAGCATAGTAGAATACCTTGCGCTTCTTAAGTGGATAGCTCTTGTATGTTATGCTGTGCACTAGACTTGACATTTATTATGTTGTTGGTATGGCAGGTCCTCATCAATCTAACCCTAGACCGGAATATTAGGTAGATGTAAAGCATATCCTTAAGTTCGTTCAGAGAACAAAGACTATATTGTAATTTAATCTTCACCAAATCTTGTTTCAAAATGGTATACGGCTTCCAATTTTAAGAATTATACTCTAGGGAAAGTGGGAGAATTGTTGGGTTGTGTGCCAAGATATTATAATTTTGTTGGGATAAATGTCAATTTTATATTAAATAAAATATTTTTTATTAACTATTATTATTTTATGTTGAGTATGCAAATAAAAGTGTCGACAATTATTTATGATAATATAAGTTGGGTGTTTACGTTGAGAAGCACAATGTGACACAACCTATATTTTGATCATGAATAAAATTGTTCAGATGAGGATTGTCACCTTGTAGTAGAAGGTTGTAGTATTGAATATTTCATCATTCAAGTGTGTGATTTGTCCACATCACATAATTGGTATAACGGTGAAACTAGTACCCTTGGAGTGTATTAATGTACAGAACATGTGTCGATAGAATGTCCGTGCAGAGAATTAAATTCAGCTCAATCGACAGGTATGGCATCTAAATCCCTTGACAGGATTGTACATATTTTTGTGATTTTAATGGTTTTTTTATTTACCAATAGTTGAGAGAATCTGTGGGTTGAGAGCTTTGGATTGACCAAAGTAGAAAACACGAATTCGAGTCAGGAGTGTCGCTTTGAAAAAATGAGTCAAGTGACTACCAAGTATTTTCTCTTCAACGATTAGAAATCTGGGCCTAGCTAAACAACTAAATTTCAAAAAATATAAATTAGTTTACACGACCGTTTCTTAATTTAACGTATGTTAGTGATAATAATTAGAGGGGCAAACAGTCATGTATGCTTGCACCTAATTATTGTATATCGAATGGGAATGAAATATATATACTATAGGTTAGAGGAAAGTATTTCATCTTTTGTAATCTTATATATGATGATAGTGCTGTCTTTTTCCTTTAGTGGAAAAAGAAAATGACCAAAAATTAGAATTGGTGGTCTAGGGTCAACTAGACATGATCTACGTTGGAAAATATATGTTCGAACAGTCTGTGTTACCTCTATAAAGTTTTGGACATATTCGCAATTACTATGAAAGTAGTGGACTTAACTGTAATTGTGATAGAAGTTAAGGAACTACACTTGAAATTAGATCAATCCTAGGCTAATTGGACTTGGATGCTATTTAGGACACTTTTCCTATTTATATAACAGCAAGGTGGAGTGGATTATTTGAACAACAATTCCAAAATTCCATAAGGTCTGGTTTGGCTTCAAGAAAATAGAAAAATAGATTTTTAAGACTTTTTTGATTTGTCCCGTCCAAAAATAAGATTTAGATTTGATTGAAACATGCCCACACGCCGGTGTAGTTTATACCTCAGAGAACACCATAGAAGACTTAAAGGTTGGGAGAGCCAAGTACGCCGTGAATCAGATTGACATCCAGCAAACGATTACCAATTTTATGAATAATACTAAACTCTCAGTATTTAATTATAATAAATATCTAAATATCTAGCAAAAATCCTTATTTATTGAATTAAAGAAATTTATTATTTTGGCTAACATAATTCTCGTACCAATTTCCAACAACATGATCAAGTTTCTTTTCCACATAATGCTCATCCATAAGAAAGATGAATAATTTCTATCTTGCATGCACAGTCAAAAATCGATATCTCTAACCATGGAAAAATTTGACCCTAGGTCTTCGGGTGCCTTTGATATTGGACAACAACGGAATTTATCAGCAGAGTACGGAACTTGAACAGAATTATTTGACAATAATATTGCTGATGTTGATTTTTCTACCTAGTACAAGATAAGAGAGTATTATAGAGAATTTGAACAAGATTTTTTGACAAGAGTCATGTAAGTGTTGATTAATCTACATGTACTACATAGTAAATATTCTAGAGGATTTACATAAGATCTTTTGATGGTGTTCATGTTGAATTTTACTCCCGTCCATTGGCGAGGAAAGTGATGCAAGGACAATACTTAAAGTCACAGGGTTAATTTTAGTACTGTAATATTTATTTATAGTGTTTTATCTAACTATAATTTTTTAATAGGCGGTGAGGGACCTAAGGAGGAATTTAGATTAAGTGCATGTGTATAGTAGGGTTTAAAAGTAGCTTTTTAGGAGATTTTGAAAAAAGATGGCGAAATGTGCTTGAAAAGTTAATAAAAGCTGTCGATTCCATTAATTATGTGGTTGGAAATGAGTTTGAGAAAAAAAGATTTTAAAAAATTATGCCAAAAATGCTTGAAACTTTGTTTTTGGGTTTTCAAGCAGTAGTGGTACATGGATTTGGTATGATTTGGTTTGATTAAATTTTATAATAGAATTTGGGGAGATTTTCCACCTCTTTCCGAAGCAAATTGGTATTCGTTACAAACAATGAGTCTGCAAACGAGAATTGACTCTCGGTATTCTTTTATGAATGAACCATTCTTGATTGTTAATTATCGACATTCTTACATATAAGGGTTTTATCGTGTTCTTCAATCATTTTTCACTTCTAGTTGCATCAGAAAGGCAGCTAGTGATTTCCATTCGTTGGTATTGACATTGAAAGTCATACATATTCAAGAATAAATGGGTTTGAAAATGACAAATATTACAATAAATAAATTGATTGCAAACATAATACAATCACTGTTTTATCAGTAATGTGTGCGCCGTACTCAATGCTTTCATTTTATAGCTAGCTGTTATACAACGATAAAAATAAAAAGAGAAAAAAAAAAAAATTAAGAATTGAAGATATCTGTTTGTCCCCAACTTGACCCCATATATATGATATTTGGACCACGGTGGGGTCAATAAACAAAGAATTTATAGCCATTTCCAAAAACTTATCGACAGCCGCTTCTTTAGTCACGCCATTCTCCTTCATATATGATTCGATGCCAGTAGCAATTTGGCCCCTTTCCTTCTCAACCTTCAATAAGACAATTTGGAGAAAACAAATAGATAAAGGAAATAATAGTTATTTGTAGAATTGATGTTTCCTTATAACAAACTTAGTGCATTTCATACCTCAAAGGTAGCAATGTCATCAATGAGTCGACATATTATGAGGCTGGCAACAAGCATTTTGGGTTTATTGCTTAGTCATTCAAAGTCTTCATTGGTGACAGATTTGATACCCAACAAGGATATAGTCGTATGATAAACATAAGTGCATGTGAATAAGGCATTGCTCATGTACTCAGAAAATGGTGGCAAGTATTCTTCGATGAACACTTTGCTTACACATAGTATGTCCTCACAAGTTCTTTCAGCTGCATAAAAATTAGTAGACATTTGGGTCACTTAATGAGGAAAACTTAAGTATAAAAAATAATAAAGAGCAAGAAAAATGGGAATTTAATACTTGTAGTGGACAAATAAAAAAATATACTACTTACTGCTTCTTTTGCATAATGGACTGCATAAGATCCTCCTTGTTGTGATAGTTCTTCCTCAAATTGATCGTAAAGATTTAGAAGAGCACTATAGAATGGTTTGATATACTCTGGTAGCTGATCAATTTCGCTTATGTCCCACCTGAAAAATCAAGAAATTCTCAAGATTACGATCATCAATAGACAATTGATTACTTTAAGAAACTATTGTATTACTAGGGTGGATAGAGTTAAAAGAAAGAAATATGTACCTCGTAATGGCCTCTGTAAAAACTTCAAGTTCTTCAACTGTACCATAGGCGTCATATGTATCATCGATTATTGATGCCATTGCAATGGTTTTGGTGAGCATGATTCGAGCAACCGAGTATTGAGGTTCATGATAAACTCCCATAGCCCAAAAGAAGCATTCTACAACTCGGTCTCTTGCATAAGGAAGCTTAGAAACAAGGTCCAACTCCTTCCACCACGTGAAGTATATATAAACAACAAATTCTATCAATTAGAGCACACGCAGAAACGCACAGCTATCATTGCAATTCTCAAGAACATTTCCTTGAAACTTCGTAGAGATCCTGTTTATGCAACATTTGCAATGAGTTATAGTCTAATTTGGCAAACCTCGGCAGCAATTCATTATTGGTAGCCATGTTGCGTGAATAAAAGAAAATGAAGTGCAACAGTGTACAAGTCATAGGCTTCATCTGCATAATTTGAGTTGAGATTAAAGAAACGTTCTAGTAGTTCTTCAATCTCATCTTCAAAGTGATATGATATGACCAACCGCTCAAGTGTGTCGATCAAATTCATTGTCTCCACCATGTCTTTTCCAGGAGCTGTCAGCATGCTTCTCACTTCATTCTTTAACCCTTCAATCTCCGTGGCATATTTTTCAGCTAACTGTACGATTTTGTAAGAGCGACATATTATGAGTATCCTAGCATCAAATTATTTTTACTAGCTAGTTATATATTCCTACCAGGTTGTAATTTCCAATTAAATTTTCCCAACGACTATTCCTCAAACAATCTTACATAGACAAAACAGAATTATATTTTAAACAAAAGAATCATATTAAGATTCTTTTCAAACAGCTTAAATCTGGAAAATTTGGAATTCCTATCCCAATTAATAAATGGCTTCAGTATATCTTTTCGATAAAATGAAAGTTTTTGCATATATAGAATTTTTATTACAGAGACAGGCATAAAAAAACTAGAATCCGTAAATAAATAAAGGAATCAATACCTTCGTATCAAAAGAAAATTTTATAAATTTATCGCCCCATAAGCTGGAGATAAGTTCGCAACTGGACGAACAATCTCATTTTTGAAGTTGGTAGACTTTTCAACAAGGGCTGGTGCCATAGTGATTATCTTCTGGTATATAGAAGAAGAAGAAGAAGAAGAAGAGATTACGGTAACGTAGTAGAAGAAAAATTTATGTTGAAACTATAAACTCTTGCTGGTGATGGTCACTAAAGAGCTACTTCTATTTATACATAATATTATTATTTTTTTATCTGAAATGTAAAAATTTTATAGATCAAAAAATGAAACTATATATGTACGCTGGACATACCCAGGAATACAAAGCGTCAAGTAAAAGTAAAATCAATAGTACCACAACCGGCAGTATGATCAAATAACCACTAGAGATAAACAAAAGAGAAACATATACATTGGGCATTCCTAGGCAGAACAAAAGTGAAAGCAAAATAAAGGAAAAATATCACACCAACAGAACATTAGCCTGTTAGAGCTCAAGACTCATAATGGACCAAAACATTAGGATACAAGGAAAACAAAACCTTGTGTACTTGTGTTTTGATCGATGTAATGATACTAGAAGTTATGCCTGTAAGATTTTCAAAGATCCATCTATTCCTTGCCATCCAAATGTGATAAACTGTAGTCGCAAAAGCTATCCTCTTTGCTTTGCTCCTCCAACTCGTTCCTTGGGCCTCTTTTTTAATCCATTTGAGAGAGCTAGATATTGTAGACATGGAACGCCTAATCCCCAACCATAATCTGATGTTCATCCAAATAACGGAGGTGAAACAGCATTGGAAAAATAAGTGGGAGCTGATTCATCAAACTGCTGGCAGAAAACACATCGTTTGTCCATTGGAAGAAAAGGAAGTCTATCCTTCGTTAGAAGCTTTCCTTTTGCTGTTGACTATAAAATAAAGCAGTGTTTCGGCTGAATGCAAGGTCTCCAAATGTCTGCTGCCCAAACCATATTTATCCCTTTCGTACGGAAGTATTCATAAGCCAAGGAAGAAAAAGACTTTGGCTGAGAATTCTACTGCTGCAGCCGTGAGACAGCAGATTGGTCGCTGTCTTCAGCCCGAATGAGCTGATCCCTGATTCCAATGATGCGTTTCAACAAAGGAGAGTTGGCCTTTTCAGATTCCTTGCTCCAAATTGAGTTACGTTGTAGGTAAACCTGATTTACCCATTGTATCCAAAGTGTATCCTTTTTAGAGTGTATATTCCATAGGGACTTCGCAAGTAGCCCGGTATTCCAGCTTTGTATTTGGCGAAATCCCAATCCGCCTTCTTGTTTCATTAAGCAAATATCTTTCCACGTAACCAATGGTTTCTTGTGGCCCCAAAGAAAATTTCTACATAAATGTGTGATTCTTGAAATGACTGCAGCAGGTATTGGAAAAATTGATAACCAAAAGCACTCAACCCCTTGTAAAACCGCCCTAATCAATTCACATCTACCCGCATATGATAAGGAAGTACTCTTCCACAAATGAATATAGGAAGCCAATTTATCAATGAGCGGAGAGTAATGCATTACCTTTAGTTTCTCAGCTGCCAGCGGGATTCCCAGGTAGCGAAACGGCATTGAACCCATAGGAAATAAAGTGAGCTGCTGAATTTGACGAAGGTCTGGTTCCCTCACTCCAGCCGAATACAAAGTGGACTTTGTAACATTTTCTCTGAGTCCAGATTTATTGCCAAAGTCATGTAAGCAATCCATAAGTATAGATACCGACATTGGGTCTCCTCTAGCGAAGAGCATTAAGTCATCTGCAAACGCCAAGTGAGTAATTTTACACATTTTGGATGGTAATTGAATTCACTATTATATGTACATTTTTCCAAGGATCTTGATAGATATTTTATACAAAGAACAAATAGGAAAGGAGATAGGGGATCACCTTGCCTTAGTCCCTTTTTTCCTTTGAAAAATCCAGCCAACTCACCATTTATCGCAATGGAATATGATGTAGTTGAAATACATTGCATTATCCACTGTACAAAAGTCGGAGGAAACAGCAACCCCTACAAAACCTCTTTCAAAAAATTCCAATCCAACGAATCATAGGCCTTTCTAAGATCAATTTTGAGCAAACATCTAGGGGATACCCTCTTTCTGTTATATTGTCTTGATAACTCTTGAGCCAAATGGATGTTCTCAGCCATGCTACGACCTATAACAAACGCTGATTGAGCTTTATTAACAATAGAATCCAGCAGAGGAGCTAGGCGGCCAGATAGCAATTTCGAGATAATTTTATATATCATATTGCAACAAGAAATTGGTCTATAGTCTCCCACCGATGGTGCATGGTTTGATTTAGAAACCAAAGCGATTACAGAATGGTTGATTTGTTTAAGCAAAGCTGAAGAAGAAAATAATTCCTGAACTGCTGCACAAACATCGAAACCTACTGTTTCCCAAGCCTTTTTAAAGAAGCACGAAGAGTGCCCATCCGGACTGGGAGATTTATCCTCCGCAATAGCCCAAAGAGCTTTTTTAATTTTAGAGACCTCAAAAGGTTTAACCAAGTCTTCCGCCTGCTTTTCAGAAACCGTTGGACCACTAGCTAAAATAATAGGGTCCGGCTGTTCTCCCCTGCTTTCCGTTCCCAGCAAGTTCGTATAATAATTGAAGAATTCATCCTTAACTTCTTGATGAGAAACGGTCATGTTCCCATCCTCCTTACACACTGTTGCAATGTGGTTACATTTAGTGTCTCTCTTGACCATTGCATGGAAGAATTTAGTACACTTATCGCTTTTCATTATGTACTTGCATTTAGCTTGGTGAAAAAAGAAGCTTCTCTCCGACTCTGATAAGAACACCGTTGTTTTCCTTAATTGAGAAACCTGCAGTTGCAGCCCCTGGTCATTTGGCTGGTCATGAAGCTTTAGTTGAGCCGACATCAACTCATTTCTAGCATTTTCAGCACGGACAGAAATATGGCAGAATTCCCTTTTGTTGAGCAATTTCAACGGCCCTTTTCGTCTCTTAAGTTTAGTAACAAGGATGAATTGTTTCATTCCCCATCCATTATGAGTCCAATTTTCCCGAACAACATCATTAAAGGACTCATGATTCACCCACATATTAAAGAATTTGAAGTTTTTCCTCCGTAAGTGTAAAGGATCAATGAGCAAAACAATGCACGGAGAGTGATCCGAGAAGCAATTAGGAGGTGGGAAAGCTACCTCCGAGAAGAAATCTACAGTCAACCATCTGTTGTTGATCATTGCTCTGTCCAATTTTATCCAAACCGATAAGTTATTCCAAGTGAAAAAACAACCCGAGGACTTCAAGTCAGATAACCCAGCCGAGAGGCAGCAGTTAGCAAAATCTCTAATTTCATACGATGTAATTTCAGCCCCATTAATGCGTTCTCCATCCATTAGAACATTATTGAAATCCCCAATAACCAGCCAAGGCAATGAACACGTAAGGCTAATATCCTCAATCGAATTCCACAAAGGTCTCCTCTAACAACCGAGTGAAGGCCATAAAATAAACTCACTTGAAAGGTAATAGAAGATACCTTACAAGTAGCAGTCCCATGAATGGCCTGAGGCAAAATTCCAGCAGTAACGAAATCAACCTTAGCCAAGTTCCATAAAACAAGAATACGACCCGCATCATGAAAATGAAAATTGTTTACTTGTTGCCAACCAATGAATTTATTCTTCATAACCCTCGAGAGTTTTTCCACATTTAATTTTGTTTCCAAGATACCCATTAAGTCTATTCCATGGAGTTTCATGAGGTCTCGGACCCCATTTTGTTTTAGGGGCTTATGCAAACCCCTAATATTCCAAGCCGCACACTTCATGGTTATAAAAGAATGGAGTGACCCTTCGAATTACCAAGAGAGGAAGTGTTAGAACCCACCTTGGCCGGAATATCTTTAAGTCTGTCTTTTGTTTCTGTAGCTCGATCAATTCCAGCAGAGGAAGACGCCCCTGCATTACCACTGGACTGCCTTAAAAGCTTTTCTTGGACCTTCCCTTTTTGTTTGGCCAAACGTTTCTTGCTTTTGTCTACCAAAATGAAAGGTGGTTATCCTTCATCTAGAGTCTCGAACTGTCCCTGCTTATTACTCTGTTGAATTGTCCCGGACATGGTCTCATTTTTGTCTTTGTTGGACAAGACATTGTTAGATAGATCAATGACGATGGTCCCCTGCTTAGTCGGCTGACCATCAGAGATTACAGCCACCGAGGGAGGCCCTTCTTTGTTAACTTCATCTGGCTGCTGTACCTTCAGCCTGGTTTGAAAAGATTTCTCAATCATGGTGCAATCTTCAAGTGAATGCCCGAATAATCTACAAGTCGGGCAGAACTTGGGTTCATGCTCAAATAACACACTTCGCTCTCTAATCTTCCCTGATGATAAGCGAATGGTAACTGACCGAACGAGCTCCTGCAAAGCATCCACTTCAACTAAGATCCTAGCATACGATAGTCTGCCTCTTGTATAAGTAAGATTATCCATAGAGAGCGGCTTCCCTATCTTAGATGCAATCATCCTAAGAGCCTTCAGATTCCAATAATTCAGCGGGAGACCCGGTAGCATAACCCAAACCGGCATTTTGCAAATTTCCTCATCATCAAACTCAAAACAATCCGGCATGACCTTTAGGAGTAAAGGCCTTCCAAACACAAAGAATGGACCCCCATTCAATACTCTCTGCCGTGAAGTATCATCATCAAACTTAAAAATCAACCATCCACTCGCGTGTGTGTGGTATTCATATTTGACATTCCAAGAATCACAAAGTTTGAGCAATGCTTTCTTCCCAGGAAAGCGACATGCGAAGTAGCCTACAAGGCTGTAACCCCAAACCATTTCTAAGTCATCCTCAACACTATGATCAAACACAATTTCATCGGGCAAATTGTCAAACACTTCAAGTGTAAGACATTGGCTGGGTTTTCTTTTATCTTTAAAAAGGTTGACCCAAGCAGGTGGTCCTTGACTGCCGTCTGATCAATATTGTATTATTATCTCTTACACCAGTTTCGTGGAATCATTTTATTGTTTAGTCAATAAAGGTAGTAATATATAATTCACAAACTAATTTAAGGAAAATGAAGCATACGTCTTCATTGTTGACCGTGATTTTATACTAATAAGAGGAAAACAAACATGTTTTTCTTTGTAATATATTTAAGGAAATGGTGAGGAAACTTCCAAATTTTACAAAGTTAATCGTTTATTTATTTTTAACTAACCACTTTAAGTGACATGTTTTATTAATGACAAAAAAAATATAATACAGAAAATGGAAACCTTAACCCATCATGAGATGGGCAATAATGTTCGAAGGCTCTAGTAATAATTCTCGTCATCATATGCTGATCAGTGTAGTATTTCTCTGGCTATTGGTCATTTTCAGATATATGCTGTTGGAAGGAGATGTTGTAAATTCATTATCGAACCCTAAATTCGAGATGTTTATAGCTTCGTCATAGTCTTCATGAGTATACCCAAAAATATCCATGGCAGATTTCTTATACTTGTGTAGATAGGTGGTGCCTCCACTCTGACATTGAAACCGCTATCAGTGATGCATAAGGTGGAGTAGCCTCTTATTAATACCATATTTTTCCAATTCTAATTCCATTTTATTCAAATAATTTTTAATTAATTGCTGGATCAGATTTTACCTGGTTAATTTTAATGCGAAAAGTCTACAAATTAAGTACCTAACCCACCTATGTTAAAGTTAGATTGAAATGACAAAAAGAAAAATGCTAGACACCCGTGTTTGGTGGAGATTAGTCCAATAGCATTGGGTGTTGGGACGTCTATGAAAGCGTGGTTGACCCATCAGTTTTTAAAGTAACAGATTTGGACGAAGCTAGCTATGTTCTAGGCATTTAGATATTAAGAAATCAAAAGAACAATATACTTTTCGGTGCAAGATTCCAAGAAGGGCAATTTGTCGCTCAGACCTGGAATCTAACTCTTTAAAGGGCAGTCCCCCAAGACTCTTGAAGAGAAAGAGAGCATAGTAGAATACCTTGCGCTTCTTAAGTGGATAGCTCTTGTATGTTATGCTGTGCACTAGACTTGACATTTATTATGTATTTGGTATGGTAGGTCCTCATCAATCTAACCCTAGACTGGAATATTAGGTAGATGTAAAGCATATCCTTAAGTTCATTCAGAGAACAAAGACTATATTGTAATTTAATCTTCACCAAATCTTGTTTCAAAATGGTATATGGCTTCCAATTTTAAGAATTATACTCTAGGGAAAGTGGGAGAATTGTTGAGTTGTGTGCCATGATATTATAATTTTGTTGGGATAAATGTCAATTTTATATTAAATAAAACATTTTTTATTAACTATTATTATTTTATGTTGAGTATGCAAATAAAAGTGTCGACAATTATTTATGATAATATATATAAGTTGGGTGTTTACGTTGAGAAGCACAATGTGACACAACCTATATTTTGATCATGAATAAAATTGTTCTCATGAGGATTGTCACCTTGTAGTAGAAGGTTGTAGTATTGAATATTTCATCATTAAAGTGTGTGATTTTTCCACATCACATAATTGGTTTAACGGTGAAACTAGTACCCTTGGAGTGTATTAATGTACAGAACATGTGTCGATAGAATGTCCGTGCAGAGAATTAAATTCAGCTCGATCGACGGGTATGGCATCTAAATCCCTTGACAGGGTTGTACATATTTTTGTGATTTTAGTGGTTTTTTTATTTACCAATGGGTGAGAGCAATTTGATTGATCAAATATCTCAGTGCGTTGAGAGCTTTAGAATGACCAAAGTGGAAAACACGAATTCGTGTCAGGAATGTCACTTAGAAAAATGAGTCGAGTGACTACCTAGTATTTTCTCTTAAACAATTATAAATCTGGGCCTAGCTAAACAACTAAAATTCAAAAAATGTAAATTAGTTTACACGACAGTTTCTTAATGTAACTTAAGTTAGTGATAATAATTAGAGGGGCCAATGGTCTTGTACGCATGCACCTAATTATTGGATATCGAATGGGAATGAAATATATATACTCTAGGTCAGAGCAAAGTATTACAGCTTTTGTAATCTTATATATTATGAGAGTGCAATCTTTTTCCTTTAGTGGAAAAATAAAAAGACCAAAAATTAGATTCGGTGGTCTAGGGTCTACTAGACATGATCTACTTAGTAGAGTTTGGAAAATATATGTCCGAACAGTCTGTGGTACCTCTATAAAGTTTTGTACATATTCGCAAATACTATATGTGTAGTGGACTTAATTGTAATTGTGATAGATGTTAAGGAACTACACTTGAAACTAGATCAATCCTATGCTAATTGGACTTGGATGATATATAACAGCAAGGTGGAGTGGATTATTTGAACAACAATTCCAAAATTCCATAAGTTCTTGTTTGGCTTCAAGAAAATAGAAAATTAGATTTTCAAGACTTTTTTGATCTGTCCTGTCCAAAAATAAGATTTAGATTTGATTAAAACATGCCCACACACCGGTGTAGTTTATACCTTAGAAAACACCTTAGAAGACTTAAAGGTTGGGAGCGCCAAGTACGCCGTGAATCGGATTGACATCCAGTAATCGACTACCAATTCCTGTATAATACTAAACTCTTAGTATTTAATTATAATAAATATCTAAATATCTAGCAAAAATCCTAATTTTTTGAATTAAAGAAATTTATTATTTTGGCTAACATAATTCTCGTACAAATTTCCAACAACAGGATCAAGTTTCTTTCCCACATAATGCTCTTCCACAAGAAAGATGCACAATTTCTATCTTGCATGCACAGTCAAAAATCGATAACTCTAAGCATGGAAAAATTTGACCCTAGGTCTTTGGGTGCCTTTGATATTGGACAACATCGTAATTAATCAGTAGAGTACGGAACTTGAACAGAATTATTTGACAATAATATTGCTGATGTTGATTTTTCTATCTAGTAAAAGATAAGATAGTATAATAGAGAATTTGGACAAGATTTTTTTACAGCAGTCATGTATGTGTTGATTATTCTACATGTACTACATATATAGTAAATATTCTAGAGGATTTACATAAGATCTTTTGATGGTGTTCATGTTGAATTTTACTCCCGTCCATTGGCGAGGAAAGTGATGCAAGGACAATACTTAAAGTCTCAGGGTTAATTTTAGTACTATAATATTTATATATAGTGTTTTATCTAATTATAATTTTTTAATATGAGGTGAGGGACCTAAGGAGCAATTTAGATTAAGTGCATGTGTGGTACGTTTTAAAAGTACTTTTTTTTAGGAGATTTTGAAAAAAGATGGTGAAATGTGGTTGAAAGGTTAATTAAAGTTGTCGATTCCATTAATTATGCGATTGGAAATGAGTTTGAGGAAAAAAGAGTTTAAAAAAAATTATGCCAAAAATGCTTTAAAATTTGTTTTTGGGTTTTCAAGCAGTAGTGGTACATGGATTTGGTATGATTTTGTTTGATTAAATTTTATAATAGAATTTGTTGGAAATTGGTTTAAGAATTCGAGAAATTGGTTAAGTGTTGAAAACCAAATAAAGTGACTTTGTGTCAACTTCGGCCAAAATATTTAGACCCGACCCAATCCGTTTAGGCAAAATAGTTTGCCACTTCGCTGCTTCGGGGCGTCAAAATAGGGATCGACCTACCCAGTCAAGTCGGCGGGGTCAAGGGGGCAGTGTTGCCCCCTGGAAGAGAATTCAGATTTCTCTGCATGTGTTGAAAAGTATATTTGGCATCTCGAAACGAATTTTGAATGAATGGAAAATTATGGAAAAGGACAAAATTGGGTCAATTTTTTACCATGCGATCGCATGGGTATGTTATCATGCGATCGCAACTTGCTAAATTTTTCAACAGAATGTTTTTAGGTTCTACCATGCGATCGCATAGTTTGCATTGATTAAGTTCTGTCTTCAAAAATGGACCTTGCGATCGCAGAATATTTTAACCATACGATCGCATGGGTCTAAGCGCAAACAGGCATGTCCTTTTGAAGTGTTGCATGATTTCCCTCCACACCACTTCGTTCCCAACTCTTCATCTTCTTTAAGTTGGACCCTATGGACGTCCTATTTCATATATAAATGATATGCAAACATATTCAAATCATATATTCATCTCTTGAACCAAAATTCTTGCATTTGTTGCATTGATTCTAGTTTTTCATATTTTCATATTCATTTGGAGTACAAAACCATTTTTTGGTTCGTTGTGCTTGTGTTTTGAAGTGCTACAAAAACAAGTGGAAGTCGTTGTATCTTGGGAGTTGATTGCCATAAACCGTAGGCACTGTTGCGGGGCAAATTCAACTTAAGGACAAAGTGTTATACACTTGCCTCGGCTTACCTTTCATCTATTTTCGGTTTTCTCATTTCCAGTCACTTAACACAATATCCACCCAACAATATTAAGTCGAATTTCTGAATTTTTTATAAGTGACATCCGTTTTCTACTTGATTAGGCTGGTTTTTCTGTTTTACGTAAACAGAAATGAATACTAATACTAATACTAATTCAAATGATACCTCGAATATGGGAACTTTTGAAAGAAGTATTCATACCGGTGTGATTTCTCAGGTTGTGGTTCCAGTTGTGGCTCCCCCTACTACAGTACATTCAAACTCCGTTCCACATGGAAAAAAACTGGAGAAATTTATTGGGGTTGAATTTAAAAGATGGCATCAGAAAATGCTATTCTATCTCACGACCCTCAACTTGGCAAAATTCTTGAATGAAGATCATCCCACCATACAAGAAGGAGAAAACAATCGGGCATCATTGATTGCTTTGGATGCCTGGAAACATTCAAATTTTCTATGTCAGAATTACATTCTGAATGGATTGGACAACACTTTATATAATGTGTATTGTTCCAAGAAATCTGCAAATGATTTATGGGAATCATTGGAAAGGAAATACAAGACTAAAGATGATGGAACAAAGAAGTTCATAGTGGGGAAAGTTCTTGGACTACAAGATGGTAGATTCAAAGAAAGTCATTATTCAAGTGCAAGAATTGCAGATCATACTCCATGACATTCACGCGGAGAATATGTCTCTAAGTGAATCATTTCAAGTGGCTGCAATCATCGAAAAACTTCCACCCATGTAGAGGGACTTCAAGAACTATCTCAAGCATAAGTGCAAGGAGATGAACATTGAAGAACTTGTGGTTCGACAAAGGATTGAAGAAGACAACCGAAGTTCGGACAAGCGTGTTGGAAATAGCATGTGGTGGAATCCAACATCAACAAAGGAAAGAAGAGAAAGCATTCTGTTGAACCTACAAAGAAGAATGCAAAGAAGTTCAAGGACAACTGCTATAATTGTGGAAAGGCTGGACATCGCTCCGTCGATTGTCGCAAACCAAAAAAGCAAGCCCAAGCGAACATAGCCGAATCTGATGCCATATCAAATGGCATATCTGATATCAACTTATCGATGGTTGTTTTAGAATGCAACAATGTTGGAAATCCCATGGAATGGTGGGTTGATACGGGTACAACCTGTTACATATGTGCTGATAAAGAAATGTTCACATCCTACATTCCAACCGAGGGAGAAAAACTGTTTATGGAGAACTCCTCAACATCCAAAGTAGAAGGACAAGGCAAAGTGATTTTGAAGATGACATCGGGAAAGGAACTTATCTTCAATAATCTTCTTCACGTACCAGATATTCGCAAAAACCTTGTGTCAGGTTCTTTGTTAAGAAAGAATGGCTTTAAGTTAGTCTTTGTTTCGATAAGTTTGTACTTACCCAGAATAACATGTATGTAGGCAAAGGCTATGTAAAAGATGGACTATTCAAAATGAATGTCCTAACTATTGTACCGAAAAAATATAAGGAATAAAACGTCATCTTCCATTTATATTCTTGAGTCATCTAATTTATGGCATCATAGATTAGGACATGCAAACTTTAATTCAATACGCAAGTTAATGAATTTAAGTTTACTTCTGAATATGCATTTTAATAATGGAAAATGTGAAACATGTGTAGAGGCAAAAGCGGCCAAAACACCTTTTCATTCAGTTGAACGAACCACAACACCTTTAGAACTAATTCGCACGGATGTGTGTGATTTAAAGTTCGTACAAACAAGAGGTGGTAAAAATTATTTCATCATGTTCATAGATGATTGTACAAGGTACTGCTACATATACTTGTTGAAAAGCAAAGATGAAGCTTTGGAAGTGTTCAAATACTACAAAATCGAAGTTGAAAATCAACTTGAAAAACGAATAAAAATGATTCGTAGTGATAGAGGTGGAAAATACATTACACATTTGAAGAATATTGTGCAGAATCTAGAATCATTCATCAAACTATTACACCATATTCACCTCAATCAAATTGGATTACTGAATGCAAGAATCGAACACTAAAGGAAATGATGAATGCAATGCTAATAAGTTCGGGCTTACCTCAAATCTTGTAGGGGGAAGCCATACTTTCTGGAAATCATATCTTAAATAAAATACCACACAAGAATAAGATTGAATCACCTTACGAATTATGGAAAGGTCGAAAACCTTCATACAAATATTTCAAAGTGTGGGGTTACTTAGAAAAAGTACAAATACCCAAACCTAAACAAGTTAGAATTGGACCAAAGACAATTGATTGTGTCTTTATTGGATATGCAATCAATACTAGTGCATATTGATTCTTGGTTCATAAGAGCATCTCTAATAGACTCTTTAAACATAAGATTCTCTCTATTTTAAAGAACCAAACTTTAAAATTATGCTTCAACAGGCTCTCTAAATTAACTTTTTAAAATAGTGAGTGTGTTGGAGAGCGAAACTCACTCTCTATAATTAAATGCATTCAAAGAATTTCAATTTTCTATACTCCATATAATGATTGAATTAAATAGTGTATACAAAATAAAATAGAATAAAATCATATATTAATGAGGAGAGAGGCATGTTAAAAGAAAATAAATAAAAAATAATAAATACTTATTGGAAGAAGTAAAATAAAGTGTTAAAGATAAAGAGATTGTTGGAGCACTTAAAAAATTTTACTCTCTAAATTTATAGATGCTCTCTAAAATGCTAAAGATGCTCTTTGTAAATAGAGAGTCTATTGGAGATGCTCTAAATCCGAAGTACTTGATGTACATGGAGGTACGATTATTGAATCAAGAAATACGGTCTTCTTTGAAGACAAATTTCCTTGTAAAGAAAAGGAAATAAGTTCAAATAAACGAACTTATGATAACATACATGAAAATGAAGACAATCTTCAAATAAATGAAGAACCAAGACGTAGTAAAAGGCAACGAATTCATAAGACATTCGGTCCAGAATTCGTAACCAATTTACTAGAAAATGATCCAAGGACATCTGATGAAGCAATGTTCTCTCTCGAAGCTACCTTTTGGAAAGAAGCTATACTTAACGAAATTGAATCCATCATGATTAACCATACTTGGAAATTGGTTGAACTCCCTCTGGGAAACAAAGCTTTAGGCTGCAAATGGATATTCAAAAAGAAATTGAAGTTGGATGGATCAATAGATAAATACAAGGCTAGATTAGTAGCCAAAGGGTATAGACAAAAGGAAGGATTCGATTTCTTTGATACTTATTCACATGTGACAAGAATCACATCTTTACGTGTCTTGATTGCAATCACGGCATTGCATAATCTTGAAATACATCAAATGGATGTTAAAACTGCGTTTCTAAATGGTGAGTTAGAAGAAGAAATCTACATGGAACAACTCGAAGGGTTTGAAGCACCGGGAAATGAAAAGAAGGTATGTAAACTTGTAAAATCATTGTATGGATTAAAACAAGCACCGAAGCAATGGCATGAAAAATTTGATAAAACTATGTTGTCAAATGGCTTCAAAATCAATGAATGTGACAAGTGTGTCTACATTAAAAACACACCTAACGAATATGTAATCGCATGCCTATACGTTGACAATATGCTAATTATGGGTAATAACTCAAAAGTCATTTCCTCGACTAAGAAAATGTTAACAAAACATTTTGACACGAAGGATATGGGAGTGGCGGATGTGATATTAGAGATTAAAATTTCTAAGACATCCAATGGTTTGTCATTATCTCAATCACATTATGTTGAGACTATACTTAAGAAGTTTAAGGCGTATGACGACAAACCAATTAAGCCACTAGTTGACTTAGGGATACACTTAGCCAATAATACTGGTGAGTCCGTATCTCAATTGGAATATTCACGTGTCATAGGCAGTTTGATGTACATTACCAACTGCACAAGACCGGATATAGTATACATAGTCAACAAGTTGAGTAGATTCACTAGTAATCCATGTGTTGAACATTGGAAGGCATTAAACCGAGATCTTAGATACTTAAGACACACAGTTGAATATGGATTACACTACTCAAGATTTCCCGCGGTGTTAGAAGGATATACCGATGGAAATTGGATATCTGACACTAAGGATTCAAAATCCACAAATGGTTATGTATTTACCATTGGAGGTGGAGCCGTGTCCTGGAAGTCTTCTAAGCAAACATGTATAGCTTGATCCACAATGGAATCTGAGTTTATTGCCTTACACAAAGCTGGATTTCCTTGAGAAAATTCCATGTTGGGAAAAGCCGGTTTCTGCAGTTAACATACATTAATCAGTCGGTAATAGCAAGGGCACAAAACAGTATATATAATGGTAAGTCTCGACATATCCGTCGGAGACATAATACCATTAAACAGTTAATATCGAATGGTATAATCTCTATTAACTATGTGAAGTCAAAAGAAAACTTGGCTGATCCTTTGACGAAATGACTTGCAAGAGATCAAGTATACCATCTCTCGAGAGGAATGGGGTTAAAGCCTATTGAATAGAATTACTATGACGGAAACCCAACCTTGTAGATTGGAGATCCCAAAATCTTGGTTCAATGGGACTACTAAGTCATAAAAGATTCATAATAAAGCACGTATTCCCATTCCTAAAATTTGAAGTGCTATGTCAAATATGTATAAAGATAAGTATACATATATACTTTTAATGATTCAAAACCTTGAAATAGAAAGGTAAGAGATCACCTATATAAGTGTGAAGTGGGGGCCGCTTCTACGAGAATTCGAGGCTCAATTCTCTTAGAGCACTTATGAAACCAAGAGTTGTCCGGGGCCAAAATGGACACAACCAGGAGAACCGAATTAGTTAGATAAGTTATTGTGTTGGTACAATTGTTTGGGTTTACACGAACGGCTGGATGGTTCAAAGATATCGCATTCACCAACTTGCCTAGTAAATCCAATTGTACTCAACTAAAGAAGGTTCAAAGCCACAAGCCACCTATCTTGATGCTATGACTTGTCGCATGTTATGAATATTTTAGTAGGCTTCCTTAAGGCACCTGGGACAGTTCATCAAGAAATTTTGAAACGACGTAGCTAAGGTTTGAAATTTTATCATGGCCTCGTCCAAGGTCCCAAGTATCTACAGTTCAAATTTTTTTATTTTTGAAATTCTTTTGTATGGTCAAATATATTGTGGTGACACCTATCACGTTATAGGTAAAAACCTTAAAATTTAGAAGTAAAAATTATTTTCCCTTGCGTGCTTTTTATCTTCTGCAGTAGCTACATTTTTAAAACCATTCAAAGGCACGATAAATCTATTTGGAGTCGTCAAATATTATTTAAATATTATTTTAGTGACCCTCCGGGTTGAGAAAAATCAGGGTGTTATAGTTTGGTATCAGAGCACGGTTTTACATTTCTGTAACTCGCATATATTTTAAATTATTTATTTTTATTTTTATGGTCTTTAATTTTTTATGTCAAGTTAAAAATTTAGAAGCTAAAATTTTAGAATTTAAGTGTCACTACTTTCCATCGTCGTGCTACGCTGTCCCTGATGTAAAGAAAGTTTGATAATTTTCTTTTTATGTTTATGTACGACGTAAATGAAACTTATATTTATGAAATTCTATATTTGTTTCATTTAAAATAAAATGTTAAGTTGAGTTGAATTTTTTAAAGTGGATATTGATTTTTTTTTACACTATATATGTTATGATAACGTGATTGAATTTTATGAAAATTCATTTTAGTCTTCGGAATTAACTTAAAAAATAATAGAAACCCACTTAATCAGACTCTTCATAATTTGTATTTCAGACATGGTTCCACCAAGTGAGTACTATCTAGAACGTACCGAGATGGCAAGAAATGATTACATTTAGTTTGCTTCAAATCTCGAGTGGTCAATTGGCCATCATGTCGGTACCCATAGGGCAACACGTATTAGGGTGAGGAACTACGGGTTTGAAACAACAAGATGTCATCTTGAATTGTGTGCTTACCATTTTCTGAAAGTGGAGGTTAAATGATCAAACCTCGGGCACCTCAAATGGCAAAAAATATCTTTTTATATCTGATGCATGCCTAGCTAATATTAATGTTGTCAGAAAACTGATAGTATACTAGAGGTTAGTATGTCATCAGAAGGAACCATAGATACTGATAAATTAGCTATGGCAGTGCAGAGAGATTTTGATGGATAGGTAATTATAGCAGATCTACATGTTATAAAGGATTTTGATATTATCTTGGGTATGTATTGGTTGGGTAGTAATCGAGCTACCATTATATGTTTTGAGAATGGAGTAATCTTTCAAAGATTCAGATTCAAAAAGTTCAAATTTTATGGGTCAAAAATTAAATCACTTATTCGCCTCATCTTAACTTTGTAGGTAGAGAAGTTGCTAAAGAAGAAAGATTATCAAGAGTTCCTTGTCAATCTTACTGGAACCCATCTGAGGAATTATCAATGGATAATCTGCCAGTAGTTAGAGAATACGCTGACGTGTTTACAAAAGACCTATCAGGCATATCTCCTGATAGAAAAGTGGAATTCATGATAGAATTTATACCTGGAGTTGCACCATGTCAAAGGTTCTGTATTGGATAGCACCAAAAGAATTGCAAGAGTTAAAAATGCAATTGGAAAAGTCATTGGATAAAAGGGTTTATCAAACCGAGTGTGTCTCTGCAGAGAGCCCCAGTATTCTTTATGAAGAAAGATGGGTCGATAAGGATGTGTATCGACTACCTTAAGTTGAATAAATTGACAATCAAGAGTAAGTATCCACTTCCAAGAATTGAGGATTTGTTTGATCAATTGGAGGGTGCTTCAGTGTTGTCAAAGATCAACTTGAGGTCAGGCTATCATCAATTGAAGATCAGGCCATTGGATATACCAAAGCCAACATTCCGAACTCATTATGGGCATTATGAGTTTACTATAATACCATTTTAACTGACGAATGCTCATGCGGTATTTATGAATTTGGTGAACCGAGTGTTTCATCAATATTTAGATCGGTTCTTCAATGTACTCATTGATAACATCTCAATTTATTCCAAAAATCCTAAGCAACATCAAGAGCAGCTGAGGACAGTATTGGAGACCTTGCAGAGGGAAAATTTGTATGCCAAATTCAAGAAATATGAATTTTGGCTAGACCAAATAGGATTACTTGGCCATGTTGTGACGACTAAAAGAATTGAAATAGATCCATCAAAAGTGGAAATTGTATCAAATTGGCCAGCATCGTCAAATGTTGGTAAAGTAAGAAGTTTTTGGGTTAAGCCGGCTATTATCGATGTTTCCTAGAAGAATTTTCCAAAATAGCTGGTCCTATGACGCAGTTGACTCAAAAGGGTGATAAGTATGTTTGGTCTGAGAAGTGTGAACAGAGTTTTCAAAAGTTAAAGGACAAGCTAGTGTCTGCACCAGTACTAGCTTTACCCGAAGATTCAGAAGGCTATGTAATTTACAGTGATGCATCAAAGCTCAGTTTGGACTGTGTGTTGATGCAAAATAGAAAAGTGATAGCTTATGCTTCAAGACAGTTGAAGCAGTATGAGCAGAATTATTCGACACATGATCTTGAACTTGAGGCGATAGTGCACGCCTTGAAAATTTGGTGCCATTACTTATATGGAAGCAAGTGTGAGATATACACTGACCAAAAGAGCCTCAAGTACTTTTTTACCCAAAATGAGTTGAATATGAGTCAACGATAGTGGTTGGAATTAGTAAAGGACTACGACTGCTCTATTTTGTACCATCTAGATAAGGCAAATGTAGTCGCGGATGCTCTAAGCAGAAACAATATGGGTCAATTTTCTGCATTACAATTGACAAGAGATAATCTGATCAAGGACTTAGAGAGTATGAGAATTGAAGTGTTAGCATTGTCAGTGCAGACATCTACATTGATAGCAAGTCTGATAGTAAAGTCGACACTCAGAGATATAATTGTGGAAGCTCAAAAAGATCATCCTTTCTTGGAAAAGATCATAACTGAAGTAGAAACCGAAAAGAGAAAAGTGTTTGAAATAGCTGAGGACAAAGCTTTAATGTTCAAAGGTCGGATATGTGCACATAAGGATAAAGGTCTGAGAAATGAGATTTTATGTGAAGCTCATTCCGCTCCTAATGTAGCACATCTAGGAGGAACCAAAATGTATAAAGATTTATGTAATACATATTGGTGGAGAAACATGAAAGGAGTTGTAGCTCGTTCTGTGTCAAAATATTTGGTGTGTCAACAAGTGAAGGCAGGGTATTAGAGGCCGACAGGGCCATTAAATCCAATGGATATACCGGCGTGGAAATAGGAGAAATCGCAATGGATTTTGTTGTGGGTTTTTCTAGATCAGCAAGAAGTCATGATGCCATTTGGGTTGTAGTAGACCATTTTGACAAAATTTGTGCATTTTTGACCCATTCGAATGAATTTCAGTTTGGAGCAATTAGTACATTTGTATGTTAAAGAATTTGTCAGACTTTATGGGGTACCGACATCCATTGTATCGGATCGAGACCCGAGGTTTACCTCAAATTTCTGGAAAAGTCTTCAAGAAGTTTTTGTACTAAATTTAAATTTAGCACAACTAATCATCCTCAGACTGTCGGGTAATCAGAATGAACTATTCAAATCCTTGAGGATATGTTGAGAGCATGCGTCTTGGACTTGGGTGGTAAATGGGAAGGTCACCTACTGTTGGTGGAGTTCACTTACAATAATAGTTTCCAAACTACCATCGGCATGGCACTGTATGCGGCACTGTATGGTTATCGATGTCGTTTGCCAATTTGTTGGTATGAAGCTGGCAAAAGAAGAATTTTAGGACCAGAGTTGGTTGAGAAAATAGTGGTAGCAATAGACAAGACCAGGTCCAGAATTAAGACAGCGCAAGACCGTCAGAAAAGTTAAGCCGACCAAAGGAGAAAGGAATTAGAGTTCGGGGTCAGCGAAAAGGTTTTTCTAAAGGTGGCCCCTATGCAATGAATACTACTTTTCGGTAAGAAGGAAAATTGAGACCGCATTTCATTGGCCCATTTGAATTCTTGAAAAAATATGAATTGTAGCATATCGTTTGGCATTACCACCCGAGCTCTCGGCAATGCACGACGTATTTCACAGTTCGATGTTAAGGAAGTACGTACATGATCCTACGCATGTGGTAAAATATGAGGAAGCGCCTATGGTGACCCTAGAAAGAAAAGTTCATGTTATGAGAAACCGGGAAATCTTTTTAGTTAAAATTCAATGGGGTAGGCAGAGGATGGGGTCACTTGGTAAAGAGAAGAAAATATTTTAGCTAAATACCCGGACCTTGTCAACCAAGTGGGGAGGGTTGTAATGACCAGAAAAATTTTTGTTTGCGTTTAAAATTTCACTAAAAATAAATTTCAATTTTCGGCGCTGTTGTAAACTTCCTAGTACATTTTAAATACTTTAGTCGCAGTAGATTTTTTTCACGTATTTGCCTTATCTTTTGTGTCAAACGAAAAGGAATTTTTGTCAATCACCAAACTAATTTTTTATGCTAATTAAACACCCAAACAACCTCTAACCTCATGCCAAAATAAGCCCACAAACAGTCCCTAATCTCATACCAAAATCATCACCCAAACAGACCAAAACAAAAAACTTAACCACATATGATCTCTCTCACCTCAACCTATTACCTACCCATTTTCCTCACATCTTTGAGCCTTTAATTTCAACTAAACCACCATCCATTACTCTCCAAAAAGAATCCCCCTCAGCAGCAAAAAATGTGCCTAGAAGTCCCCCCAAACAAGCTGAATTGTTCTTCTAAAAAATAGATTGAAACCGCCAACAACTTCTCCATTTCTCCCCCACTTCTCAGACATTAAACCACTTGCTTTCCCCTCCAAATTATCCAAAAATTTGGACAACCTTAAACCTCCCAACTCTCCTTCATTTTAGTCACAAAAACATTCTAGCATTTTTTCCTTTTTCACTCCTCAATTTCGGCCCCAGCTGCGAGCGTTTCTACCTAGTCTTTTGTTTCACTTTTCAGCAAACTAACACCCATTTCGTTCATAATTTTTCCATCTTTTTGTCCATATTTCGGCCTCCGTAAGTCCACTTGTTTCTTCCCATTTTAGTCCCCAAAAATATAGTCCAGCAGCCTCTTTCTTTTATGTAAGTTTCGGCCAAAGCACTTGCCTTCCATACTCAAATTTTACATCAAATTCTTCTTATATTTTCTTATACATTTCAGCCTCCAGCACTAGGCATTTAATGCCTTATTTTTGTTTCATCATCTTCTCTTCTCTTTCCGTCCAATGACCCAGCTTCAACAATATAAAATGAGCAGTCCTTTTGGCGTCAATTTTGCTCCGGTTTCAGCCCTCATTTTCAGCCAGCAAGATAAGATTTTCCTTCTCATTTTCCCTTCTATTTTAGTCAATCAAATCAAACTACAACACACAAAGTTTGTAAAAAAAAAGGCAAGGACACAGAGTTATTAATTTGAGGAAAGGTGCATCCATTTTTCCCATTTCAACTCAACTAAAAGCTACAAATTTACAAGGTAGTTTCTTGTACTACCGATTTTAATTCCATGATTTTAAATTGAGAAAATATTATGTAAATTGATTGACATGCTTAATGTCAAAGTCGGAACTTTATGATTGTGATTGAAAGAAATCTCATATGTATGTTAGTAATTGAAGGTAATCACTTGAGTATGTTAGTAAATGAAAGTAATTACTTAAGTATGTTAGTGAATGAAGGTAATCACTTATGATTTCATGTGGTGTCGGTTACCAAAAAAAAATATGTTGTTCCTATGTATGTTTTAAATGTTTGGCATATCGCAATTTAATTCCATATATATTGCATACGTTAGTATATGTTTCTACTGAGTGTTTCTTATTAAATACTCACCCCAAAATGAACAAATTTTCAGATTGAAATGGTTGGCGTTGACGCGATGTAATAAGTGTGATTTTATACTTATCTCGACCACCAAAAGTGGACGATTGTAAATACTCTCAAGTGATTTTATACTTAATTGTGTGTTGATTTAAATGTTTTAGATAAAAACCTGAGTTTGAATAGAAATGGAGAAAAACAAAGAAAAATGAGCAAAGAATGACTGAAAATTCATGAAGACTTGGAAATGGAGACCAACTTGAAAATATTCATAAGTTGAAGAACTTGGGCTACAAATAAAAGAGGACTAAATTGAAATGAAAGAAGAAATAAGAGAACTAAAGAGGACAAAATCCATAGTTGGAGGATCAAAGGCACAAAAAGTTGAAGATTAAAGCTGGACGATCGCCCATCACTATTGATAACAAGCAAAGGGCAATTCATCAAACCTGGGGTGATTGCCCATGTTTACACTGGGCGATCGCCCAATGTATTGTTTGGCCAGCGTTTTTTATTTCCTTTTTTTTTTAGTTTGACTTCAATTAGGAAACGTTTTAGACGCGATTTTCATGATCTTTTGGGAACGTTTGGGACACAATAAGGATACTATATATATGAGTCATTAACTCATAATTAGGTTGTTGAATCTTGGAGAAAAGAACGGCGAAGAACACGAAGAACAACTAATATCTTGAAGATTGGAACGTGAAGACGAAAAATTCTTGGTGCAAGATATTCAACTTCTTCTCATCTTTTATTCAAGATCCGGTTATGTATCAAAATCTCTTCATCTTTTCTTTCTCTAGAATTATGAAAAGCTATATTTAAAGTTTGGATGAACAATGTAACCTAGTTTAATTCTTTATTTTCGACTCTCAAGTTTTGAATTATAAATTAATTAATTATTTGATTTTACTTCTTCTCTTAATGCTTGAAATAATTGGCCATTATTTTTCATTGAATTGTAGATTGTAATGAACTAAGAAGTAAATTATTAATCTAGACCACGTATTAAAATCTGGCAATTGGATAAAAGGTAGAGATACGCTTTTGTTATTTGTCGCGGCCTTGAATTGAATTCTTAGGAGATTTAATGCATCTAATTAATGACCATTCTGATGACTTAATTAGATATGACTAATTTGAACTCGAGAGAGGTCAATTAGGTTAAATTCGTGTATTGGACCGAATACAACTTTAAAAATAAATCTTGAGAGGAGAAATTAGAGATAACAACTAAAATGAACTCGTGAATCCAAACGCTTTAATAACCATATTTTCTAAATTCTTAATTTTTGCTTTCACAATTTTGTCTAAAATTCATAGTTATAATTTAAAATTTCAAATCATTTTAATTTAAAGTATTTTAAACAGATTAGGATTAAGATTAATTTAACTAATATATAAATAAGATAGTCTTCGTGGGAACGATAATCCGGACTCAATATGTCCACTTTATTACTTGTGTGCGATATTGTTAATTTGTAATTACATATTTTTCACAACAACTTTTTGGTGCTGTTGCCGGGGACTATTCTTATTTTATATTAGTTTAGATCAATCGTTAGTGTTGGTATTAGTTTAATTTTTAATTTTATTTTATATTGTTATTTTAATTTTGTTATTATTATACTTTTTATTTGTCTTCTTTGTTTTCTTACTACAAAAAAGGTGTTCATTGCATGCTCTGTACACAAGGCGGCAATCTTGAGACTTTCGATCTTGAGATTGAACGTACTTTTAGACGAAGACGCAAAGAACACAACCAAAAAGAGAAAGATCAGCAACAAATTCAAATGGAAGATGCACAACTAAGAAGAGAAGCTGAACAAGAAGCAGCTCGATTGACAGCTCAGCAAATTCAGCAACATTATGATGAAGAAGAAGAAGATGATGATGGAAATATGCCAATGGCAAAATTCTTAACTCCACCAGTAGCTCCTGATCGTTCAAGCATAGTTTATCTTGCTTTTGGTCGGCATGACTTTCAATTGAGGGCCGATCTGATCAATCTCTTCAATAATAATTTACAATTCTATGGAAAGGCACATGAAAATTCAAATACTCATCTTTCCAGATTCCTACGGATGTGCCACAACTTTCAGTTTTAAGGAGTAAATGATGATGCAATGATGTGCCCATTGAAGGATGGGGCTCTAGAATAGCTGGACTCAAAACCACATGCTAGTATCACAACGTGGGATTACTTAGCTAGAAAATTCTGTAACAAGTACTTTTCTCCAGCTAAAGTAGCCAAGATGAACCTGAAAATCTCTACCTTTCAACAACTAGATAGAGAAAAGTATCATGAAGCTTGGGACAAATTTAAGGAGTTATTCAGACAATGTCCAAACCATGGCCAACAAGCTCAATATTTTTACTCTGGGCTATCTCTTCAATCTAAATTGATAGTGGACTCCTCTGCAAACAGGTCTATTACGAATAAAAATATATACGAAGCATGGGATCTATATGAGTTGATTGCAAATACTCATACCATGTTTTTATCTAATCGTGTCACTCCAAAAAAAAATAGCAGGTATACATGAGATTGACAGTCAATCAGCTACTAATACACAACTTGCTGCATTGACAAAGCAGGTGGAACTTTTGGTCAAAACACAAACGCAATGAGTGAATGCAATCCAAGCAACCATGATGTGCAAAAATTGTGGGGCAAGCCACTCAACGTTAGATTGTATGTTATTGGCCTCTCTAGAATAGGTCAATTTTGTGAAGAATAATAAACATCATCTGTATAATCCATATTCATAAACATATAATCCGAGTTGGAAGTAACACCCAAATTTTAGGTGGTCTGAGAATCAACAAAATAGCAATGCCAATAATGCTCAGCAAGAAATATGACCAAGTTTGGAGGAGATGTTTCAAAGTATATGCAAAAAACTGATAAAGTACTGGAGCGGCTGGACACAAACTATCAAAATCAACAGGCGTCCATCAGAAAATTAGAGACTCAGATTGGCCAGTTAGCCCTGCAATTGTTATATAAGAAACCAGGCACTTTGCCTAGAAATACAGTGACAAATCCAAAAGAACGAGTAAATGATCATGGTACAACTGCCAGAAATCCACGTGAAAAGACCAGATAAAAATGACAAACATTTGGTAATTAAGGAAGAAGAAATTGGACAACAACATGCGAAATCAAAGAAGAAGTTTCAAGTGAATCTGCTGAATCATCAAGAGTGAGGGCACCAATTCCTATTAAAGTTTATGTGCCACCAATTCCATTTCCTTAGAGTTTGTAGGAACACAAGCTCGACAAGAGTTTGGAAATTTTCTTGAAGTCTTCAAGAAACTGTACATCAACATTCCTTTCGCCGAAGCATTAGCCTAAATGCCATTGTATTTAAAATTTATGAAGGAAATGTTGTCCAAGAAGAGAAGACCCGATGAATATGAGACAATAGCTTTAACTGATGAGTGTAGCGCTATTCTGCTAAATAAGTTACCTCCGAAGTTAAAAGATCTAGAGTGTTTTAAATTACTTTGCACAATTGGAAAATTCTATAATTTTAATGCTTTATGTGATTTAGATGCAAGTGTAAATTTGATGCCCCTTTTTGTCTACAGGAGATTACGTTGGGCAGAAGTAAAAGCAACTGTGTCTCTACAACTTGCTGATAGATCAATCAAGTACCCACAGAGTGTGGTTGAGGACGTGCTCATCAAGGTGGATAAGTTTTTCTTTTCGGTTGACTTCATTGTCCTTGATATCAAAGAGGACCAGAATATGCCAGTCATATTAGGTTGACCATTCTTAGTGACGAGTCGAGCCCTTATTGATGTTGAAAAAGGTGAGCTAATCTTGAAGGTACATGATGATGAACAAGCAGTATTCAGTATGTACACCATACCCGAGCAGCCAGTCGACCTTGAAGAGTGTTTTAGAGTTGATGAAGTGGTGAAAATTGGCAAAGAAACAGCAAATCAGATACATGTGGACTAGTTGCAATAATTAAAGATGAAAATAACCGATTTAAAATATGAAGAGTAAAGGAAAATCGTGCAAAGGTGGTAATTGTGAGCAATGCAAGACTTCCAAAACCCAATTCAAGCCTCCATAAATTATACTTGCAAATAGTCAAGCTCTAAACTATAAATTTAGCGCTTAATGGGAGGCAACCCATTTTTCTATCTCTTATATGTTTATTGCATTGCATGTAGAATTTTAGTACTGCATTAGAAAATAGAGCACGTTTCCCGATTTGTAGTAATTTAGTACATTTAACTTTTTTATATATTTCAGGCTACACATCGTCATCCCAATCCCAATGCATACTGATCAGCTGAAATCCGATGTTGTCTCCACGCCTTATGATTCGGGTTAACTCATTCCTTTTTTATTTATTTTGCTTTCTTTTGTCACATTTAGGACAATGTGAATTTTAAGCTTGGGTGACTTTAATTATTTTTGTTATTTTTGTGTGTGCTGTGAAAAAAAAATTAAAAATAATATTTTATTTGTGTGCTTGTATGTTGGATAGTCTTGCCTGCTAATGATGACATCTATTTGAAACTGTTATCAATTTATAAAATATGACTCGGTGATGCTACTTAAGTTGTTTTACTTTTTATAGAATGTAGTTATCCATGTTAGATATGATTAAGTGTGAGCACAATAGTCATGAATATCACTACCTTGGGTTGGTATATTAAATAGAATACAATGAAAGAATTGTAAACCTAAGTTGTGAAACCAAGACCACCAACTACCAACTCAATTACCTAACTAGTTGAAAGGATAGTTTAGAGGTGGTTAAACTAATGCGGAAGGTATTTAGATATGTGTTGATTTCGTGCATGAGTAATATTTGTGTGGAGTGTATTTGGCTACCAAGTGGATTCTAGGTATTGACCAGAAGCTAAGAATCTAATCCCTGCTTATTTATCTGGCACAAAAAAATGAAAGGAATTGTACTTGCATTATCTTATAACTCTCTTCGTAGCCTAGTTGACTCGAGTGATAAAATCTGTAGGAGTTCTCAAAACTCGATGTCCTAAGGTCTATCAGACCTGAGAGCTAGTGGGTTTGACTTATCTAGTGGAAACTTAATGGTCAAAGCATTTAATAAAAGGATAATCATTACAGATTTAGATATTAACTATATTGGCTAGACCTAACCAAATTTTGAGCGGTAAAACAACAAGTGTTTTGAGGACAACTCTAAAGTTAACACCCATGGTGAGAAATTGAATATCAGTATGGGAGTGTGTATTCTTATGAGAGAGCAAGGAAATATTTGATCGTTGGGAGGCGGAATATTACTAACTTAAAAGTTTATGTTGATTAGATTGACTATGCACACACACATATGTCTGTCGAGCATCGGATAAGTAAAAATAATTGATTTTGGTAGCATAATTTAGAATTTTTTTTATGAATTGTTTGATTGTTTCAATAACCTGAGGAAATTAGGGAAAGCTATTTGTTATATTATATTTCAATATTATTTGTGTGATTGTATAAGTAAATAGTCATGATTGATTTTGGGGTATTTGATAAGTGTGATTTTACGCTTACCTAGACCATCAAAAGTGGACGATTGTAAGTACTCTTAAGTGATTTTCTACTTAATTGTGTGTTGATTTAATTGTTTTAGATCAAAACCTGAGTTCGAATGGAATTTGAGAAAAACAAAGCAAAATGAGCAAAAAAAGACTGAAAATGCATGAAGACTTGGAAATGGGGACCAACTTGAAAATATTTAAAAGTTGAAGGACTTGTGTTGCAAATAAAAGAGGACTAGATTGAAATAAAATAATAAATAAGAGGAATAAAGAGGACAAAGTCTATAATTGGAGGACCAAAGGTACAAAAGTGGAAGATTAAAGCTCGGCGATCGCCCAACTTGTAGTTGGGCAAACGCACAGCACAGCTGACAATCGCCCGTGTTTACACTGAACGATGGCCCAGTGTATTGTTTGGCCAGTGTTTTTTATTTCCTTTTTTTTAGTTTGGCTTCAATTATGAAACGTTTTGGACGCGATTTTCATGATCTTTTGGGATCTTTTGGGACACAATAAGAATACTATATATATGAGTTATTAACTCATAATTAGGTTGTTGAAACTTGGAGAAAAGAATGGCGAAGAACATGAAGAACGACCAAGATCTTGACAATTGGAACGTGAAGATGAAGAATTCTTGGTGCAAGATATTCAACTTATTCTCATCTTTTATTCAAGATCCGGTTATTTATCCAAATCTCTTTATCTTCTCTTTCTCTAGAATTATGAATAGCTAAAATTAATGTTTGGATGAACGATGTAACCTAGTTTAATTCTTTATTTTCGACTCTCAAGTTTTGAATTATAAATTAATTAAGTATTTGATTTTACTTCTTCTCTTAATGCTTGGAATAATTGGCCATTATTTGTCATTGAATTGTCGATTGTAATGAACTGAGAAGTAAATTATTAATCTAGACCACGTAGTAAAATTTGGCAATTGGATAAAAGGTAGAGATACGCTTTTGTTATTGTCGCGGTCTTGAATTGAATTCCTAGGAGATTGAATGCTTCTAATTAAGGACCATTCTGACTTCATAAGTTGACTTAATTAGTTAGGACTAGTTTGAACTCGAGAGAGGTATATTATGTTAAATTCGTGGATTTGATCGAATACAACTTTAGGAATAAATCTTGAGAGGAGAAATTAGAGATGACAACTAACTTGAACTCGTGAATCCAAACACTTTAATAACCATATTTTCTAAAATCTTAATTTTTGCTTTCACAGTTTTGTCTAAAATTCGTAGTTATAATTTAAACTTTCAAATCAATTTAATTTTAAGTGTTTTAAATAGATTAGGATTAAGATTAATTTAACTAATATATAAATAAGATAGTCTTCCTGGAAACAATAATCCGGACTCAATAGGTCCACTTTATTACTTATGTGAGATATTGTTAACTTGCAATTACATATTTTTCACAACATGATGGTGTAGGCTAGAGAACATGAAGTTGAATTACCTTATTTAAAGTAAGTTTTGGCGTCGAGATTACCAACTCAATCATGATGTGAATATTATATTTAAGATGTTAGTTTTTCAGTATTTTATCATGTAATGTATATGGAAAACAAGATGTTGGTTTAATTGTCATTCAAATTTTGAAGTTACATTCTAAAATTTCAGCTTTCTGCCCCTATTTTGAAAAATCATAACTCTCTGTACGTTTGAAGTTTTTGAGTGAAATAAGTGGCTATGAAAAGTCTTACATATGGTCTAATGGTAGAAATTGGAATCACTCAAAAATTCTATCATATGAATTTATTATGAATATTTTAGCTGGCTGCTTTAAGGCACCCAAAACAGTTCTTCAAGCAACTTTGGCCAAGGTTTTTATCTACCAGACGACGTAGATAATGTTTAAAATTTTAACATGGCGTCGTCCAAGCTCCCAATTATCTATAGTTCCAGTTTTGTAATTTTTGAAATTCGTTTGTATGGTCAGATAAATTGTGGCGACATCTATCATGGTATAGATAAAAACCTTAAAATTTAGAAGTAAAATTTATTTTTCCTTGCGCGCTTGTTATCTTACACAATAGTTACATTTTTGAAAACCATTCAAGGGCACAAAAAATCTATTTGGTGTCGTCAAACATTATTTCAATATTATTTTAGTGACCCTACAGGTTGATAAAATCAGGGGCATTATGTATATTGACAACATACTTTGTCAGATTTTCCGTGCAAGATTCCAAAAAGGGCAATTTGCCATTCAGACCTAGAATCTAACTCTTTAAATAGCAGTCCCCTAAGACTCCAGAAGAGAAAGAGCACATAGTAGAATACCTTATGCTTCTCAGTAGATAGCTCTTGTATGTTATGATGTGCGCTAGACTTGACAGTTATTATGTTGTTGGTATGGTAGGTCCTTATCAATCTAACCCTAGACCGGAATATGAGGTCCATGTAAAGCATATCCTTAAGTATGTTCACAGAACAAGGACTATATTCTAATTTACTCTTCACCAAATCATGTCCATAGTGGTACATGTCTTCCAATTTTCAAAATTATACTCTATGGCAAGTGGGAGAGTTGTTGGGTTGTGTGCCCAGATAGTATAATTTTGTTGTGATAAATGTCAATTTTGTGTTAAATAAAAAATTGTTTTTATTTACTATTGTTATTTAATGTTGAGTATGCAAATAAAATTGGTGATGATCACTTATGATAATATAAGTTGGGTGCTTACGTTGCAAAGCACATTGTGACACGGCCTATATTTGATCATGAACAAAATTGTTCACATGAGGATTGTCACATTGTACCAGAAGGTTGTAGTATTGAATATTTCATCATTCAGGTGTGTGATTTGACCTTATCACATAAATGGTTTGATGGTGGAACTAGTATACTTGGAGTGTATTGAACAGACCACGTGTCGATAGAATAACTGTTGAGAGAATTAAATTCAACTCGATCGCCGGGTATTTCATCTAAATCCCTTGACATGGTTGTACATGTTTTTGTGATTTTAATGGTTTTTATATTTTCCAATGGGCGAGAGCAATTTTATTGATAAAATATCTCAATGGGTTGAGAGCTTCAGCATGACCTAAGTAGAAAACACGAATTCGTGTAAGGAGTGTCGCCTTAAAAAATGCGTCGAGTGACTACCTAAGAATTTTCTCTTCAACAATTATAAATCTGAGCCGAGCTAAACAACTAAATTTTGACAAATATAAATTAGTTCACACGACTGTTTTTTAATGTAACTTAAGTTAGTGATAAGAATTAGAGGGGCAAACGGCCATGTATGCTTGTACCTAATTATCGGATCTTGAATGGGGATAAAATATATATATACGGTATATCATATGAAAGTATTACTGATTTTGTAATCTTATATATTATGATAGTGTAGTCTTTTGCTTTTAGTGAAAAAAGAAAAAGACTAAAAAATAGATTAGGAAGTCTAGGGTCGACTAGACATGATCTAATTACCAGAGCTTGGAAAATATATGTCCGAACAGTCTGTGGTACCTCTATAAAGTTTTGGACATAATCGCAATTACTATGAAAGTTGTGACTTAATTGTAATTGTGATAGAAATTAAGGAACTACACTTGAAATTAGATCAATCCTAGGGTAATTGGACTTGGATGCTATTTAGGACTCTTTTCCTATTTATATAACAGCAAGGCGGAGTGGATTATTTGAACAACAATTCCAAAATTCCATAAGGTCTTGTTTGGCATCAAGAAAATAGAAAATTAGATTTTCTACATTTTTTGATCTATCCAGTCCAAAAATTAGATTTAGATTAGATTAAAACATGCCTACTGGCCGGTGTAGTTTATACCTTAGAGAACACCATAGAAGACTTGAAGGTTGGGAGCACCAAGTTCGTTGTGAATTAGATTGAGTCGATTACCGGTTCAGGTATGATACTAAACTCTTAGTATTTAATTATAATAAATATCTAAATATCTAGCAAAAATCCTAATTTATTGAATTAAAGAAATTTATTTTTTGGCTAACATACTTCTCGTACCAATTTCCAACACAATAAAATCAAGTTTCTTTCCCACATAATGCTTTTCCACAACAAAGATGAACTATTTCTATCTTGCAGACATAGTAAAAAATCGATATCTCTAACCATGGAAAAATTTGACCCAATTCTTCGGGTGCCTTTGATATTGGACAACGTCGGAATTAATTAGTACAGTACGGAACTTGAACATAATTATTTGACAATAATATTTATTGATAGTGTTTTATCTAATTATAATATTTTGTTAAGAGGTGAGGGACCTAAGGAGCAATATAGATTAAGTGCATGAATTATTGAAAAGTTAATAAAAGTTGTAGATTCCATAAATTATGTGGTTGGAAATGAGTTTGAGAAAAAAAAAAAGTTTTAAAAAAAATTATGCCAAAAATGCTTTAAAATTTGTTTTTGGGTTTCCAAGGGTACATGGATTTGGTATGGTTTTGTTTAAGTAAATTTATAATAGAATTTGGATTGATTTTCCACTTCTTTCCGATGCAAATTGGTATTCGTTACAAACAATGAGTTTGGAATCGAGAATTAACTCTCGGTATTCTTTTCTGAATGAACGATTCTTGATTGTTAATTATCGACACTCTTATAGATAAGGGTTTTGTCGTGTCCTTCAATCGTTTCTCACTTCTCGTTCATAAGAAAGTCAGCTAGTGATTTCCATTCATTGGTATTGACAATGAATGTTGATAAGTACAATTTTGCACTGATTGGGGCCTCACAAAAAGGGACAATTATGAGTACTCTTACATGTTTTCAGCGTAATGGCATATTGTTTTCTTATCATTATAGTAAAAAATCAAATTCAAGTATTGATCAAATGAAAAAAGAGCAAACAGAAGAAAAACAGACTTAATTGAACAGATAAAGAGACTTGAAGGGCTCGTCATACAAATATCAATGAAAGAAATCCAGGAACTGCGTCCAAATTAACCATGCGATCGCAAGCCACCAAGTTTTTCTGCATAACCTTATTTGACAAAATCATGCGATCGTATGGCTTTCCGTGCAGAATCCTTTTTGTTTTCTGATGGAAATAGAACTCTATTGAGTCCAGGATAAAACAACTACCTAAAACATGTTTCGAAGAGTTTGGGAAGGAGTATAAATGGAAGAGAATAGACAAATCGTGGGAGGTGAATTTTAGGAAGAAAAATACAAGAGAATAATCGAAGATCAAGGAACAGATTGAAGATTCTTGAGCCGAAATCATGGGTTGTATTTCTATTTTCTTCTTTTTCCTCCAGAACATGATTAATACACTTCTTGTATTATTTTACGAAATTATGTCTGGCTAAATTACTTATTTCTAGGATAAACGATGAAACTTCATATTTTTAATTAATTAGAAGTTTTTTCGTTTTAGTAATTAGTTACTTTTGAGATGATAATTCTTTATTCATTCTTTCTAATGTTTTAATGCTTGATCACCATTAAAATATTTTGTGATCTTTATTGAAGTAGAGAGATTCAGTATATATAATCACATGGTATGAATAACATATGGTCCAATAATAGATAGAAATTATTATTATGCTTTGTGAAATCCATTTACGTGTTCTTGTGATTAAAATGCATATTTTTATGTTCGAAAATTAATTATAGATAATTATGTTCGCATATCGATATATAATTGATTGACCATTGAGAGAGGCTCTTGATTTTTATAGGATCATCGATTTTCAATCCAAGGTAATTATAAGCTAAAGCGATTAAACGAATAATTGGTTAAGGACCATGTAGGTGGATTCGCGAATCCTAGAGTTAGTAAAACTCGATTTCGTTCTCAATAATTTACTTTGATTGCTTGATAATTTAGATTTAATTAAACAAAAGTAGAATAATTTTAGAATTGAAATCATAAACAACTCTGTGTCTTTACATTGTTAAAACTCGAAGTACAAATTAATAGGTTAATTGATAGCTAGTCCTCGTGGGTTCAACACTCAACACATCACTTTATTACTTGTTAACGATCCGTCTACTTGCGGGATTAAAGTCTATAACAAATTTTTGGCGCTATTGTCGGGGACTAGTTTTATTAATTACTATGTTAATTGATAATTTAGTTTTAACAAATTTTCTTATTATTATTTATTTTATTTTATTTTTATTTTCCTTCTCAGTTCTTTGTATTACTATTGAATTCCATCTATTTTCTAGAGTTTCAGGAGTCGAGTGTATATGCACCGTACAAAAGATCTTGATCTATTTGATTTAGACATAGAAATTGAATAAAGCTTTCACGAACGACAACGTAAACAATGAGAAAAGAAAAAACAGCAAAGAAACATAATGGACAACAACAACCAGGTTCGTGATCACCCACTTGCAGATATGAGAAATATTCTTGCACCAATGGCTCGACCAGTTGAAGTTAATGAATGAGATATTCTTATGGGTGAGTATATGATGCCACCGATTGTTGAGAATCGGTCCATCATAATCTATCTGCCTTATGGATATGATAACTTTCAGTTGAGACTAAATGTGATTAATTTGTTCTCGATCAATCAGCCGTTTTATGGGAGAACAGACGAAAATCCTCACTACCATCTTTATCGCTTCAATGAATATTATGGAAATTTCAAATACCACGATGTTAATAAAGAGGCACTATGAAAATTTCAAATACCACAGAAATGCACGAAAGTGGAAATCAATTCGCTTGTACTAGCGAAAATGGATTCATTGGCAAAGCAGATAGAAGCAATAAAATATTCTCACTCAGCCAATATGGTTCAAATGTCCCTACCAATATGTGCAATATGCGAGGCAAACCATCAATCATCAGAGTGCCCTTTAACCACCATTGATATGTCATCACCTAAATAAGCTGCTTATGATCAGAACTTTTAGCGACAGCAAAATAATCCATACTCACATACCTACAATCCCGGGTGGAAAAATCATCCAAACTTCTCCTATGGCAATACTCAAAACATTTAAAATCTGCCAAATCAAAGGAGACCACAAGAAAGAAAAGAAGGATTGGAAGAAACTGTTACAATGATATCAGAGCGCATGGAATATGAATTAAATGAGATGCAGAAAAGACAAGATTTCACGATAAAGAATGTAGAAAATCAGATTGGGCAGTTGGCTAAACTATTGACTGAGCGACAACCAGAAACATGGCCAAGCAATACCGAAATCAATCCAAAAGAGCAAGTAAATACAATCACCATGAGAAGTAGAGTTGAGCTGCCAGAGATTCATGTAAAAGGAACGGGTGTTGAAAAGGAAACTACGTTTAGTAAAGAGAGAGAAAAAAAATCAGATGCAGAAGTTGAACAAGAAAAAGAAAGCTCTCCACCAGATTATATTCCACCACCTGTCAAACTTTATGTTCCTCCAACTCCATTTCTTCAAAGGGTACGAAAACATAAGCTAGACAAGCAATTCGAGGAACTCCTAGATGTATTCAAAAACTCCAAATCAACATACATTTCGTTGACACTTTAGCTCAAATGCCAAGCTATGTAAAATTTATGAAGGAAATTCTTTCAAACAAAAAGAAGTTGGAGGAGCACGAAACAGTCATGTTTACCAAGGAATGCAGTGCTATCTTACAAAATAATATACCTCCAAAATTAAAAGATCTAGGGAGTTTTTCTATTCCTTGCACTGTTGGTAGTTCATTTTTCGAGAAAGCATTATGTGATTTAGGTTCTAGCATTAATTTGATACCTTATTATATTTTCAGGAAACTAGGTCTCGGAGAAGCAAAACCAACCACAATCTCACTACAGTTAGCTTATCGATCATGTAAACGTCCATACGTGGTTGTTGAAGATATTTTAGTAAAAGTGGACAAGTTTATATTCTCAACTGACTTCATTATCTTGAATATGGGAGAAGACATGGATATACCACTTATCTTGGGACGACCTTTCCTAGCTACTGGACGACCACTAATTGATGTACAAAAAAGGACAGCTAGTGTTCAGATTAAACGAGGAGCAAGTCACTTTCAACGTGTTCAAAGAAATTCAATATCCAAGCTCCTCTGACTCGTTTTATCAGATTGATATCATCGATCACGAGGTGGCTAAAACCTTTGCTTTGGAAAATCCTTCAGATCCATAGGAAGCTTGTATTATGCATTCTCAAGAAGAAAACTCCAACTCCCCAGTTCTTGAGTAATGTGCCATATATTTACAAGGAGCTAAACGGATGGAAAGGAGAAATAAATACATGGATCTAGGTACCACACCTCCTCAACCATCACCTACAATTGAATAGGCTCTGACTCTCGAGTTAAAGCAATTACCTTTTTATCTTAGGTATGCCGATCTGAGCGAGTCATCTACTCTTCCTTGGCAACGACGCCAAAAAAATATTGTAGATTTTACTCCATCAAGTGGACGGATCGTTAACAAGTAATAAAGTGATGTGTAGAGTGTCGAACCCACGAGGTCTAGCTACCAATTAACCAATTAATTTATACTTTGAGTTTTAACAATGTAAAGACACAGAGTCGTTTATGATTTCAATTCTAAAATTATTCTACTTATGTTTAATTAAATCTAAATTATCAAGCAATCAAAGTAAATTATTGAGAAAGAATTCGAGTTTTACCAACACTAGAATTCACGAATACACCTACAAGTTCTTTAATCAATTAGTCGTTTAATCGCTTTAGCTTCTAATTATCTTTGATTGAAAATCGGTGATCTTATAATAATCAAAAGCTTCTCTTGATGGTCAATCAATTCTATATTGATATGCGAACCTAATTATCTCTAATTAAGTTTCGAACATAAAAATATGTATTTATATCACAAGAACACCTAAACGGATTTCACAAAGCATAATAGTAATTGCTATCTATTATTGGATCCTTTGTTATTTAATACCATGTGCTTATCTATACTGAATCTCTTGACTTGAATAAAGAACACAAAATATTCTAATGGTGATCAAGCATTAAAACATTAGAAAGAATGAATAAAGAATAATTAACCCAAAAGCAATTAATTACTAAAACGGAAAAACTTCTCATTAATTAAAAATATGAGGTTTTCATCGTTTATCCTAGTAATAAGTAATTTAGTTGGACGTGATTTCGTAAAATAATACAAGAAGTCTATTAATCATGTTCTAGGGGCAAAAGAAGAAAATAGAAATACAACCCGTGATTTCGGTCTGAATATCTTCAATCCGTTCCGTGATCTTCAATTCATTTCTTATATTTTTCTTCCCAAAATTCGCCTCCCATGATTTTTCTATTATTTACCATTTGTACTCCTTCTTGAACTCTTCGAAACGTGTTTTAGGTAGATGTTTTATCCTGGACTCGATAGAGTTCTATTTTTATCAGGAAACAAAAACGATTCTGCACGGAAAACATTGCAATCACATGGTTCAAAACCTTGGGATCGCATAGTTTTGTCAAATAAGGTTTTGCAGAAAAACTTTGTGGCTTGCAATCGCAACCATGTTTAACCATGCGATCGCATGGTTAACTTGGACGCGTGGAGACATGGATATCGCTCCGCTTTTTGGTGTCACTATTACCACCCCCTCCCCTCCTCCTCCCACTTTAGTTTTCTGGCGTACTCCACCAGTGGGATCCTACAAGATCAACACTGATGGATGCGTCAAGGACGGAGTTGCTAGTGGCGGAGGGATTATCAGAGATTCGTCAGGACAGTGCATTCGGGCATTCTTCTCTTTCTATGGCGACTGCACCATTCTCGAGGCGGAGCTACGAGCTATACTAGACGGGATCATTCTAGCTCAGAGGCTTGGGTTATCAGTTCTATGGGTGGAGTCAGACTCTACATTAGCGATCCACTGCATCACCAAGGGAGGAGGACCTTGGCATATTCAGGCTACTCTACGGCACATCAGGCATCTACTAGCACTGGACAGGGATACTATCACTCACATCTTCCGAGAGGGCAATCAGGTTGCTGATCTTCTTGCATCAGAGGGCTGGGATCGACGCTACTATTATGAGTACAGCTCTCATGATCTTCCACGACGACATCGTAGTCTAGTCCAGATTGACAGATTTGGACTTCCTACTGTTAGAGGCTTATAGTTTCTTTTTAGACATTTGTTTGAGAGGTAGTACCTCCTTATTTATGATTTCTGGTTTGCATTTACTCTTTCATTCGATTGTGCTTGGAGGTCAGGTTTTATGCCCTCCTCCCTTGTACTATTATGAGCTTTTTATATATGGTTGGGGCTTCCTTAACCCCCCCGTCCTTCCCTGATGGAGGCATAAAAACCACATTGGGGCTGTGATGGTGTGTTGACTAAAAAAAAAAAAAGTCTCTTTTTCTGTTCAATTAAGATTAATTTTCTTCTATTTGGGTATGCCTATCTCAGCGAAGATAAACAACTCTGAGTCTTGAGAGATTATTGCAAATTCCATCAATCAAGACCAGGAAGATAAAAAACTCCGAGTCTAGAGAGATTACAAATCAGCCATCAGTTGAACTATAACAAACATTAGAGATATCAGCCCATCCAATGCATGCACAAGATTCTAATGGAAGAAGCATATAAACTGACAGTGCAACATCAACGCAAATTAAATTCCCATTTGCAAGAGGTAGTCTGAGCTGAAGTTTTAAAACTACTTGATGCTGGTATTATCTATTTTATTCTAGATAGCACTTGGGTAAGCCTAGTTCAGGTAGTGCCTAAGAAATGAGGAATTACGATTAAGAAGAATGACAATAATGAACTTATACCAGTCAGATTAACTACGAGCTAGCGAGTTTGTATTGACTATAAGAAGTTGAATGATGCCACTCAAAAAGGCCATTTTCCTCTACTATTCATCGATTAGATGATGTAACGTTTGGCAAGTCATTCTCATTACTAATTTCTTGATGGGTATTCAGGCTAGAATCATATTCATATAGCCCTAGAAGATCAAGAGAAGACGACCTTTACTTTTCCTTAAGCGCGTTTGCATATAGGCGTATTCCATTTGGCCTGTGCAATGCTATTGCCACATTTCAGTATTGTATGATGTCTATTTTCTCTGATATGGTCAAAACATTTATTGAAGTATTCATGGATGATTTTTTAGTTTTTGGATCATCATTCGATGAATGCCTAAAAAAATTGACCCTGGTACTTCAGCGTTGCGAGAAAACGATCTTGGTACTTAACTGGGAAAAATGCCACTTTGTGGTCCAAGAAGGTATTGTGTTAGGACATAGGATTTCAACTAAAGGTATTGAGGTCGACAAAGCAAAGATCCAAGTTATAGAGAAACTGCCTCCTCCGACAACAGTGCACAAGCAGCATTGAAATATCTCTTTGCTAAAAAGGGTGCAAAACCAAGGCTGATTCAGTGGATATTACTTCTTCAAGAATTTGACTCAGAAATTCGGGATAAAAAGGGGATTGAGAATGTGGTAGCTGACCACTTGTCAAGAATAGAGTATTTAGAAGGGAATGAAGAAGGTAAAATAAATGAAAAATTTCCAGACGAGAAGATTTTCAGATAGAGCAGTTGTAAAAAGAAGATAGCGCACCGTGGTATGCTGATTATGTGAATTACATTGCAAGCATATCGTGCCACCTGATTATGATCACCAACGCCGAAAAAGTTCTTTTCAGAACTTAAATACTACTTTTAGGATCTATAGAATAGGTGCATATCAAGTAATTCGGTGGTGTATACCTGAAGAAGAAATGGAAACTATCTTGGAGCAATGTCATTCTTCACCATACGGAGGTAATTTTGGTGCTACAAAGACAGCAACCAAAGTCTTACAATCTGGGTTTTATTGGTCGACATTACTTAAGGACGCTTATTTTTTGATAAAAAAAGTGTGACATGTGCCACAGGACAGGAAACATATCCCAAAAGCATGAAATGCCCATTCGAAGCATTTTAGAGGTTGAACTATTTGATGTATGTGAAATTGACTTTATGGGACCATTTCCACCATCGTTCTCAAATTTCTACATTTTAGTGGCTGTGGACTACATTTCAAAATGGGTAGAAGCTGTAGCTTTACCGACTAACGATGGCCGCGTGGTGGTGAATTTCCTCAAAAAGAACATTTTCACGCGTTTTCGGACTCCTTGAACAATCATAAGTGACGGAGGTAGACATTTTTACGACCGGCAGTTTGAAAGTCTCTTGGCAAAATATGGTGTGAAGTGTTGAGTGCCTACTCCTTACCATCCACAAACTAGTAGCCAGATAGAGATTCCCAACCAGGAGTTGAAATGGATTCTAGAGCTAACTGCGAGTACCTCAAAGAAAGATTGGCCAAACAAACTAGACGATGGTCTTTGGGCATATCGAACTGCATTTAAAACTCCAATTAGAATGTCACCATGCTGTCTAGCTTTTGGGAAGGCGTGCCATTTACCAGTCGAGTTAGAGCATCGTGCTTACTGGGCATTGAGGAAGTTAAACTTTGATTTAAAAGAGGCCGGTGAAAAACGAATGCTTCAATTGAACGAAATGGATGAATTCCAGTTGGAGGCCTATGAAAATGCCAAACTATATAAGGAGATGATGAAGAAGTGGCACGACAAGAACATTCAACAAAAGTAGTTTGAGGCAGCACAAAAAGTTCTCTCATTCAATTCACGCCTCAAGCTCTTTCCAAGCCAAATACGTTCAAGATGGTCTGGGCCATTCACGGTTGTGAAAAGTTTATCCACATGGAGCGGTGGAAGTTTCTCATGACACAAACTGTAGGTTTAAGGTAAATGGACAAATGCTAAAACAATACTTGGAGGGTGATTTTTCGAAAGAAAAATCATTAACCACTTTAAGCAAGCCGGAGTGATCACCACGACAAAGTCGAGCTTAAGACTGCAAACAAGCGCTTAATGGAAGGCAACCCATTTTTCTACCTTTTTATTTCAATTTCCGTATTCATTTAAGTTTTAGGATTTCCGTTTTCGTTTTGCATGTTTTATGCTTTTAAGACTTAAATTAGGCACTTTCAATTATTAGGTAATGAGAACCAATGATCATCGTCATTCTGCATAGGCACACAATTTTCTTTTAGTTATGAAAGATTTTAAAAAATAAATTAAAAATAATATTTTTATAGGTGCATACTATGCGATCACGTGGTTAAACCATCTGTGATCGCATAGCCTGGGCAAAAGAATTTCTGCCCAAATTTTAGTTGTCTTGCGATCGCATGATATTACTTCCTTGCAATTGCAAAGACAACCAGGTGACTTCAAAACTAGGAAATCAGACCATTTTTTTTAAAAAACACAACATTCAAACTAAAAAAAAAAATCTCACCTAAATCCGCAACTTCGATATTCAACGGGCATCAACTACATCACATTAACATCAAAATCATTCATCTTTAGCATCATTTTCCACATCTTCAAAGGTAAGTTTCAATCTTTACACTGTGCAATGTTCTCTTTTTCATTCAATTCCATTTAAATTCGTTTTTTGTGATTTGTTTGGAGAAACGAGAATTAGACTAGGCTTCAATTGAAGGGTAAAGATGATATTGATTGGGATTAGATACTTAAGATGAGAAAAATTTTGGGTTTGAATAGATGACCCAAATTATTCAACATATGAAGAACAAAACCTTGCTTGCAAAGTGTTTGACAAAACGCCCCAACCGGAATTTTTGCAAATTTTGGAGATAATGTGACGATAGGCTAATCTCTTTGACCAATGCTATCATCTCGTTCACCGAGGTTTGGGCACACTTTTATCAATGAAATCCAACCATGACCATTTAGGGAATCCGGCTGCCATGGCACTCCACTGCAGGCCACTTTCACCTGCCTCGGTTAGCATTTTTGTCCCCTGTCCGTTTGACCCAAACGACCTCAAAATGCTATAAAATTTGAACATGTGGTAGACTAAAGCATGCACTTCCATAACCACCTTTTCCTTTTCACTTTTGAACATTATTGGGTAATTTTCTCAAGATTCGAAGTAGGCAAGTCAAACACAAACCTTAGAGAAAAATTACCTAAAGTTCGGGATAGTTTGGGGTGACATATTGAACCATTTATACAATTTTTCATATCTAAGTTTTTTTCATTTATTTTGAAGGTCACGGCTCCAAAATGACCGGTCCCAACCGCTGCCGAAGGAAATAAAAAGGCAACCGGAGGAACATCTAAGATAGCACTAGCGGAAACCACCGACTTTCCCCACTATCTATCCGAGGAGCACGAAGAAATGTTTAAAAAGCTCACTAGACATTGGAGCATTTGGAGAGATCGGAGATTATAGTTTGGAAGATCTTTATCATTCTGAGTTGTACAATTTGATCGACGTGTGTGAATGGTCAAGAATTGTAGAAACACCGCACAAGGTCTACTCTCAGCTTGTCCATGAGTTCTACGCCAACTTCAACCAAGAAATCGACATACATAGGATGGAGCAATACGGACAAACGTGGGTACGGGGTAAATGGTTTATGTTTACCCCTCGTGTCATTAACCAGTACTACGGGATTACACAGAAAGATGTTCACCCGCTATCCACTATTCAGGATATGGGTGAAGTGGCCCGATTTTTATGTGGTCGAGATGATGCATGGCCGCTACCTAGGAAAGACTTTGAGCATAGCAAATTGACACAACATCGACCTGAGCACGCACCGCACTTCCATCAATCACGCAATGGCTCGATTTCTATACCATCTAACTTACAGGATAAAGATAGATTTGGAAAACTACATCTACACATTGATCAGTAATCTGGGCTTCCAAATAGATAAGAGGTACACTGCTATTTTATCAGCTTTAATTAGTAGTATTTGTGAAGTAGCGGGGGGTTCAAATTTCTGCAGCAAATCCGGTAATGAAATCAAAAGGACCGATCAATCGCTTGGCCTTAGAAAATGCAAGAAGGCACACTATACAAGCAGCAAGGGCAGCCCTAGCTGTAGAGAACAGCCTCAAGAAGGGCAACTAACCTCGCCTCATCCTGTCGCACCTCTAGGAGAGATAGCATCCATGCTACGACAATTGCTAGAAGGTCAGGCTGAGCAGAAAATGCTCATTATCACTACAAGAACTGAATTGAGAATTGTCCAGCAGGAGTTGACGACGTTGCGATCTCGCATGGACGTAGTCAGACACATCAGATAAATCAGAAGAGCCGTCAACTGCAAACTAACCTAGAGCAGAGTCATATTTAGGCTGACTATGAGTAGGTCAAGAGGCGCCTAAACAAATGTACGGGCCAGTTGGATGATATTCTTGACAAGATTTTTCAACCTGCGCCTAGACAGGATCCTCCACCAGTAGATTCTACCACATTTCTTCTTCCTGCACCATCCAATCCACCTCTGGGAAGTCTCTGATCTTTTTATATATTCTTTTTGAATTTTTACATTGGGGACAATGTATCTTTGAAGTTTGGAGGTGGTGGATAAGAAAATAGAAAATGATTGATCTGATGATGATACTTGATATTGATTGTTAACTTGTTTTTGTTTATTTAAAAAATTAATTTATTATTATTATTAGTGATTGTTTGTGTGTTTATGTGACATGAATATCCTTCCCGGCTAATGATGAAACTATTTTTTTGAGTTTAAATTTAATCCATGACTTGTGGACAGAATATTACTTTTGTTTAAATGTGAAACTACTTAACCATGTCTGATATCGTGTTGTGTCAGCTAGTTATGATGATTTTCAACTATGATTGGTGCACTTTCGTCGAAAACAGTATGATGCCTTTTTTAGACTAGAACAATAAACTTAAAACTAAGAGCATTTAAGTGTGGTAGTAGTTAGCAGTAATGGTGGCTATCTAGGTTGTGATTGATTCCATATATGTTGAAAAATTGTGTGGAGCACTTTAGACTATTTAGACGAAGCTAAGTAATGACTGAATGTTAGGAATCTAATCCCCGTGCATGAACTTCTTGCACGCAAAGGACTAGGCTATTACTATCTTATAACTTTTTTCATAGCCTTTTTGACTTGAGTGAGAAGGCCTGTAGGAGTTTTTCAAAACCCAATGTCCTAAGGTTCAAAAGACCTGGGAGCCATCGACCAAAAGCTCGTTACATGAGTCATCTACAATGCTTATATATATATATATATAAACTTTGTAGAGTAAACATGGAGATTAGATAACTAATAGGTTTGACTTACTTAGTAAAAACTTCGTGATCGAGAGCATTAAAAAATTAGAGAATCTTCATAAACCTAGTTTGACACGATTATTAGCTTTTTCAACCTGCTTCAAGCAAGAAAATAATGAGTGAACTATAAACTTTGAACCAAAATCTCAGAAATTGAAAGAAAACATCATTTTGGGAGAAAGTGTACATTAAAAGAGGGAAATGAAAAGTTGAACAAATGGTTGGGCTATCACCACTATAGAAATTAAGTAGATCGGATAAACTCCTCTCACACAAAAATCAAGTACGGTTTAAGTAGAATCATGTTTGCAATAGTAAAGCCTGAACACTTGTCATGAATTATAAGTTTTTGCAAAAGCTGAAGCAAGAATGGAAAGCTATTTATGTTGTGAATTGTTTTACTGTTTATTTCATTCTATGCATGATTGGCTTTAGTTAGTATATTTGAAGACGAATAAAAGTTCATGTTTGGATGTATTTGATAAGTACAAATTTGTATCGGGCCGACAAAAAGGGACAATTATGAGTACTCTTACATGTTTTCAGCATAATAGTGTATTGTTTTCTTATCATTATAGGAAAAAAATCAAATTCAAGTATCGATCAAACGCAAACAGAAGAAAAATGGACTTAATTGAACAGACAAAGAGACTTGAGGGATTTTCATGCAAATATCAAAGAATGAAATTCAGGAACTGTGTCCAAATTAACCATGCAATCGCATGGTTAAGCATGGCTGCGATCGCAAGCCACCAAGTTTTTCTGCAGAACCTTATTTGACAAAACCATGCGATCGCAAAGATTTGAACCATGCGATCGCATGGCTTTTCATGCAATTGTTTTTGTTTCCTCACGGAAGTAGAACTCCATCGAGTCCAGAATAAAACAACTACCTAAACCACATTTCGAAGAGTTCGGGAAAGAGTATAAAAGGTAGAGCTTAAACATGGTGCCATGGATTTCAGGTTATCTGTTATGAAAGCAAGGGCCTCTTCTATTAGATCTTCTCCATACACTCATAAGTATTCTGCTTCATATAAGCTCAGCAAGCCTCTTGCATCACTATTAATAGTCTCTTTGAATTTTCCATTGTCGTCTATGAATTTCTTAAAGATACCACAAGATATGTGGTAGCCATGTTGCCTGAATAACGAAAACGAGCAAAAGCCGAGCCCAAAAAAAAGAGGGCCGAGCCCGTTTGGCTCGGTAAAAAAACGAGCCAGCCCACGAGCCAAAAAGTAGGAGCCACGAGCTGCACGGCTCGTGGCTCGTGCAACGGTCAAATTATCGTGACTGTTGGATCAACATCCAACGGTCACGATAATGAGACCGTTGGCCAACGGTCACAACTTTTATTTTATTTTTAAATTCCATTATTTTCCTATAAATACCTCCATTCTAAACTCATTTTTTCACACTTCAATCTCTCACTCTATTATATACTCAATCCATTAACAATTCTCAAATTTCATTATCTCAATATTAGTGTTATAATTAGTACCTAACATATCATTATCTAGATATTACTCTATAATTTTAAGTTTTAATTTTCTACTTCTTCTACTATTTTTTACATTTCTATTTTCTACTACATCTTCATCTTCTACTATATTATTCTAAATAGCCTACAATCGAAGTAATAATGATTTCAGTGGTCTTAATGACATTCCAATTCCAATCAATATTATTGATCAGTTTGGAGGTATCACTGATCCAATTGATTTGGAAAACGTTCAGGAAGATGATGATACACAAACAACCATCAGTTCTAGAACTAAACGAAAAGCCACCAAACAAAAGGCTAAGTGCTGGCAGTATTTTGAGTTGGTGCCGGTAAAATAGTGGACGGAGTCCCTGAGTACAAAGCACAGTGTAAACACTGTCAAGATAAGTTAGCCTGACAAAAGGAGATAGACACGACCCATCTTAACAGACACTTCAAAAAGTGTCAATTCAAACATGGAAGTTTGGAAACAAATCATGCACAACTCTAGTTTAGATCTCTGGGACTCGGGTCCAGTAGTCTCAATCTCAACAATTGGATATATTCAAAAGATATCATGCGCTGCGAAGGACTGCAAAAATTGGTGGCAAATGCCGAGTTTCCATTGAGATTGGTAGAAAATTCTCATTTCACGAACTTCATCCAAAAATATCTCCAACCAATATACGTTAACGTTTCTAGAAATACTCTTTGTAAAGACACTATTGTTAAATATAATAAAAATAAAGAAGCTATTGTAAATGATATTAATAATTGTAACGGTGTTTTATCTTTTACGTCATACTTATGGACTTGTAATAACCAAAAAAGATACATGGTTGCAACTGCACACTATATTGATAGTAATTGGATAGTACATAAAAAGTAATAGCTTAGACAAATAGACTATCATCATAATGGAATTAATATTTTTCATGTTTTATTGGGTGTGTTACGTGAATTTAAATATGATTCTAAGGCTCATAGTTTTACATTTGATAATGTAGGCCCCAACAATATAGTAATTGAGAAATTAATTCAAAACTGTAGTTCAGAATTTGATTGTATTTTATTTCGCATTTGTTGTGTATGTAATGAGTTTATTAATTGTGCAAGTTAGATTAAAATTTATACAAAATCAATTAGAAAAAAATTAGATATGCTATTAATTATATTACGGTGTCACCAGCAAGAAAAAAAGTTTTTGCTGCTCTTTGTTCGAGAAAATGGGCTGCAATCAAAATATTTTTGTACTGATGTTGACCATAGATAGAATTCAATATATCTCATACTTGAATCTTGTGAAGGTTACGAATATTGCATTACTGTATATTATAATGGCTTACACTAAAACGGCTCAAAATATGATTTGGAAGCATATTATTGTGAAATATGTGCTCCTGTTAGAAAATTTTTGAAAGTTTTTTACGATGCAACAAATGCATGTCCTGTTGTATATTATCCAACTAATCCACTTGTTTTGAATCATTTCTATTATATTGCTAACAATTTTACTAGGTATAAGAATTTTGCTATTTTTTCCAACATTATACATGCCATGGAAGCTATATTTAGAAAATATTGGAAACAATTGCCTATGTTATTTCCATTAGCATGTATTATGGATCCTAAACTTAACTTAGAGAGTACGAAAGCAATAATAATGAAAATTTTACAAAAATTAACTTGCGAGAATCCAGTAACGTGTGGTAATTTAGAACAAACTTTATTTCAAATGTATGAGGTCTATACTGAAACGACCGGTATGAACGTTGTACAACCCCATGATCTAACATGTACTTCGTCATCAACTGATGACATTGACTTTTGGAGTTATGTGAATACACATAGTAGTGGTCAAGGTTAATACTCAGTTGGTTCTTCTTCTACTTCTTTCCTACCCCGTTCTAGTGATAAAATCTATAGAGTTAGTTAAGTATTTCGCGCATGACATGCTTAGTATTTTAGATGACGAAGAGAGAAATTTTTTTGATATACTTCAATGGTGGAGATAACATCAACGTCAATACCCAATTCTTTCAAAAATTGCATGTAATCTACTAACATCTCTCGTCTCAACTATGGTATCGAAGGCTACTTTTAGTATAGGTGGCAGAGTTCTGTCTGATTTCAGGTCAAGACTCAAAACTGACATTTTGGAAAGCTTACTGTGTGTAAATGATTGGGATGACGCTGAACTCCGAATCCAAGACAAAGTGGACATAATGATGTCCAAAGAATTTGAAGATTTGAATATGGATTATTTGGAATTGTAGTAAGTATTATTTTACATTAGTATTTGATATTTTTATCTTTTTTTAATAAAAAATTGTACACGTAATCTTGTTCGTGTACAATTTTAACTCTGCCTACTTTCAAAGTAGCTGGTCCCAAGCGCGAAAAAAGGATGAGGGTTTTCAACCTTGAATTTTTAACATAAAGCATTTTCGATATTTTCTTTCTTTTTTATTTTAAATTTTTTTTAAAAAATTAGGGCCGAGTCGAGCTCGTGGGTAGCTCGGCTCGGCCCGTTCTGCCCAAGAACTCGTGGGCCGAACCGAGCATCTATTTTGGGGACGAGCCGAGCTCGGGCATAAAAAAAACTAGAATCCATAAATAAATAAAGGAATCAATACCTTTGTATCAAAAGAAAATTTTATAAATTTATCACCCCATAAGCTGGGAGAGAAGTTTGCAACTGGACGAACAATCTCATATTTGAAGTTGGTAGCATTTTCAACAAGAGATGGTGCCATAATGATTATCTTTTGGTATATAGAAGAAGAAGATATTACGGTAACGTAATAGAAGAAAAATTTATGTTGAAACTATAAACTCTCACTACAAGAAATGTTGCATATAGCGATGACAACAGTCGTCGCTATAGGTCGAAAAGTTGCTGTTATAATGTTACAACGACGACTTTGTCTCTATAGGTTAGTAGGTATAGTTTTATTGCGACGACATTTTTTCGTTGCTTTAATCGCAGCTTCTGTAGCGACGACTTATAGTAGTCAAATTTTTAACAATTAAAAAGAATTAATTTTATATACTTGGTGGACTCTAACCCAACTTGTCGATTATGGGCTTGAAACCCGACCCACCAAAGGCCCTACCCGATTCACTAAACTTTGTAAAGCATTTTTATTTTATAATGATAGTATTGTGTTTTGAACCCTTAACCTAAGAGTTGTGGAGTTACAACCAACCATTAGAAACAAATGAATTCTTGTGATTATATTTGTTTTTAATAAATATTAGTTCAATGAGTAACATTTTCTATAATTGCTTATAAAGTAAAAATATAAATATTAGTTAAAAATCAAATTCCACACCTAAGATTTCACCAAAAAAAAAAAATCCCACCTATAGGGACGACATTGTCGCCGCTATAGGTAGATTTTGTCGTCGCTATAATTAAAGAAAAAAAAGTCGTACGTACAATTGGTAAATTACTTCGCCTGTATATCATTAAAGAAAAATCCATAGATAACACTAACTAAACTCCACAACTTAACATTAAGTTATCGTTAACAACAAATGAGATAAAATCTTGTTTTATTATTTATTTTATTATGTTAAAATATTTACTCATTAACACTTAAACTTAAAGGTCACGTTGTTCGAAAAAACTTCATAGTTGTACAAACTGTACGAAATTATGCTAAACATTACTTTCTTTCACTTTTTAACATGAAATTTCCAATGAAATGGATGTCGTACAGTTGGTAAACTACTCCACATATGTATTCTTCGCATTTGATTACTTTGAATCTTTTAATTTTTTTTTGTAATTGAATAACTTCGTTGTAGTAAATTTGAATGTTAAACGAATGAAACTTAATTTACGGCTATTTGTTAAGTGATTAACCTTCAACTCCATATAGTTGAATCTTTTTTCATTTTTAAAATTTGATTTACATAACTCATGAAAAATATGCAGATAACAAGATTTACTCTTCACCAACATACTTTCTGTAGCTCAATGGTTGAAATATTAATATCAGCAACAAAATATCCGTAGGTGAAAAGTCGAAAGATTTTTTTGTCTTTAAAATCGATTTATATCACCTACAGAACATCAGTAGGTAATAAGAATCACTATTCACCAATGGATATTCCATAGGTGAAAGGTCGAAATATTTTTTTGTCTTCAAAATTGATTAATATCACCTCCAGAATTTTCGTAGGTAATATGATTCACTCTTTACCTACGGAATTTTCGTAGGTAATATAGATCACTCTTATAGGCACGGAAAATTCATTGGTGAAAAGCTATTACATTTGCCAACGGAAAAATCGGTGCTAATTGTCGTAGGTGAAAGGTTATAACCTTTGCCAACGGATAATCCGTTGCTGATTACCAACGGAACAAATCCGTTGGTAAATATCTGTTGGTGAAAATGCAATATTTAGTAGTGTACGAACCTGTGAATAAGCTAGCTCTACTGTTAGAAATGGCTTAATTTGAAGTACATCCACTCGGATCTTGTCGAGTCGATCATCAAGGCCATCTAAGAAAGTATAGATTCTATCTTCTTGAATGATAGAGTTATATTTCTGTATATCGGCATCACATATCATTGGGTTTGGCCGACGAAAATCATTTTCTCTCCATAAGCCTTGAAGATTGTTGTAGTACGTTTTGATAGATCATTGTCCTTGTTTGAGTCTCGTTACTTTTCTTTGAGATCACACACTTGTGAGGTGTCGGTGCCATCAAAATACATAATTGTAATATTATCGTAAACAGCCTTTGTCGTCGGAAATCTGATAAAATTTCCTCTCAATTTTGGGTCCATCGAATTAATCATCCATCCCTTCAACACTATATTCTCGGTTCTCCAGTTTCTGAAATTAGGATCTGTGTGTTGGGGCTGTGGAAGGTTCCAATTTATGTATCCCAACTTGTCTTTGCCTGAGATATACATCTCGACAACCTAGGACCATAGTGCATAGTTGGTGCCATCCAGCTTGATTCCAATCTGTGCAACATAATCCTGGCTTGGGATCTCGTTGTGTGTTTGGTTCTAGTTCAGCACTTGTGCCATTCTAGATGTCAAATATGCAAGAATTGACTTCTCTCCTTCAGGTTGTTCTACCATAGTGGTAGATTCCTCCATTGTATCTAATTTTCTCCAGTTTTCCTCTCTCTTCTCTATGTTATTTTTCCAAAAATTATTTTGGTCCTAGAATATCTGCTCTGATACCATCTGAATAATATTCTTATTCATTTCTTGTATATAGAGTACAACATTTAGTAGCTATATATATAATTACATAGAGTACAATACCAAAAAGGTTGCCTATAACGACGACAAAAGTCGTCGCTATAGATCGAAAAGTCGCTGTTATTATGTTACATCGACGACATGAATTCTTGACTTAAGGGATGTGAAGTTACAAAGAAAAAATGTTGGAGACAAATGAATTCTTGTGATTATATTTGTTTTCATAATATATATTAGTGAAAAATCAAATTCCACACCTAAATTTAAAAAAAAAAAATTCTCACCAATAGGGGCGACATTGTCGTCACTATAGATAGGAAAAAAAGGGCATAACTTCCCGCCATCTTCTAAAACAAAAGTGACGACTAAATTGATTTATAGATACTACAATTGTCGTCGCTATATATACTATCCTATAAGCGACAACAAAAAAGTCGCCGCTATTGCTGCAATTTCTTGTAGTGATAGCTATATATATAATTACAGAAACCTATACTAGGAAGGAAGAGAAAACTAATTTCTTTACAATATTCTAGGCTAGAATCATGGAGATATCCAATCACTCAATAAATAGAAATAAATTTGGTGACTTCATTATTGGTTGATTCATATAATCACTACAAGCATTTCTCTTGCAGCAACTCACGCCAACAATTCTTCTGTTAAGGGGAAAGTCCCTAAGGCGAAACCTCACCCACCCACCTGTGTCAGAGGCCTCTTGACCAGGCGGGTTGTAAATCGAGGGATGTGCACAAGTGGCAGGGACCTAAGGGAGAGAGCCAACAGGCCAACCCCCAGGACAGATCCCCACAAAATTTCAGTGAAAATCTGCCCCACATGAGAATCGAACCTGCGTTGCTGGAGGATTTCTCCCCACGTCATCTCAAGCCTTACCAACTCGCCTATGCCCCTGGGGGCAACTCACGCCAACAATTCTTTGGCATGCATAAGGATGCCTTTTGTAAAGGTCATTTCGTGACTAGTACTTTAGTTCCATTTCCCATGTTAGCTCACGAAGTAGTCGAGCAAAGACTCCATGTATGGGCTCACGAAATAGTAGAACAAAGACTCCAGTTTCGAACAAATTGATATCGTTGATGGGTTTTGCACCCTCCACGTATGGGCTCAACACTATACCAGATCTCTTAGACACTCGATCATCCTGCAACTGTCATTTTTTCTTCTTAGTCTTTTCAACCACCTTCACCATTCTAAACAATTTGCTGCTTGGAAGTTTCAGAGCCATTTTTTACATTGACATTGGGTTGTCCGGGCAGCTGGGATACACCTAGTAGGTATCCCTAAAAATTGGAGCAATTTGCAAGAGCATGTCTGTCGATGGCTTCGTGCTCTTCTGCTACTAAGTTAAGTTACATCGCTGTCTCCGTCCAACCACAGAAACTTTGACAGCACCTAACAACCCATCCAAAACTTGGGTGATGTCTTTCTGGTACAATACTTCCACTCGAACCGAACCACCCGATGTCCAGATCTACCTTGAGTTTCGAATATAGTGAGAGAAATAGGTTTCTAGGGTTTCACTGTCTTGTAGTCATTTTTTGCAGGAAAAGTACAACTTAGAAAAGATAAAAAAGTTGATAAAAAGTTGAGATTAAAGTCAACATTGATTTTAACCCACAATTTTTATGATCTTTTCAACCACAAATATTATCAAATTTTACGGGAAGTTGAAATATACATTTAATACAGTTTTAAAATTCACAAAATTCAAATCAATATATTGGAAAAAAACTTTTGAACTCCTAAACCAAAATTTCTTCTTCTTCAACGCCTAACCCATAATATGTGAGATTTAAATGAATTCATTTTAAATAATATTATAAATAATTATTTAATAATAATTTCATTAAAATATTAATATTAATAAATTTTATGGGATATTAAATAAAAATTATTTATGAAAGAAAAAAATTATGTGATATATAGTAAATATTTAATATTTGGTCAAATAAAGATGTAGTTTACACAAATACATTTTTATAGTTATCTTACTTAACAATCAACTAGTTCATCACCTGTGCATCGCACAGAGTTGACCGTTTTCAATTTAATTACCTGAACCAAGAAATAATATTTGTTACAGTCTAAATTATTTCTAAATTATTATTGAAATTCACGCAATATTAAACTGTAATGGTAAATTTAAACTACAAAATAACAGCTAAGAATGGCAAATACAATTCAAAAAGTAAACTGAAATGACATAGTAATAGTAAACATAAACAAAAACCATCAACAACTATTTCAATTATTTATGTAAAAATAAAAATATGTATACACAAATGTTTTGTTTCTAAAAAAGCATATATGTAAACGTGTATATAAGATAAAATTTATAAAAATTAAACTAAAAATCGTAATCATTAAATAAAAAATAAAAAAAAACGGTTAACTTATATAGCTGCATTTTAAAACCCAAATATATATATATATATATATATATATATATATATATATATATATAACGGGATAAATTAAATGAACGGATCTTACGATTCCGAGCATCCATGTTTAAGTGTATTTCACAAAGTTATTTTAATATAAAAATATAACGGTATCTAAACACACAATAAAAATAAAAATAAAATGATATATAAAAAAATTCAAAAGTGCAAATAATTTACAAAAATGATTTTAACAAAAATTTGGAAACGATTAGAACTAGCCTCTTTGTTTTGGCAAACAAACTCTAGACTAAATGTCTCATCCGTGTTACCATAAGTCAGGACCTCGTACAAGTGGATGACGCGCACCTTCAAAGCCTACTGTGTTTTCGTTGAATTCACCTCGCTGATGATATTAAACAAAGGAGCTATAGTTGTGAAATATCCTCCTTTTGATTTTAACCATGCCAAAATATAAAAAATATAATAAAATAAAAGAACACATTAGTTTTTATATAATGAACAAAACGTGTAACACATTATCTGTTTTGCAAGAAGAAAGCATAATGGTGTACTTACGAGCAACTAGTTCACAATGGGACAGTGCAAGAAACAAAGCAGTATTGTGATCTAAAAGTGAATTATGAATAAATCTCATATATATAGCTCAAACACAATTACACGTTTTACAAAATGAAGTATAATTCCCAGATACACAATCACACACAAACCGATGCAGTGATACCCCTTCAAAAATGTCAATAAAACTGTTTGAATACTACAGGGAAGGAAAAAAGACGGTTTCATAAAAAAAATGATGAGTCCAATTATTAGTTTCTAAAAAGTTGTTGCATTTATCCATGATTGAGTACATTTCACATAGTTATTTTAATTTTAAAAAATAAAACAAAACAGTATCCGAACACAAAATAAAAAAAATAAGAAAAAAAATTGAAAGTGAATAATTTACAGAAATAATTTTAACAAAAAATAGGAAACAAATAAAATGTTCGAATACCACAGGGATGCTCAAAAGATGGTTTCATACAAAAAAAAAAAAGATGATGAGTCCAACGTATTTTTGAAAAGTTGTTGCATTTATATAATTTAATATTAAATGTTACACTTCGTTTTTTGCACGAAAATGAAAAAAAATTAAAAATTAAAAATCAATATATAAAACCAATTACAGAATCTGAAAAGTTGTTGTATTTATCATATATAATATTAAATGTTACATTTCGTTTTTTGCAGGCAAAGAAAAAAATAAAAAAAATGAATAAACCATCAATGTGTAAAACCAATTAAAGAAAAGAGACCTCGTTTTCTACTGAAACGTGCAAAGGAAAAAATTGGCCCACGCAGCATTTATGGCAGAACTTATCAAAATAGAAAAGAAAAAATGGCGGGAAAATATGTGCATGAAATTTTCGACAATTATCCTATTATAATATATATATATATAATATTAAAATATTTTTTGAATTCACAATCAAACTGATAATATCATTTTAATAAAGTTCTAATATTAAAAATTTTATTGCTAAAAATTCTAGTAACAATAATTTTGCTAAAGGGACCCTAAAATAATATAATAAACACATGAACAAAACGGCTTTACAGGAAAAAGGAAAACCTTACAATCAATGAATTGGCTTGATTTGGCATCTCCCTGCCACGCCCGATGTATATACTAAAATAATATAGTAAACGCATGCACTCAACGACTTTGAAAGAAAAAGGAAAACGTTTGGCATCTTCCTCCCCATTCTATATACTAAAATAAATTAATATGCACCCAAAAAATGACTTTTTGTATATTTTAAAGTGTCGAAATTATATTTTAAGCGCTCATAAATTATGAATTCTACCGAATTTAAATAATAAGTATGAATCTTATGAAATGTGTAAATAAAAAGTACGTCTGACCAACTTAAATTATAATTTAATCTTTACTAAAACATTAAAAACAATAATAACAAGTTACACAATCAAATCTTAAATCGAAACTTGATAATTGAAATTAAAATATACAAACTTAGCTACCTCGTTCTTCCTAACTAGGAAAATTAGTTACACATTGTTTTGAGAAAACAGGTACATTATCGGGTTTTGAAAACTAAATAAAAAAGAAAAAAAGATGAAGATTCAACTTCAAAATCAAAACACCGAAATTCTTCTTCTTCTTCATTTTTCTTCAAACATAGGTGAGTGTTTTGTGTTTTCTTGTGTCAAGAATAAATTTGGCAAACCCCTTTCAAGTCCGAAAAGCGAGGTATTTATATTTTGTGTGGGTTTTGCCTCAAAATTTTGCCCAAATAATCCTAATTTTGTCTCTGAGTTACTACGAGTTGATCATAATTCGGGCCCTTAGATTTTGTCCTCGCTGCCGCGAAATTGATGGAGTGTCCACAGAGCTTTCTAGAAGGTTTAGTGCGGCCACGAAAAAATAGGCATGGGAACTTTACGGGCGCGCAAAGTCTCCATCTGAGGTAGTTTTTTTCTTCTTCTTCAATTTCTCCTCATTTCTCTTTTCTCGTCCCTTGCATTTTGTTTCGACCCTTAGTTGTTTCTTCGTTCTTTCCTTGTCCAAACATTGATTATTCCACCTAGTACTGATTAATGTTGATTATTCAACCTAGTACTAGTTAATAAGTATTCTTAAAAAAAAATAAGATCTTTTCATCCTGTTAATGTTGAATTTATTATTTAGTCTTTGTTTTCCATTGCTGAGGGAAGATAGAGAGTGATGAGGTTGATCAAAAATCTTAGATGGTGCTTGGGCGGTCATAGAAGGAGAATGATCATTATGAGTCGGCGCATGTGTACATGTAGTGGAAGAAGGATCAACAACAAGAGAGGTATGGGAAGGTGAGCTATTGGTATTATTAGAAAAATGATCAATATAAATGAGATCAGTCTTAGTCACGGTATGAGTATTATTAGAAATAGAAAAGAATGGAATATGCTCAAGAAACACAACATGATGAGAAACATATAATTTTTTATTAATAAGATCGAAACAGCAATAACCATTTTTTCCCTCCCCATATTCCAAGGAGACACAAATGGAAAAACGTGAATTCAACTTATTACGTTCTACTTGAGGACGAAGGACAAAACATGTGTACCCAAAAACTCTTAGAAGAGAATAATCAGGAATATGTCCAAACAGTGTTTCAGAAGGCACTTTGCATTTCTTTTGAGGGCCTTAGAAGCTCTATCTTGCATTGTACTCCTCTTCATTCTGTTGATTCAGTGGTTAGTGAACTTGTGTATGAGGAAACACGTTTCAAATCCCTAACAGGTGAGGCATCTCTTCCTACTTCTAGCACTTCAGTTTTGGCTGTCCCTTCTCGACCATCTACGTAGAATCAGAACAAAGGTTATATGCGAGTTTCTAGTGACGAGTGTAGCTTTTGGAAAAAAAAAAAGACATTGGAAGGGTCAATGTCCTAAGAAACTGCAATCTCCACAGAGTCAACATCAGTCACAATAGCAATTCTATCATCCCAATGCTAACATAGTAGCAGCCATGTCACCTTGTAACTCATCTATTCTGGGAGCACCTCCCTCTAATCCTCAACTAACTACTCTAGCTAAACAGTTTCAGAAGTTCCTTGCCACTCAGCCACATGCCATGTCAGTCTCTACTCATGCAGGTTATTCATCCCATAGCCCCTCAGGTATTTTTTCCTCATTGATCTTTGACTCAGATGCTTCTAAATACATGTTATCTGACTCCACGCTGTTTGATTCTTTACACCCTTTTAATTCGTCTGTGTCTATTATGACTGCTGATGGCACTTCACTACCTTTGATAGGGGTTGGTTTTGTTAACACACATAATTTATCACTCTATAATCATCGAAAAATAAGACATAATATCTAGAGCCTTCTTTTGTAGCAATAGGAGCAGGCCCCCATACATCAGAATGAACAAAGTCAAATGGTGCAACAAAACGAGAAACACTTCGAGAAAAAGGTAAAGCAGAAAATTTAGCTAATTTACAACCAATACAATCAGAAATATCATGAGTTCGCAAATCTCTCAATTGACCTTTAGAAACTAAAAATTTTAAACGACTAAAAGAAACATATCCAAGTCGAGAATGCCACAAATAAAAACTAGAAAAAAAAGAATTCAAAGAAAATGATGACAAATCAACACTAGAGGCTGCAGCATGCTGTGGTCTCAGATTGTCCAAAACATATAAACCTCATTTTCTATGGCATATCCCAATCAGTTTCTGAAATTGGGATCTTGCACTTAGATATAAGATTCAAAGAAAGAGCTGGAATACAATAGACATCTGAGAGTGATAAATTATGTGTGTTAACAAAACCAACCCCTATCAAAGGCAGCGGAGTGCCATCATCAGTCATAATAGACACAAACGAATTAGAATAACGTAAGGAATCAAACTGAAGATCCATGAAGAAGAAATACCTGAGGGGCTCTGGGATAACAAACCTACATGAGTCGAGGTTGACATGGCATGTGGCTGAGCAGTTAACTACTCTAGCTAAGCAGTTTCAGAAGTTCCTTGCCACTCAGCCACATGCCATGTCTACCCTTACTCATGTAGGTCTATCATCCCAAAGCCCATCAGGTATCTTTGACTCAGGTGCTTCTAAACACATGTCATCTGACTCCACACTATTTGATTCCTTATGCCCTTCTAATTCGTCTGTGTCTATTATGATTGCTGATGGCACTTCACTACCTTTGGCAGGGGTTGGTTCTATTAACACACATAATTTATCACTCTCAGATATCTATTGTGTTCCAGCTCTTTCTTTGAATCTTATATCTATTGGTCAGTTGTGTGACTCTTGATACTTAGTTCAATTTTTTTCTACTGCTTGTCATGTGCAGGATCCTCAATCTCAGAAGTTGATTGGGATAGGCCATAAAAAATGAGGTTTATATGTTTTGGACAATCGAAGACCACTGCATGCTGCAGCCCTCTAGTGTTGATTTGTCGTCACTTTCTTTGAATTATTTTTCTTCTAGTTTTTTTTGTGGCATTCTCACATTGGACATGTTTCTGCTAGTCGTTTAAAATTTTTAGTTTCTAAAGGTCAATTGGAAGATTTGCAAACTCATGATATTTTTTTTTTGTAGTGGTTGCAAATTAGCTAAATTTTCTTCTTTACCTTTTCTTCTAAGTGTTTCTCGTTCTGTTGCACCATTTGACCTTGTTCATTCTGATGTGTGGGGGTCTGTTCCTATTGCTACAAAATAAGAGTCTAGATATTATGTCTCGTTTATCGATGATTATAGTCGTTATTGTTTGTTTTATCTTATGAAACGACATTCTGATTTTCTCCCTCTTTATCTTTCTTTTAGAGCACTTGTTAAAACTCAACATTATGTTGTTATTAAGTGCTTTAGATGTGACTTGGGTGGAGATTATACCTCTACTAACGTTTCTACATTGCTTGCTTCTGATGGCACAATACATCAATCCTCACCCCACAACAAAATGGTATAACTGAATGAAAGCATAGATACATTGTTGAACTGTCCGTTCTCTACTCTTATCTACCAAAGTTCCTAGTGAATTTTGAGGAGAATCAGTTTTCACTAATATTCACTTAATTAATAAGATTATGTCCTCTTACACTTCAGGTTAATCACATTCTGAAACAATGTTTGGACATCCTTCTGATTATTCTCTTCTAAGAGTTTTTGGGTGCACATATTTTGTACTTCGTCCTCAAGTAGAACATAGTAAGTTGACTTCACGCTCTGCTATTTGCGTCTTCTTGGGATATGGGGAGGGACAAAATGGTTATCGTTGTTTCGATCCTATTAATTAAAAATTATATATTTCCCGTCATGTTGTATTTCTTGAGCATATTTCATTCTTTTCTATTTCTGATAATACCCATACCGTGACTAAGACTGATCTCATTCATATTGATCATTTTTCTAATGATACCGATAGCTCACCTTCTCATAACCATCTTGTTGTTGATCCTTCTTCCACTAAAGGTAGACATGCGCCGACTCATAATGACCATTTTCCTTATATGGCCACCCAAGTCCCATCTGAGATTGTTGATCAACATCATTCTCTTTGATATCATCCACGTATTAGTAAGTTTACTCAGTTACCCAATTTTGCTTATTCTTATTATTTGAAATCTTTTTGCTATTTCTTAACATCTATTCACAAAATTTCTGAACCATCTTCCTATAAAGAAGCTATTGTAGATCTTCTTTGGCAACAGGCTATGGCTGATGAACTCTCTACTTTACATAAGACAGACACTTGAGATTTGGTTTAATTGCTTCAGAGTAAACATGCTATTGGTTCTACTTGGGTCTATAAAATCAAAAACCAAATATGATGGTTCGATTGAGCGATACAAGGCTAGGTTGGTTGCTAAGGGGTTTAGTCAGTAGTATGGTTTGGATTATGAGGAGACTTTTGCTCCTATTGCAAAGATAACTACTTTTCATACACTTATTGCAATTGCTTCTATTTGCCAGTGGAATCTCTCTTAGTTGGATGTTAAAAATACATTCTTAAATGGAACACTTCAGGAGGACGTCTATATGGTTCATCATCTTGGTGTTTTTCATCATCTTGGATATGTTTGCAAACTTAAGAAGGCACCTTATGGTCTCAAATAGGCACCTCGCACCTGGTTTGAGAAAATTTCTACTGTTGTTGCCTCTCTTGACTTTACATCCAGCTATCATGATTCTGCTTTGTTCTCTAAATGCACCTTCTCTGGTCGTATTTTACTCCTATTACATGTTGATGACATGATTATCACTGCTGATGATGTTGATGGTATTGCTGCTTTAAAATTTGATTTGGCTCGTCACTTTGAAATGAAGGATTTATGTCATTTAACTTATTTTTTGGAGATCGAGATTTCTTCTTCTCCTAGAGGTTATCTTCTCACTTAGTATTGAGACTGCTGATACTAAGACTGCTAATACTCCTCTGATATTAAGACTGCTGATACTCATCTTGAAACCAATGCTCGTTATTCACCTTCTTATGGTATTGTTTTGACCGATCCTAATTTATACCGCACAATCGTTGGAAGTCTCATCTATCTCACCAACACCTGTCCCGATATTGCCTATGCTGTTCACATTGTTAGTCAGTTTGTCTCTGCTCCAACTACCGTTCACTGGGAGCTATTCTTCATATTATGTGCTATCTTCGTAGTACTTGCTTTCAGAGTCTCTCTTCCTTGGAGCGCCGCACATACTCTGATGCTGATTCGGCCATCAACCCAACTGATCATAAGTCTACTACTAGTTTTTGTCTATTTTTTGGTGACTCACTTATCTCTTGGAAGAGTAAGAAGTAGACTATTATTTTTCGTTCTTCTACTGAAACAGAGTATCGTGTTATGGCGTCTACCACTACTGAGATTGTGTGGTTGCGTTAGTTACTTGCTGACGTGAGTGTTTCTCTTTCCACTCCAACTCCTATGTATTGTGATAATAAAAGTGCTATTCAGATTTCTCACAACTTTGTGTTCCATGAGCGCACAAAACATATTAAGATTGATTATCATTTTATTCACCATCATCTTCAGCATTTTTTCCTTACCTTTTGTTTCTTCGTCGATGCAGCTTGCTGACTTTGTCACAAAGTCACATCCAGTCTATCGTTTTCGTTTTTTACTTGACAAACTCTCGCTGCTTATTGTTGTAGAATCGTGAGTTTTAGGGGGGGTGTTAGAATATATATTGTAGAATATATTAGAATATATTAGATGATTGTTTACCTATTATAGATTAGAGTTTTCTTTACTATATATATAAATAGCTTAATAACAATATTTTCATTATGTCGTCTGCCTAATAAATTTGGTTCTTCTTTCTATCTTCTCTATTATTCTTTGTTCTTTCTTCTTCACATTCCGTGCATTGGTTTTGGCAGTCAATGTCATACATATTGAAGAATAAATAATTTTGAAAATGATCGATTAATAATACAAAAAAGTGAAGAATACATATACTTCAAACGGACTAAACTCACAGTTTCTATAAATAAAAGCTTACTCATACCTTTGCATTTATTTATAAGGATATAAATAAAACATAAAAAATAATTAAAAAAATAAAATTAATTTTGGCGAACATCAATATTTAGACCTCGATGGGCCTCGATGGGATCAATAAACAAAGCAATGATGTGGGGCATCAGAACTTTTTGTGGTTGTGTGTATCCATCTTCATTGCCTTTATAAGTGACATCTATAATACGTTCAAGGTTTAGAATTCGCATCAAAATTTCTCTTGGAGAAGAACTTGGTCGGAAACACTCTTCATTGATATCCTTCCATGCATTTGTAGCCATTTCAAAAAACTTATCGACAGCCACTTCCTTGGTCACTACATTTTCCTTCATGTAAGATTCAATGCCAGTAGCAACTTGGCCCCTTTCTTTCTCAACCTTCAATAAGACAAAATTTGGAGAAAACACTTAGAAAAGTTGCTTATTTGTAGAATTCATGTCTCCTTATAACAAACTTTGCGTGAATTTCATACCTCATAGGTAGCAATGTCGTCAATGAGTCGACATATTATGAGGCTGGAAACAAGCATTTTAGGCTTTTTGCTTAGCCATTCAAATTCTTCTTTGGTGACGGATTTGACCCCTAACAAGGATGTAGTTGTATGATAAACATATGTGCATGTGATTAAGGCATTGCTCATGTACTCAGAAAATGGTGGCAAGTATCCTTCGATGAACCACTTGGCTTCCACATAGTATGTCCTCACAAGTTCTTTCAACTGAATAAAAATTTGTAGACATTTCTGTAAGTTAACTGAGGTAAATTAAGTATACGAAACATAATAAGAAGCAAGAAAAATAGGAGTGGGGTGATGGTGATGTAATAATTAAAAGGTTGCACTTACTGCTTCTTTTGCATAGTAGACTGCATAAGATCTTCCTTCTTTTGAGAGTTCTTCATCAAATTGCTCATAAAGATTTAGAAGAGCACTATAGAATGGTTTGATGTACTCTGGTAGCCGATCAATCTCATTAATATCCCACCTGAAAAAAAAAATTTCGATAGTTACAATCAAGAGTACAAATTGATTACTTTAAGAAAACTATTTACTTCTACAAATATTGAGCATACTTTAAAAGGAAGAATTATGTACCTCTGAATGGCCTCCGTAAAAATTTCAAGTTCTTCAACTACACCATAGGCATCATATGTATCATCTATTATTGAAGTCATGGCAATGGTTTTGGTGAGCATGATTCTAGCAACTGAATATTGAGGTTCGTGATAAACTCCCATGGCCCAAAAAAAGCATTCTACCACTCTGTCTCTAGCATAAGGCAGCTTAGAAACAAGGTCTAAATCCTTCCACCACCTGCAATATATAAAAGCAATGAATATTATTAGTTAATGTACACACACACATACATATAGCAATTTTTTGCACTTGTCAAGAACATTACCTTGAGACTTCATAGAGCTCCTTTTTGTGCAACATTTGCAATGAATTATAGTCTAATTTGGCAAACCTCAGCAGCATTTCATTCTTGGACTCATCTTCTTGGTAGATGGAGATAAAATTACGTGCCTCAATTCTTGGGTTCCCAAAATGGATGCATTGAACGAGGGAATGAGCAACTTGTTTCCCGAGGGGAGAGTTTACATGTGGTGCCATGGATTTGAGGTTATCTGTTGTGAAAGCAAGGGCCTCTTCTAGTATATCTTCTTCATGCACTCTTAGATATGAAGCTTCATATAAACTAAGCAAACCTCTTGCATCACTCTTAATAGTCTCTTTGAATTTTCCATTCTCGTCTATGAATTTGTTAAAGACAGCACAAGATATACGGTGACCATGTTGCCTGAATAATCGAAAATGAAGTGCAACAGTGTACAAGTCATAGGCTTCATCTTCATAGTTTGTGTTGAGATTAAAGAAACGTTCTAAAAGTTCTTCAATCTCGTCTGCAAAGTGATATGAAATGCCCAAGCGCTCAAGTGTTTCGATCAAATTCATGGTTTCCACCATGTCTTTTCCGGGAGCTGTTATCATGCTTCTCACTTCACTTTTAAACCCTTCAATCTCCTTGTCATATTTGTCAGCTAACTGTATTATTCCACAAGGGAAACATATTATAAGCCAAAGGGTTTGCATATAGACTTATCAAAGGATAGATTTCACACTCTATTCAAATGTTTGGAAATAAGAAATAAATAAGAAATTAACTGAAACGTAGATTCATTATTGCAGAACTCCAACGCACAAATAAAAAATTTAAAAAAAAATAAACAAAAACAAAAAACACATCTATAACAAATGTAGTATCAATACCTCAGTATCAAAAGAAAAATTGATGAACTGTTCGCCCCATAAGCTGGGAGAGAAGTTAGCGACTGGACGAACAATCTCCTTTTCGCAGTTGGTAGCGACTGAATCCATTTCTGATTCTCTTCTGGTATATAGAAGAAGAAGAAGAATTAATTATTATGGTAGCAGCTGAAGAACAATTTATGTTGAAACTAGAAACTCTAGTTGAAGTTGATGCTGATTATCAAAGACAAGAGCTTTCTGTATTTATAGTAGAAATTCATGGGGCAAGGTGGACGACTATATAATATTGTATTCAATGGCAGGTGGTAGTCATTCTTGACTATACTACTGTAGAATATATAGACTGACATCTCAATATTGGAGTGTAATACTTTTTTTACCAAATTTATAGTATGCTTTTAATATTTTAGATTTATATACTAAGAGGAAAACAAACATGTTTTCCTGGCCATGCAATAAATTTAAAGAAGGTGGGGAGGAAGCTTTCTGTATTTGTAGTAGAAATTGATGGGGCAAGGTGGACGACTATAATATTGTATTCAATGGCAGGTGGTAGTCATTCTTGACTATACTACTATAGAGTATATTGACTGACATCTCAATATTGGAGAATTATACTTTTTTTACCAAATTTATAGTATGTTTTTAATATTTTAGATATATAGCACGTTTGGTGTAGTTTATAAACTGATTTATTTGACCAAAATAATTTATTTGATTAAAAAATTGGCTTTCATAGCATGACATTGTAGACTATTTTTAGTCAAATAAATAATTTTAGTTGAAAATTTGATTTATAATTTATATCAAACAAGTTCTAAGAAAAAAACAAACATGTTTTCCTGGCCATGCAATAAATTTAAAGAAGGTGGGTAGGAAGCTTAACAAGGAAAAAAAAGAAAAGTCACACATCTTTTATCTTTATTCGGACCCTAAATAATTAATTAGCATACTGCATACTTCCTTTGAATAGCTGGAATATGTATTATTTTATTCTTAATAGTAATAGTGGGAATTAATTTAATTAAAGGATACATAATTTCCTATAATGTTTTAGAAGCCATCAGAATTGGGTACCGTGATGGATTCTTCAGTTTGACATACCAACCAACATAGATAGCATTAATTTTTAAAATTACTAAATAGCTATGGTGTAGCCAAGGCATGGGAACTTTATGAGGAACTACAAGTCTACAAATTGTACCATTAATATACTATCTCCGTTGCACAAAGATAGACTCATTTTTATTTTTCACACATATTAAAAAATCTCATTTATTGTATTTGAAATTATAAACTTTTCACACATTATTCATATTATACCCCCATTTAATATTAGTATGTCAAGTTTATTTGGGTTGATAACAATGTAAATTAAATAAGAGTATATCAGTAAAAAGAAAAATTTAATACACCATCTATAAAGTAAGTGGCCTATAATTTGGGACAGATAAATAAGGAAAACAAGTCTATCTTTGTGGGACAAAGAGAGTAATAAATTTGAGAATCCAAGTATTGTACCCACAAAGATTTAGATAGTTCAACACAATTAAATTAACATTAACCGAATCGAATTAACTTTTGAAATTTTGTTGCCTAAGAACTAATTAAAGTATTGACTAAAATAATTAACTAATTATAATTTAAACAAATAAAAGATTGTGTTTATGCTAAATTACTGTAAATATGAGAAAGAAAAGTACTAGGATTACGAATTCACTTGTAATATTTAATTCCTTTATTTGGGTTATTGAATTTGACAATATACATTGGTTATGACGATCAATACCCCTAAATTGTTCAATAGTTTCTATCGAATAAAATCACACTTATTCATATGTAGGACTCGATTATATCTCTATGAAGATTGCGAATACACAAGAATGCATTAAGTTGCAATAGATAATTAAATATCACAAAAAGTATAGCAGTTGGTAAGTGTCGATTTACACTTATTGGAACTATCCAAATTGGACAATTGTATGTATTCTTAATGTGAATCTTTACTTAATTATGCGTTGATTTGATTATTTTAGGTTAAAACACGAGTTCGAATGGAATTGGAGAAAAACAAAGCAAATGAGCAAAGAAAAATTGAAAATGTACAAAGACTTGGAAATGGGGACAAACTTACAAATATTCAAAAGTTGAAGGACTTGGGTTGCAAATAAAAGAGGACTAAATTGAATGAAAGAAAAAAAATAAGAGGACTAAAGAAGACAAAATTCAAAATTAGAAGAATTAATGGGCAGGTTTAAAAAGATTCAGCTGGGCGCTGAGAAGCAGTAACCAATTTAGATAACTTGGGCGATCGCCCAGTGTATTTTTGGCAGCGGATTTTATTTTCATTTTTTTAGTTTGACTTCAATTAGGAAACATTTTGGATGCGATTTTCATGATCTTTTGGGATCTTTTGGGATACAATAAAGATACTATATATATGAGTTATTAACTCATAATTAGGGTTGTTGAATTTTGGAGGAAAGAACACGAAGGACGACCAAGATCTTGAAGATTATAACGTAAAGACGTATAATTCTTAGTGCAAGATATTCAAGTTCTTCTCATCTTTTATTCAAGATCCGGTTATGTATTCAAATCTCTTTATCTTTTCTTTCTCTAGAATTATGAATAACTAAATTTAAATTTTGGATGAACGATGGAACCTAGTTTACTTCTTTAATTTCGACTCCCAAGTTTTGAATTATAAATTAATTAAGTATTTAATTTTACTTCTTCTCTTAATGTTTGAAATAAACTTTTATTCAAGATCCGGTTATGTATTCAAATATCTTAATTATGAGCTAATAATTCATATATATAGTATTCTCCTATTGTCCGAAAAGATCCCAAAATATTATAGAAATTGTGGTTAAAAGGTTTCCTAGTTGGATTGGAACTAAAAAGTAACAAAATCCCGCTGCCAAAAAAACTCACTGGGCGATCACTCAGGCCATGGTGAAAGGGTTCTGTTGGTCCAATTTGGTGCTGGGCACTCGTCCAACTTATATTTTCTCAATCTAGGCCTTTAGTCCTCCAACTTTAGATTTTGTCTTCTTTAATCCTCAATACTTTTCATAACCTCCAATGTGGTCCTTCAAGCTTCAATTGAGTGCAATATGATCATCGTACTTCTGAAACATCATCCAATTTATTGTTCTTTTCATCCATTCTTATCCACTTGCTTATAAACGGGTCCAAAACTAAAATAGAAAGTAAAATATACTAAATTAATTAGAAATCTATAAAATAACAGAACACAAGCTTAGTATTAAAGCTCTAATAAGTGCATAAAATGCACTTATCAAATACCTCCAAACTAAACATTTGTTCGTCATCGAACACAAACAAAACTAAAATACAAATTTAAACTAAGGTAAGATAATTGCAAGAAACAGAGTCAATGTTAAATTTCTTACAAAATGTCATAGGTACGAATATAAAGCAACAATTTTAGAAAGATATTAAACAATACTACAAATAAATTTTTACTTATCTGATGTTCAACCTTTAGTGAATGTGTAATTAGCCAAATATTGAACTTTTAATTATACTAGACCACGACCAATATTGTGTTGTCGATATTTTTATAATTACGAACTCTTTTAAGTCATTTATTCCTTACACCCCTCGTAAGTTATCACACTTCTAATATTTTTCTCTCCAAATTCTACCAAATTTGGTTCCAATTGAACAATATAATACTTTTTTAAATAAAGTGGTGAAAAATAGAAGCTTGTATTCCTAGGAACTAAGATGGTAAGAGATTTCTAAATCTTCATCTCCAGTCTCTGAGGTCCTAACCTATCAATCCTTACCAAACACTTTTAACACTTTTTATTTTATTTAACTAATATACATAGTTTTACATCTTCTGTGTAATACTTCTCTCCTGTAAGCTTTTTATGTGACCCATGTAGCAAGATTTGGACCAATGACTCCTACGTCAGACGACTATAGGGCATCAAATTTTAAAATACCCTAACAAGCTTAATTGCTCGAGTCAGACTTTTTATTTTATTTTATTTTATTAGCAGTGAGTAGTGCTCGGTTTAGATTACTTGACTGCAACCTATTCAACCAAATATGAGACCCAGAAAATCCAAACCATCAAAATTCTATGAACACATGTAATAACTTTAACACTCCCAAACTGTTTTCAAAAGTTTGGTTACTAGTTTAAAGATTTGGGAACAAAATTTTTTACAACAATCCTAAGTCAACAATTTCAACACATACACTTAAGTCGTGTTCCTATATAAATGATAAGTCAATAGTGGCTACGTGCTCTATTAATCTAGTATAACATATATAAGTATTCGAGTAAAAACACAGTTTAGGTATTGTCCAATATTCTAACTAAATATGAAGTTAACTTCAAACAAATACTTACATCATTGGCGGTAAGATGGTTAACAATAACTAGACAAATAAATTTGGTTTTTTTTTTAGTTATTTTTTTATAACAAATATTGCAGTTAGTACATACCCGAATATTAAGCAAATGAAAGATAATCATATAAGTATCATGATACTTATCCCACCTCCAAACTAAAATATTACATTGTCTCCAATGTAATAGCAAAATAAAGTAAAAAGAAATAAAGAAAAGATCAGGTATTTCCCAGAGGTAGATGTGGAGAAGATGGTATAGGTTGATCAGACGGACCAGCTGAAGTGGACTGGGTGTTGTGCTAAGACTCATGGGTCGAAAGATAATGTCATAGATATCATCTATGGGCCTTGCAAAGTGGAGCATCCTGCAGTTGACATGGTGAGACTTTACAAGTGTAATAAAACAATATATGAAAAAAAACTAATGCATTATTAAATCTAAATTAATTAATAAGGATATAAGAATGAGTTGCCTCCTATTAAGCGCTTTTTTATAGTCATTAGCTTAACTTATTGTCTGGTTGTTCAAGTAGAAAATGAAGAGATCTCGAGATTATCGAATGTGTCACTCTCCAATAATCTCTTGAGTTTCTTCTCCATGTTTTGTGGCTTGTCCTTTATCTTTCATTTAACAGCTCCACCATGTGCTTCAAGGATGACTTCTTCATCTTCAACCATATGTTCACCAGTGTCAGCTTCTTGCATCTGCACAATCTTTTTACATTTGTCTTTCATCTGTACTGTTGGCTTCGTCTTCCAAAATTTTTAAAGAAGTTTTTCTTGAATTTCTTCAAGGTCTCAACATGATATCATATCCAATAAGAAAGAGGTGGTAGTGCCACATCTCTACCCAACATATAAAATACATCCCTTTTATGCTAAACTCTCAATGTCAATATACTTCGTGAAACATCAATGAGAGCATTCGAAGTAGCTAAGAAGGGTCGACCCAAGATAATAGGGGTTTCTGCATCCTCAGGCATATCAAGAACAACGAAGTCAATGAAAAATAATAACTTCTCCACTCTCATCACCACATCTTCCACCATCCCAAACGGCTTTTTAATATATCGATAAGCCAACTAACGATTGAATTTTGCAGGTTTAGCTTCACCAAGTCCTGATCGCCTAAAAATAGAAAGAGACATTAAATTGATACTTTCACCAAGATCACACGATGCCTTGTCAATCACGAGGTTATCGATGATAATTGGAATTGTGAAGCTGCCTGGATCATTTCTTTTGTCTAGTAGTTGCTTATCCACTATAACAATTACTTCTCCTGTAAGTTTTTACTGTATCTCCTTCTGCCAACTTTTTCTTATTTGAAAGTAGTTGTCTCATATACTTGGCGTAGTTGGGAATTTGAGTCAAGGCTTGCACAAATGGTATGTTAATATGCTTCTTCTTCTATGAATTTAACATCTGTGGAAAAGGGATGGGAGGTTCATATGGTTTTATAGGAATGGTTGCCTTAACATGTGGTGTATCTGATCTCTCTTTAATATCTACTATCTGCTCAGTTTGTTCCACGTGCTCCTCATTAGTGAACAGTACGTTTTCTTTATTTGCAACTGGTTATATGGATTTCTGGTAACTTAATCCTACTTCTGGAAGTTATTGCATGTACTTAACTCTCTGGGTTGACCTCGGTGTTGCTTGACAAGGTACCATGTGTTCTACTCGACATAACAACTGCAATCTAACCCATTTGTGTTTCCAAATTTTTTATTGACATGCCTTGATTTTGAAGAGTGGTCTTTGTCTTGTTTATATAATGTTCGATTTTCTTTATAAATTTACTAAACATGTCTTCCAGTGAAACTATCTTTTCTAGCCTAGCATACTTGTTACCACACGATTATGATATGGTTTCCACGTCAACAAGGGCCCCATCTAAGCCAACGCCTAGCAAGGGCCTCGTCCAAGATCCATCAAGAACCCCAGCTGGGCGCTACTAGGGCCTCGGAAGTTCTGATAAAGCGCCCGAAGGCCCATCGTACGCCTTGGCCTTCGGCAGCCAGAAATATGCAGAGCTCGTGGAGGGCCTCGACACTCACGTGCGATCCATAGGGCCTCGTCAGACTTCATATCATTCGTAACCAGCAAGCAGCTCGATATGCCAGAATGACCAGAGAAGTAATTAAGGAAAGATTGCGTTGATTTGGCGCACGAATCCTCATAAGGAAACCGAATCATAATCTCCTAAAATCATGCAACGTGATAAACTCAAAGGAGGAAGATAATCTCGGAGATTGCATGGGTAAGAAAGGATCTTTATCACATAAGGAAGGAGAATCCGGTTGAGTATCAAATTGATTTGTCTCCTAAATCAATTAGAACTCTTGCGCTATAAATACAACGTCTCCGATTGTTCCAAGGTACGCACTCTTTTACGCTTAAGAATCCCACCTTAAACTCTGCTCAAATCTGTGTCTGCTTGTCTCTCCCACACCCCATTATTTCTATTCCCCGTGTATCACCCATATACTGGCAGTTGACTTGATCGTCAGAGTGCTAACGATCGTGTGACCCTTTTTCTCCAGAGATCTTGGTGCCTAACGATAATCCTAGTGTGCAGGTAACATACGAGTTGGCAGAGGAGTGACTGAAGATCTGTTGACACGTGGACGTTGCAGGTTCCGACGTCAATAGATTGGCGCCGTCTGTGGGAAACGAAAGACGTTACATGACCAAGAGCTTGTGGTAAAAACGTGTTTTCTACCCGGAGGAGCATGGCATCCGAACATTCCACAGAAGAAGAAGTGGAATCCCACCATACTAACCTGCGACAGAAGAGTGTCCAGGATTTGCAGAACGCGACCCGTCGCCAAAAGAGAAGACAACGACAGAAACGGATGGTAGAACAAGAGAACCAGGACCTGAAGTTGGATAACACCCGGATGAAGGCTGCGTTTGAACTGTTGGGGAATCAATCCCTCCAACATGGACCCGAGCACAGTCGTGCCCAGAGGAGCCCTTTATCAATTTGGTTCACTGGACAGCCACCGTTCCTAAGAAGAACCGCCCGTCTCTAACGGTCGTAACCCTCGGAACCTCGGCATGAACGCATTACAGGAGGCTGCCAAACGTGAGGACGTCACCCCAATGGTAATGACCATACACTCGGAGTCGATGGACGTTGACTGCGAGGGAGTGGATGAGGAGTTAATACTGGACGAAGGTCTGGATCCCTAAATCATAGCCTCGGAGGATTCTCTTGCTTCCCCGGCTGAGGAGCTGGAAACGTTTCTGGTGAACCCCTCGGAACCAACCCAGGTATTTCAAGTGGGAGAGAAGCTCGAGAAAAGAATGAAGGAGGAGCTGAAGCAGTTTCTCCAGGAGAACGCAGACGTCTTCGCATGGAAACACAGCGATATGGTCGGGATCGACCCATCGATCGCGTGCCACGTTTTGAAAGTAGATCCGAAAGTACACCCCAGGATTCAAAAAAGGAAGCCTTTGAGTGCTGAGAGGTACAAGGCATAGAAGGAGGAAGTTGACAAGCTACTGGCCAGCGGGTTCATCAGAGAAGCGATTTACCCCCAATGGGTATCTAACCCGGTGCTGGTTTGGAAGAGTAACAAGAAGTAGAGGGTATGCATCGACTTCTCAGATCTAAACCTGGCATGCCCTAAAGACAGCTTCCCATTGCCGTGCATCGACCAGCTCGTCGATGCGACTGCCGGCCACAAGTTACTTAGCTTTATGGATGCATACTCGGGCTACAACCAAATCTCGATGTTTGCAGGAGACGAGGACCACACCTCGTTTATTACGGACTGAGGACTGTACTGCTATAAGATGATGCCATTCAGCCTGAAGAACGCAAGAGCCACGTACCAACGGTTGGTAAACCGCATGTTCGCCGGACAAATTGGGAATACGATGGAAGTATATGTCGACGATATGCTGGTGAAGAGCGTAAACGCCGAGGATCACATAGATCACCTAAGGAGAATGTTCGAAGTCCTTCGTAAATACCGCATGAAGCTTAACCCCTTGAAGTGTGCGTTTGGAGTTGCGTCCGGAAAGTTCCGCGGCTACATGGTCAATCCCGAAAAGAATAGGGCGCTCATTGAGATGCAGTCACCATCCTCCCCTAAGGAAGTCCAAAGCCTAACGAGAAGGTTAGCGGCTTTGAATCGATTTATATCCAAGGCGACCGACCTCTGCCAACCTTTCTTTCAGACCATAAAAGGGAGGAAGCGGTTTGAGTGGACCGAGGAGTGCGAGAAGGCCTTCCAAGACCTTAAGGTCCTCCTTGGAAAATCCCCGCTACTATCCCAACCAAAGAATGGGGAGACATTACTCGTTTACCTCGCCGTATCAGAGAAGGCAGTTAGCTCGATGTTAATCCGAGAAGAGGGCCCAGCGCAATTCCCTGTCTATTACGTAAGCAACGCCCTGCAGGACACAGAGACAAGGAATCTAGACATGGAAAAGCTCGTCCTGTCATTGATCATCGCCTCCCGAAAGCTTCGACCATACTTCCAGTCCCACAGCATAGATGTTTTGACAAACCTCCCTCTATGGAAAATACTCCAGAAACCAGACACGTCAGGACGGTTGATGAAATGGTCGGTGGAACTCAGCCAATTCGATATCAGTTACAGGCCACGAACTTCGATAAAGGGACATGCCTTAGTAGACTTTGTGGCTGAATTCGCTCATATCCCCGATGGTTCGCTTGAGGCCCGACCCTTGGAGGTACCAACATGGAAGTTATATGTTGATGGATCCTCGGGGGAGGCCAGAGCTGGAGCCGGGATCCTGCTAGTCAGCCCAGACGGCCATAATCTCAACTGCACGCTTCGCCTGGAATTTAAAGCCTCCAACAACGCAGCGGAATACGAGGCCCTTCTAGTAGGCTTGAGGCTGGCACGAGAGATGAAGGCGAGAAAACTTCGAATTCATAGCGATTCGCAGCTTGTTGTCAGTCAGGTTAACGGGGCCTTCGCGGTACACGAACAATCTATGGTGTCATACCTGACAAAAGCCAAGGACCAGTTGTCCCACTTTGAGGACTACGAACTTCTCCAGATCCCACGAATGGAAAATGGCTATGCGGATGCCCTCTCAAAACTGGCAAGCAGTAGAGACTCTGACTTAATGAAGGTCATCCCAGTTGAGAGGCTCAACCGGCCTTCAATCGAAGAATCTCCCGCACCCACTGTCCTAACTATATCTGATTCTTCGAAATGGATGAAAGAAATCATCAAATATTTAACCAACCAGATGCTGCCCGATGACAAACTAGAAGCACAGAAACTCCGCAGAAGGGCCGCAAAGTTCGTACTACAAGACGGAATCCTATATAAAAGAGAGTTCAGCCACCCCCTCTTACGCTGCTTAACGCAGGAGGAAGCAGTATACGTGATGAAGGAAATACACGAAGGGATATGCAGTAATAACTCGGGAAGAATGGCCTTGGCACAAAAAACCCTGAAACAGGGGTACTATTGGCCGACCATGAAGAAAGACTCCCACAATTACGTGAGGAAGTGCGATAGATGTCAGAAGTTTGCAGCAATACCGAAGCTCCCGGCTCAGAACCTTACCCCCAGTGACTAGTCCTTGGCCCTTCGCCAAGTGGAGAATCGACTTCATCGGTCCCCTCCCGACAGTGAGAGGTGGGGTCAAGTTCGCGATTGTAGCAGTAGATTACTTCACCAAGTGGTGTGAAGCCGAGCCTTTGGCCAAGATCACAGAGAAAAACGCTTGGAAATTTGTATGGAAAAATATTGTCTGCCGCTTCGACATTTCCCACTCTCTCGTTTCCGACAACGGCACACAATTCACAGGGATGAAGTTTAACGCAAACTGTGAGAACCTCGGTATCCGAAGAGACTTCTCCACCCCTTATTACCCCCAATCCAACGGCCAGGTGGAAGCCGTGAATAAAATCATTAAGCATACCATTAAGCAGAAACTAGAGTCCGTAAAAGGTGGATGGGCCGAGGAACTACCCGAGACCCTGTGGTCCTATCGAACCACCTCACGCACGGCCACAGGTGAAACCCCGTTCTCCATGGCCTACGGGGCAGAGGCAATGATTTCCGTCGAGGTAGGGATACCCTCGCACAGATACCTGCACTTCAACGAGGTAACTAACGAGGATTTACGAAGAACGGGCCTCGACCTGCAAGATGAGAAACATGCGGAGTCGCAACTCCGCCTCGCAGTTTACCAGCGGAAAATGGTCCGATACTACAACTCCAAGGTCAAAGGCAGAAGCTTCCATGTCAATGATTTTGTCCTGAAAAAGATATTTCAAGGTAATAGAGAAGTGGGGGTCGGAACCCTAGGACCCACTTGGGAAGGACCTTATAAATTCATCTAAGAAATCTGCCCCGGAACTTACAGACTAGAAGATTCTGAAGGAAGAGAGATGAGGCACCCTTGGAACATCGCCCACTTGAGGCCGTATCACCAGTAGTTTTGTTTTTGCATTGTTTGGATCTTCTTACAATTTTTTCTTGTCGAACGCCCCGAAACTCTGCGCCATCTAATAGAATCCGTCGTTTATGAATCCAAAGCGTTCCTCATGCAAAAAGTACAAGTACAATCAATTTAGCAGGGAGGGAGTGTGGTTCGCGGCCAACTCTATCAACTCGCTGAATAAACATTCAACGCGTATTTAAACAAGTGCAATCAATTTGGCAGCGAGGGAGTGTAGTTCGCGGCCAACTCTATCAACTCGCTGGGTAAACATTTAACGCATAATTAGACAAGTGCAATCAATTCGGCAGCGAGGGAGTGTGGTTTGCGGCCAACTCTATCAACTCGCTGGGTAAACATTTAACACGTAATTAGACAAGTGCAATCAATTCGGCAGCGAGTGAGTGTGGTTCGCGGCCAACTCTATCAACTCGCTGGGTAAACATTTAGCGCGTGATTAGACAAGTACGATCAATTCGACAGCGAGGGAGTGCGGTTCGCGGCCAACTCTATTGACTCACTGGGTAAAACATTAAACGAGCAAACATGCAGCTACGATTTGGAACAATCATAACAATTTCCACTAGTAATTCATGAGATAATTACATCATAGAACTTTACAACAGCATAACCAGGAGGTATCGTCTCTAAACACGTCCACGGTTCCTACGTCTCGGCGTAACTGGAGACCCCTAGTTTGGCTAGGAAACCCTTAGCCTTCGTCAACTCATTCAAAACTTGGGTCAGTTCTTTATCTTTTGCTTGAATCATACTTTGGCAAGACTTCAGCTGTGACTCAGCCTTCTTCTGGGCAACGACACACGCCTTCTGAATTGTCTGGGCCTTCATAACGTCGTACGTGGCACGAGTCCGCGCGTCTTCAGAAAATGCATGTCGTGCCTGAAGACGTTTGATTTCGGCCCGCATTGCTTCGACATATTCGTCCTCACCAACGACGGAATGTATTTCATCAACCTTCATCTCCAGTATTTTGCACAACTCACAGTTTAAAACGTGGCTGCGGGAGGTGTACATTTCGGCCAACTTCATCAACTCTGTCACTTCCGCGGTGTCTGCCGCCTTCCCAAAGGAAGAAGTCCAATATTTATGGACTGACGTAGCTGCAAGGACAACCGTTGGAGGTAATTTTCCTAAAATTGATAGATCCAGCTTGTCCTGGCGGGCCCCACTGTTGATATATTCACATCTGCCAGGAGGGAGAGACATGGACGTCTGGGATGCCTGTTCCCCGCTCTCGACCTTTGGTTTCCTTTTCGCCGATTGTCTAACGTTCCCGGGAGGAGGCACGGGTCTAGCAGGATTTGATGGAGACGGAATGTCCGCTGTCACCTCCGACGCTAGTAGAATATGGGGGTTACCCACCACCGTCTCATGCAGTATTGTGGGCCTGGAACCGGACGCCATGGGTGATGCCAAGTGGGGAAGGGAGGCATCCTCCACAACCCCTCCACGCCTTATCTTAAACTTTGGGACTTTGAAAAAATGGAAGCCCGACATGACCGACAGTAATCAGAGTCTGGGTATGACGGCAGAGTAACAAGGACGATGGTGATTTAGGGGAGTCCTATCGAAATATATAAGCGCAACGGGATACCAACAGTCGGATGGGCCGACACGTGGTAGAAGTCTGAAAGCACATTCAATAAACCCTAGGGAAATATAACGAGCGCGTGGAGACACGCGGCACGTGATTGTGCGAACGCCAAGGCGTGATAGCGATGCCGCCGACGCCCTGCCCACGATAAAGTGATTTTGTTAACGTTCGCCCTAACCTCGTCGGTATTCCTACATAGCGAGGAGGAATTAATTATCCCTCGCAAACCACTCCGCGCCTCCCGGGGCGTGTTTGGTGGCCTCAGAATGATACCAGTGACTTCGTAAGAGACACAGAACGTCAACGAAGTCCGAAACAAACGCATGAAACAAAGGTATCACAAACAAATGATGACACACACGCAAATATGAAGGTAAACTTGGCAAGATTTTAGTAAACCCAGAATACAGAGCAGAAACATATACAACTGAAATATGTCCTAACACCCCGCCGCCTCCATAGGTCGGCACATGAGGGGTCACTAGATCTACTAAACCTATCCCCTGGTCTACGCCCTCCCCAGCATCGTCCAGATTGGGAGACCTGACGCCACCATGATAGGGAGCCTCCCAAACCAACCTGAGTTGATTTGATGGCTAATTAAGCCACACTGCTCAAAAAATGCCGTTGACGCCTTTTTTGTAGTGGGCCACACCCCCCAGCCCCATCAACCGTTCAAGGCAGGGCCGGATTAAGGCTGATAAGCCTAAATCTCCACCCCGTACGTTTGGTCCCCTGAACATTGATTGGTTGGGCTTTTGGTCCTCTGAATGTTGATTCTCAGATTGATAAGCATCTTGGATGCCAGTTCTCCAGCCGTACTACCATCACACATCTGTTATACGCGTCCCGATCACACGTCTTTGACATGTTAGATACAAAAGGCTCACGGTGGAAGAGCCTTAGTACGTTTGCATCATATATATAAGGACTGCGTTGGAAATGGATACGATGCAATAAATACGATCATCCCAGGGGGATTTGGACCGCCACGCTATTGTTCTACCTCCCCAAGGCGTTGAAGGTGCCAACTCCCTAGATTCTACCAGATATCCGCGCCATTAATGCCCAAGGGGGTGATTCTCAGATTTGAGGCGTTCCCCCTATGCGCAATCACCCATAAAATTAAAACGACGGGATAGCAAAAAATCAAGTGCAATACGTCAAACAATTTATTCAATAACATAGACAAATGCAGATAACAATTTCAAAAGTCTGGATGCCCCGCCGCATCTTCATGGGTCGGCACATTGCGGGCCTTCCTCCACAGTTGGAGGGGGTATTTGCTCATTAACTGCACTAGGTTCGGCATCAGGAGCTTGAGCCTCGGAGGGGTCCTGCCGAAGGAAAGAAAGGTCCCACTCCGGATGGATCTCTGCGATGTGCTCCACCAATTGCTCGCCCCCAACGGTCATCAGACGGTGGGCGAGGTCCTGATACTTGGGCGTTTCCACGAACGCATCCTGATAGACCTGCACATTCGGCTCAGATCCTCTCCAATTCCAGCCTCGCGTCCGCCAGCAACTTCTCTTCTTCCGCGACGATGATCTCCAACCTGCTGTTCGCGACGGCTAGTGTTGTCTTGACGGCAAGGGCCCAATCTTCGGCCAGTTTTCGAGCATCCTCAGAACGCTTTTGAGACTCCTCGGCATTCTTCTGAGACTCCTCAGTTCGCTTCAAAGAGGCCTCGGCAGCCCGCTTCTGTTCCTGGGCATCTTTCAGACACTCTCTAGAGGCCTTCAATTCAATCTCATATTTTCCTTTCACGTCCGCCTCCCTCGCCACTGCGGAGTCCAACTTGAATTGAAGCCCCCTCTTTTCAGACTCCAGCGGCGCCTTTTCGAGCCGCACGGCCTTTAGCTCCTCGGACAGCTTGGCAGACTTGGCCCCTTCCTCGTGGCATTGGCCGTCATAACTTTCTAGAGTATTGAAAATTCCTTGCTCAGCACCAGGCCCCGTATCAGGTTCATCTCCGCCAACTTCAGCCGCTCCCGAATAGTGGCCCCCTCGGCGGCCTTCTCCCACTTTTGGGTCCAGTATTTATGCACGCTCACCGCCATTATTGCAGGGTGGACCGGGTGCATTTCCATGACAGAAGTTTCCAATTCTCCCTGGTGTTGAGATATGCGGATGGGGCTCCCCTGCCCGGACGAGGGGCTGGATTTCTTTGCGCCCTCGGTCCGACCCGACTTGCGTGCATTTCCCATAAATCCCCCTGCAGATGCGGGAGCCTTCCTCTTTTGCGAAGCCGCATCACCCGTATCCTCGGCAATGCCCTTCCCCTTGTCCTTGGGTAGAACGGGGCTGGGAGATGGAACGGCTGCCGAAGGCGGGGACGGAGGGAGAACGTCCTGGCTGGGAGCGGATTCTGATGGCACAGCAGCCGGGATGTCTTGCGATGGTCCCGACGCCTCCGTCACCGGTGCCTGGACAGAAGAACCCTCTCCACTGGCGGGACGGGCAAGGCGGAATGTAGGGATACTTTTGAACCTGAAAACTGTTAAGCATAGACATAAGTACGCGACGCGTCCAGGTAATTCTCCACTATAGCACCAGCATATCAAGGCAATCGAGTCTTACACATCAATCCGCAGCTGGCCAGTAGGTTATCATCCTTCAACAGGTTTCCGAGGCTCCGAAAGTCGCTACTGAGAGATCAAACCTTGTCCCACTCCGACCTCAGCTCCCCCTGGTTTCTCTTCGGGATGGGTGGTTTCCCGCAATCTGCAAAAGCAAGCAAATACATTAAGTCAGGAACTATTAACAAAATTCTACAGGAATGCGGCGATTTATACCAAGTTCCTCGAATTGCCGAGGGATAGACACGTGAGGAAGATGGTCCTCTGGCAAAAATTCCCAGTCCCCGCCGACGAAGATAAACCTCTCTTTCCAATTGTACACCTTGTTGGGGCTATCGGTGGCCGTCCCCCACTTCTGACCCTGCCGAGGAGAAATGTTATACCAGCCAGCAGACCGGCAAGGCCGATATATGGACTCGAATTCTCTGGGAGACAAGTCTCCTCCCGCCTCGGTAACACTCCATAATATGTAAGAGGCAACCATCTGCCCCCAGCCATTCGGCGTTATCTGACAGGGAGCCAGGTTCCAATCTCTTAACACCTGGCGAAAGAAGGGATGCATAGGTAGGCGAAGGTCTTGCTGCATCGCGGGTTCGTAAATCACCACGTACCTTTTGGGGAGATGGTCGGCACGTTCCTCTGGGCCCGGGGCTCTGAGCTTCACGGGCGCGGGAATGTCATAAGACAACCATATGTCCTCCAACTCCACCTCAGTGATCCTCGACTGAGCCATAGACGCTTCGATTGTCGACCGATTTAGCACCTCGTCGAGAGCCCTCACGGCCGGGGCATCCATCTTGTCAAGTGATCCTCTCATTTCGGGCACCCCAGCATTGGGCCTCCCTTTTACCACCGTCTCTTCCGCCGGCACAGACGGACAAGCCTCCCTCCCACTTGTCAACGGGGTCGGCGGGCTCACGACAGGAGGCTCTGGATTTATCCCCCCTACAACTTTAGAAGATGAAGACGATGTGGCGGCCGATGAGGACACACTCCCAATAATACTAGGGTTTGTTGGGACGTTAGAGGTGTTCTGTGAATCATCGTTTCTAGACGACATTATGCTATCCCCAGGTTATGGAATCGTACAGTAACTACGAAAATAAACAACAGAAACAAATTACAACTGCTTTCAGCGCGCTTACCTCAAAAATACGACTCAAACAACACACCCACTAAGAGCTTCTCGCTTAACGGCAAAGTAGTCACAATGAGCACAAGGGAAGAAGAAGTCGTAATGTCTGGGGCGGGTGCCTGGTTTTATAGTGGTGCACTCTCATATCCACCGTCCAAATCCCAAAAGTCCCATCTAAGCATGAGGACAATCGACGCGTGTTTTAAATTGCACTACAGGCGGGAAAGCGAAAACCCAAACGTTTAGTGAACCGAGGATGGACGCGCCCCCGTTTTCTGCCACACGCAACTGCATTAATTGCATACACCCTCTCACTCATGATTGCCTGACCAAGGAGGGACAGTCTTGATTGACAGAATCACACCAACAGGGGACACGTCGCCAATGGTCTGGCCCCTTGAAGCCCTCACCCGTCATGAATGTTCGGCTTCAGACTTGGGGGACTATACTGGGTAGGTTGAAGACTTACAGCTACACGCGTGAGAACCACTTCTCGCTGAACCACACTGAAACCGTATTTCCTGCGAAGCGCATCAGTATTCTGTTTATTCTCAAAGTCCCACGCCCATTATGAATAATAGGCTTGGACTTGGGGGACTATTGTTACCACACGATTATGATATGGCTTCCACGTCAGCAAGGGCACCATCTAAGCCAACGCCCAGCAAGGGCCCCGTCCAAGATCTATCAAGAACCCCAGCTGGGCCTTGATAGGGCCTCGGAAGTTCTGATAAAGCGCCCGAAGGCCCATCGTACGCCTTGGCCTTCGGCAGCCAGAAATCTGCGGAGCTCGTGGAGGGCCTCGACACTTACGTGCGATCCATAGGGCCTCGTCAGAGAAGTAATTAAGGAAAGATTGCATTGATTTGGCACACAAATCCTCACAAGGAAACCGAATCATAATCTCCTAAAATCATGCAACGTGATAAACTCAAAGGAGAAAGATAATCTCGGAGATTGCATGGGTAAGGAAGGATCTTTATCACATAAGGAATGATGATCCAGTTGAGTATCAAATTGATTTGTCTCCTAAATCAATTAGAACTCTTGCGCTATAAATACAACGTCTCCGGTTGTTCCAAGGTACGCACTCTTTTACGCTTAAGAATCCCGCCGTAAACTCTGCTCAAATCTCTGCCTACTTGTCTCTCCCACACTCCATTATTTCCACCTCCCGTGTATCACCCATATACCGGCAGCTGACTTGATCGTCGGAGTGCCAACGATCGCCGGACCCTTTTTCTCTGGAGATCTTGGTGCCTAACCATTGTCCTAGTGTGCAGGTAACATACGAGTTGACAGAGGAGTGACTGGAGATCTGTTGACACGTAGACGTTGCAGGTTCCGACGTCAACAATACTAAGAAAAAGAAAATATATAAGCCATCACCCGGATAAGAATAAATCTCAAAAGATGAAATCTTGATCTTGATTTTCGTTGAATTCTTGAAAAAATAAACATTGCTTTTCGTTTCTTGTTTTGTCTCTTGTTTTTATCTCCAAATTTAGCTCTAAATCGGCTCTCAATTTGGCTCTAAATTGGCTCTCCAATTGTGAATTAATAACTAGTGTACATAGTATTCTCATTGTCTCCCAAAAAATCATTAAAATCGTATGCCAACAAGTTTCCTAGTTGGATAAGAACTGAAAAGGTAATAAAATCCCATTGGTGCATATTTTCCATTGGACGATCACCTATTGCAAACATGAGCGATCTCCCAAGAAAATTAAAAACATTCTGCTGCAAAAATATGGTGCTGGGGCGATAGCTGGGCGATCGCCCGACTTACTTTTTCTCTATTTTGTGGATGTTTTTCAAACAGTCATAACCTCTTGTAAAAAATTTCAAATTTAGATCCGTAAAAAGTATTGGACTCGTAATTCAATTATCTTTCTAATGGCATATTATTTTCCTTGTGAAGATTTTAATACCATAAGTTGTGTTCAAATTTCTCAACATGCTTCGGTAGGTAGTTTCTCAATTCGGTTATTTGGCTTTTAAGTGTTTGATCATTTGATTCCACTCTTCATTGTTACTCCAACACACACTTATTGATTTTATATTCTTCCTCATCCTTCAATATTTGGCTCTTGATATTCACTTCAAAAAATTCAACTTCTTCTCATTTACTAGTCGATTTCACCAAATTGTTACTCTTTCCGTCCATTCTTATACAATTGTTTATAAACGGGTCCAAAGCTGAAATAGAAAGAACAATACACTAAATTAAGTGGGAAATTAATAAAATAATGTTATAAAAGCTTAGTTTTAAAGTCCTAATAAGTACAAAAAATGCACTTATCAATCAACGTCGCATGTTTCTCCATCTTGCGTTTATTTCACATAATGTCTTTCATAAACCTCGCATAATTGGGCATTTGCGCAAGTGCGTCTGCAAAAGGGATGTTGATATGTAGCTTCTTAAAGATCTCAAGACGGCCCAGAATTTGGGTTATATAGGCCAGCCACTGCCACCTATATTCACCTTCATACAAAAAATAATAGATTTATGAATTTATTTTGTCACTCCTTGTCAATTGTATGTACTAAGAATGTGTTTATGAGGGTTTTCTTAATGTTCGGAAGCAATTTTTAGGGACAAAATTTTTTTTGATTGAAAAATAATTGTTTGGTTATAGCCAATATGTATTTTTTATGGGAATCTGAAATTTAAATATGAATAAAACTTTAAAATTCACAAAATACACATTAATATATTAAAAAAAACATTTTTAACTTCTAAACGAATTCATCTTCTCTTCAATGCCTAATCCATAATATGTATGATTTAAATAAATAAAATTTAAATAGTAAATATTTGGTCAAATAAATATATAATTTATACAAAAATATTTAAAAGAATGCTAAAAGAAAAGGCAGTTCTACTCCCTTGTAGCATCGACTCAAGAATCAGTCACAGCACAGATTATCATCAGATTTTGAAGCTTGTTTTACAGGCATAGCATACTCTCACAAATCAATAATCACTCCAACCTTAGATCAACCATAACTCACTCAAGAACCCTACACAACTAAGAGTTACAGTTCTTAAAAGGTAACACAAGCCTATTCACTCTGACAAAACTATTAATCACTCAGAGAGTTATTAATATTCAGAGAATAAACATTATTGATCACCCAAGATCAATATTAATCCAAGGGGAGGCACTACAGAATATTTCCATCTTGGGAACTTCAACATCATATTAAAGATGAATGAGAGAGTTTTAGGAGTTACGATTAACACATACAGTAAACATTTGGGGAGATTTTTATGAAAATAGTTTGGATGTATATTAATTTTCTCCTTCAACAATCAATTTCAAAACACATAGAGTAAATGACCGGTGAATACTTGCGAAAGTTTGAAACCCACATGACTTGAGGAAAGAAGAACAATATCATTAACAAGAATAATTGTGCCGAGTCCTAACCAAGCAAGAAGAAAACAGTTCCAAAAAATAGAAAAGACAATTAAGATCTAAAATTCTTACTAGTGACAGGCGTCACATGCTTGTGATGACCGACTAAGTATATACAACAAATTGTTAAAAATGAGATAAATTTATTTATTTATATTTTACCATCAACAAGTCCCTCATGTGCAAAGTTAAATTCAATTTATTTTGTATTTTTATCAAAATTTTGACATGTACACAAATTTTCATAAAGGTAAATTAATCTCTTTGTAAAGTATAATTTGAAAGTCGACGGAGATTGTGACTACCCTATTTCTTCTTCTTCTTTTTTTTTTTTTCTTTTTTTCTTTTGAAATTGAGAGGGGCTGTGGGATAAGATATGCCTCTTTTGGGCCTGAAAAAATTGAAAGTTGAATCACTAAATCTGTCTGTGTTTACAGGCATAGCATACTCTCATAAACCAGAAGTCACTCTAACCTTAGATAAACCATAACTCACTCATGAACCCTACCCAACTGAGAGTTATTGTTCATGGAAGGTAACACAAACCAAATCACTCTTACAAAACCACTAATCACCCAGGGAGTGAATATTATTCAGACAATACACATTATTGATCACCTAAGGTCAATATTAATATCAGAAAGAAATTAGAAGGAGTCGAAAGAATAGCGTGCAGAAGAAGATAGAGTTGGCTAATCGGAAGGTGTAATGTGAGAAAATAATGCTGCCAGAGGTGTATTTGATACGCCTCTTTCAAACCCCAGCATCCAACGATGCTTATTTGTGCCACATGTCATTATCTGGTGAAAGTTGCTATTTCCAATCAAACTTGTACTCCACATAAATGACTTTAAATGATTTCCACTTTTATATATAACTTGCACTATTAAACTCACATTCATCGTACTTTTTTATTGATAACTAAACAACTAATAACTTTTTAATAACTCTGCTATTAAATTTTTTTATCTAAAAACTCTAATAAAAACAGTCAAATGGATCTTAAAATAATATAATCGACAAATGCACAAAATGGCTTTATAGGATAAAGGAAACCTTACAATTAATGTTTGCCATCATTTGAGGGATCAAAGTTTGAAGATGTATAAAGTTAAAAGACCTAAGATATAATTTTTGGAGGACTTAACTTAAAGATAATTGAAGTTTTGAAGACGAAAGTGTAAAGATGTAAAAAGATCAAAGACCTAAAATACAATTTTTAGAAGACTTAACTAAAAGATAATTGAAAATATAGGAACTAAAATAAATATTATATAAAGTATATAGACTACCATGCAATAAATAAATGTCTATTTTATGCTAAATCATCATACCACATCACCATTTCAAGTTAGAAATTTAAGAGAATGACTGTTTATGAAATGATTGTATACTTTAGTGATTACTACTATAACTTTTGAACTTTAGTGACCGTTTTAAAATTTTAAAGTAACTTAAGTGACCGTTAGTGAAATTCACCCTACAATCAATGTTTGCCATGATTTGGCATCTCCCTGCCCTGCCCGTTGTATATACTAAAATAATATAATAAATGCATGCACTAAACGACTTTCAAACAAAAAGGAAAACATTACAATCTATATATGTTTAGCATCAGTATATACTAAAATAATATAATCCGCATGCACAAAATGACTTTTTTTACGGAATGGAAAAATTATTTTTTAAATATTTATAAATTGTAAATTCTATGAAATGTGTAGATTATAAGTAAATAATAAATTGTGGATTTTATGAAATATATGAATAATAAAAAATGTTTAACCAAATTAAATTATAATTTAACCTTCACTTAAAACGTTAAGAAACAATAATAAAACTATGCTACATCGTACATTCTAAGCAGGAAAATTATTTACACATCATTTTGAAAAAACAGAAACAAGAGATTAAATAAAAGGGGGGGAAAAAAAAAGATGAAGATCAATGTTGAATCCGTAGCTTCAACTTCAAGATCAACACACCTAACTTCTTATTCTTCATTTTTTCTTCAAACATAGGCGAGTGTTTTGTGTTTTATTATGTGTCAAGAATAAATTTGGCAAATCCCTTTGAAGTCCAAAAAGTGAGGTATTTATATTGTGTGGGTTTTGCCTCAAAATTTGTGCCCAAATAATCCTAATATTGCCTCTGAGTTACTGCGAGTTGATCATAATTCGGGCTCTAGATTTTCTCCTCGCTGCCGCGAAACTGATGTAGTGTCCACAGAGCTTTCTAGAAGGTTTAGAGCATCTCCAATGTAACAATATCTAATATGTATATGTGGTAAAATACATTGACATTATATCAAAAAAACTTTCCCGGCCTAATGCAACAATGTTCATTGTGCAAATGTGGCAAATTATTATTAGCTTTAAAAAAAAAGAGAGAGAGAGAGAGAGAAATGTATTGATTGGATAGAGGTTATTAAATTAAAGATGGACATTGTCAAAAACAATGTCTAGAATTAGACATTGTTTTAGACACTTTCTAACATTAATTATGCCACATAAGCACATTTTGGCCATTTGCCAAAAAAAGTACTTGATATTGTATCTTGACATTGTTGCATTGGAAATGTTCTTAGTGCGATAGCGAAAAAATAGGCATGGGAACTTTGCGGGCGCGCCAAGTCTTGTGTTCTGTCTCGACCCTTAGTTGTTTCTTTGTTCTTTCCTTGTCCAAACCTTGATTATTCCACCTAACTAGTGCTGATTAATGTTGATTATTCCACCCTAAATTTAATAAATAAGATCTTTTGATCATGTTAATGTTGAATTTTTCTTTAATCTGTCCACTGCTGAGGGAATTAAGGTAGAGTGGTTTCCGTATATTGGTTTTAGCAGTCAATGTCATACATTGAAGAATAAATAACTTTGAAAAGGTTCTATTAATAATACAAAAAAGTGAAGAATACATATACTTCAAACGGACTAAACTCACAGTTTCTATTATTTAAAGCTTACTCATAGCTTTGCATTTATTTATAAGGATATAAATAAAACATAAAACCAATTCAAACAATAAAATTAATGTTTACAAACATCAATATTTAGACCTCGATGGGATCGATAAACAAAGCAATGATGTGGGGCATCAGAACTTTTTTTGGTTGTGTGTATCCATCTTGATTGCCTTTATAGGTGACATCTATAATACGTTCAAGGTTTAGAATTCGCATCAAAATTTCTCTTGGAGAAGAACTTGGTCGGAAACACTCTTCATTGATATCCTTCCATGCATTTGTAGCCATTTCAAAAAACTTATCGACAGCCACTTCCTTGGTCACTCCATTTTCCTTCATGTATGATTCAATGCCAGTAGCAACTTGGCCCCTTTCTTTCTCAACCTTCAATAAGACAAATTTGGAGAAAACACTTAGAAAAGTTGCTTATTTGTAGAATTGATGTTTCCTTATAACAAACTTTGAGTGAATTTCATACCTCATAGGTTGCAATGTCGTCAATGAGTCGACATATTATGAGGCTGGAAACAAGCATTTTAGGCTTTTTGCTTAGCCATTCAAATTCTTCTTTGGTGACGGATTTGACCCCTAACAAGGATGTAGTTGTATGATAAACATAAGTGCATGTGATTAAGGCATTGCTCATGTACTCAGAAAATGGTGGCAAGTATCCTTCAATGAACCACTTGGCTTCCACATAGTATGTCCTCACGAGTTCTTTCAACTGAATAAAAATTTGTAGACATTTGTGTAAGTTAACTGAGGCAAATTAAGTATACGAAACATAATAAGAAGCAAGAAAAATAGGAGTAGGGTGATGGTGATGTAATAATTAAAAAGTTGCACTTACTGCTTCTTTTGCATAGTAGACTGCATAAGATCTTCCTTCTTTCGAGAGTTCTTCGTCAAATTGCTCATAAAGCTTTAGAAGAGCACTATAGAATGGTTTGATGTACTCTGGTAGCCGATCAATCTCATTAATATCCCACCTGAAAAAAAAATATTTTTGATAGTTACAATCAAGAGTACAAATTGATTACTTTAAGAAAACTATTTACTTCTACAAATATTGAGCATACATTAAAAGGAAGAATTATGTACCTCTGAATGGCCTCCGTAAAAATTTCAAGTTCTTCAACTACACCATAGGCATCATATGTATCATCTATTATTGAAGTCATGGCAATGGTTTTGGTGAGCATGATTCGAGCAACTGAATATTGAGGTTCGTGATAAACTCCCATGGCCCAAAAAAAGCATTCTACGACTCTGTCTCTAGCATAAGGCAGCTTAGAAACAAGGTCTAAATCCTTCCACCACCTGCAATATATAAAAGCAATGAATATTATTAGGTAATGTACACACACACATACATAGCAATTTTTTGCAATTGTCAAGAACATTACCTTGAGACTTCATAGAGCTCCTTTTTGTGCAACATTTGCAATGAATTATAGTCTAATTTGGCAAACCTCAGCAGCATTTCATTCTTGGACTCATCTTCTTGGTAGATGGAGATAAAATTACGTGCCTCAATTCTTGGGTTCCCAAAATGAATGCATTGAAAGAGGGAATGAGCAACTTGTTTCCCGAGGGGAGAGTTTACATGTGGTGCCATGGATTTGAGGTTATCTGTTGTGAAAGCAAGGGCCTCTTCTAGTATATCTTCTTCATGCACTCTTAGATATGAAGCTTCATATAAACTAAGCAAGCCTCTTGCATCACTCTTAATAGTCTCTTTGAATTTTCCATTCTCGTCTATGAATTTGTTAAAGACAGCACAAGATATACGGTGACCATGTTGCCTGAATAATCGAAAATGAAGTGCAACAGTGTACAAGTCATAGGCTTCATCTTCATAGTTTGTGTTGAGATTAAAGAAACGTTCTAATAGTTCTTCAATCTCGTCTGCAAAGTGATATGAAATGCCCAAGCGCTCAAGCGTTTCGATCAAATTCATTGTCTCCACCATGTCTTTTCCTTGAGCTGTTATCATGCTTCTCACTTCACTCTTAAACCCTTCAATCTCCTTGTCATATTTGTCTGCTAACTGTATGATTTTACAAGGGAAACATATTATATTCCAATTCCATCTCAGATAATTAGAACAAAAATAAAATAAAATAAAAAGAATCTATAACAAATGAAGATATTAATACCTCAGTATCAAAAGCAAAATTGATAAACTGTTCACCCCATAAGCTGGGAGAGAAGTTTGCAACTGGACGAACAATCTCCTTTTTGCCGTTGGTAGCATTTTCAACAAGAGCCGGGGCCATTCTCTTCTGGTAAATAGTAGAAGTAGAAGAAGAAGAAGAAATTGCAGAAGAAATATTTATGTTGAAACTATTGCTCAAGTTGTGGCTGCTGATGAGATACCAAAGAACTACCTGTATTTATAGAAAAACTCTATTGCGTGGCAAAATTTCTTCAGCAGCTGGTCATTTTTGACTACTAGCGAAGAAAAGAATTTAAAATGTCTATCTAGGGAAATGCAATGGATTTTTAAATTTATTAGTCAAGTATAACACCTATCTTTTAGGACTATTTCATGACAAGTTAATAAAGTTGGACTCTATTAAATTTTAATCTTATAGTGTCGTATACAAATGAATGAAAATGAATGGTTTATATTAAATTAGTGATTTCTAATTATTGGAGGTGCATAATTTATATTACATCGCATCGATCAAAACAATTTATTTGAATTTTGAGTGAATATGAGCTTTAATTCCAACATTCAAATTCCATAATGCATCAATTGAGGTTAATAACTCAATGTTTGAAAATTCATATTAAGAACATAGAACACCGATATATTGTTAGAATATATATTAGAAGATTCTCATATATATTATAAGATTGCTCTAATATATAAGAATATATTAGATAATTATTTTACTTAATATAGATTAGAGTTTGTCTTATTATATAAACCAGTTGTATCAGTATTTTTATTATATCGTTTGCTTAATAATATTTGTTCTTCTTTCTTCTTTTTTGTTCTTCTCTTCCTAGTTTAATTTATATTATTGATAGGATTTTCACATAGTATCAGAGCAAGTTTGATCCGACTTGGTTTAAACTTGAAATCGCTTCCGTTTTCCGACGAGTGGCCTTGTGCCACTCGTCCAGCCAAGTATTTTTTTTTTTATTTCTTTTAGATATTGTCATCTAGCTAAGTTTGGAATTTGTAATTTGTCCAGTTGTTTTGTTCTGGAATTTGATTGGTTTTGCATCCAGTCCAAGTCAGTTTAGAATTTGTTTAGTTGCCCTCTTCTAGAATTTGGTTGGTTTTGCATCCATTATGTTCAAGTTAGTTTGTAATTTGTTCAGTTGTTTTGTTATGGAATTTGGTTGGTTTTACATCCAGGTAATAATCTGGGATTCAGTATTTGGTATTTGCATCTAGTGATTTGAATTTGGAATTTGATTCCAAATAATCAAAATTTGTAATTTGGTATTTGCACCCATTAATTTGGATTTGAAATCTGGTCTTGTAACTTAGAATTTGGTTAGTTTTGTTCTAGTTAATCTGGACCATCTGTCTCCCTTTTCCTATCCCCTTCTTCCATTCTCTGCAATTTAGTATCTGCGTTTATTAATTTGGATTTAGAACCTGGTCCAGTAACTTGGAATTTAGTTGGTTTTGTTTTCGTTTAATCTGGACAATTTGTCTCTCCCTTCCTATCACCTTCTTCTCTTCTATGCAATTTGGTATTTGCATCCATTAATTTAGATTTGGAATCTGGTCCAGTAACCTGAAATTTGGTTGGTTTTGTTTTTGGTAAATCTGGACAATCTATCTCCCAATTCATATCACCTTCTTCCTTTCCCCCTTTCCTTTCTCTTCTTCTTTTCTCCCATTTTCCCTTCTTTCTATAGTACTGGTTTTTTGTCCATTTTTTGGTGATTCTCTTATCTTCTGGAAGAGTAAGAAGCAGACTGTTGTTTTCCGTTCTTCTACTGAAATAGAGTATAGTGCTATGGAGTATACTACTATTAAGATTGTGTGATTGCATTGGTTACTTGCCGATATAGGTGTTTCTCTTTCCTCTTCAACCCTTATGTATTGTGATAATAAGAGTGCTATTCAGATTTCCCACAACTCTGTGTTCCATGAGTGCAGAAAGTATATTGATATTGACTGTTATGTTATCCGCTACCATTTTCAGCATGACATTATTTCCTTACATTTTGTTTCTTTGTCGTTGCAGCTTGCTGATTTTTTCACAAAGTTACATCCGTTCCATCGTTTTTCATTTCTTGCTTAATAAACTCTCTCTACTTATTGCTGTAGTATCGTGAGTTTGAGAGAGAATGTTAGAATATATATTAGAGGATTCTCATATATATTATAAGATTGTTCTAATATATTAGAATATATTAGATGATTGTTTTACTTAATATAGATTAGAGTTTATCTTATTATATAAACCAGTTATATCAGTATTTTTATTATGTTGTTTGCTTAATAATATTGGTTCTTCTTTCTTCTTTTTTGTTCTTCTCTTCCTAATTTAATTATATTATTGTTAGAACTTTCACACATATAACATTTGAAAGTGCTATACGTCTTATAGTTATGGATATTCATAACTTACAAAACATTTACCCCTCATCATAACCTTATGATTATACTCTCGTGTGTTATAAATTGTATACGAACAACATCTGTTTTTAATATAATTGCATCAGACCATCATTCTGACTGGATTAGGTGTATTATTTTTTCTTCGATCATGTTTTGTCTCACTGGATTTTCCTGACAAAGTTTTAATAAGACAACATTTTATTACTCCAATTTTTTGATAATGTTTTTTCCTTCAATTGGTATTTTTGTTTCATTGAGTTGTTGCCAAACAAAATTTTTAACGAAGCAGTTATTTTGTAAACAAGTAATTCAAGGGGGGAAGGTGAGGAGGGTGTTTTAAAAATATAGATAATGATAAATGACTATTTGGTTTTATCTAAATGTTTATGTAGTTATCTAATTACTCCATAAAAGTATATTCTATTCATATTGTAACTCTCATTGCAACCCTATAAATAAAGATTGTTATTATAATAAATTTATACACTTACTCTCTCATTTATTTTATAATAATATTAAATTAGTGATGAGTAATTCATATTTCATGGCATCCATCAAAACAATGTATCTGAATTCTAAGTAAATACGAACCTTAATTCCAACATTAAAATTCCTTAATGCATCAATTAAAATTAATACCTCAATGTTTGAGAATTCTGATTAAGAACATGTAACATGGACATATAACATTTGGAACAGATAGAGTACATTAGTACTAGGAGAAAATCGCCCCCAAAGTATAGTTCAGTGGTTGAAAAGATAGGAGTGAGGTAGTCTCAACTTCACTAACAGCTGCATTGTTGGAGTTCAAGTCCTGTCTTTGGTATAGATTTGGTTTCTTGTAAGTGCAGTTAAAAAACAGTTCTCAACTATTTTCTATTGAGGCACATCCTGCTATATATATTCTCTATCAAAGCTCTAGGACATGGTAGTGGAGACCTCAAAGTTGAGTTCAACTTTTTTTTTTTTTACTAGGAGAAAATTAGTCACGATGACTTAAATTGTTGACTGACGGCCATATTTGACTAAAAATAAAATGACCTTGTGCTTATTCTAGTTATATATTTTATTGTAAAACTAAAAATGTATTTTGAAAATAAACGAAAGAAAAGTCTTATACGTACACAGTTTAGTCATCCACTGAATATCTAAAAGCACGTGTAGCGGAAACTTCATACATGATTCAGTAAAAACAATTAAAAAAATTGGACCCATTTTTGTCTTTTCTGGGATCATTAAAAATAATTAAAAATAAATTAAGGCGTCTATATTTAATTGGTGAAGAATTTTGAAATAGGATTGGCGTGCTCAGATCCGTTGTTACAGCATTTTGGCTAGCATCGTATGCTTTTTTTTCCTTTTTTTTTTTGTCGTTTATCACCTACTTGTTCCTTTTTTTTTTTTTTTTTTTTTTAATTCTTTATTGTTATATTGAAGAGTAAATTACGAGATTTATGAGAAATACAGATATATTTCCTTTTATTTTATAAATTAAAAAAACATTTTCTAAGCATGTAATACGTTAATTTTTTGTTGTCGAAAGTCATTTTTAGGTTGTTTCGTTGAAAAATGGTCATCGAGAGAAATTACAAGACCAAAATATTTGTTCATAAAAGTAAAATTTATTGTAGTAAATAAAGAATGAAAATACATCACCTACAACTTTGTTCTATATATAAAAAGCCCATTTCAAAACAAGACACTTCAACAAAAAAGGAGGTGAAATGAATCAAAAGACGGGATCCATCTATTTTTCTTTTCCGCTATGTTTAATTTATCATGTCTTATTCTTTAACTTTTACTATTACTAAAGTGTACCTATTTTACGCAACAAAGATAGAATGAACCCGAAGCAAAAGAGAAAGGACGACCTATACATGTAGTCTCTGATTATTACTAAATATTTTTCTTTAAAAAAATTCAAAAACTATTACAAAAAATAATTCTATCCAGCTTGTAAACAAACAAATGACTAATCTTCTTTCTGTGTATGAGGTACTAATACACTCATATCCAGTTCCTAATACTCTACTGAAAAAAAAAAAAAAAAATTAGACAAAATTTCAGGATCACAACAAAGGCTTGCTTATTTTACTCTATTCTCTTACGTTAAATACTATATTTTGTTTTCTTTTTTTTTTTTTTACTTAATTTTAATTTAAACAAAAAAAATATTTTAATTTAAAGAAAGTCATGTTGTTCATCTTTTGGTACAAAGGATCTCAATCATATTTTGTGAAAATTTAAACAAATTTAATGACCTAATTGTAATAAAAAAAAAAAAAAAAAAAGTAACCCAATTGACATTTTATTATTAGTTCAGCCAACTCCAATGTTTATTACATATTTTAATATCAACTTTAAGTTTAATTAATTATAATTGCTAACATACGAATCTCAATGAATTTTGCTAATAGTTTAGTTGATATAATTTTAATCTCAACTTTTTTGTCCCCCTTTAAAAGCCGATTATGCTTGATCGATAGTAAAAATCATTATATTCTTTTACAATATTGAAATATACAAAATAAAATCTTGTGTTTTTGTAATCGTCTTGTCATTCTAATTAATGCAATACGCTGTTTATCTACCAAACATTTTCTGTGTGGAATTATACAATATTGAGTCTTTGCCCAAATTTTAAACAGGTAGATTGCAACAAAAGATTTTAAATAAATTTCAGGTAGATTAAGAATAATATTAAATGCATTAAAAACAAAAAAAAGAATCTTAAATAAATAAATAATTTCCATTTAATAAAATATGGTAAAATTCATAGCTGTCTTTTCTGAAGTTTTGCTAGCAAGAATAAAAAAATAATTTCAAAATCAAACATTTGACGGTCACTTTACTCTACAATAAATTAACTTTTCTTTACTAATAAAATAATAAATAATATTTGAAATTCAATGTATTTGCAAGAAAGGTTGTCAACAGCGGCTGGCCCATTTTGAACTGATTTAAAATAGACTTTATAGAAAGAAAACTACCTTTTTGGAACATGTTTTTGGACAACAACTGACTGTTAGAAATAATAGTCAATACACACCCAAGTGGAATACGAGGAATGGTAATTTGAGATATTTCCAAATAATGGATCTTTGAAGCAGCCGTTATTTTGAGCAAATTATCTACAAATATTTGTGGTTTTGCTTAATGTCAGGGAAGAAAATTTAAGTCTAGCATTTAGAGAATTTATTTATTTATTTATTTTTTGTGAATTGTACTAGGGACGGAGATAGAAATTTTAGCCTATGGAGACATATGACGATTAGCGGTGCTATATAGTGCCATTTGGAAATATTGCGATGACCTTTAGTACCTATAGCAGTTAGTGACAAAGCAGTAGTAAACACCCGCTTATTTCATTTCCATTAGCTTATGGGGACATATGGCGATTAGCGGTGCTATATAGTGCTGTTTGGAAATATTGCGATGACCTGTAGCACCTATAGCAGTCAGCGACAAAGCAGTAGTAAACACCTGCTTATTTCATTTCCTACGATTTCAAATTTATCTCCGTAACTTATACACTACTGCTGAAAAATAGATACTTTCAAAATTTAAATTGACATCTCGTTGATCTCAAAATAAGTTCTAACAAATGTAGGAGCTTCTTAAATTTGTAAATATATTGTTTTAGTCTGAGATTCAAAATTTTTAAGTCGTTTCTGGTGCACTCTTTGGAGAAAGAGGGAACTAATCTTTGTGTCAGTTAGTGCTTGTTTGCTACAGATTAAAAACTAGTTTTTCGTTTTTTTCGTTTTGATCAATTGACAACCGCCTGTCACATGGAAAGGAAATTTGTTCAATGACCAAAATGAACCTGTATTTGGAAATTTCAGCCACAACAATTGACCCAAAGGGAAGACAACAAATAGATACATATACAATCAGGGGCAATTTCGAAAATTAGGCTAGGGATTTTTTGCTTTACTGTGTAAAAGTACTGACATTGGTTGGCCAAGGTTGAAAGAAATTTGACTTACTGTTCAAGAAAATGTTTTTAATCTGTAACAAACAAGCACTTAATCTTTGTTAGGTGGTATTTTCCCATCGAATAAATTTATTTGTATTCGTGATATTTTAAAATAAAATATTAATTGGTTAAATTGTTTTGAGCTAGCATTTGTTCGTAGATCATTTTGATATTATAAATAGAGGGGTTAAGATTAAGCACACAATTATTCGATTTATATTTCAATCTAAATTTTATTGTACACGATCGTTAAATAAAGACGAACTCTTTATTTTTAGGAGACCGTCTAAATTTAATTAAAATTTATCTTTAACTTTTGCATACAATAGAGAATGTATTTGGAACGCATTGGACTTGGCCTCTTGAAATTTAATTTGTGATATTAATCACATGAATTTAATTTCACTTGACGGTCCTATGTAGTACTTTAATCTTGATCGGGTAATGTATTTCGATTACTAAACTAAAGTTCTTTGATGTATCAATTGGTGAAATCAACTTACTGGTCAATATATCGGTGCCTTGAGAATTAAAGTAAATTAACGATGAACATATATTTGCAACATAGAATCCGTCGCCTATTCAATAGGCACAATCATAGTCTCGAATGATTTTCTTGTGATAGTTAAATTTGAGATAAGTAATTCAACATTAATTGTTGAATTAATATAGTGATGTGATCACATGAAAATTTTAGAAAGAAAAATAAGATTTGAAGATTAACATATACTGGAAATTAGTATAGTCATTTCACCCTTGTTCCGAATATTCAAAATTGTTGAATGGAGTTCTACGTAATAATGACTAGTCGGTGATATAATTATTGATTATAAAAATTGTGTAATTTTAATTAGACTTAAAGTGCAATTTTTTTTTCTTTTAAGTTACTTTCAAGTAATTTCTGGAACTATGCAAACACATTCCCTAAACAATTATATACCTTTGGCAAGGTTATGATCAAGTCAGGACTCCAAAACAATTTTCGGATTTCGATTTAAAGTTTTCTATTGAAAATTATGATTGTTTTTTCTCGAGACTAGTCCAGTGCCTATTCTACCCGAGAACATAACAAGTATTCATCTTTTCATCTTCTAGAAGAGTTCCAATGAGACTTTAATTTCTTCGGAAGTTGTATGCACGAATTTATCACTTATAGAGTTTACCTGAAATTGGTAGAAAAATGCTTAGGAAAATGCCTATGCTTGGAGGGTTGTTCCAAGACTCAAGTATTTAAGAGCATTTCCAATGCTACATCTTTTAAAAAAATCTAGATGACAAGAAAGAGAAAAAAAAATGAAGAGAGAGAATGTAGAAAGAGGAAATAGAAAGAAAAATAGATGAGAAAGATAGATACAATTTAATGAATTGAATGTGTCTAACGTGATATCTAAAACTAGACGGCATGTTGGACGGCCTTATACAATAAATTCTGCCACATCAATTTTGTCATCTCCACCTAATCGCTACATCAGCTAGACATTGTTGCATTGGAGATGCTCTTCCAATGCTAGATATCTTCTATAAAGTTTATGTGGCAAGAGAGAGAAAATAAACGAGGAGAGAGAGAGAGAGAGAGAGAAAGTGGAATGAAGAAAGAGAAACAAATAGATGAGAGAGATAGACACAATGTGGCAATATTTATTGTAGAAAGTATCTAGCAAGCCGACATCCTTTTGAACAACCTTCTACAATAAATGATGCCACATTAGTTTTGTCCTCTCCACTTCATCGCCACATCATCTAAACATTTAAAATAGAAGCCACCATTGGAGATGCTCTAAGCCACAGTTTTGTAAGCCTTGAAATCAATTAATAGAGTATTTGAATATTAAGTTTATTTAATAGGTGTTTATCCTTGTATTGATAACCGTATCTCTTTTGTGAAATCCAAGAGTGGTGAGTTTCCTAGCCCTCTATCCCAACAGTTTTTATGCTTTGTTCTCTTTTATTCTTTCAATTTTCTTCACGTGTCACATGTGAACTCATTTATGATTATATTGTCATTAAATATGTCACATACTCTTTTAGTGGTTTTTTTTCCTTATATTTAAATGCTTTTATTCAGCGTGGTTATGTTTAGTTCTACGCCTGAATGTGGAAAAAGGAAATAAACACAGATTCTCATGTCACATAATAGCAGAATTAAAGGCAAAAAATATAATATATCATACTAGCTTATATTATACTAGGATAAGAATTCTATTAAACATATTGAAGGGCTTTGATCTGGAATGAATTCTATTGCCGTGAGGATGCATTTTCGGGAATTTAGTGGTTCCGGAGGGTTTCTGCAGCCGTGAATACCGAGTTTGGGGATTTTAATTGGTATGATTGTTTGACGTAAATTAGGAATTTATTGGGAAGAGAACAAATGTGAAGCGATATTAGATACGAGAAAAAATAATTGTAAATAATCCCGATTAGTCATATATTTCAAACCAAAAAACTAATAACTATTATGAAATGTTTAAATGCAATATTTTTTCAGTTCACTAGTCAAAAAGAAGTGCCCAGCTTAATTTTCCTGTAGCCGGAAAAATGTTATATAAATGGAAATTTATACGTTATTTGCTTCCTATATTGTCTATTGTGAAGGGTTTTCAAATTTTTCTTGATTGTTTACAACCGTTTGTGTGGATATATGGGCTTTTGGAGATTTGTTTTTCTTGATTTTCTACGGACGTGTGGGAAGAGAGAGGGGTTTTCATGGGTAATTTTATATTTTAAAGAGTTATTTTAGGAATTCATTGTGTGGGAAAATGGTAACCGGTTATGTAATGAGAGCCATTGTATTTTTATGTTAAATTACAATTGGTCTTGGTTTTCAAAATTAAAATAAGTAAAATCGGTAAAAAAATAAAATATACTACTACCTGAATTTTCAGTATAAGAAACTTAATGAAGTTGTGAGCCTAACTTTTTCAAATATTTAAGTAAAAGGTGTAACGATAAACCTTTATGTGATATTAATGTGTTGTTGCATATAGGAGCTAAAGACAATTGGTTTTCGGATCCAAATACTCTCAAAAGATCAACTAGTAGAATACTTGTCAGGTGAGATTTAGAGCATGTTCGGTAGAGTTTTTTCTCCAAAAAATCTATTTTTTTACCTACAATTTTTTACTTTTCAACCATTTTTACACTACAAAAAAAGTCAAAAAGTAACCAAAAAAATTCATTTTTTCTCAAAAAAAACTCTACCGAAGAAGCCCTTAGTGGAATATCTATGATTTGTTACACATTAGATTCAGGTAAGCACGCTGTTAGCTTCTCATAATTGCATCTGTCTCTGTTGAAAAACCCATTTAATTGTTCAAATGAATGTACAAAGAAAGAAAACTCTCTCGCTAATGGCCCGTCCCCACCCCAACAATCCAACCAAAAGAAGTTTCCCCTTTTTCTAATTTCAAGGCGATATGAGGTTCCATAGATATATTTGCTTCCCTTAGACATCTCCAGATTGCAGTTTCAAACCATTTCCTTGGTTCTAGGGCATGCAAGGAATCTTTACAATATTTCTTGTTAAAGAACACTGTCCACATGAAATTTTATAGTCGAAATCTCCACCAAAGCTTACAACAAAATGCATTGACCATATCATGTAGCCTGCGAAAACCAAGGGCCACTTCCTAGCTCACTCCACTTATGGGGTGATACTTTACAAAAGCATTATATACACTGTTCTAAGTGGAGTGAGCTATGTTATCCTATAGAGGAAGGGGTCTTTGTTGTTTTTCGAACGAGCCTAGAGGGGGAAGTGAGTGATCATGAAATTCAAAAGGGAAATTTTTATCAATAAGTCATACTATGTTAATATTTATAAAATAACTATTACATATATTATATTATATAAATATTGGATGATGTTGCGTTTTTTTACTTTTTTTTTTTTTTAAATTTGAAATCTATTTAGTTATATGTAACATACTCCATAATTATCTCCATTTACCATATTAATGAGGATTCTTTATTTGACTAAATATCATAATCTATCATTAGCTTTTCAAACTCTCTCCTCCTTTTAAGTAATTTGCATTTCATTTCGGCCAACTTCATCTTGCTGCAAAATCATGGCCGAAGAAAACAACCCCAGATTTAAAATCGTTTGCTCTTGTGTAATTATTCCTGTAAGATTTAAAACTGTTTCCGTTGAATTGTATTATGTAATATTTCCTTGATGTTACAAATATGCGATTTCAGTTATAATACAATTGATGTTATTTTCATTCATATTCATTTCGTTCTGGTTCATTTGAAGTTAAATTTCATTGTTATAATTTTTGCAGCAAAAAAAACTGACATTTGAAATAACATGATGTGAACGAACTTTGATGTTAAAATTTGCGATCCACCTTTAATGTTACAAATTCTATTGCCAGCAAAATTTGTTATTAATATGTTGCGAACAATGTTATGAAATCAGTTGCAATGGCTATATTATTAATGTATTGCGAACAATGTTACAAAATATGTTTCATTGGCTTTGTTATTAACGTATTGCAAACAATGTTACAAAATTTTTTGCAATATTTTACAAGTAATTCGAAATCTTTTGCAATAGGTGATAACATGTTACAAGTAATTCAAAAATATGTTACGATATTTGTAGAGATGGTAAAAGACATCTGTTGCAATGGATGTTACAAAAATATGTAGACATGTTATCTATGTCTGTTGAATTTATTTCGAAATTTCATTTGTTATTAAGAATTTGTTACACCATCTGGTAATGAAATACAACTTATGCAGCATTGTTTCATTTGTTTTGATATGTAATAACGTGTATTACATTAAAACTGTGATGTTAAATTTATTGAATTAATATATTATTAATAGATATATTGACTTGATATTTGCAGTTATGGAAAACATAAATATTTTCATCAATTGCAATGGAGAAAGTACATGAATTCTTATTCCGGTAGTTTGTATTTATGTAGATCTTGTTGATTTGATAATGTTCGTATTCAAGCTCGATAAAGGTAATAGTGCAATATCTATATAATATGAAGTAGTTGGGTGCCTATCCTCAATGAAGATAATGAATGACAACACATTGATGTTTTATTTGGAGCTTAAAAGAAAAGATCAGAATATAACAAGTTACCCTCTGCATATTGATATTACTCGTTCATTGGAAAACATCCCGTCAATATATACTTTGGATATTTCGAGAGATCTTGAAATGGAAAGACTAGAGCTGCAACACAAAAATTCTGAATTATTGTTCAAGAACTCAGCTAACAGCTTGTGTTATCTACATGGTTTTGCTTCTATTGTATGTGAAACAATCCCAGAGTTGCCAGAAGTTGAAATTCAGGATGACAACAGTTTTATTGGACACCCCGACTTCGACGGTATTTCAGCAAGGAAGATTTTTAGGGATAAAAATCTGTTAAAGCATACTATATCCTTATATGCTATTCATAACAACTTTTCGTACAAGGTATACAGGTCTGACAAAGATGAATATGTCCTAAAATATCTTGATGATAATTGCATATGGCATTTTAGGGCTTCTAGACTGTGCGGCACAGATCTATTCAAGATACGATATATAAAAAATGGAATAATTGCTTGATGGATTACGTTATGGGAAATCATAGATAGGCAACAAGTTCTCTATTGGCAGATTGCATTAAATACAAGTATATGGATGCTAAAACTACCTACACTCCACATGACATTATAAACGATGCGTCAAAGACATGCAGTGTGACTTTGAGTTATGAAAAGGCATGGAGGGCCTGTGAATTAGCATTGGAGAAAATAGTGGGAGAGTAGAAGACTCATACAACAAGCTCCCAAGTTTCTTATACATGTTGACAATGAAAAATCCATGGACCATAACCCAAACTGAAACTAATGCAGGTAATTAATTTGAATATATGTTCATGGCTTTGGGAGCGTCGATACATGGTTAGAAACTCTGCAAACCTGTGGTTGTTGTCGATGCAACATTTTTAATTAGGCGATATGGTGGTACACTTTTCACCGCTTGTACTCAAGATGCTAACTACAATTTTTTTGTGCTCGCATTTGAGATAGGTGACACCAAGAATGACAATGCATGAGAATTGTTCCTAATGAAGTTCAAGGAGGCTTATGGAGAACGAGATGACATGTGCATAATATCAGACAGACATAAAAGCATAGAGAATACAATTGATCGGGTATACCCAGACGTAATTCATGGATTTTGTTCATACCATTTGTTGCAAAACCTAAAGAGGTGATTTGGAAAGGTAGCAAAACACATTACAAAGCCATTTAATGTAGCTGCTAGAGCATACACTTTGTCTGAATTTGTGTACCAGATGAAACAATTAGACAAGATATACGATGAGATTTGACCATAACTGGTAAGTAAAATTCAATCTTAATATTAAAAGCAAATATATTTTACATAACAATTAAATCTGATTTGACAATCTCTTTTATAGGAAGAAAATGTCGGACATTATAGGTAGTCGAGAACACATACACTAATGAACCGGTATTCTACGATGACTTCTAATATTGTTGAGTCGGTGAATGCTATAGCAAAGTCGGTAAAGAATTATCCTATCGTGACTCTGTTGGAATGTTTGAGGAACATCTTGCAAAAATGGTTGTACAAAAATAGTAAAAAGTCACCTTCCAAATTTAGAAAATTGGCAACAAAAAATGAGAATATGTTGAGAGCGAACTCAAAAATTTCACTAAAATTAAAGGTAATGTTGTGTATTCATTATTGCAAATAGTTTATTTTATTTTATTTAGTAGTTAAATTTCCAAACTTGTTTCAATAAACATGAATTAGGTTCAAGCAATGTTCTATATCAATTTAGTGATGAGAATACACAACATTCCGTTGACATGAAAAATGCGATTGCACATGTAATAGGTTTCAAGTTGACAGGAAACATGCTTTATCTATTATCAGTAAACACGGAATGGAAACATATAAATATTGTTCTATCTACCGCACAAAGGAAGCTTATATTGCAGTATATGATGGTAATATTGTACCACTCGATGACCGATCCAATTGGTTAGTGCCAAAAAGTGTAGAGGAAGTGGTAATTTTAGCACCGAATCCATCTAGAAAACTAGGAAGACCTAAAGAAAAGAGGTACCGATCGGCATGAGAACGAAATATTGTGATAATGTGTATGAGATGTGGACTACACAGACACAATAAGAGGACATACAAGCATCCATTGGAGATGATTAAGCATTCAACAAAAAAGGGTTAAAACAATATATTTCATCTCTTATTGGAGATTAGACCAATGTCTTGTGATCATAGTCAGTTTTTTGGACGAATTTTTTTGAATTAATATACCAGTAGTTAAATTATGATTAATGCTAAGATTGCTACTCAATGCAGTGTTGATTTCATATATAATATAATTTTTTGAATATTCTGACTCGAACTAATGTAATAGTTGTTGCATTCTTGGACTGAATGTATCACTGAGAATAAAAAAGTGAGCTCAGATTTCCTTAAGTTGTGCACATATAGCAGCGTCTGAAAATTGGAGGCGTTTTGACATATTTAATTACCATGTTAATACCACAAGTCTCAAAAGATGGCATAAAACAAAAAAAAGTGGGCAGTTTGTATTGTTTATATTTGATCTTTGAACACAAATGCCTCATCTTGCTTGAGGTTTTTTTATTTTTTCTACTTGAATGGTACAATGGAGTTTTCATTGTTATTCACATTTGATCTTCCTTTCACTTGATTGAGCAATGATCTACAACCATCCACTCAGGAGCATCCCACATTATGTCTCAACCTTCTAAGACTCCTTGTGCAAAACAAAATTGTTGAATTTCACAATGAGTTGGAATTACTTCTTTCTAGTACTTTGGAGAATCCTTGTATCAAGCATTCTATTGAATTGGAACAATCCTTCATGGAAGGAGCTTATAACCGTGTGTTGAGTGCTAGACAGACGATACATCATGAAACTTATGTTTATTTCATGGACTTGTTGGCAAAGACAGTAAGGTAAAATAGATAGATGCCACTAAGTTGGTTTTTGGCGCTTGACAGATTGGTTTGGGAGACCTAGGCATTTCGGCATCACGTATCCGTATTGAGCACATTCCCATCCAAAGAGGATGCTAAAGTTTGTATCCGTGATAATTGATGATAAACAAATGCGTGTAACACCTGTAATTATATCAATAACAATACTGCCCAGGCAACATTGTAATAAATAAAAAATAACTATCATGTAATCAAAATTTGTAAATAAATATCAATATAAACTGCAATAATATACACTGAATGATCTATTTTGCCACATTACTAGTGCTTGTTTGGTCTAGTTTTTAAACTAGTTTTTCAACACAAATTGGTTTATTTGACCATATTTTTGCCTTCCTAGCATGACATATTTGACCATTTTTGTTGAAAAACTAGTTTTTAAACTAGATCAAACAAGCTCCTAATAACAAAACAAGAAAAGCTGCTAAATTCTAATATGCAATTATAGAATATAATGTGGTACCATTAGACAGTTGTATCATCATTGTCACCTTGTAAAAATCCAAACACGACATAGCTCATGATTGTTAGACAAAAAAATGCTAAGTTGAATTAAGGTGACATAAATAAGTTGCCTACTTTTTAACAAATTTACAAAACCGAAAAAAGAGAGAGAGATGAAATTAAATCCTAATTAGTGATAATCAGTTCTATTCTAGCAAACTATAATCTCGTACGAAGAAAATATAGGTGGAGTAGTTTACCTATTGTACGACATCCCTTTAATTGGACATTTCATGTTTAAATGTGAAAGCAAATAATGTTTATCATCATTTCATACAATTTGCACAACTATAAATTTTTTTCGAGCAATGTGATATTTTATGTTTAAGTGTTAACACAATGTGGAATTTGATTTTTCACTAATATTTATTTTTTACTTTATAAGAAATTATAGAAAATGTTGCTCATTGAACTTATATATATTATAAAAACAAAAACAATTATAAGAATTCATTTGTCTCCAATGGTTTAATTGTAACTTCACAACTCATAGGTCAAAGGTTCAAATCACATTACATCCATTCTAAATTAATAAAATAATAAAAATGCTTGACAAGGCTTAGCGGATTGGGTGGAGCCTTTGGTGGGTCGAGTTTCAAGCCCATAATTGACTAGTCGGGTCATGGGTCCACTGAGTATATAAAATTATTATTTTTTAATTATTAAAAATTTGTACTATTACCTACGAAATTTTCGTAGGTAAAGGCTTGTGACATTACCTACGAAATTTCTATTGGTAATAGTGTTTATCATTTCTGTTGCTATTTTGAGGGTCGCTGAAAGTTACCAACGGAAATGGTAAAAACGTGTGTCATTATCAACGAAAATTCCGCCAGTAAAAGGTTGGGACATTACCAACGAAAATTTCGTTGGTAATAGTGTGTGTCATTACCAACGGATATTCTGTAGGTAAAGGATTGAGACATTACCAACGGAATTTCCATTGGTAATGACAAACACTATTACCAACTAAATTTCGTAGGTAATGGCACACGCTTTTACCAACGGAAATTCAGTTTGTGAAGATCACCAACGGAAATTCCGTTGGTAACTTTTAGTGACCCTCAAAATAGCAACGAAAATTCCGTTGCAAATAGTTCGTTGGTAATGACTATTATGCACGGATATCGTGGCTTCAGCATTGGAAAATCCGTTTCTGAAGCCACGATTTTTTGTAGTGGATGACATACATGAAGAATACGAGGATGACGAAACATCGAATGAAAGCAACGGGGACGACATTTACGCTGATCAGGATCAATTGTATCATGATAGTGAATCAGATTGAACAATTTTGTTACACGTCTCGGAGTTGTTGTTGTCAGTCAATCATAATGATTCTTGTCCTTTAGCTTCAAGCTGATAAAATTAACTTATAAAAATTTTGTTGATGCTGTTGTTGGTTAATTGGATTGAATGTTGGTGTTCGTAACGAAAAATAGGTGAATAAGGACTTAATTTATACGATAACAAGGAATTGGTGATCCACATGCATCTTTCTAAAACATTGAGGACTAAAATTGCAAAATTAAGAGGAAGAATTTGAAAAAAGAAAAAATAAGACTAAATTGAATAAAATATAAAGTTTAGAGACTTAATAGAAAATATATAATGTCAATAGTGACGACAAATGTCATCGCTTCACATGTGAAATATTGGGCGCCACGTTTTAGGCGCGTGGTAAAAAAAAATTAAAATCGTGTCGCCGCATGTCGTCGCTATAGAGTCAAACCTTTTATTTCACGCGTCAAACTTTCTTCTTCTCTATTTTCCTTTTTTTTCTTCTTCTGCCGTCTGCCAATCCTCATTCTTCTTCCGCTGTCTGCCAGAATCCTCCACGATGACCTCAGGTGTGTATATCAAGACATTTTGTGTTTTTAGACTTTCCAGTGTTGTTTTAGTTCTTCCGTCGTCTACGATTCTTCTTCTTTCGCCGTCTGCCATTTTACTTCATGTTCCTAGCATTGAAGCTACGAATACTCATAATTAGGAGCATAATTACTTGTGGATTTCTGCATTTTTTACTTTCAGTTGTTTTTTCATTTTTAATGTGATTTTCAATATGCAATGAGTTCATCAATAAACTTAATTTTTCAATGTGATTTGCACACTGGTCTCCCTCTTATTTTGTGCGAATTGGAGTGATTTTGTACTAGATGTAAAATGTGGAACAAGTTTGTTGGGATCATTTTTGGTTGTTATTCAAAATGTAGGGATTTATGTGAAATAAAATAAGTGTAGAGACCAATTCATCAATAAAATAGAACTTATTAGAAATTTCGAAAAAATAAAAATTTAGGGACTTATTTGAAATAAAATAAGATTAGGGACCAATTCAACAATGACATAACTTATTAGAAATTTCGAAAAAATTCAATGTTTAGGGACTTATTCAAAATAAATAAGTTTAGGGACCAATTCATCAATAACATATAACTTATTAGAAATTTTGAAAAAAATTCAAAGTTTAGGGACTTATTTGAAATAAAATAAGTTTAAGGACCAATTCATCAATAAAATAAAAATTATTACAAATTTAACATAAATTAAAAGTTTAGAAACTAATTTGAAATAAAATAAGTTTAGGGACCGATTCATCAATAAAATAAAACTTATTACAAATTCAACAAAAATTTAAAGTTTTGGGACTTATTTGAATTAAAATAAGTTTAGGGACCAATTCATCAATAAAATAAAACTTATTAGAAACTACGAAAAAATTCAATGTTTGGGGACTTATTTGAAATAAAATAAGTTTAGGAACCAATTCATCAATAAAATAAAATTTATTAGAAATTTAACATAAATTCAAAGTTTAGGAATTTATTTGATATAAATTAATTTTATGGACCGATTCATAAATAAAAACTTATTACAAATTCAACAAAAATTCAAAGTTTAGGGACTTATTTGAATTAAAATAATTTTAGGGACCAATTCATCAATAAAATAAAATTTATTAGAAATTTAACATAAATTCAAAGTGTAGGGACCTTTTTCACACTAATTGATGCACGTTGTTTTCATGTGTTAGTATGGCTGACATGATGTCGCACGGAGGTGATGGTGTAGGCGATCATCCACATCAACCACCTCGCGGGCTAGATTCGTCCTGTGAGTCTGGTAATAATTTTCGATCAAATCAATTTTTTTTGTATTTTACAAACATCGTTGAATTTCGTATACCCTAACCACGTATTTGTAAGCAACAGGGTATCTCTCGAGACATTAACCTTGAGAAGATTTGGTAGTCCAACGGGAAGAGGCCACTTCCCATCGTGTTCGGCAATGTCGAACACACAATACAACCGATCGAGAATAACGCAAAGTATTTAACGCACTTGGTTGAGAATCAAGTGAGGTTCAACGTGCCCCCTTGCTACCCTTCATGGACAGAGGTTCTATAGGAGCAGCGGGCACGGTACGTAGCCTCATCGAAGTACTTACTTACAATAGTTTTTACAGTAACGCATTCTACTAAATAATTGTTCCATTTAATATACATTAACAAAAAAGTTTCCTTTGTTGCAGAGCTAGTTCGATCTTCAGGGCAATCGGTCACCCGACAATTACCGAGGGGTCTATGCCGAGCCTCTCTGCACTAAAATGAAACCAGTGAAGCACTGTACAATAGAGTTCAACACTTAGCCATAACTTCTGGCATTACCCACGAAGATTATAGCCCTCCAAATCACAAAAGTATACCCAAAGGTACTATTCACCTCTCCGAATAGAACCCCATACTACAAAAAATCGTGGCTTCAGAAACAGATTTTCCGTTGCTGAAGCTACAATATCCGTGCCTAATAGTCGCTACCAATGAATTATTTGCAACGAAATTTTTGTTGCTATTTTGAGGGTAGCTGAAAGTTACCAACGGAATTTCCGTTGGTGATCTTCACAAACGGAATTTTCGTTGGTAAAAGCGTGTGCTATTACCTACAGAATTTTCGTTGGTAATGACACACACTATTACCAACGAAATTTTTGTTGGTAATGTCCCAACTCTTTACCTACGGAATTTCCGTTGGTAATGACACACGCTTTTACTAACGGAAATTTCGTTGGTAACTTTCAGCGACCCTCAAAATAGAACAGAAATGACGAGCACTATTACCAACGGAAATTCCGTAGGTAATAGTGCAAATTTTTAATAATTAAAAAAATTAATTTTATATACTTGGTGGACCCTTGACCCAACTTGCCAATTATGGGTTTGAAACTCGACCCACCAAATGCCCGACCCGATCCACTAAGCTTTGTCAAGTATTTTTATTATTTTATTAATTTAGAATTGATGTAATATGATTTGAACCTTTGACCTAAGAGTTGTGAAGTTACAACCAAACCATTGGAAAAAAATGAATTCTTGTAATTATATTTGTTTTTATAATATATATTAGTTCAATGAGTAATATTTTATATAATTGCTTATAAAGTAAAAAATAAATATTAGTGAAAAATCAAATTCCACATTGTGTTAACACTTAAACATAAAATATCATATTGCTCGAATTTTTTTTATATGAACCACTTTTCACCAACGGATATTCCGTAGGTAATATGAACCACTCTTCACCAACGGATATTCTGTAGGTGAAAGATCGAAATATTTTTTTGTCTTTAATATTAATTAATATCACCTACGGAATTTTCGTTGGTGATAAGATTCACTCTTCTCTAACGGATATTCTGTTGGTCAAAGGTAATGTCACCAACGGAATTTCTGTAGGTAACATGACTAACTTTTCACCAACGGATATTCCGTTGGTGAAAGGTCAAATTATTTTTTGGTTTTCAAAATTAATTAATATCACTAACGGAATTCCCGTTGGTGATAAGATTCACTCTTCTCCAACAGATATTCCGTTGGTGAAAAGTCAACTTATTTTTTGGTTTTCAAAATTAATTAATATCACCAACGGAATTCCCGTTGGTGATAAGATTCAATCTCCACCAACGGATATTCCGTTGGTGGAAGGTCGAATAATTTTTTGGTTTTCAAAATTAATTAATATCACCAACGGAATTTCTGTTGGTGATATGATTCACTATTTACCAACGGATATTCCGTTGTTGAAAGGTGAAAATTCGTTGGTGAAAAACTATTACCTTTGCCTACGGAAAAGCCGTCGCTAATTACCGTAGTTGAAAGGTCATCACTTTTACCAACGGATAATCAGTTGCTGATTACCAACGGAAATAATCCGTTGGTAAATTTCTGTTGATGAAAAGGCGATTTTTAGTAGTGCCATCTCAACATATTTTTTCACTCAAAAATAGAAAAGAAAGAGATATGAAGCATATTGAATCAAGATGAAGAGTGCGCGGCCTAAACTCAATTTGTAACAGTATATTTGTTCTGCCCTAGAAGCTGAAAGGAATGAGCCTTTTATACGTACAACCAATGGATTAGATCATTCTCTAGTGATCCAACGGTTCAGGTAGGACCAGCATTGTTGAAGACGTGAAATGGGAGAGAGTGTATTTCCAAAATGCAACTTCAGTTATATGCATAAGTATCAAGAATTAGCAAAGAAAAAATCTTTTTTGTCACTCCGGCTTGGTGTCCATCTTATAGAATCCAAATGATCATAAACATCAAAGAATTCAAATGAACATAAACATCACTGGTTTAGCTGAAACGGTTGCCTCTAACTTATCTCGGTGTATAGCTGGACAGAAATAGCAAAACTGAATATTTTACAGGATGGAAATAGCAAAGGAGAATTTTTTTTACTGGATGGAAATAGCAAAACAGAAGATTTCACTACAAGAAATGAGATCAATAGCGGCGACATATGTCGTCGCTGAATACGCAGATGTCATATCTTTAACTTTTTAGAGACGACTTAGTCGTCGCTACATGTCGCCGCAACAAGTTAGTGTCTCTAGCTATATAGCGACGATATTATGTCGTCTCTATATAAATTTGTATGTATAGCGACGATAATGTCGTCGCTATAGCGTCGTGACCATATCTCGAAAACAGATTTAAAGGGACGACACAGTCGTCACAATACTCGTCGCTATTTACAAAATAATAGAGACCATTATCTCGTCGCCATACGTACTTCTCTTATAGCGACGACTTACCAATTGTTTGATTTACTATTGTCGCCGCTATAAGCGTTTTGAATTTTTTTTTATTTCCAAATAATATAAATAATATATAAAAAACTAAAAATCTACGGACCCTCCAAACCGTCGTCCTCCTCCCCGTCTTCCTCCTCCTCCTCCTCCTCCGCAGGCGCAACTGGTATTTTACTTTTCAGAAACTCAATTTCACGCTACATTTGGCGTAGCTGATCCTCGTACATGGCAAACTGAAGATCATTATTCTGGGGGTCTGTAGAGGACTGATGAGAAGTTCCTTGTGGGGCAAACGATGCAGCAGTCGAATCTAGTGAGGGAGAGGTGCCCTTCGGAACCCGACCAACCCCACGGACGTGACCTCGTCGTTCTCCAAGAACCTCCTTTGCAATAGCATGCTTGTCTAACAACGCGCTATTGGAAGCGACTTGTGTATGTTGAGTCTCTCTCAACTCAACAAGTTTATCCTGTTCAGTGAAAAAATAATAATAAATAATAATATCATGCATGTCAGATAAAATTATATTAACATAATTTAAAAATTCTCACATAGTCACCAGCCGCCTGCGGGTTGACCCAATTGCCATCCCGAAAGGTATGAAACGTCCAGAACGAATCAATAATCCCCGGCCACTTCTGGGTCTCGGGGTCCCGCTACGACAATTTAAACGTGAAATGTAGTTAGTATACATTTTTACGTAATGTAGTGAAGATGATATTGAAAATTTATATGTTGTACCTGATCGTAACGCGTGGCAGAGAAGCTCTTCGACCCCTGCACGCTCGGGTATTTAGCCTTACCCCGATTGGCTTTATTTTTGGAGGACCGTTCCTGAAGGTATAACATATAATTGATTAACAAAAAATGCATTAGTTAAAAAAGTATATAAAATATCGTAAACAATATATAAACAATACGTACCACGAAAGTAGGACTGGTGAAGAAGTCAATGCACTTCTGCCAGTCCTCGGCGGACATCTCGCCATATGGTCGGCTCGGTCCATGCGCTTTTAAGTGATTATGCGCCTTGAGTTTGTAATCGCGATAACGATCGGCCGCCAGACAATCTACCGCGGCACATACTGCCCGGTACTCGTCGGGCGACCGATATCCCTGTAGATCGAAGTAGCTCTGCAAGAGTGAAAAACAAATACGTTACTGTAGAAGTCGTAAAACAAGTATTTATTAAGTGTACTAATAACAAAACTAATTTAAGTTCATACCTCGAGAAAGCTACGTAACCGTGCCCGCTGCTCCTCTGGAACCTCTGTCCATGAAGGGTAGCACGGGGGCACGGTGAATCTCACTTGGTTCCCAACCAAGCGTGTGAAATACTTCGCGTTATTTTCGATCGGCTGCATTGTGCGTTCGACAAGGAAGTGGCATCTTCCCGTTAGCCTGCCATACCATCTCAAGGTTGATGCCTCGAGAGATACCCCGTCGCTTTGGCGGGGGTGCTGAAAATGAAAAAATTGTAAAATGTATTGATCATACAATTTTCAACGATATGTATAAAATAATAAATAATTACAATTTGAACGAAAAGTCTTACCAGACTCGCATGCCGAAGGGAGCCGGTGAGATGGCTACTGTGGAGGATCTCCTGCACCATCACCTCCGTGCGACATCACGTCAGCCATACTAACACATGACATAATTGCGAACATCACGTCAGCCATACTAACTTTGAATGTATGTGAAAATTTTATTGCAAATAAGTCCCTCAACATTGAATTTATAGGAAAATTTGAATTTATTATATTTAATTTCAAATTGGTCCCTAAACTTATTTTATTGCAAATAAGTCCATGAACTTTGAAGTTATGGGAAATTTGGATTTATTATATTTAATTTCAAATTGGTCCCTAAACTTATTTTATTGCAAATAAGTCCCTAAATTTTGAAGTTATGAGAAATTTTGAATTTATTATATTTAATTATAAATTGGTCCCTAAAATAATTTTTATTTCAAACAAGTCCCTAAACTTTGAATTTATGAAAAATTTTGAATTTATTATATCTTATTTCAAATTGATCCCTAAACTTATTTTATTGTAAATAAGTCCCTAAACTTTGAATTTGTTGGAAAATTTGAATTTATTATATTTAATTTCAAATTGGTCCCTAAACTTATTTTATTGCAAATAAGTCCCTGAACTTTGAAGTTTTGGAAAATTTGGATTTATTATATTTAATTTCAAATTGGTCCCTAAACTTATTTTATTGCAAATAAGTCCCTAAACTTTGAAGTTATGGGAAATTTGGATTTATGATATGTAATTTCAAATTGGTCCCTAAACTTATTTTATTGCAAATAAGTCCCTAAACTTTGAAGTTATGGGAAATTTTGAAATTATTATATTTAATTATAAATTGGTCCCTAAACTAATTTTTATTTCAAATAAGTCCCTAAACTTTGAATTTATGGAAAATTTTGAATTTATTATATTTTATTTCACTTTGGTCCCTAAACTAATCCAAAAAAAAAGCTACTGGCAATCAATCCCTAAACTACTGCAAAATTGCAAATAAGCAAAACTCAGTCCAACAATCAATCCAAATCAATAAAAAAATCAGTTCCAAAATTTAACTTTAGTCCAAAAATTTACAACATTCCATAATCACTTCAAAAATCAGTTCCAAAATTTATAACATTACAAAATTCAACTTTAGTCCCTAAACTTATTTTATTATACATTAGTCCATAAACTTTTGTTTTTTACAATTCAATCCCTAAAATGCTACTAAATCCAACTCCACTAAACAAACCCAACTCCAACTCCTTGTCCACAACTCAATACATCATTTATATGAAATCAACAAAATCAAAAAATAAACAAATCCAAACATTTGTGCTAAAATTTAAAGGTTGAAGGCTAAAATCCAAACATTTGTGCTAAAACCAGTCCCTAAAACAGAAATCAACACTTCATTAGCAAACAACAACAAATCTGCTCACAATGCAACATAAATTTTAGGTCTAAGAGTGACAAAAATTGCTCAAAATTCTTCTCATAATGCTACATAAATTTGATGAAAATTATGTTCTCCCTCAAGGGACTATTTTGATGCATTACTGAAACAAATTGATGAAAAATAAAAATTAAAAAATAGCACAAAACCGTTGCAATGATGGTATCAATGAGTCACAAAAATAATCAAATAAAAGAAAAATTATTTACAACCTCAACAAGAATGAAATTACCTAAACAATACCAAACAATGATAGAATTAAAAGGTTGAAGGCTAACCTTTTAATTGAAAATATGTGATTAAAAATAAAATTGAAATTATAAAATTGAAAACAAACCGTGAAATTTGTGCTAAAATTTAAAGGTTGAAGGCTAACCTTAATGGAGATGGACAAACCGTGAAGAATGCCGTGGAGTGCAGCCCTCAACCGAGCGGATAGCAGGAAATAAGTTCAGTCCTCGGCGGAAACAGAGAGCAAAAAGAGAAATGGGGAAGAAGAAAATCTGACGCGTGATTTTTAAGGGTTAATTCTATAGCGACGACAATTGTCGTCGCTATTAATTTTTACTGGCGACACGCACTTAATTTTTTGGAGCACGCGCCTAAATAATGGCGCCCAATTTTTCACTCTTTAGAGACGACATGTCGTCGCTATAAATATCGTCTCTATAGAATATTTGCAGTTAGGACCTTCAACTTTAAAAATTTTTCATTTTGGTCTTTATATTTTTTATTTTATTTCAATTTCATCCAATTTTATTTACAGCATAAGTCCTTCAAGTTTTATGATGTTAGATATATAGGTCCCCAGTAGAAAGTTTTTGTACAATTGTAGAACTTTTTTGTCCTACATTATGTCCACAAATGTTGAAACTCCATCCAAACTCGCGTTTTGACCAATAACATTGATAGTATGAATGAAAAATATTCAAGCCGAAAACAGTAACAACAATTTGAAAATGCGTTTTTATAAATTAATTTCATAAAATTGAGTGACGCACAATAACATTTCAATCTGATTCACTATCATGATACGATTGATCCTCATCATCGTCACTGACATCCTCATTGATTTCACTCGATGTTTCGTCTACCTCGTATTCTACATTTGTATCGTCTTCAACATCATCGTCGTTTATAAATGAAGTTTCTCCTGCAGTATATGACGAGGCTCTCTTCATAACCGATGCTTCGATCTCATCAGCTTCATCATCATCCCGGTGCAAGGATACATGATCTATGTTGCCAAGATCAATGACTAGAGATAAACTGGAAGAGTAGTTATTGTGGAGCAAGTCAATCTCTGTGATGTTAGCTCCCACTGTGTCCCACGTGCTCATGTGATGGACAATTTGTACTACTCGCCAGTTCGGACCACGAAATGGATCTTCAAGGTAGAACACTTGTTGTGCTTGGCTAGCAAGTATGAACTGATCAACCTTGAACGCCTCTGTCAATACTGGTAACGTTATTCTCAGTTACCATCCGTCTCCCATCACACCTAAACCACTTGCATCGGAACAGATAGACTGAAAGTTTCTGTCCATATTGTAGCTCCAGTATATCTTGCAGCTGCTCGTAGTAAATCTCACCCCCAGTCCCTGGGACGGACACACCACTATTCTGAGTTTTTCTTCGAATATCACGATCATATGTCACGAACCGAACTCCTTTGACAACACAAGCCGTGTATGACATAACCTGCTGGTAACATCCACTGGCCAACGCAAATAACTCATGAGAAACTTGATGGTTGTGGCTTTGGCGCATTGCATATAGCTGCATGACGAGAATTATTCTCAGTTATTGAACGCAATTATGTTGAAAACTTGCAATTTTATTCAGTCGATGTTCGTTTACCTTTCTGTAGAACCAACCATGAAAGTCTCTTCTGTGCACTAGTTCAATGTTTGGACAGCCATTGTTCAGTAGTTCCTGCCTATGTTCCCTGAACAAAGTATTAAAGATCAAAGTTCATTAATTCGTTTCAAATGATAAAGTTAATTCAAGAAAAAGGAATAATAATCAGGAATTAACGCCGTCTTACTGCAAGAATGGCTCAACTTCATCACAGTTGTTCAGGACGTAAAAAATTGCTTGATTTCGAACTTGAGTAGGAAACGTCGTTGGTGACTGCTTTCCATGTGGGTGACACTGCGACTGAAAAATAGAAAGTTGTGTCTGTGGAACAGTAGCATCCTCGTTTCTGTCTGGTCGGTCGAACCTTGTCCCTATGTCCTGGAAGTACCTCGAACAAAAGGTCAATGCCTCTTCCATAACATACCCTTCAGCTATTGATCCCTCGGGCCGAGCTCGATTTCTAACGTAGCCCTTCAATTTTTTCAGGTATCGCTCGAATGGATACATCCATCTCATGTGCACCGGACCTCCAAGGATTGCCTCTTCTGGTAAATGTATTACGAGGTGAATCATGATGTCGAAGAAGGCTGGCGGAAATATCCTTTCCAACTTACAGAGAATGAGTACAAGGTGATCGTGGGATGCTATCATGTCGCTAACCTTTAGTGTTCTTGTACAAAGCTTTCTGAAGAACGTGCACAGTTCAATAATTACTGTGGAAATTGTTTTATTCAAGAACGCCCGACATCCGACTGGTAATAACCGTTGTATGATAATATGGCAATCAAGTGACTTCAACCCGATAATACGGCTGTCATTTGGAGCAATATTCTTCCGAAGATTAGAAGCGAAGCCATCTGGAAACTCAACCGATCGGATAAATTGACAAAACTTCTTACGATTTGAAGACGACTTGGTGTAACATGCGGCAGGCTTCATCCACCTATTCCCGTTCTGATACAAGTGCAACTCCCTTTTGATCCCTAATTGCATTACATCGCGCCTCGCATTGACTGTGTCTTTTGATTTGAATGGATCGTCCATAATTGTGCCGAGCAAGCTATCACAAACATTCTTCTCTACGTGCATGACATCGATGTTATATTTGAGTTCTGTAGAAGTCCAATACGGCAACTCATAAAAAATGCCCTTTTTTCTCCAATTGAGCTCGTCATCACTTCTCTGAATTGTAGCACCACCGTAATTTGGGTGCTTTCCTCGACTTCTATATCTGACACGACTTAACTATGCTAAAATGTCTGTAGGCGTTAATCGACGAGGAGGTGGTCGCCTATCTGTCCTTCCATCGAAGTCTAAATTGCTCCGAAAAAGATGCCTGGATGGCAGGAACCGACGATGACCCACATAAGCTGTCTTACCTATCACACGGACTGAAGGAGTATCCTCGTTGCACGTCGGACATGCCTTGTACCCCTGACCACTCTAACCGGACAAACTACTTCTCGTTGGAAAATCGTTAACAGTCCATAACAAAGCTGCACGCAGTCTGAATACCGACTTGCTGTTGGTTCCACCGTCTCCCGTGTCAATCCCATCGGCCCACAACTCCTTCAACTCGTCCACTAATGGTCGTAAAAATACATCAATGTCCTTACCCGGTGCTTTAAGACCAGGTATCAACAGAGTAAGCATGAGGTATTTGGGCTTCATGCATAACCATGGTGGCAAGTTGTAAACTGTTACAACTACTGGCCACATGCTGTACGACAGACTCATGTCACCGAATGGATTGAATCCGTCTGCGGCCAAACCTAACCTGACATTTCTAATCTCATTTACGAATAGTGGATGTTTCATGTCAAAATCCCCCCATGCCTTTCCATCAACGGGATGCTCCATTTCATCATCGTCCCTAGACCTTCCTATACTATGCCACATCATAAGTTTTGCAGTATCCTTCGTCGTGAACATACGTTTTAGTCTGGGGGCCAAGGAAAAATATCGCAACACTTTATGCAGAACATTCTTCCCGTTCAGTTTTCCAGAAGTGTGCACCCAACGACTTTCCTGGCAAATCGGGCAAGTTTGTCTATCAGCATGTTCACCCCAAAACAGTGCACAGTCGTTCTTGTAGGCATGAATGGATTTGTAACCCAAACCAAGCTTCGTCATCAGCTTCTTAGCTTCGTAGTGAGAGTCAACTAGGTTCATGTTTGGGAATGCTAACTTCAGCAATTTCAAAAGATCATCGACAAACTTGTTTGTCCATTTGTTCATAACTTTAATATGCATCAACTTGACTAAAAAATTTAGGGATGAAAATGACGAAACTCCCGGGTACAGTTCTGAATGGAGAGCCTGAAACAGTTCGTCATAGTAACCATCGGTGCTTGTACCTGCATGCTCATCACCAACTACGTCGTCTATTACATCTATCATCTCATCTTCCACACCATATCGCTCATTCTGTCTATACACATTCGCAGTACGAACATCGATCTCGCCATGATATATCCAGGTGACATAACTCTCCGCAAAACTATTATGAAATATGTGAGCCTCGACAATTTCCAATGGATGTGTGAGACCGTTTAAACATTTTTTGTACGGACATTTAATCATTCCTCTGTCGTTAACGTATGGCCTCGCCATGTTTATAAATGCTTGCAAACCGTTCCGAAAATCTGCAGATTTTGTGTGATTTCTAATTGTTGTCCAACGTTTATCAATATCTATACTTGAAAAATACTATATTCTTACAAATACAATACTGATAATAAATGGAGATGAAGAAATGAACTATAAAGAAGATGATTATGAAGGAAAACAATAGAAATGCAAATGACCGGGGAGATGCGGAGATGGAGATGAAATTATTTCGTGTGCGGAGATGGAGATGAAACAATGGAAGGAATTAGAGATGGAAAAGCAATACAAAAATGCGGAGATAGGAAGAAGATAAAGATGCATAAATAGCGACGACAATGTCGTCGCTATAGATAAAGATCGTCGCTAAAGGACCATTCCCATTTTACGAGGAAATTAATAAGTCACGCGCCTGCAAATTTGATCAACATAGGTATAGCGACGACATATGTCGTCGCTATATATAACAATTGGGCGCCAATTTTCCCGCTTAAATTGATGTTGGTATATAGTGACGACATAGGTCGTCGCTATAGACCTCATCACACTTTACGAGAACATTATGATTCACGTGACTTACATCATCATCCGCAACTCAATTGCGACGACAAATTTATGCATCAAAATGCCGCCATTTGTTCCCGTCGTTTCCGAATCTTAGTGGCGACAACATGGAAAGACGTCGTTATAGGGTCTACGTAACAACGACGATATATGTCCTATAGCGACGACATATGTCGTCGCAATAAGTTTTGCTTGTATTGCGACGACATTTCTTAGTCGTCTCTACTATGTAGAATCAATAGAGACGACTTTGTGTCGTCGCAATATATGTCGCCGCTATAGACCCTCTTTGTTGTAGTGTTTTAAGATGGATATCTTGTTGTCATACTATGATGAATAAATAAGTAATGAATAATGTGTACAACTCATTCCAAGCTTTTGCTTGATCAGAGACGATGTAAATAAAAGGTAATAGCAAAGACAAAAAAAAAAAAAAAAAAAATCAAGTTTGATTACATAAATTTATCCCCAACTCGATCCATGTTAAAATTTAGACTAAGATGGGATCAATGAACAATGCAATGACGTGGGGTTTCAGAACTTTTTGAGGTTGTGTGTATCCATCTTCGTTGCCTTTATAAGTGACATCTATAATGCGTTCAAGATTGAGAATTCGCATCAAAATTTCTCTCGGAGAAGAACTTGGTCGGAGACACTCTTCATTGATATCCTTCCATGCGTTTGTAGTCATTTCAAAAAACTTATTGACAGCCACTTCTTTGGTCACACCATTCTCCTTCATGTATGACTCGATGCCGGTAGCAATTTGGCCTCTTTCCTTCTCAACCTTCAGTAAGACAATATTTGGAGAAAACACTTAGATAAGGGAAATTAATAAAGTTTATTATTTATAGAATTGATGTTTCCTTACGACAAACTTCGAGTTCACTTCATACCTCATAGGTAGCAATGTCATCAACTAGTCGACATATTATGAGGCTAGCAACAAGCATTTTAGGTTTATTGCTTAGCCATTCAAATTCTTCCTTGGTGACAGATTTGACCCCCAACAATGATGTAGTCGTATGATAAACATAAGTGCATGTGATTAAGGCATTGCTCATGTACTCAGAAAACGGAGGCAAGTATCCTTCGATGAACCACTTGGCTTCCACATAGTATGTCCTCACTAGTTCTTTCAACTAGATAAAAAAAAATGGTAGACATTTGGATAAATTAACATGAGAGAATTAAGTATGAAAATTAATAAATAGTAAGAAATATAAGAATTTAATAGTAGTAGTGGAGTACGACTATAATGCAATACTTACTGCTTCTTTTGCAAAATGAACCGCATAAGATCTTCCTTCTTTTGATAGTTCTTCATCGAATTGCTCATAAAGATTTAGAAGAGCAACATAGAATGGTTTGATATACTCTGGTAGTCGATCAATTTCACTAATATCCCACCTAGAAAAACCAGAATTTCTCATGATTACAATTCCGAATAAATAATTGATTACTTTAAGAAACTATTTTGTATTACCATTGTCTACAGTTGAAAGAAAGAAATATGTACCTCATAATGGCCTCGGTAAAAACTTCAAGTTCTTCAACTGTACCATAGGCATCATATGTATCATCAATTATTGACGTCATTGCAATGGTTTTGGTAAGCATTATTCGAGCAACTGAATATTGAGGTTCATGATAAACTCCCATGGCCCAAAAGAAGCATTCTACCACTCTGTCTCTAGCGTAAGGAAGCTTAGAGACAAGGTCCAAGTCCTTCCACCATCTGCCATATATATAAGCAACAAATTTTATTAATTAAACTACTCAGGCACATACATAGATAGAGGCATAGAGCTATCCATGAAATTTTGAACAACATTACCTTGAGACTTCATAGAGCTCCTGTTTATGCAACATTTGCAATGAATTATAGTCTAATTTGGCAAACCTCAGCAGCAATTCATTCTTGGACTCATCTTCTTGGTAGATGGAGATAAAATTACGTGCCTCAATTCTTGGGTTCCCAAAATGGATGGATTGCACAAGGGCGTGCGCTACTTGTTTCCCAAGAGTAGAGCTTAGATGTAGTTCCGTGGATTTCAGGTTATCTGTTGTAAAAGCAAGGGCATCTTCTAGTATATCTTCTCCATGCACTCTTAAGTATGCAGCTTCATATAAGCTCAGCAAGCCCCTCGCATCACTCTTAATAGTCTCTTTGAATTTTCCATTCTCGTCTATGAATTTCTTAAAGATATCACAAGATATGCGGTGACCATGTTGTCTGAATAAACGAAAATGAAGTCCAACAGTGTACAAGTCATAGGCTTCATCTGCATAATTTGTGTTGAGATTAAAAAAATGTTGTAATAGTTCTTCAATCTCGTTTTCAAAGTGATATGAAATGCCCAAGCGCTCAAGTGTGTCGATGAAATTCAAAGTCTCCAACATATCTTTTCCAGGAACTGTTAGCATCCTCCTCACTTCATTCTTCAACCCTTCAATCTCCTCGGCATATTTTTCTGCTAACTGTATGAATCCACAAAAGCAACATATTATACGCCAAGGTAGTTTTCACTTGTTTGAATTAATATGCATACTAAATCCTTAAACATGAGAGATGTATTCTTTTTGAATGAAAAAATTAATATAGTATTGCTCTTTGTCAAAACATTTATGTATATAACTTTGTTCAAGATTTTTATAATTCAACACAAGCTATAATGACTTAATATTGCAGAGTCAAAAATGGAATCGACAGAAATAATAAAGGGATGAAAGCCTACCTCAGTATCAAAAGAAAAATTGATAAATTGCTCTCCCCATAAGCTGGGAGAGAAGTTTGCAACTGGACGAACAATCTCCTTATTGAAGTTGGTAGCATTTTCAACAAGAGCTGAGGCCATTCTCTTTTGGTAACTAGAAGCAGAAGAATAAGAGAAATTATTATGGTAGCAGAAGAACAATTTATGTATAGACTATATAGCTCAAGTTGATGTTGCTGATTAGATACAGAAGAGAAGTACTGTATTTATAGTAGATCTGAATGGGTTCTGTTGGGCAAAGCAATATTTCTTATTTTCGCAGTTGGTCATTTTTGACTACTACTGGCGTCTTAATATTCTATAATTCTCTATTTTACCGGTTTCACAAGAAAGAATTTTATATGTTTATCAGTCAAGTCAAGGAAAGCATGTATTAATATAAAATTTGTCAGTTTCACTTAATTGAGCACGTGGAAGAAATTACTTAACTTAAATAATTAATAATCATGATCACATGTGAATTAAGTGAGGCACATTAACTTTAACGATTATAATATGGTCTAAATAGACATACTTATGAATTAATATTATATAGTCCAATATGTGGTATTAGGAGGCAAGAAAAATAGTTCAATATTCCTCAAACCTTCAATAACCTTTGGATGGGCAGTACAATTGTCCACGATATTTTTTTCACCATATTGCTCAAGCTCACATGTTTAAAGTATCTAGGATTAGCGTACTTACAAATAAGACAAATAGGTACTTTGTCTAAACCATCGCCATTGCAACAAACAACAACTTCTTGCGTCCCTCCAATTGCTTTTTAGCAAGAAAATGATCTGTTTCGAGTCGATATTTCATCCATATTGTAGATATACTTTCAAGCCAACTAATCTAGTTTAGCTCGTATTTCTAGTTAAGCATCTTCAATATTCTCCATGGCAGCCGAACCACTTCTAACAAACCATCGATAAAACTTCATTCCATGTCTTGCCTTGAACTATTCTAGCTAACAAATTGAGAAGTTAAACTCTATATTAATTTCACCATATGTTTTCTCGAAAAAATCTTTGGCTCTGCTCTGGTCATATTAGTTTTCTCTTGATTTTGAAGAATCACTCATAAAATACTTTTTCTAACCCAAGATATTTTGTTGATTTGTGTAGTTAATTTTCATCTCATTTGACAAGTATTCGACTGATCTTTTGAGAGTGTTTGATATTGTTCCTTGGCTAATGGAGAGTTGAAACTTGACTCTTGGTATACTATGTATGTACATATAGATTTCGATGTAAATCAAAAATAAAATTCTTTCAAATTTAATACTTTATTATTTTATGAATAAATTTATAATTATTAATTTATTGATTAAATAATAATCCCGTCAACTTATTAATTTCTCATATCCCAACCTTATTAATTTATGGAAGTTTTATTGTATAAGAGTTTGGACTATTTTTCTTAACAAGGTTGACATTTTCAAATGTCGCCATATGTCGTCGCTATATACCTACATCAATTTAAGTGGAAAAATTGGCGCCCAATTGTTGTCTGTAGCGACGACACATGTCGTCGCTATATTCATATTGATCATTTTGGTAGGCACGTGAGTTATTAATTTTCTCGTAAAATGGGAAGGATCCTGTAGCGATGACTTTTATCTATAGCGACGACAATGTCGTCGCTATAGAGTCTTCTTTATCTTCTCCCAATCTCCACATTTCTGTACTGCAGACTATACGCAAAAAAATTTCTTCTCCATCTCCGCATCTCCCTGGTCAATTGCAATTCTATTGTTTTCCTTCATAATCATCTTCTTTACATTTCATTTATTCATCTCCATTTATTATCTTTACTGTATTTGTAAGAATATAGTATTTTTCAAGTATGTATATTGATAAAAGTTGGACAACAATTAGAAATCGCACAAAATCTGCAGATTTTCAGAACGGTTTGCAAGTATTTATAAACATGGCGAGGCCATACGTTAATGACAGAGGAACGATTAAATGTCCATGCAAAAAATGTTTAAACGGTCTCACACATCCATTGGAAATTGTCGAGGCTCACATATTTCGTAATGGTTTTGCGGAGAGTTATGTCACCTGGATATATTATGGCGAGACCGATGTTCATACTACGAATGTGTATAGACAGAATGAGCGAGCTGGTGTGGAGGATGAGATGATGGATGTCATGGACGACGTAGCTGGTGATGAGCATGCAGGTACAAGCACCGATGGTTACTATGACGAACTGTTTCAGGCTCTCCATTCAGAACTGTACCCGGGAGTTTCATCATTTTCATCCCTAAATTTTTTAGTCAAGTTGATGCATATTAAAGTTATGAACAAATAGACAAACAAGTCTGTCGATGATCTTTTGAAATTGCTGAAGTTAGCATTCCCAAACATGAACCTGGTTGACTCTTACTACGAAGCTAAGAAGCCGATGACGAAGCTTGGTTTGGGTTACAAATCCATTCATGCCTGCAAGAACGACTGTGCACTATTTTGGGGTGAACATGCTAATAGACAAACTTGCCCGATTTGCTAGGAAAGTCGTTGGGTGCACACTTCTGGGAAAGTGAACGGGAAGAATGTTCCACAGTAGGCGTCGCGATATTTTTCCTTGGCCTCCAGACTAAAACGTATGTTCGCGACGAAGGATACTGTAAAACTCATGAGGTGGCACAGTATAGGAAGGTCTAAGGACGATGATGAAATGCATGCATCATTCCGTTGATAGAAAGGCATGGCGGGATTTTGACATGAAACATCCACTGTTCGCAAGTAAGATCAGGAATGTCAGGTTAGGTTTGGCCGTAGACAGATTCAATCAATTCGGTGACATGAGTCTGTCGTATAGCATGTGGCCAGTAGTTGTAACAGTTTACAACTTGCCACCATGGTTATGCATGAAGCCCGAATACCTCATGCTTGCTCTATTGATACATGGTCCTAAAGCACCGGGTAAGGACATTGATGTACTTTTATGACCATTAGTGGACGAGTTGAAGGAGTTGTGGGCCGATGGGATTGACACGGGTGACGGTGGAACCAACAACAAGTCGATTTTCAGACTGCTGTTAATGATTTTTCAGCAAGAAGTAGTTTGTCAGGTTGGAGTGGTCAGGGGTACAAGGCATGTCAAGACAGCTTATGTGGGTCACCGTCGGTTCCTACCATCCAGGCATCATTTTTGGAGCAATTTAGACTTCGATGAGAGGACAGAGAGGCAACCATCTCTGCATCGGTTAACGCCTACAGACATTTTAGCACAGTTAAGCCGTGTCAGATATAGAAGTCCAAGAAAGCACACTAATTACGGTGGTGCTACAATTCGGAGAAGTGATGACGAGCTAAATTGGAGAAAAAATAGTATTTTCTATGAGTTGCCGTATTGGACTTCTACAGAGCTCAAACATAACATCGATGTCATGCACGTAGAGAAGAATTTTTGTGATAGCTTGCTCAGCACAATTATGGATGATCCATTCAAATCAAAAGACACAGTTAATGCGAGGCACGTTCTGATGCAATTAGGGATCAAAAGAGAGTTGCACTTGTATCAGAACGGAAATAGGTGGATGAAGCCTGTCACATGTTACACCATGTCGTCTTCAAAATCGTAAGAAGTTTTGTAAATTTATCCGATCGGTTGAGTTTCCAGATGGCTTCGCTTCTAATCTTCAGAAGAATATTGCTCCTAATAATAGCCGTATTATCAGGTTGAAGTCACATGATTGCCATATTATCATGCAACGGTTATTGCCAGTCGGATGTCGGGCGTTCTTGAATAAAACAATTTCCACGGTAATTATTGAACTGTGCACGTTCTTCAGAAAGCTTTGTGCAAGAACACTAAAGGTTAGCAACATGATAGCTTCTCACGATCACCTTGTACTCATTCTCTGTATGTTGGAAGGGATATTTCTGCCAGCCTCCTTCGACATCATGATTCACCTCGTAATGCATTTACCAGAAGAGGCAATCCTTAGAGGTTTGGTGCACATGAGATGGATGTATCCATTCGAGCGATACCTGAAGAAATTGAAGTGCTACGTCAAAAATCGAGCTCGGCCTAACGAATCAATAGCTGAAGGGTATGTTGTGGACGAGGCATTAACTTTTTGTTCGAGGTACTTCGAGGACATAGGGACAAGGTTCGACTGACCAGACAGAAATGAGGATGCTACTGTTCCACAGACACAACTTTCTGTTTTTCAGTCGCAGTGTCGCCCACTTGGAAAGCAGTCACCAACAACGTTTCCTACTCAAATTCGAAATCAAGTGATTTTTTACGTCCTGAATAACTATTATGAAGTTGAGCCATTCTTGCAGTAAGACGACGTTAATTCCTGATTATTATTCCTTTATCTCGAATAAACTTTATCATTTGAAACGAACTAACGAACGATCTGATCTTCCATACTTTGTTCAGGGAACATAGGCAAGAACTACTGAACAATGGCTATCCAAACATCGAACTAGTGCACAGAAGAGACTTTCATAGTTGGTTCTACAGAAAGGTAAATGAACATCGACCGAATAAAATTGCAAGATTTCAACATAATTTCTTTCAATAACTGAGAATAATTCTTATCCTGCAACTATATGCAATGCGCCAAAGCCACAACCATCAAGTTTCTCATGAGTTATTTACGTTGGCCAGTGGATGTTACCAGCAGGTTATGTCTTACACGGCTTGTGTTGTCAAAGGAGTTCGGTTCATGACATATAATTGTGATATTCGAAGAAAAACTCAGAACAGTGGTGTGTCCATCCCAGGGACTGGGGGTGAGATTTACTACGAGCAGCTGTAAGATTTACTGGAGTTACAGTATGGACCGAAACTTTTAGTTTATCTGTTCTGATGTAAGTGGTTTAGGTGTGATGGGAGACGAATGGTAACTAAGAATAACGTTACCAGTATTGACATCAGTGCAGAAGCGTTCAAGGATGATCAGTTCATACTTGCGAGCCAAGCACAACAAGTGTTCTACATTGAAGATCCATCTCGTGGTCTGAACTGGCGAGTAATACAAATTGTCCATCACAGGAGCATGTGGGACACAGTGGGAGCTAACATCACAGAGATTGACCTGCTCCACAATAACTACTCTTCTGGTTTATCTCTAGTCATTGATCTTGGCAACATAGAGTATGTATCCTTGCACTGGGATGATGATGAAGCTGATGAGATAGAAGCATCGGTTATCAGGAGAGCCTCGTCAGATACTGCAGAAGAAACTTCATTTATAAATGACGATGATGTGGAAGACGATACAAATGCAGAATATGAGGATGACGAAATATCGAGTGAAACCAATGAGGACGTTAGTGACGATGATGAGCATCAATCGTATCATGATAGTGAATCAGATTGAAATGTTATTGTGCGTTACTAAATTTTATGAAATAAATTTATAAAAACGCATGTTCAAATTGTTGTTATTGTTTTCTGCTTGAATGTTTGTCGTTCAAACTATCATTGCTATTGGTCAAAAAGCGAGTTTGTATGTAGTTTCAACATTTGTGTACAGAATGTAGGACAAAAAGGTATGCAATTGTACACAAACATGCTACTGGGGACCATTATATCTAACCTTGTAAAACTTGAAGGACTTATGTTGCAAATAAAAATGGATGAAATTGAAATAAAAGAAAAATTATGAGGACCCATATGAAAAATGTTTAAAGTTGAATGACCTAATTGCAAATAACATTGCGATACGACATTTATAGCATGTTTAAAACATATAATATATTATACTTCAATATTTTAATTATAAACATTGCGATACGACATTGAATTTGTTAATTTATACTTTAATATTTTAATTATAAAAAATTAAAAAAAATTATTTTGATAAATTTAAAAATAAAATTATTGATAATATTAAATATTAAAAATTAATAATTATAAAAATTATTTCAAATAAAAAAAATCCTTCCAATGAGATATCAACATTTAATTTTCTGTATTATATTGTTAATAGCGACGACATATGTCGTCGCTATATTCCTGAAAATTGGGCGCCACGTTTTAGGTGCGTGTTCTTAAAAGTTGAAAAAAATGTCGTCGCTGTAGTGATTAATAGCAACGACATATGTCGTCACTATTAAGTTAGACCTTTTAATTCACGCCAGATCTTTTTCTTTTCCATTTTGGCTGTGCTTCCTTTTTCCTCTTCCAGCGCCATCGCCGCCTTCGTCTGCCGTCAGCTTCTCCGCCATCTGCCGTCGTCTTCTCCTGCCCTCTGCCGTCGTCTTCTCCGTCGTCTGCCGCAGTAAGAAAGGTAAGCATTCAAAAGAATTTTTTAAGTTTCAGTTTGTTTGGATTTTTTTATTTTTTGATTTTGTTGATTTCATAGAATTGATTTATTGAGTTGAGGACAAGGAGTTGGAGTTGGGTTTGTTAAGTGGAGTTGGATTTAGGAGCATTTTAGGGATTGAATTGTAAAAAACAAAAGTTTATGGACTAATTTGTAATAAAATAAGTTTAGGGACTAAAGTTGAATTATGGAATGTTGTAAATTTTGGAAATGATTTTTGTACTGATTATGGAATGTTGTAAATTTTTGGACTAAAGTTAAATTTTGGAACTGATTTTGGACTGATTGTTGGACTGATTTTTGCTTATTTGCAATTTTCCTTTAGTTTAGGGACTAATTGCTAGTAGCTTATTTTTGGATTAGTTTAGGGACCAAAGTGAAATAAAATATAACATATTCAAACTTTCACATAAATTCAAAGTTTAGGGACTTATTTGCAATAAAATAAGTTTAGGGACCAATTTGAAATAAAATATAATAAATTCAAATTTTCACATAAATTCAAAGTTTAGATACTTATTTGTAATAAAATAAGTTTAGGGACCAAAGTGAAATAAAATATAATACATTCAAATTTTTCCATAAATTCTAAGTTTAGGGACTTATTTACAATAAAATAAGTTTGGGGACCAATTTGAAATAAAATATAATAAATTCAAATTTTCACATAAATTCAAAGTTTAGGGACTTATTTGCAATAAAATAAGTTTGGGAACCAATTTGAAATAGAATATAATAAATTCAAATTTTCCCATAAATTCAAAGTTTAGGAACTTATTTGCAATAAAATAAGTTTAGGCACCTAAGTGAAATAAAATATAATACATTCAAATTTTTACATAAATTCAAAGTTTAGGGACTTATTTGCAATAAAATAAGTTTGGGGACCAATTTGAAATAAAATATAATAAATTTAAATTTTTCCAGAAATTCAAAGTTTAGGGACTTATTTGCAATAAAATAAGTTTAAAATCCAATTTGAAATAAAATATAATAAATTCAAATTTTCCAATAAATTCTAAGTTTAGGGACTTATTTGCAATAAAATAAGTTTAGGGACCAAAGTGAAATAAAATATAATACATTCAAATTTTCCCATAAATTCTAAGTTAGGGACTTATATGCAATAAAATAAGTTTAGGGACCAATTTGAAATAAAATACAATAAATTCAAATTTTCACATAAATTCAAAGTTTAGAGACTTATTTGCAATAAAATAAGTTTGGGAACCAATTTGAAATAGAATATAATAAATTCAAATTTTCCCATAAATTCAAAGTTTAGGAACTTATTTGCAATAAAATAAGTTTAGGCACCTAAGTGAAATAAAATATAATACATTCAAATTTTTACATAAATTCAAAGTTTAGGGACTTATTTGCAATAAAATAAGTTTGGGGACCAATTTGAAATAAAATATAATAAATTTAAATTTTTCCAGAAATTCAAAGTTTAGGGACTTATTTGCAATAAAATAAGTTTAAAATCCAATTTGAAATAAAATATAATAAATTCAAATTTTCCAATAAATTCTAAGTTTAGGGACTTATTTGCAATAAAATAAGTTTAGGGACCAAAGTGAAATAAAATATAATACATTCAAATTTTCCCATAAATTCTAAGTTAGGGACTTATATGCAATAAAATAAGTTTAGGGACCAATTTGAAATAAAATACAATAAATTCAAATTTTCACATAAATTCAAAGTTTAGGGACTTATTTGCAATAAAATAAGTTTGAGGACCAATTTGAAATAGAATATAATAAATTCAAATTTTCTCATAAATTCAAAGTTTAGGGACTTATTTACAATAAAATAAGTTTAGGGACCAAAGTGAAATAAAATATAATACATTCAAAATTTCACATAAATTCAAAGTTTAGGTACTTATTTGCAATAAAATCAGTTTGGGGACCAATTTGAAATAAAATATAATAAATTCAAATTTTCTCATAAATTCAAAGTTTAGGGACTTAGTTGCAATAAAATAAGTTTAAAATCCAATTTGAAATAAAATATAATAAATTCAAATTTTTCCATAAATTCTAAGTTTAGGGACTTATTTGCAATAAAATAAGTTTAGGGACCAATTTGAAATAAAATATAATACATTCATATTTTCCCATAAATTCTAAGTTTAGGGACTTATTTGCAATAAAATAAATTAATAAAATAAATTTGGGGACCAATTTGAAATAAAATATAAAACATTCAAATTTTCACATAAATTCTAGTTAGTATGGCTTACGTGATGTTCGCAATTATGTCATGTGTTAGTATGGCTGACGTGATGTCGTATGGAAGTGATAGTGTAGGAGATCCTCCACAGCAGCCATCTCACCGGCTCGCTTCGGCCTGCGAGTCTGGTCACACTTTTCGTTCAAATTGTAATTATTTATTATTTTATACATATCGTTGAAAATCGTATGATAAATACAATTTCCAATTTTTTCATTTTCAGCACCCCCGCCAGAGCGACGGGGTATCTCTCGAGCCATCAACCTTGAGATGGTTTAGTAGGCTAGTGGAAAGATGACACTTCCTATCGATGCAGCCGATCGGAAATAACGCGAAGTACTTCACGCGCTTGGTTGGGAACCAAGTGAGATTCACCGTGCCCCCGTGCTACCCTTTATGGACAGAGGTTCCAGAGGAGTAGCAGGCACGGTTACGTAGCATTATCGAGGTATGAACTTAAAGTAGTTTTGTTATTAGTACACTTAATAAATAATTGTTCCACGACTTCTACATTAACGTAATTTTTTTCACTCTTGCAGAGCTACTTCGATCTGTAGGGCGATCGGTCGCCCAACGAGTACCGGGCAGTATGTGCCGCTGTAGATCGTCTGGCGGCCGATCGTTATCGCGATTACAAACTCAATGCGCATAATCACTTAAAAGCGCATGGACCGAGCCGACCATATGGTGAGATGTCCGCCGAGGACTGGCAGAAGTGCATTGACTTCTTCACCAGTCCTACTTTCGTGGTACGTATTGTTTATATATTTTTTACGTTATTTTATATACTTTTTTAACTATTGCATTTTTTACTAATCAATTATATGTTATACTTTCAGGAACGGTCCTCCAAAAATAAAGCCAATCGGGGTAAGGCTAAATACCTGAGCGTGTAAGGGTCGAAGAGCTTCTCTACCACGCGTTACGATGATGTACAACATATAAATTTTCAATATCATTATACATATCTTCACTACATTACGTAAAAATGTCTACTAACTATATTTCACGTTTAAATTGTCGTAGCGGGACCCCGAGACCAAGCAGTGGCCGGGCATTATTGAATCGTTCTGTACGTTTCATACCTTCCGGGATGGCAATTGGGTGAACTAGCAGGCGACTGTGACTATGTGAGGATTTTTAAATTATGTTAATCTAATTTTATCTGACATGCATGATATTATTATTTATTATTATTTTTTGACTGAACAGGATAAACTTGTCGAGTTGAGAGAGACTCAACATACACAGGTTGCCTCCAATGGCACGTTGTTAGACGAGCGTGCTATTGCAAAGTAGGTTCTCGGAGAACGACGAGGTCACGTCCGTGGGGTTAGCCTGGTTTTGAAGGGCACCAGCTCTCACTCACTAGATTCGACTGCTGCATTGTTTGCCCCACAAGGAACTTCCCATCAATTCTCTAGAGACTCCCAGAATAACGATCTTCGGTTTGCCATGTACGAGGATCAGCTATGCCAAATGCAGCGTGAAATTGAGGTTCTGAAAAGTAGAATACCAGTTGTGCCTGCGGAGGAGGAGAACGGGGATGAGGACGACAGTTTGGAGGGTTCGTAGATTTTTAGAATTTTTTATACATTATTTATATTATTTGGAAATAAAAAAAAATTAAAAAAAAATCACAAAGTTTATAGCGGCGACATTGTCGTCGCTGTAGTAAAAGAAAACAATTAGTATTAGCGACGACAAAGTCGTCGCTATATGAGAAGGACGTATGGCGACGAGATAATAGCGACGTTTTTCACATCGCTATTATTTCGTATAACAGCGACGACTTTGTCGTCCCTTTATATCTGTTTTTGAGATATAGACCATGACAATGTTGCGACGAAATTTTCATCGCTATAGATTCAAATATATATAGCGACGACATAAATTCATCGCTATATATCTAGAGACACTAACCTATTGCGGCGACATTGAGTCGTCGCTAAAAAATTAAAGGGACGACTTTTGATGATTCAGCGACGACATATGTCGTCGCTATTGACCTCATTTCTTGTAGTGATTCACCTAACAATAGAAACTGCTTGGTCCAAAACCTTTGCATCAGTGGTAACAGATCATGTGCCGCACCTGCCAGAATCCTCTTCCTTCCTATTAAAGACTTGGCCACTTTTCTTGTAGAGCCATGTATTGACATTACACCAAAAGACGTTCACCCTCTCTCCAAGCAAACGCTTTACCTCCTCATTGGAAAATTTGTCTTGGTAGTCAGATATGTTTTACCATTCTTAGTCAAATAAAACATTTTGGTCAAATAAACTAGTTTATAAACTATACCAAACAAGCTCTTACCTCTCCTCATTGGAAAATTTGTCGCAGAAAGCCAAAGATGGAGTTTGTTAGGTGATAAGTGTCCATTTACGCTTATCTGTAGTATCAAAAGTGGACAATTGTATGTACTTTTGAGTGAATCTTTACTTAATTGTGTGTTGATTTGATTATTTTAAGTTGAAACATGAGTTCGAATGGAATTGGAAAGAAACAAAGCAAAATAGGCAAAGAATGACTGAAAATGCACAAAGACTTGAAAATAGGGACCAACTTGCAAACATACAAAAGTTTAAGGACCTGTGTTGCAAATAAAAGAGGACTAAATTGAAAGAAAAGAAGAAATACGAGGACTAAAGTGCAGACTATTGAAAGTGGAAGGACCAAAAGAAAAATAATTGGTTGCTGTGAACTGCAGTTGAACCGCGTTTGCAAATCGTAGACCGACCGTGGCCCACATGATGGATTTTCTATTTTTTCCAATATACAAACTAAGGACGTTTGAGTTCTTTTAGAAGGGAAACAAGTCAGAAAGTCTTAAGACTATATAAAGATCTAATATAGGTCAGATTAGGTTGTTGAATCTTTGAGAGTATAATAGAAACGAGAGGAGGAACGACGGCAATATTGAAGATTGAAATTTGAAGACAACTAATTCTTGGTGCATGATATTCAACTTCTTCTCATCTTTTATTCAAGATCCAGTTATGTATTCCAAACTTTTCATATTTTCTTTCTTCCGAATTATGAGTAACTAAATTAATATTTTGGATGAACGATGTAACCTAGTTTAGATTCTTTAATTTCAACTCTCAAGTTTTACTTAAAATTTAATTACGTATTGATTTTACTTCTTCTATTAATTCTTGAAATAATTGGCCATTATTTGTCATTACTTCGTGGATTGTAACAAACCGAGAGGTAAGTTACTAATTTAGACCACGTAGTAAAATCCAACAATTAGATAAAAGGTAGAAATACGCTTTTATTATTGTTGCGTTTTTGAATTAAATTCTTAAGAGATTTAATGCATATAATTAAGGAGCATTTGGACTTCATAAGTTGACTTAATTAGATAGGACTAATTTGAACTCGAATGAGGAAAATTATGTTAAATTTGTGAATTCGATCGAATACAACATCTGAATAAATCTTGAGAGAAGAAATTAGAGATGACAACTATGGTGAACTTGTGAATCCAAATCTTTGATCGTCATTCTTGATAATTTCTTGATATTTTTTTTTTTTTTTTGCATTCACATTATTTTCTAAAATTCATAGTTCTAGTTTAAATCTTCAAATCAACTTAATTCAAATTATTTTCAATGGATTATGATTGACATTAATTGAGCTAATATCTAAATAAGTATGCAGCTTGGTCACACCATACGTTACATACAAACTTCGATGTATATTGAACATAAAATTCTTTCTAAATTTATACTTTATTAATTTATCGATAAATTAGTAATTATTAATTTATCGATTTAATAATAATCCCATCAAATTATTAATTTCTCATGGTCCCAACCTGATTAATTTATCGAAGTTTTACTGTATAAGAGCTTGGACTATTTTTCTTAATAATGTTAACTTTTTAAAATGTAACTCAAGTTTTAGTATGGTATCAGAGCTCATAAAGTTCAAATGATCAATTCTATCCAGCTAAAGCTCAAACGATCATTTGTATAGATTGACATACTCAACGAGTCACCATTTTGCAAAATATGTTGAGCTATAAATCCCACATCAGTTAAATATTAAAATTATAAAAAAAAACATATAAAAGCTTTGGCTATTCCTTTTAACAAGGTTCAGATTTTCAAGATTTGTTGCAATTTGACCTATATATGGAAATTTTAAAAAACAATTGTGTTTGGATCCAAAAACCAATTGTCTTTAGCTTTGTTATGAAATAACACATTAATATCACATAAGGGTTTATCATTACACCTTTTGCTTAAATGTTTGAAAAAGTTAGGCTCACAACTTCATTCAATTTCTTATATAGAAAGTTCATGTAGTAGGATATTTTATATTTTTTTTACCGATTTTACTAATTTTAATTTTGAAAACAAAGACCAATTGTAATTTAATATAGTAAAAACATGCTAGTCTTATTGCTTTGAGATATAAGCACGTTTGGGTTAAATTAAAAAGCTCACTTATAAGAAAATTTAAAAAAAATAATTTACTTGTAACACCAAACATAATTTGGATTGAAATTTGAATTAAACTAAATCTAAATAATTTTATGTTGGAGCTTGGAATTCTTGGACTAATGTTTCAAAAAAGATAATTTAAGTTGGAGACTTGGGCTTAAGCCATTTTCGATTGATATTACTTGAATTATGTATTGGGACTATTCACAAAATGAATAATTAGTGTTAAGTAGCAAAAATAAATAAAAAATAAAAAATTGAGGGGCAGCTCGACTAGCTCGGCGGGCTACGGGCTGGGCAATATAGGCCCGGTTTTGTTTGGGCCAGGACTAGCACCAGCCCAACTCAAAATCTATATTATATAGGCCGGCCCACGGGCCGGGTTGGTTTTGTCACCTCAGCCAAAACCCCATATCTCCATACAAACGCATGTAAACAATCAAGAAAAATTTAAAAACCCTTAATTCACAATTTCTCTTCACATTAGTTCTCTTCCCAATAAATTCCTAAATTACGTCAAACAATTGTACAAATTGAAATCCCCAAAAATGGAAAACACCACATGAAACCACCAAACTCGGTATTCACGGCTGTAGAATCCGTCTGGAACCATAACACTAAATTCCCAAAAATGCATCCTCACGGCAACATAATTCATTCCAGATCAAAACCCCTCAGTATGTTTACTAGAATTATTCTTATCCTAGAATAATATCAGCTACTACGATATATTTTATTTTTTACCTTTAATTATGCTATTATGTGACATGAGAATTTGTGTTTATTTCCTTTTTTCATATTCAGGCGTAGAACTAAACATAACACATGACATATGGTTTGCGAAAAAATAACCACTCCTTCAAACTATAACCACTACAAGAAAATGTGTCTATAGCAGCGACACCAATTGCGACGACAAAATATCCCATTTATTTGGTACCAAACAATAGAGACGACAAAGATATGTCGTAGCTATAAGGCCAAAATCTATAACGACGACATGATTCATCGTTATATTTAACAGGACGTCTCTATTACTTGTAATTTATAACGACATCTTTTTATGTCGTCGCTAATTACTTTTCCAAATGGCGAGAACAAATTGCGCCATTTTGTTGTGCCAATAGCGAAGACATATGTCGTAGCAATAGATATGTAGACGATGTTGTCAGTCATGTAAATCATAATTTCTCTCGTAAAATGTAATGTGGTTTTTTGCGACTAAAGACATATATCAAGATTGGCGGGAAATCTGGCACCCAATTCTTGTCTATAGCGGCGACATGTGTCGTCACAATAGACGTATTGATGATTTTGTCAGTCACGTGAGTTGTTAATTTTCTCGTAAAATGTGATGTGGTCTTTAGCGATGACAATTATCTATAGCGACGACAAATGTCGTCGCTATATAATCTCATTTTTCAGCTCTCCATCCCTGCATTTCAATATTGTTTGTCTGCAATATTTCTATTTCCATCAGAGTAAAAAATTCAAAGTCTATCATTTTTCGCTATAATCATCTTCTTTACATTTCATTTCTTTATCTCCATCTATTATCCTTACTGTATTTGTGAAAATATAGTTTTTTTCAAGTATGGATATTAATAAAAGTTGGACAACAATTAGAAATTGCACAAAATCTGCAGATTTTCATAACGGTTTGAAAGCATTAATAAACATGGCGACGCCGTACGTAAATGACAAGGGAATAATTAAATGTCCGTGCAAAAATGTTTAAACGGTCTCACACATCTGTTGGAAATTGTCGAGGCTCACATATTTCGTAATAGTTTTGCAGAGAGTTATGTCACCTGGATATATAATGGCGAAACTGAGGTTCAGACTACGAATGTGTATAAACAGATTGAGCGAGCTGGTGTGGAGGATGAGATGACGGATGTCATGGACGACGTAGTCGGTGATGAGCATTCTGGTACAAGCACCGATGACAACTATAATGAATTATTTGAGGCTTTACATTCAGAACTATACCTGGGAGTTTCATCATTTTCATCCCTAAATATTTTAGTGAAGTTGATGCATATTAAGGTTGTCAACAAAGGGACAAACAAGTCTGTCGATGATCTTTTAAAATTGCTGAAGTTAGCTTTTCCAAATATGAACCAAGTGGACTCTCACTAGAAGCTAAGCAGATGATGACGAAGTTTAGATTGGGTTACAAATCCATTCACACCTAACGATTGTGCACTATTTTTGGAATGAACATGCTGATAGACAAACTTGTCCGATTTGCTTGGAAAGTCGTTGGGTGTACATTTCTGGGAAAGTGAACGAGAAGAATGTTCTGCATAAGGTGTTGCGCTATTTTTTCTTGGCCCCCAGACTAAAACGTATGTTTGCGACGAAGGATACTGCAAAAATCATGCGGTGGCACAGTATAGGAAGGTCTAGGGATGATGATGAAATGCAGCATCCCGTTGATAGAAAGGCATGGCATGATTTTGACATGAAACATCCATTGTTCGCAAGTGAGATCCAGAATGTCAGGCTAGGTTTGGCCACAGATGGATTCAATCCATTCGGTGACATGAATCTGGTGTATAGCATGTGGCCAGTAGTTGTAACAGTTTACAACTTGCCACCTTGGTTATGCATGAAGCCCGAATACCTCATGCTTACTATGTTGATACTTGGTCCTAAAGCACCGGGGTAAGGACATTGATTTATTTTTACGACCATTAGTGGACGAGTTGAAGGAGTTGTGGGTCAATAGGATTAACACGCGTGACGCTAGAACCAATAATAGGTCGGTATTCAGAATGCGTGCAACAATTTTCCTGCGAGAAGTAGTTTGTCGGGTTGGAGTGGTCAGGGGTACATGGCATGTCCTACGTGCAACGAAGAGACTCCTTTAGTCTGTGTGATAGGTAAGACAGCTTATGTGGGTCACCGTCGGTTCCTGCCATCCAAGCATCATTTTCAGAGTAATTTAGACATCGACGGAAGGACGAAGAGGCGACCACCTTCTCGTCAGTTAACGCCTACAGATATTTTAGTAGAGTTAAGTCGTGTCAGACATAAAATTCTAGGAAATCACCCTAATTACGGGGGTGCTACAAAGAGAAGATTTGATGACGAGTTGAATTAGAGAAAAATGAGCATTTTCTATGAGACAGTATTGGTCTTCTACAGAGCTCAAACATAACATCGATATCATGCACGTAGAGAATAATGTTTATGACAGCTTGCTCGGCACAATTATGGATGATCCATTCAAATAAAGGACACAGTCAATACCAGGCGCGATATGATGTAATTAAGGAAGAGAGTTGCACTTGTATCTGAACGAGAATAGGTGTATGAAGCCTGCCGCTTGTTACACCATGTCGCCTGCAAATCATCAGAAATTTTGTAAATTTATCCGATCGGTTGAGTTTCCAGATGGCTTCACTTCTAATGTTCGAAATAATATTGCTCCTAATGACAGCTACATTAACAAGTTGAAGTCACACGATTGCCACATTATCATGCAACGGTCATTGCCAGTCGGATGTTAGGCGTTCTTGAATAAAAATATTTCCACAACAATTAAGGAACTGTGCACGTTCTTCAAACAGCTTTGTGCAAGAACATTAAAGGTTTGCGACATAATGGCTTCCCATTATCACCTGGTACTCATCCTCTGTAAGTTGGAACAGATCTTTCCGTCAGCCTTCTTCGACATCATGATTTATCTCAAAATGCATTTGCTAGAAAAGGCAATCCTTAGAGGTCCAGTGCACATAAGATGGATATATCCATTCGAGCAATTCCTAAAAAAATTGAAGAACTATGTTAAAAATCGAGCTCGGCCCGAGGGTTCAATAGCTGAAGGGTATGTTGTGGACGAGGTATTGACTTTTTGCTCGAGGTACTTCGAGGACATAAGAACAAGGTTCAACCGACCAGACATAAATGAGGATGCTAGTGTTCCGCAAACACAACTTTCTATTTTTTAGTCGTAGTGTCGCCCAATTGGAAAGAAGTCACCAACGACGTTTCCTACTCATGTTCAAAATCAAGCGATATTTTACGTCCTGAGCAACTGTTCTGAAATTGAGTCATTCTTGAAGTAAGACTTCGTTTTCAAATATTATTCATTTATCTCGAATAAACTTTGTCATGTAAAATAAACTAATTAGTTGTTCTTATATGATTTGTACAGGAACATTGGTAGGAGCTACTGAACAATGATTGTCCAAACATCGAACTAGTGCATAGAAGAGACTTTCACAATTGGTTTTACAGGAAGGTAAACGAATAACGACCGAATAAATTTCAAATATGTCCACATTCTTCTTTTCAATAACATTGAATAATCTTCGTCATGCAGGTATATGCAATAGACCAAAGCCACAGTCATCAAGTTTCTCATGAGTTGTTTTCATTGGCTAGTAGATATTACTAACATGTTATGTCGTACATGGATTGTGCTGTGAAAGGAGTTCGCTTCCTGATATATGACCTTGATATTCAAAGAAAAACTCAGAACAGTGGTGTGTCCGTCCAAGGAACTGGGGTGAGGTTTACTGTAAGTAGCAGCAAAAGACACTGGAGCTACAGTACAGACTGGCACTTTCTGTTTTTCTATTCTGATACAAATGGTTTAGGTGTGATGGGAGACGAATAGTAACTGAGAATAACGTTACCAGTATTGACATCAGTGTAGATGCGTTCATGGATGATCAGTTCATACTTGCTAGCCAAGCACAACAAGTGTTCTACTTTGAAGATACTTCACGTGATCCAAATTGGTGAGTAGTACAAGTAGTCCATCATAGGAGGACGTGGAATATGATGGGATCTAACATCACAGAGATAGACCAGCTCAACAATTTCAACTCTTCTGGTTTATCTTTGATCGTTGATCTTGGCAACATAGAGAACATATCCTTGCACCAGGATGATGGTGAAGCTGATGAGATAGGAACATCAGTCATCAGAGAAGCCTCGTCTGATACTGTACGAGATATTTCGTTTATTAACGACGATGATGTGGAAGATGACACACATGAAGAATACGAGGATGACGAAACATCGAATGAAAACAACGAGGACGACATTTACACTGATCAGGATCAATTGTATCATGATAGTGAATCAGATTGAATAATTTTGTTACACGTCTCGGAGTTGTTGTTGTCAGTCAATCATAATAATTCTTGTCCTTTAGCTTCAAACTGATGAAATTTTTTTTGTTGATGCTGTTGTTGGTTAATCGGATTGAATGTTGGTGTTCCTAACGAAAAATAGGTGAATAAGGACTTAATTTATACGATAACAAGGAATTGGTGATCCACATGCATCTTTCTAAAACATTGAGGACTAAAATTGCAAAATTAAGAGGAAGAACTTGAAAAAAGAAAAAATAAGAGGTCTAAATTGAATAAAATATAAAGATTAGAGACTTAATAGAGAATATATAATGTCAATGGTGACGAAAAATGTCATCGCTTCACATGCCAAATATTGGGCGCCACGTTTTAGACGCGTGCTAAAAATAAAAAATAAAACCGTGTCGCCGCATATCGTCGCTATAGAGTCAGACCTTTTATTTCACGTGTCAGACATTCTTCTTCTCTATTTTCCCTTTTTTTTCTTCTTCTGCCGTCTGTAATTCTTCTTCTGCCGTCTACCAATCCTCATTCTTCTTCGGCTGTCTGCCAGAATCCTCTACGGTGACCTCAGGTGTGTATATCAAGACAAATTCATTTTGTGTTTTTGAGACTTTCCAGTGTTGTTCTAGTTCTTCCACCGTCTACGATTCTTCTTCTTCCGCCGTCTGCCATTTTACTTCATGTTCCTGACATTGAAGCTACGAATACTCATAATTAGGAGCATAATTACTTGTGGGTATGGTACAAGCATAATTACTTGTGGATTTCTGCATTTTTTACTTTCAGTTGTTTTTTCATTTTTAATGTGATCTTCAATATGCAATGAGTTCATCAGTAAACATTTTCAATTATGCACTTTAATTTTTCAATGTGATTTGCACATTGGTCTCCCACTTTTTTGTGTGTGAATTGGATTGATTTTGTACTAGATGTAAAATGTGGAACAAGTTTGTAGGGATCATTTTTGGTTGTTTCTCAAAATGTAGGGACTTATGTGAAATAAATAAGTTTAGGGACCAATTCATCAATAAAATAGAACTTATTAGAAATTTCAAAAAAATCAAAATTTAGGGACTTATTTGAAATAAAATAAGATTAAGGACCAATTCAACAATGACATAACTTATTAGAAATTACGAAAAAATTCAATGTTTAGGGACTTATTTGAAATAAAATAAGTTTAAAGACCAATTCATCAATAAAATAAAAATTATTACAAATTTAACATAAATTAAAAGTTTAGGAACTAATTTGAAATAAAATAAGTTTAGGGACCGATTCATCAATAAAATAAAACTTATTACAAATTCAACAAAAATTCAAAGTTTAGGGACTTATTTGAATTAAAATAAGTTTAGGGACCAATTCATCAATAAAATAAAACTTATTAGAAATTAAGAAAAAATTCATTGTTTAGGGACTTATTTGAAATAAAATAAGTTTAGGAACCAATTCATCAATAAAATAAAATTTATTAGAAATTTAACATAAATTCAAAGTTTATGAACTTATTTGATATAAAATAAGTTTATGAACCGATTCATAAATAAAATAAAACTTATTACAAATCCAACAAAAATTCAAAGTTTAAGAACTTATTTGAATTAAAATAAGTTTAGGACCAATTCATCAATAAAATAAAATTTATTAGAAATTTAACATAAATTCAAAGTGTAGGGACCTTTTTCGCACTAATTGATGTACGATGTTTTCATGTGTTAGTATGGCTGAAGTGATGTCGCTCGGAGGTGATGGTGTAGGCGATCAACCATATCAAACACCTCGCGGGCTAGATTCGTCCTACTAAATATGGTAATAATTTTCGATCAAATCAATTCTTTTGTATTTTACAAACATCGTTGAATTTCGTATACCCTAACCACGTATTTGTAAGCGACGGGGTATCTTTCGAGGCATTAACCTTGAGATGATTTGGTAGTCCAACGGGAAGAGGCCACTTCCCATCGCGTTCGGCAATGTCGAACACACAATGCAACCGATCGGGAATAACGCAAAGTATTTCACGCGCTTGGTTGGGAACCAAGTGAAGTTCAACGTGCCCCCTTGCTACCCTTCATGGACAGAGGTTCTAGAGGAGCAGCGAGCACGGTACGTAGCCTCATCGAAGTACTTACTTACAATAGTTTTTATAGTAGCGCATTATACTAAATAATTGTTCCATGTAATATGCATTAACAAAAAAATTTCCTTTGTTGCATAGCTAGTTCGATCTTCAGGGCGATCGGTCGCCCGACAATTACCGAGGGGTCTATGCCGAGCCTCTCTACACTAAAATGAAACCAGTGAAGCACTGTACAATAGAGTTCAACACTTAGCCATAACTTCTGGCATTACCCACGAAGATTAGAGCCCTCCAAATCACAAAAGTATACCCAAAGGTACTATTCACCTCTCCCAACAGAACACCATCTCAACATATTTTTTCACTCAAAAATAGAAAAGAAAGAGATATGAAGCTGATTGAATCAAGAAGAAGAGGGCGCAGTCTAAACTCAATTTATAACCGTATATTTGTTCTGCCCTAGAAGCTGAAAGGAATGAGCCTTTTATACGTACAGCCAATGGATTAGATCATTCTCTAGTGATCCAACGGTTTAGGTAGGACCATCATTGTTGAAGACGTGAGATGAGAGAGAGTGTATTGATAGCCCAAGAATAACTAACCAAGAGGGGGGTGAATTGGTTTTCTCAAACTTTTTCGAAAAATATTCTCAAAAATGATATTTAAGAGATAAAAAATAATTCACAAAAATATAAGCACACTATAAGTAAATAAAAGAGAAGAGAGAGTGCAAACGATTTTTATGGAGGTTCGACCCAACCAATGATCTACGCCCCCGTTACCGAGCTCTCCAACACGAGCACGACCTTTCCACTAATTTGATTGACTTATGGTGCAATCCAAACCCTTACAATGTATCCGGTGACTTACAAACAAGGAGCACCGATCCTTATACAATATTGAGCTTTCAAGGGACCTCAATACGACCCAAAGATATAAGGAAATAGGTTTGAGTATATCTCTCTAGATGAATGATAAATACAAGTTTGGTTCTATAAGAGAGACTAACACTTTAATGAATAGCAATAGATGAGAAAAGCTCAAGTGTTAGAAGAAAACTTTGTTGAGAATGATGAATCAAAAGTTTGATTTAATCAAACAAATTTTTTCAATAAGAGATATTGAAGATATAAATGCAATGGAGCTTTGAATGAAGTTTTTCAATATGATTCTCTCTATAAATGCTCTTGTAAGTGTTGTTGAATGATAATAAATGAAGTGGTATTTATAGAGATGAATTTTCGTATCTTTCTGTTGAAACGGATGACCAAACGGTCGACCGGTCAGATTGGTCAGAACTAGCCGTTGAACTGCAGAAAATCAGAACGGACACTTTTTGAAAAAAGACGTTCAAACGGTCGACCGGTTCAACCGGTTTACCAAACGGATTGTCCGTTTCCACAGTTTTGAAAATTTGATTTTTGGCTTTGATCAAACTATTTTTGTGCAAGTGATAAAAAATATTTTTGAGCTTTCGTTCATTTAATTGGTAAGGATTAAAGAGTTAATACCTTTACAATTTAATCTAAAAATCTATTCTTCAATCTTGATCTTCGAATCTTGAATTTCGGCGGATCTTGAGATGCTTGAACTCTTGTATTGATTTTGACTTTGAACTTGACATTGCATGAGAGTTCAATTTGTAGCGCTTTGAATTTTGCTTGAAAATAGAATGTTAGAAAACATAACCAATTTGTTTGTTATAATCAAAACATTAAGGTTTAAAGTTAACCATAGGTTAACAATTTTCCCCTTTTTTATTATGACAAACAATTTGAGAATATATAATAATGAAATAGAATTAATCATGTATATTCCCCATTTCTTTTTCAAGTAAACATGATTTGATGAATTTGTATTACATGATATCAATTTCATTTGATTTGCCAATTTCATCACATCACATATATTTTCAAATTCTACATACACATCACATATTTTCCAAATTCTACATACATCACATATTTATTTCCCCCATTTTGGCATAAACAAAATGGCAAAGGCAAAACATTAAGGTTTAAAATATATTCCCCCTAAATGAAACAAAATATGCCATTCATTGATAAAATTAAAATTTAAAAACAAGCATAGTTCCAAGATACATAAATGAAAGCTAGAACATAGGATTGTTTTCAAAAACATAGATACAAAAACAACAAAAAAGCAAAGGAAATAAACTAGGTCTCCGGTGGCGGATGCGGGGGAAGCACGGCATCAAGACGGGAATGAAGATCTCGGAGCAATGTCGTCATGCCGTCAACCAAATGTTGGAGAGTCTCCATGGTATAGTGTAGACTCTCGACCGAAGAGGGAAGTGAGTCGATCCGTCCACGTAGTAAAGTAAATTGGTCCTCGTTGTGGCCAGAGGTGGAGGACGACGGCCGGTGTGATCTTTGTCGCGGTGGGGACGGAGGATGAGCATCTTCGTCATCCTGTATTTCTTCTCCCTCGAAGGGTAGAGTGGAGGGTCCCGACTCTTCATCAAACCCCTTTGACTTTGCCACCCATTGACCGCTTTCCTTGAAAATTCTCATCCGTTTGAGCGTAAGGATATTGATGGTGTCGGTGGCTTTAGGAAGGAGGGTCACGGTATCACGGAATGAGATGTCGAAGTGTTGAAATTTTTTAGTGAGAATCATTCCGTAGGGAAGCGCCTTAGATCTAGTGCCGCTAAGAACGCAGTGCATGTGTTGGATCATAATGTATGAAAAATCTATCTTACGCCCTCGGAGGATAGAGTCGAGCACGAAAACATCAAAATGGTTAACTTCATCTAAATGACCCTTTCGAGGGACAATTATGTGAGCGATGATGTTATGGAGGACACGACATGGAAGAGTGAGTTGATTTGTGCCAAGATGTACGGCAGCCTCAAAATGCTTGCCGGTGACGTGACAACATGCTTCGACCGGATCATACTCGGCGGTGTGAGAAATTGTCTTGGTGGTATAGAGACGCATACCACCATCCTCAAGATGAAGAATGGAACGAATAAGATCTTGAGTGATCTTAATTCGTTTGTTCCGAACAAAGGATGAAATACCCGACCCCGGAGAATAAACCATGTTTTTTGTAAAATTATTTGACAATGGAGGGGTAGACATTATCATTTAGAGTAAGAAGAGGAACCCACCCCATACCCATAAAAATATTTTCAACGTTGAATGATGGTGCATCATGTGTGAAAGAAGCAAGATCGACGTTCTTACCCATGAGGACGGGACATCGTTCAATCCGTTTGGATTGAGGATCCTCTTCGGAGGAGGAGGAGGATGGAGATGGTTTCCTTTCCCTCCTAGGACGTTTGGCAGCCATTTTCATTCGAGGCATGTTGTTGGAAACGGATTTGGAGGCTAGGGTTAGGTTCGTCCGTTTGGGATGGAATAGGATGATTCCGTGGATAAAAATTGGGGATTTTGCAGTTTGAAGAGAGGAATTGATATGGGTTTTTGATTTTAATCACAAATTTGAAGAATTTTAGAGAGATTTGATGAATGGGAAGAGATTGGGAGTGAAAAACGTCAGTTCGCGCGAAGTTGGAATGAAGAAATTTGAAAATTTTCCAACTTAAAACCCTGATTTCCGCTAAGACGGACGACTGGAATACTAAGACGGTCGACCGTTTGGACTGAAATTTTGATGTTCAGCTCTCTATTCAGAAGGATGATCAGACGGACGATGTACGGTCGTCCGTGTGAAATCATACGGACGTCCGTTAACGTGAAACGGTCAACCGGTTAAACTTTTCAATTTTGGCAAAAGTCTCTGCTTAGACGGATGATAAACCGGATGATCAGTTGGGTCATCTGTTTAACCTCAAACGGACGTCCGTATTGAATAACGGTCGTCCGTCTGGGCAGATTTTCACAAATTGTACCAAAATCATTGATTTGGTCCTTTGACAAATGATTTTAAAACATTTTTGTCATAAAAAATGCAATCAATTATAGGAAACATAAATATTTAGCCACATATTTTCACATTCATCAATTATACCTAAACTTCGTCGAATGTATGAAAATCTTTCAAGAGCTAATGGTTTTGTGAGAATATCGGCCAATTGTTTTTCGGTGTTTACAAACTCTAAATTTATATCTCCCTTTTGTGCATGGTCTCGTAGGAAGTGATGTCTAATCTCGATGTGCTTGGTACGAGAATGCAAAACGGGATTTTTAGATAAGTTGATCGCACTAGTATTATCACACATAATAGGAACTTTGTCAAATGAAATGTGATAATCATTTAGAGTTTGCTTCATCCATAGGATTTGAGCACAACAACTAGCGGCGGAGATATACTCGGCTTCGGCGGTTGACAAGGCAACGGAATTTTGTTTCTTACTAAACCATGAAACTAAAGCAAAGCCTAGAAAATGGCACGTTCCACTAGTACTTTTACGATCAATTGTGCAACCGGCCCAATCGGCATCCGAATAGCTAAGTAAATCAAAATGAATTTCTTTGGGATACCAAAGACCTAAAGATCTAGTTTCACTGAGATAACGAAAAATGAGTTTTACGGCACTAAGATGGGAATTCTTAGGATTAGATTGATATCTAGCACATAAGCATACACTAAACATAATATCGGGTCTACTAGCGGTTAAATAAAGAAGGGATCCGATCATACCTCGATATTTTGTTGTATCAACATAAGTACCATGCTCATCTTTATCTAGTTTGATTGATGAGCTCATTGGAGTGTTCATATGCTTCAATTCTTCCATTTCAAACTTTTTGAGTATATCCAAGATATACTTGGTTTGACTAATGAATATTCCATCATTAGTTTGTTTGATTTGAAGACCAAGAAAGAACTTGAGTTCACCCATCATACTCATCTCAAATTCCCTACTCATGCACTTAGAAAATTCTTCACATAGGGAAATGTTAGTAGCACCAAAAATGATATCGTCAACATAAATTTGAACAACTATCATATCATTCTTTTTGGTTTTTATAAATAATGTTGTATCCGCTTTACCCATTAAAAAACCATTTGATAAGAGAAATTTACTTAATCTCTCGAACCATGCTCTAGGAGCTTGTTTTAAACCGTAAAGGGCTTTTCTAAATTTGAAAACTTTGTCCGGATACTTATGATTTTTAAAACCAGGTGGTTGCTCAACAAAAACTTCTTCTTGAATGACTCCATTCAAAAATGTACTTTTGACATCTATTTGAAAGAGAGTAAAATTCTTATAACAAGCAAAAGCAAGAAGCATGCGAATTGACTCTAATCTAGCAACCGGGGCAAAAGTTTCTTCGAAATCAATACCTTCTTCTTGATTGTAACCTTGAGCCACTAATCTAGATTTGTTACGCACAATTATACCATTTTCATCTCGTTTGTTTCGAAAAACCCATTTTGTGCCAATTACGGTTTGTGAATTTGGTCTAGCAATTGAATCCCAAACATGATTTCTTTCAAATTGATTTAGTTCATCTTGCATAGCTAGAATCCAAAATTCATCAAACTCGGCTTCTTTAAAATTCTTTGGCTCGATTTGTGAAAGAAATGCACAATTGTTATGAAAATTTCTAGAAGAATTTCTTGTACTTACCCCTTTTGATGGATCACCAATGATGAGATCTTTTGGGTGAGAGGGGACAAACCTCCATTCTTTTGGTAATGATGAAGTGTTGAGATCTTCATGAGGTTCTTCTTCATTTTGTTGCATAATCGTTTCGTCCTCATATTGTATTTCAATGTTATTTGGATTCTCTTTGTCTTGATTTTGAACGCTTAGTTGCTCAAATGAGATTTCCAAATCTTCATCATCAATGACTTTTTCTTGCTCAATGGAGTTAGTTTCATCAAAAACAACATGCATAGATTCTTCAATTACTAAAGTTCTTTTGTTAAAAACTCTAAAAGCTTTGCTAGTAGATGAATATCCAAGAAAAATTCCAATATCGGATTTTGGATCAAATTTTTCCAAATTTTCTTTTGTGTTTAAAATAAAGCACTTGCAACCAAAAATTTTAAAATATCCGATATTGTGAATTCTATTTTTCCAAAGCTCATATGGAGTTTTGGTTTTCTTTCGACTCACCAAAACTCTATTTAAGATATAACATGAAGTGTTTACGGCTTCGGCCCAAAAGTATTTTGGTAAATTGTTTTCATTCAACATGGTCCGAGCCATTTCTTGCAATGTTCGATTCTTCCTTTCTATTACACCATTTTGTTGATGAGTTCTAGGAGCCGAGAAATTATGTTCATATCCATTGGATTTGCAAAACTCATCAAAGGCTATATTTTCAAATTCTCCACCATGATCACTTCTAATTGTGGTAATGGTGTATCCTTTTTTATTTTGGACTCTTTTGCAAAAATGTTTAAATACATTTAAGGCTTCATCTTTTAAATTCAAGAAAATGACCTAAGTAAATCTTGAAAAATCATCAACAATAACAAATGCATAATGTTTTCCACTTAAACTAGCGGTTCTAGAAGGTCCAAATAAGTCCATGTGGAGAAGTTGTAAAGGTCTTGAAGTAGAAGAGTGTTGTTTAAGTTTGAAAGAACTCTTTACTTGTTTTCCAAATTGACAAGCATCACAAATTTTATCCTTTTCAAACTTTATATTTGGCAACCCTTTTACAAAGTTATTTTTGGAGATTTTTGAAAGTAAGTCCATGCTAACATGACCTAATCTCCTATGCCATAACCAAGAATCGTCCTTTATACTTGAAAGACATTTTATTTCCTTTTCAAGTTCAAATTCAATAGATATGATGTAAACATCTTTACTTCGTCTCCCCATGAACAATACCTCTTTAGATATAGCATCCTCAATGAGGCAATTGGAAGAATCAAATTTAATGAGATAACCTTTATCACACAATTGACTTATACTAAGTAAGTTATGTTTGAGGTTATCAACTAATAAAACATTTTCAATGGAGGGAGAAGAACGATTACCAATATTTCCAATGCCTATGATTTTTCCTTTGGCATTGTCTCCAAAAGTCACATGACCTCCATCTTTTCTTTTGAAATTTGATAGTAATGATCGATCTCCCGTCATATGTTTCGAACAACCACTATCCAAGAATCAATTGCTCTTGACCTTTTGTGGTACCTACAAAAATAATTTTAATTTTTGATTTTTGGTACCCACATAAGTTTGGGTCCTTGATAGTTAGTGCTTGTGGATTCTTTTATCCACTTGTGTTTCCTTTCAAAGTATAGTTTCTTTTTAGTTAAACAATTATAAGCAACATGACCATCTTTCTTGCAAAAACTACATGTGATGTTTTGTTGAGAAAAATTGGATGATTTTACAAAAATAGTTTCAAGGGATTTTTGTTTCAAGAGAGGTTTATATCCAATTCCCCTTTTGTTAAACACACATTTTTGCTCACCAAGCATTAATTCAAAATTTTTCTTTCCTTGGGTAAATTTGTGAATAATGCTTGTTAAATCAACCACTTTTTCTTTCAATAAAATATTTTCTTTAATTAAGGACTTATGATCATCTTTCTCTTTTTCAAAGTCCTTTTGTGCAATAAAAAGCTTCTTGACTACCTTTTTCAACAAAGAGTGTTTATTGTTAAGAATAGAGTATTTTGACATAAGTTTCTCAAATTCTTCAAGAATTTCATCATAAGAGGTAGATAAGTCAATGTAAGAGTCATTGTTGTTTGTACTTACCTCATCCTCAATAGCCATGAAGCACATATTAACGATTTCCTTTTGAATTTCATCTTCTTCTTGATCATCTTCATCACTATCATCCCATGTAGTTTGAAGTGCTTTCTTTTTGTTGAACTTCTTCTTGTTTGGGCATTCGGTCCTCTTGTGACCGGGTTTGTCACAATCATAGCATATGATCTTTTTGTTCTTTTCTATCCTTTTGTCTTCTTTCTTTTAAAATCGCCTATTGTTTCAAAATTCTCTCCATTTCTTGACAAGAAGAACTAAGTCATCAAGTTCTTCATCACTCATGTTTGTGTTGGAGGATCCTTCATCATTTGTTGATTTCAAAGCAATTTGCTTCTTGGGAAGCTCCTTCATCTCTTCTTTGCTTCTCCTTGTTTTCTCATTTGTTTCAGCATTGTTGCTCGTACATCATCAATGTTCCATATAGTTCCTCCAATGGATAAGTGTTGATATCTTTTGTATTCTCTATCAACATCCTCAAGGAGTTCCAATCTTCCGATAAAGACCTAAGCATTTTGCTCACGAGTTCACCGTTAGTAAACTTTCGATCAAAGCCCTTGAGGCCATTAATAATATCGGTAAAACGAGTAATCATATCAACAATAGGTTCATCTTGTTTCATAAAGAAATTTTCGAAATCTTTTGTCAAAAGATTTATTTTGGTTTCTTTAACCTTGTTGGTACCTAAGTGAGTTATCTCTAATACATGCCAAATATCATATGCGGAATTACATGTGCTAATACGATTAAACTCATTTTTGTCTAAAGCACAATAAAGTAAATTTTTGGCTCTAGCATTCAAAGATAATTTTCTTTTATCCTCTTCATCATATTCTTCTCTAGGCTTAGAAATAGTTTGGTCCGGTTTATCATCAACTTTGATAATTTTTGTAGGCACTTATGGATCAAACTCGATGACTTCCCAAATGTTATAATCAATTGATTGAATGTAAATCATCATTCTAGTTTTCTAATAATTGTAATGGGAGCCATTAAAGAAGGGAGGACGATTTGTAGAATGACCCTCAATGTTTTGAAAATTTTGGTTAGCCATTACTCAAGATTGTATAATAAAAAAAAATGAGCACCTTGCTCTGATACCAATTGATAGGCCAAGAATAACTAACCAAGAGGGAGGTGAATTGGTTTTCTCAAACTTTTTCGAAAAATATTCTCAAAAATGATATTTAAGAGATAAAAAATAATTCACAAAAATATAAGTACACTATAAGTAAATAAAAGAGAAGAGAGAGTGCAAACGATTTTTATGGAGGTTCGATCCAACCAATGATCTACGTCCCCCGTTACCGAGCTCTCTAACACGAGCACGACCTTTCCACTATTTTGATTGACTTATGGTGCAATCCAAACTCTTACAATGTATCCGGTGACTTACAAACAAGGAGCACCGATCCTTATACAATATTGAGCTTTCAAGGGACCTCAATACGACCCAAAGATATAAGGAAATAGATTTGAGTATATCTCTCTAGATGAATGATAAATAAAAGTTTGGTTCTATAAGAGAGAGTAACACTTTAATGAATAGCAATAGATGAGGAAAGCTCAAGTGTTAGAAGAAAACTTTGTTGAGAATGATGAATCAAAAGTTTGATTTAATCAAACAAAGTTTTTCAATAAGAGATATTGAAGATATAAATGCAATGGAGCTTTGAATGAAGTTTTTCAATATGATTCTCTCTATAAATGCTCTTGTAAGTGTTGCTGAATGATAATAAATGAAGTGGTATTTATAGAGATGAATTTTCGTATCTTTCTGTTGAAACGGATGACCAAACGGTCAACCGGTCAGATTGGTCAGAACTAGCCGTTGAACTGCAGAAAATCAGAACGGACACTTTTTGAAAAAAGATGTTCAAAAGGTCGACCAGTTAAAGTCAAGCGGTCGACCGGTTCAACCGGTTTACCAAACGGATTGTCCGTTTCCACAGTTTTGAAAATTTGATTTTTGGCTTTGATCAAACTATTTTTATGCAAGTGATAAATTTGAGCTCTCGTTCATTTAATTGCTAAGGATTAAAGAGTTAATACCTTTACAATTTAATCTAAAAATCTATTCTTCAATCTTGATCTTCGAATCTTGAATTTCGGCGGATCTTGAGATGCTTGAACTCTTGTATTGATTTTGACTTTGAACATGACATTGCATGAGAGTTCGATTTGTAGCGCTTTGAATTTTGCTTGAAAATAGAATGTTAGAAAACATAATCAATTTGTTTGTTATAATCAAAACATTAAGGTTTAAAGTTAACCATAGGTCAACGTGTATTTCCAAAATGCAACTTCAGTTATATGCATAAGTATCAAGAATTAGCAAAGAAAAAATCTTTTTTGTCACTCCAGCTTGGTGTCCATCTTATAGAATCCAAATGATCATAAACATCAAAGAATTCAAATGAACATAAACATCACTGGTTCAGCTGAAACGGTTGCCTCTAACTTATCTCGGTGTATAGCTGGACGGAAATAGCAAAACTGAATATTTTACAGGATGGAAATAGCAAAGGAGAATTTTTTTTACTGGATGGAAATAGCAAAACAGAAGATTTTAAGATGGATATCTTGTTGTCATACTATGATGAATAAATAAGTAATGAATAATGTGTACAACTCATTCCAAGCGTTTGCTTGATCAGAGACGATGTAAATAAAAGGTAATAGCAAAGACGAAAAAAAACTAAAAAATCAAGTTTGATTACATAAATTTATCCCCAACTCGATCCATATTAAAATTTAGACTAAGATGGGATCAATGAACAATGCAATGACGTGGTGTTTCAGAACTTTTTGAGGTTGTGTGTATCCATCTTCGTTGCCTTTATAAGTGACATCTATAATGCGTTCAAGATTGAGAATTCGCATCAAAATTTCTCTCGGAGAAGAACTTGGTCGGAGACACTCTTCATTGATATCCTTCCATGCGTTTGTAGTCATTTCAAAAAACTTATCGACAGCCACTTCTTTGGTCACACCATTCTCCTTCATGTATGACTCGATGCCGGTAGCAATTTGGCCCCTTTCCTTCTCAACCTTCAGTAAGACAATATTTGGAGAAAACACTTAGATAAGGGAAATTAATAAAGTTTATTATTTATAGAATTGATGTTTCCTTACGACAAACTTCGAGTTCACTTCATACCTCATAGGTAGCAATGTCATCAACTAGTCGACATATTATGAGGCTAGCAACAAGCATTTTAGGTTTATTGCTTAGCCATTCAAATTCTTCCTTGGTGACAGATTTGACCCCCAACAATGATGTAGTCGTATGATAAACATAAGTGCATGTGATTAAGGCATTGCTCATGTACTCAGAAAACGGAGGCAAGTATCCTTCGATGAACCACTTGGCTTCCACATAGTATGTCCTCACTAGTTCTTTCAACTAGATAAAAAAAATGGTAGACATTTGGATAAATTAACATGAGAGAATTAAGTATGAAAATTAATAAATAGTAAGAAATATAAGAATTTAATAGTAGTAGTGGAGTACGACTATAATGCAATACTTACTGCTTCTTTTGCAAAATGAACCGCATAAGATCTTCCTTCTTTTGATAGTTCTTCATCGAATTGCTCATAAAGATTTAGAAGAGCAACATAGAATGGTTTGATATACTCTGGTAGTCGATCAATTTCACTAATATCCCACCTGGAAAAACCAGAAATTCTCATGATTACGATTCCGAATAAATAATTGATTACTTTAAGAAACTATTTTGTATTACCATTGTCTACAGTTGAAAGAAAGAAATATGTACCTCATAATGGCCTCGGTAAAAACTTCAAGTTCTTCAACTGTACCATAGGCATCATATGTATCATCTATTATTGACGTCATTGCAATGGTTTTGGTAAGCATTATTCGAGCAACTGAATATCGAGGTTCATGATAAACTCCCATGGCCCAAAAGAAGCATTCTACCACTCTGTCTCTAGCGTAAGGAAGCTTAGAGACAAGGTCCAAGTCCTTCCACCATCTGCCATATACATAAGCAACAAATTTTATTAATTAAACTACTCAGGCACATACATAGATAGAGGCACAGAGCTATCCATGAAATTTTGAACAACATTACCTTGAGACTTCATAGAGCTCCTGTTTATGCAACATTTGCAATGAATTATAGTCTAATTTGGCAAACCTCAGCAGCAATTCATTCTTGGACTCATCTTCTTGGTAGATGGAGATAAAATTACGTGCCTCAATTCTTGGGTTCCCAAAATGGATGGATTGCACAAGGGCGTGCGCTACTTGTTTCCCAAGAGTAGAGCTTAGATGTAGTTCCGTGGATTTCAGGTTATCTGTTGTAAAAGCAAGGGCATCTTCTAGTATATCTTCTCCATGCACTCTTAAGTATGCAGCTTCATATAAGCTCAGCAATCCCCTCGCATCACTCTTAATAGTCTCTTTGAATTTTCCATTCTCGTCTATGAATTTCTTAAAGATATCACAAGATATGCGGTGACCATGTTGTCTGAATAAACGAAAATGAAGTCCAACAGTGTACAAGTCATAGGCTTCATCTGCATAATTTGTGTTGAGATTAAAAAAATGTTGTAATAGTTCTTCAATCTCGTTTTCAAAGTGATATGAAATGCCCAAGCGCTCAAGTGTGTCGATGAAATTCAAAGTCTCCAACATATCTTTTCCAGGAACTGTTAGCATCCTCCTCACTTCATTCTTCAACCCTTCAATCTCCTCGGCATATTTTTCTGCTAACTGTATGAATCCACAAAAGCAACATATTATACGCCAAGGTAGTTTTCACTTGTTTGAATTAATATCCATACTAAATCCTTAAACATGAGAGATGTATTCTTTTTGAATGAAAAAATTAATATAGTATTGCTCTTTGTCATAACATTTATGTATATAACTTTGTTCAAGATTTTTATAATTCAACACAAGCTATAATGACTTAATATTGCAGAGTCAAAAATGGAATCGACAGAAATAATAAAGGGATGAAAGCCTACCTCAGTATCAAAAGAAAAATTGATAAATTGCTCTCCCCATAAGCTGGGAGAGAAGTTTGCAACTGGACGAACAATCTCCTTATTGAAGTTGGTAGCATTTTCAACAAGAGCTGAGGCCATTCTCTTTTGGTAACTAGAAGCAGAAGAATAAGAGAAATTATTATGGTAGCAGAAGAACAATTTATGTTGAGAGTATAGACTATATAGCTCAAGTTGATGTTGCTGATTAGATACAGAAGAGAAGTACTGTATTTATAGTAGATCTGAATGGGTTCTGTTGGGCAAAGCAATATTTCTTATTTTCGCAGTTGGTCATTTTTTACTACTACTGGCGTCTCAATATTCTATAATTCTCTATTTTACCGGTTTCACAAGAAAGAATTTTATATGTTTATCAGTCAAGTCAAGGAAAGCATGTATTAATATAAAATTTGTCAGTTTCACTTAATTGAGCACGTGGAAGAAATTACTTAACTTAAATAATTAATAATCATGATCACATGTGAATTAAGTGAGGCACATTAACTTTAACAATTATAATATGGTCTAAATAGATATACTTATGAATTTGAAATGCATTGAACAATATTACTTACAATTACAAACTTCAAATGATATATTGATTGTGTCACTTGTTAAGGGATAATTTTTACATTAATTATAAATGTCGAAACTATAACCAAACTTCGTTAAATTAATATATGTAACAAATTAATAATCGCGCTAAATAATTTATATTTTTAACTTCTATAGGTCCCATTGAATATATAAATTAGTAATTGATTAAAATGATATATAAAAATTTAGTGGTATTAGGAGGCAAGAAAAATAGTTCAATATTCCTCAAACCTTCAATAACCTTTGGATGGGCAGGACAATTGTCCACGATATTTTTTTTTCAAACCAATAAACAAATTCTTGAAAAAGCAAACCAATCATCCATGTTTTCATGTTTTGCTCAATAATGACAACCTATATTGCTCAAGCTCACATGTTTAAAGCATCTAGGATTACCATACTTACAAATAATACAAATAGGTACTTTGTCTAAACCAACGCCATTGCAACAAACAACAACTTCTTGCGTCCCTCCAATTGCTTTTTAGCAAGCAAATGATCTGTTTCGAGTCGATATTTCATCCATATTGTAGATATACTTTCAAGCCAACTAATCTAGTTTAACTCGTATTTCTAGTTAAGCATCTTCAATATTCTCCATGGCAGCCGAACCACTTTTAACAAACCATTGATAAAACTTCATTCCATGTCTTGCCTTGAACTATTCTAGCTAACAAATTGAGAAGTTAAACTCTATATTAATTTCACCATATGTTTTCTCGAAAAAATCTTTGGCTCTGCTCTGGTCATATTAGTTTTCTCTTGATTTTGAAGAATCACTCATAAAATACTTTTTCTAACCCAATATATTTTGTTGATTTGTGTAGTTAATTTTTATCTCATTTGACAAGTATTCTACTGATCTTTTGAGAGTGTTTGATATTGTTCCTTAGCTAATGGAGAGTTGAAACTTGACTCTTGGTATACTATGTATGTACATATAGACTTCGATGTATATCGAAAATAAAATTCTTTCAGATTTAATATTTTTTTATTTTATGAATAAATTTATAATTATTAATTTATTGATTAAATAATAATCCCGTCAACTTATTAATTTCTCGTGTCCCAACCTTATTAATTTATGGAAGTTTTACTGTATAAGAGTTTGGACTATTTTTTCTTAACAAGGTTGACCTTTTCAAATGTAACTCAAGTCTTAATATAGTGTCAAAGCTCATTAAGTTCAAACAAGCAATTTGATTCGTATAAAGCTCAAACGAGAATTCGGAGAGATTGGCAGGCTCAAACGAACCACCATCTTGCAGAGTATGTTGAGCGATAAATCCCACATCAGTTAAATATTAAAATTATAAAAAATATATATATATAAAAACTTTGGCTATTCCTCTTAACAAAATTGGCATTTTCAAGATTTGTTATAATTCGAGCTAAATATGGAAATTCTAAAACATATATATATATATATATATTGACTTTGGATCCAAAAACTAATTGTCTTTAGCTTTGATATGCAATAACACCTAAATATCACATAAGGGGTTATCGTTACACCTTTTGATTAAATGTTTGACAAAGTTAGGCTCACAACTTCATTAAGTTAATTCTTATACTGAAAATTCAGGTAGTAGTATATTTTATTTTTTTCACCGATTTTATTTATTTTAATTTTGAAAACCAAGACTCAATTAAACTAAGATCAAGTAAATTAATTTTGATCCGATCAAATCTTGTCCGTTCAAGATAATTTATTAGTCTAATTCTATTCCACTAAAAGAAAAAAATTGCACTCTAAGTTTAATTAAATTACATAAGTTTTATAATCAATAATTATATCACTGACATGTCGTTATTACATAGAACCCCATTCGACCGTTTTGAATATTCGAAACAAGGATGAAATAACTATAACACCCTTTTTTCCAATATATGTTAATCCTCAAATCCTATTTTTCTTTTTGACAGTTCGATGTAATCACATCACAATATTAATTCAACAATTAATATCGAATTAATTAGCTCAGATTTGATTGTCCACAAGAAAATTATTTGAGGACAAGATCGTGTCTATTAAATAAGTAACGGATTTTATGTTAGAAATATATATTTCTCGATATTTTACTCTATTCTCAAGGCACCGAGATATTGACCATTAATTTGATTTCACCCATTGATAACTCAAAGAACTTCAGTTTAGTAATTGAAGATAATTACCCGCTCAGGATTAGGGTACTACGTGGGACCGTCTAGTGAAATTAAATTAATGTGATCAATATCACAAATTAAATTTCACTTGGTCAAGTTCAATACATTCCTAATACACTCTCAACTGTATACAAAAGCTAAAGATATATTTTAATAAAATTGAGACGGTCTTAACAAAATAAAGTGTCCATCTTTATTAACGATCGTGTACTATAAAACTTAGATTGAAATATAAATCGAATATTTTCGTGCTTAACAACTTAAGCACTCTATTATAATATCAAAATGATATACGAACAAATGCTTGCTCAAAACAATTTAATCAATTAGTATTTTATTTTAAAATATCACGAATATAAATAAATTTATTCGATGGGAAAATACCACCTAAAGATGAACTGAAACAAAGATTAGTCCCCGTATTTCTCAAATATACTTTTCTCTCATCAATATATAAGGTTTTAACCAAGAATGAAAAAAAATATATTGCTTATGCTAATCAAAATAAAGTAAATATAATATTTTTAAAATTTAAGAAACGATACATTTTTAAATGTAAATTTAACATTGCTCTTAGCAAGTAAATTTCAATGTAAAAAATAAAATAATCATTCAATCTACAATTGAAAATTGCATTACTAGCTACAACTACTCAACCAACAAAATTAATTTTGTACTTTTTGAATGAATTCGATTAAAAATACCAATTTAGATTAAAACAAATTTTCTTATTTGATTATATCAAAACTTGTTAGAGGAAGCAATAAATCAATTGCTCTTCCCTCATAAGTAGCCACTTTTCTCTCTAGAAACTCCAACCTCAGCTGCCTCCATGCTAAACCCTCTCTCCTCACAACAGCCACCACCTAAGCCGCCTGATACCACCACCGACATTCACCTAACAATAGAAACTGCTTGGTCCAAAACCTTTGCATCAGTGGTAACAGATCATTCGCCGCACCTGCCAGGATCCTCTTCCTTCCCATTAAAGACTTGGCCACTTTTCTTGTAGAGCCATGTATTGACATTACACCAAAAGACGTTCACTCTCTCTCCAAGCCAACGCCTTACCTCCTCATTGGAAAATTTGTCTTGGTAGTCAGATATGTTTTACCATTCTTAGTCAAATAAAACATTTTGGTCAAATAAACTAGTTTATAAACTATAACAAACAAGCTCTTACCTTTCCTCATTGGAAATTTGTCGCAGAATGCCAAAGATGGAGTTTGTTAGGTGATAAGTGTCGATTTACGCTTATCTGTAGTATCAAAAGGGAACAATTGTATGTAAATTTGAGTGAATCTTTACTTAATTGTGTGTTGATTTGATTATTTTAGGTTGAAACATGAGGTCGAATGGAATTGGAAAGAAACAAAGCAAAATAGGCAAGGAAGGACTGAAAATGCACAAAGACTTGAAAATATGGACCAACTTGCAAACATACAAAAGTTTAAGGACCTGTGTTGCAAATAAAAGAGGACTAAATTGAAAGAAAAGAAGAAATATGAGGACTAAAGTGCAGACTATTGAAAGTGGAAGGACCAAAAGAAAAATAATTGGTTGCTGTGAACCGCGGTTGAACCGCGTTTGCAAACCGTAGACCGACCGTGGCCCACATGATGGATTTTCTATTTTTTCCAGTATACAAACTAAGGGCGTTTGAGTTCTTTTAGAAGGGAAACAAATCGGAAAGTCTTAAGACTATATATAGATCTAATCTAGGTCAGATTAGGTTGTTGAATCTTTGAGAGCATAATAGAAACGAGAGGAAGAACGACGTCAAGATTGAATATTGGAACTTGAAGACAAATAATTCTTGGTGCATGATATTCAACTTCTTCTCATCTTTTATTCAGGATCTAGTTATGTATTCCAAACTTTACATATTTTCTTTCTTCCGAATTATGAGTAGCTAAATTAATATTTTGGATGAACGATGTAACCTAGTTTAGATTCTTTAATTTCAACTCTCAAGTTTTGCTTAAAATTTAATTACGTATTGATTTTACTTCTTCTATTAATTCTTGAAATAATTGGCCATTATTTGTCATTGATTCGTGGATTGTAACAAACCGAGAGGTAAGTTATTAATTTAGACCACGTGGTAAAATCCAACAATTAGATAAAAGGTAGAGATACGCTTTTATTATTGTTGCGTTTTTGAATTAAATTCTTAAGAGATTTAATGCATATAATTAAGGAGCGCGTTTTTGAATTAAATTCTTAAGAGATTTAATGCATATAATTAAGGAGCATTTGGACTTCATAAGTTGACTTAATTAGATAGGACTAATTTGAACTCGGAGGAGGAAAATTATGTTAAATTCGTGAATTCGATCGATTACAACATCTGAATAAATCTTGGGAGGAGAAATTAGAGATGACAACTTTGGTGAACTTGTGAATCCAAATCTTTGACCGTCATTCTTGATAATTTCTTGATTTTTTTTTTTTTTTTTTGCATTCACATTATTTTCTAAAATTCATAGTTCTAGTTTAAATCTTCAAATCAACTTAATTCAAATTATTTTCAATGGATTATGATTGTAATTAATTGAGCTAATATCTAAATAAGTATACAGCTTGGTCACACCATACGTTTTCACCATACGTTACATACAAACTTCGATGTATATTGAACATAAAATTCTTTCTAAATTTATACTTTATTATTTTATCGATAAATTAGTAATTATTAATTTATCGATTTAATAATAATCCCGTCAAATTATTAATTTCTCGTGGTCCCAACCTGATTAATTTATCGAAGTTTTACTGTATAAGGGCTTAGACTATTTTGATTAATAATGTTAACTTTTTAAAATATAATTCAAGTTTTAGTATGGTATCAGAGCTCATTAAGTTCAAATGATCAATTCTATCCAGCTAAAGCTCAAACGATCATTTGGATTGATTGACATACTCGACGAGTCACCATTTTGCAGAATATGTTGAGCAAAAAATCCCACATCAGTTAAATATTAAAATTATATAAAAAAAAACATATAAAAGCATTGGATATTCCTTTTAACAAGGTTAAGATTTTCAAGATTTGTTACAATTTGACCTAGATATGGAAATTTTAAAAAACAATTGTGTTTGGATCCAAAAACCAATTGTCTTTAGCTTTGTTATGCAATAACACATTAATATCACATAAGGGTTTATCATTACACCTTTTGCTTAAATGTTTGAAAAAGTTAGGCTCACAACTTCATTCAATTTCTTATATAGAAAATTCATGTAGTAGGATATTTTATATTTTTTTTACCGATTTTACTTATTTTAATTTTGAAAACCAAGACCAATTGTAATTTAACATAGTAAAAACATGCTAGTCTTATTGCTTTGAGATATAAGCATGTTTGGCTTAAATTAAAAAGTTCACTTATAAGAAAATTTAAAATAAATAATTTACTTGTAACACCAAACATAATTTGGATTGAAATTTGAATTAAACTAAATATAAATAATTTTATGTTGGAGCTTGGAATTCTTGGACTAATGTTTCAAAAAAGATAATTTAAGTTCGAGACTTTGGCTTAAGCCATTTTAGATTGATATTACTTGAATTATGTATTGGGACTATTCACAAAATGAATAATTAGTTTTAAGGAGCAAAAATAAATAAAAAATAAAAAACTGAGGGGCAGCCCGACTAGCCCGGCGGGCTACGGGCCAGGCAATATAGGCCCGGTTTTGTTTGGGCCAGGACTAGCACCAGCCCAACTCAAAATCTATATTATATAGGCCGGCCCACGGGCCGGGTAGGTTTTGTCACCTCTACCAAAACCCCATATCTCCATACAAACGCCTTTAAACAATCAAGAAAAATTTAAAAACCCTTAATTCACAATAGCCATCCGTTTGACAAATAAAATATAGATAACAATTTAGACAACATAGGGAGCAAATAACGTATAAATTTCCATGTACATAACACTTATTCCTGCTACAGGGAAATTAGACTCGTGAACTGAAAAATACTGCATTTAAACATTTCATAATAGTTATTAGTTTTTTTGTTTGAAATGTAAGAGTAATAGGGATTAATTACAATTATTTTCTCTCTTATCCAATTTCTCATCACATTAGTACTCTTCCCAATAAATTCCTAATTTATGTCAAACAATCGTACCAATTGAAATCCCCAAAAATGGAAAACACCACATGAAACCACCAAACTCGGTATTCACGGCTGCAGAATCCGTCTGGAACCATAACACTAAATTCCCAAAAATGCAGCCTCACGGCAACATAATTCATTCCAGATCAAAACCCCTCAGTATGTTTACTAGAATTATTCTTATCCTAGAATAATATTAGCTACTACGATATATTTTATTTTTTGCCTTTAATTCTGCATTATGTGACATGAGAATTTTTGTTTATTTCCTTTTTCACATTCAGGCGTAGAACTAAACATAACACATGACATATGGTTTGCGAAAAAATAACCACTCCTTCAAACTGTAACCACTACAAGAAAATGTGTCTATAGCGGCGACACCAATGGCGACGACAGAATGTCCCATCTATTTGGTACCGGACAATAGAGACGACAAAGATATGTCGTAGCTATAATGCCAAAATCTATAACGACGACATGATTCGTCGTTATATTTAACAGGACGTCTCTATTACTTGTAATTTATAACGACATCTTTTTATGTCATCGCTAATTACTTTTCCAAATGGCGAGAACAAATTGCGCCATTTTGTTGTGCCAATAGCGAAGACACATGTCGTCGCAATAGATATGTAGACGATGTTGTCAGTCACGTGAATCATAATTTCTCTCGTAAAATGTAATGTGGTTTTTTGCGACTATAGACATATATCAAGATTGGCGGGAAATCTGGCCCCCAATTCTTGTCTATAGCGGCGACATGTGTCGTCGTAATAGACGTATGGATGATTTTGTCAGTCACGTGAGTTGTTAATTTTCTCGTAAAATGTGAGGTGGTCTTTAGCGACGACAATTATCTATAGCGACGACAAATGTAGTCGCTATATAATCTCATTTTTCAGCTCTCCATCCCCGCATTTCAATATTGTTTTTCTGCAATATTTCTATTTCCATCAGAGTAAAAAATTCAAAGTCTATCGTTTTTCGCTGTAATCATCTTCTTTACATTTCATTTCTTTATCTCCATCTATTATCCTTACTGTATTTGTGAAAATATAGTTTTTTTCAAGTATAAATATTAATAAAAGTTGGACAACAATTAGAAATTGCACAAAATCTACAGATTTTCAGAACGGTTTGAAAGCATTAATAAACATGGCGACGCCATACGTAAATGACAAGGGAATAATTAAATGTCCGTGCAAAAATGTTTAAATGGTCTCACACATCTGTTGGAAATTGTCGAGGCTCACATATTTCGTAATGGTTTTGCAGAGAGTTATGTCACCTGGATATATAATGGCGAGACCGAGGTTCAGACTACGAATGTGTATAAACAGAATGAGCGAGCTGGTGTGGAGGATGAGATGACGGATGTCATGGACGACGTAGTCGGTGATGAGCATGCTGGTACAAGCCCCGATGACAACTATAATGAATTATTTGAGGCTTTGCATTCAGAACTATACCTGGGAGTTTCATCATTTTCATCCCTAAATATTTTAGTGAAGTTGATGCATATTAAGGTTGTCAACAAATTGACAAACAAGTCTGTCGATGATCTTTTAAAATTGCTGAAGTTAGCTTTTCCAAATATGAACCAAGTGGACTCTCACTACGAAGCTAAGTAGATGATGACAAAGTTTACATTGGGTTACAAATCCATTCATGCCTACAAGAACGACTGTGCACTATTTTTGGGATGAATATGCTGATAGACAAACTTGTCCGATTTACTTGGAAAGTTGTTGGGCGCACATTTCTGGGAAAGTAAACGAGAAGAATGTTCCGCATAAAGTGTTGCGCTATTTTCTCTTGGCTCCCAGACTAAAACGTATGTTTGCGACGAAGGATACTGCAAAAATCATGCGGTGGCACAGTATAGGAAGGTCTAGGGATGATGATGAAATGCAGCATCTCGTTGATGTAAAGGCATGGCGTGATTTTGACATGAAACATCAATTGTTCGCAAGTGAGATCTAGAATGTCAGGTTAGGTTTGGCCACAGATGGATTCAATCCATTCGGTGACATGAATCTGGTGTATAGCATGTGGCCAGTAGTTGTAACAGCTTACAACTTGCCACCTTGGTTATGCATGAAGCCCAAACACCTCATGCTTACTCTGTTGATACTTGGTCCTAAAGCACCGGGGTAAGGATATTGATATATTTTTACGACCATTAGTGGACGAGTTGAAAGAGTTGTGGGTCAATAGGACTAACACGCGTGACGCTAGAACCAATAATAGGTCAGTATTCAGAATGCGTGCAACAATTTTCCAGCGAGAAGTAGTTTGTCGGGTTGGAGTGGTCAGGGGTACATGGCATCTCCTATGTGCAACGAATAGACTCCTTTAGTCCGTGTGATAGGTAAGACAGCTTATGTGGGTCACCGTCGGTTCCTGCCATCCAAGCATCATTTTCAGAGTAATTTAGACATCGACGGAAGGACAAAGAGGGGACCACATTCTCGTCAGTTAACACCTACAGATATTTTAGCAGAGTTAAGTCGTGTCAGACATAAATTCTAGGAAATCACCCTAACTACAGGGGTGTTACAAAGAGAAGATTTGATGACAAGTTGAATTGGAGAAAAATGAGCATTTTGTATGAGTTGTCGTATTGGTCTTCTATAGAGCTCAAACATAAGATCGATGTCATGCACGTAGAGAAGAATGTTTATGACAGCTTGTTCGACACAATTATGGACGATCCATTCAAATCAAAGGACACAGTCAATACCAGGCGCAATCTGATGTAATTAAGGAAGAGAGTTGCACTTGTATCTGAACGAGAATAGTTGTATAAAACCTACCGCATGTTACACCATGTCGCATGCAAATCATCAGAAGTTTTGTAAATTTATCCGATCAGTTGAGTTTCCAGATGACTTCGCATCTAATCTTCGAAATAATATTGCTCCTAATGACAGCTACATTATCGAGTTGAAGTCACATGATTGCCACATTATCATGCAACGATCATTGCCAATCGGATGTTAGGCGTTCTTGAATAAAATATTTCCACAACAATTATGGAACTGTGCACGTTCTTCAAACAACTTTGTGCAAGAACATTAAAGGTTAGCGACATGATGGATTCCCATTATCACTTGGTACTCATCCTCTGTAAGTTGGAACGGATCTTTCCGTCAACCTTCTTCGACATCATGATTCACCTTAAAATGCATTTGCTAGAAAAGGCAATCCTTAGAGGTCCAGTGCACATAAGACAGATGTATCCATTCGATCGATTCCTAAAAAAACTGAAGAACTACGTTAAAAATCGAGCTCGGCCCGAGGGTTCAATAGCTAAAGGGTATGTTGTGGACGAGGTATTGACTTTTTGCTCGAGGTACTTCGAGGACATAAGAACGAGGTTCAACCGACCAGACAGAAATGAGGATGCTAGTGTTTCGCAAACACAACTTTATATTTTTTAGTCGTAGTGTCGTCCAATTGGAAAGAAGTCACCAACGACGTTTCCTACTCATGTTCAAAATCAAACGATATTTTACGTCCTGTGCAACTGTTCTGAAATTGAGCCATTCTTGAAGTAAGACTTCGTTTTCAAATATTATTCATTTATCTCGAATAAACTTTGTCATGTAAAACAAACTAAGAACTGGGGTGAGTTTTACTGTAAGTAGCAGCAAAAGACACTAGAGCTACAATACGGACCGGCACTTTCTGTTTTTCTATTCTGATACAAATGGTTTAGGTGTGATGGGAGATGAATAGTAACTGAGAATAACGTTACCAGTATTGACATCAGTGTAGAGGCGTTCATGGATGATCAGTTCATACTTGCTAGCCAAGCACAACAAGTGTTCTACTTTGAAGATACTTCACGTGGTCCAAATTGGTGAGTAGTACAAGTAGTCCATCATAGGAGGACGTGGAATATGATTGGATCTAACATCACAGAGATAGACCAGCTCAACAATTTCAACTCTTCTGGTTTATCTTTGATCGTTGATCTTGGCAATATAGAGAACATATCCTTGCACCAGGATGATGGTGAAACTGATGAGATAGGAACATCGGTCATCAGAGAAGCCTCGTCTGATACTGTAGGATATATTTTGTTTATTAACGACGATGAAGATGACACACATGAAGAATACGAGGATGACGAAACATCGAATGAAAGCAACGAGGACGACATTTACACTGATCAGATCAATTGTATCATGATAGTGAATCAAATTGAATAATTTTGTCACACGTCTCGGAGTTGTTGTTGTCAGTCAATCATAATAATTCTTGTCCTTTAGCTTCAAGCTGATGAAAAAAATTTCGTTGATGCTGTTGTTGGTTAATCGGATTGAATGTTGGTGTTCGTAACGAAAAATAGGTGAATAAGGACTTAATTTATACGATAACAAGGAATTGGTGATCCACATGCATCTTTCTAAAACATTGAGGACTAAAATTGTAAAATTAAGAGGAAGAATTTGAAAAAAGAAAAAATAAGAGGTCTAAATTGAATAAATTATAAAGATTAGAGACTTAATAGAAAATATATAATGTCAATAGTGACGAAAAATGTCATCGCTTCACATGCGAAATATTGGGCGCCACGTTTTAGGCGCATGCTAAAAATAAAAAATAATACCGTGTCGCCGCTATAGAGTCAGACCTTTTATTTCACGCGTCAGACATTCTTCTTCTCTATTTTCCCTTTTTTTTTCTTCTTCTGCCGTCTGTAATTCTTCTTCTGCGGTCTGCCAATTCTCATTCTTCTTCGGTTGTCTGCCAGAATCATCTACGGTGACCTCAGGTGTGTATATCAAGACAAGTTCATTTTGTGACTTTCCAGTGTTGTTTTAGTTCTTCCACCGTCTACGATTCTTCTTCTTCCGCCGTCTGCCATTTTACTTCATGTTCCTGACATTGAAGCTACGAATACTCATAATTAGGAGCATAATTACTTGTGGGTATGGTACAAGCATAATTACTTGTGGATTTCTGCATTTTTTACTTTCAGTTGTTTTTTCATTTTTAATGTGATCTTCAATATGCAATGAGTTCATCAGTAAACATTTTCAATTATGCACTTTAATTTTTCAATGTGATTTGCACACTGGTCTCCCTCTTTTTTTTTGTGTGAATTGGAGTGATTTTGTACTAGATGTAAAATGTGGAACAAGTTTGTAGGGATCATTTTTGGTTGTTACTCAAAATGTAGGGACTTATGTGAAATAAATAAGTTTAGGGACCAATTCATCAATAAAATAGAACTTATTAGAAATTTCAAAAAAAATCAAAATTTAGGGACTTATTTGAAATAAAATAAGATTAGGGACCAATTCAACAATGACATAACTTATTAGAAAAAACAAAAAAAATTCAATGTTTAGGGACTTATTTAAAATAAAATAAGTTTAAAGACCAATTCATCAATAAAATAAAAATTATTACAAATTTAACATAAATTAAAAGTTTAGGAACTAATTTGAAATAAAATAAGTTTAGGGACCGATTCATCAATAAAATAAAACTTATTACAAATTCAACAAAAATTCAAAGTTTAGGGACTTATTTCAATTAAAATAAGTTTAGGGACCAATTCATCAATAAAATAAAACTTATTAGAAATTACGAAAAAACTCAATGTTTAGGGACTTATTTGAAATAAAATAAGTTTAGGAACCAATTCATCAATAAAATAAAATTTATTAGAATTTTAACATAAATTCAAAGTTTATGAACTTATTTGATATAAAATAAGTTTATGAACCGATTCATAAATAAAATAAAACTTATTACAAATCCAACAAAAATTCAAAGTTTAAGAACTTATTTGAATTAAAATAAGTTTAGGACCAATTCATCAATAAAATAAAATTTATTAGAAATTTAACATAAATTCAAAGTGTAGGGACCTTTTTCACACTAATTGATGTACGATGTTTTCATGTGTTAGTATGGCTGACGTGATGTCGCACGGAGGTGATGGTGTAGGCGATCATCCACATCAACCACCTCGCGGGCTAGATTCGTCCTGCTAAATCTGGCAATAATTTTTGATCAAATCAATTCTTTTGTATTTTACAAACATCGTTGAATTTCGTATACCCTAACCACGTATTTGTAAGCGACGGGGTATCTCTCGAGGCATTAACCTTGAGAAGATTTGGTAGTCCAACGGGAAGAGGCCACTTCCCATCACGTTCGGCAATGTCGAACACACAATGCGACCGATCGGGAATAACGCAAAGTATTTCACGCGCTTGGTTGGGAACCAAGTGAAGTTCAACGTGCCCCCTTGCTACCCTTTATGGACAGAGGTTCTAGAGGAGCAGCGGGCACGGTACGTAGCCTCATCGAAGTACTTACTTACAATAGTTTTTACAGTAGCGCATTATACTAAATAATTGTTCCATGTAATATACATTACCAAAAAAATTTCCTTTGTTGCATAACTAGTTTGATCTTCAAGGCGATCGGTCGCCCGACAATTACCGAGGGGTCTATGCCGAGCCTCTCTACACTAAAATGAATAGCGTTCAACACTTAGCCATAACTTCTGGCATTACCCACGAAGATTAGAGCCCTCCAAATCACAAAAGTATACCCAAAGGTACTATTCACCTCTCCGAACAGAACACCATCTCAACATATTTTTTCACTCAAAAATAGAAAAGAAAGAGATATGAAGCAGATTGAATCAAGAAGAAGAGGGCGCAGCCTAAACTCAATTTGTAAGATCATATTTGTTCTGCCCTAGAAGCTGAAAGGAATGAGCCTTTTATACGTACAGCCAATGGATTAGATCATTCTCTAGTGATCCAACGGTTCAGGTAGGACCAGCATTGTTGAAGACGTGAGATGAGAGAGAGTGTATTTCCAAAATGCAACTTCAATTATATGCATAAGTATCAAGAATTAGCAAAGAAAAAATCTTTTTTGTCACTCCAGCTTGGTGTCCATCTTATAGAATCCAAATGATCATAAACATCAAAGAATTCAAATGAACATAAACATCACTGGTTTAGCTGAAACGGTTGCCTCTAACTTATCTCGGTGTATAGCTGGACGGAAATAGCAAAACTGAATATTTTACAGGATGGAAATAGCGAAGGAGAATTTTTTTTACTTGATGGAAATAGCAAAACAGAAGATTTTTATAAGATGGATATCTTGTTGTCATACTGTGATGAATAAATAAGTAATGAATAATGTGTACAACTCATTCCAAGCGTTTGCTTGATCAGAGACGATGTAAATAAAAGGTAATAGCAAAGACGAAAAAAAACTAAAAAATCAAGTTTGATTACATAAATTTATCCCCAACTCGATCCATATTAAAATTTAGACTAAGATGGGATCAATGAACAATGCAATGACGTGGGGTTTCAGAACTTTTTGAGGTTGTGTGTATCCATCTTCGTTGCCTTTATAAGTGACATCTATAATGCGTTCAAGATTGAGAATTCGCATCAAAATTTCTCTCGGAGAAGAACTTGGTCGGAGACACTCTTCATTGATATCCTTCCATGCGTTTGTAGTCATTTCAAAAAACTTATCGACAGCCACTTCTTTGGTCACACCATTCTCCTTCATGTATGACTCGATGCCGGTAGCAATTTGGCCCCTTTCCTTCTCAACCTTCAGTAAGACAATATTTGGAGAAAACACTTAGATAAGGGAAATTAATAAAGTTTATTATTTATAGAATTGATGTTTCCTTACGACAAACTTCGAGTTCACTTCATACCTCATAGGTAGCAATGTCATCAACTAGTCGACATATTATGAGGCTAGCAACAAGCATTTTAGGTTTATTGCTTAGCCATTCAAATTCTTCCTTGGTGACAGATTTGACCCCCAACAATGATGTAGTCGTATGATAAACATAAGTGCATGTGATTAAGGCATTGCTCATGTACTCAGAAAACGGAGGCAAGTATCCTTCGATGAACCACTTGGCTTCCACATAGTATGTCCTCACTAGTTCTTTCAACTAGATAAAAAAAATGGTAGACATTTGGATAAATTAACATGAGAGAATTAAGTATGAAAATTAATAAATAGTAAGAAATATAAGAATTTAATAGTAGTAGTGGAGTACGACTATAATGCAATACTTACTGCTTCTTTTGCAAAATGAACCGCATAAGATCTTCCTTCTTTTGATAGTTCTTCATCGAATTGCTCATAAAGATTTAGAAGAGCAACATAGAATGGTTTGATATACTCTGGTAGTCGATCAATTTCACTAATATCCCACCTGGAAAAACCAGAAATTCTCATGATTACGATTCCGAATAAATAATTGATTACTTTAAGAAACTATTTTGTATTACCATTGTCTACAGTTGAAAGAAAGAAATATGTACCTCATAATGGCCTCGGTAAAAACTTCAAGTTCTTCAACTGTACCATAGGCATCATATGTATCATCTATTATTGACGTCATTGCAATGGTTTTGGTAAGCATTATTCGAGCAACTGAATATCGAGGTTCATGATAAACTCCCATGGCCCAAAAGAAGCATTCTACCACTCTGTCTCTAGCGTAAGGAAGCTTAGAGACAAGGTCCAAGTCCTTCCACCATCTGCCATATACATAAGCAACAAATTTTATTAATTAAACTACTCAGGCACATACATAGATAGAGGCACAGAGCTATCCATGAAATTTTGAACAACATTACCTTGAGACTTCATAGAGCTCCTGTTTATGCAACATTTGCAATGAATTATAGTCTAATTTGGCAAACCTCAGCAGCAATTCATTCTTGGACTCATCTTCTTGGTAGATGGAGATAAAATTACGTGCCTCAATTCTTGGGTTCCCAAAATGGATGGATTGCACAAGGGCGTGCGCTACTTGTTTCCCAAGAGTAGAGCTTAGATGTAGTTCCGTGGATTTCAGGTTATCTGTTGTAAAAGCAAGGGCATCTTCTAGTATATCTTCTCCATGCACTCTTAAGTATGCAGCTTCATATAAGCTCAGCAATCCCCTCGCATCACTCTTAATAGTCTCTTTGAATTTTCCATTCTCGTCTATGAATTTCTTAAAGATATCACAAGATATGCGGTGACCATGTTGTCTGAATAAACGAAAATGAAGTCCAACAGTGTACAAGTCATAGGCTTCATCTGCATAATTTGTGTTGAGATTAAAAAAATGTTGTAATAGTTCTTCAATCTCGTTTTCAAAGTGATATGAAATGCCCAAGCGCTCAAGTGTGTCGATGAAATTCAAAGTCTCCAACATATCTTTTCCAGGAACTGTTAGCATCCTCCTCACTTCATTCTTCAACCCTTCAATCTCCTCGGCATATTTTTCTGCTAACTGTATGAATCCACAAAAGCAACATATTATACGCCAAGGTAGTTTTCACTTGTTTGAATTAATATCCATACTAAATCCTTAAACATGAGAGATGTATTCTTTTTGAATGAAAAAATTAATATAGTATTGCTCTTTGTCATAACATTTATGTATATAACTTTGTTCAAGATTTTTATAATTCAACACAAGCTATAATGACTTAATATTGCAGAGTCAAAAATGGAATCGACAGAAATAATAAAGGGATGAAAGCCTACCTCAGTATCAAAAGAAAAATTGATAAATTGCTCTCCCCATAAGCTGGGAGAGAAGTTTGCAACTGGACGAACAATCTCCTTATTGAAGTTGGTAGCATTTTCAACAAGAGCTGAGGCCATTCTCTTTTGGTAACTAGAAGCAGAAGAATAAGAGAAATTATTATGGTAGCAGAAGAACAATTTATGTTGAGAGTATAGACTATATAGCTCAAGTTGATGTTGCTGATTAGATACAGAAGAGAAGTACTGTATTTATAGTAGATCTGAATGGGTTCTGTTGGGCAAAGCAATATTTCTTATTTTCGCAGTTGGTCATTTTTTACTACTACTGGCGTCTCAATATTCTATAATTCTCTATTTTACCGGTTTCACAAGAAAGAATTTTATATGTTTATCAGTCAAGTCAAGGAAAGCATGTATTAATATAAAATTTGTCAGTTTCACTTAATTGAGCACGTGGAAGAAATTACTTAACTTAAATAATTAATAATCATGATCACATGTGAATTAAGTGAGGCACATTAACTTTAACAATTATAATATGGTCTAAATAGATATACTTATGAATTTGAAATGCATTGAACAATATTACTTACAATTACAAACTTCAAATGATATATTGATTGTGTCACTTGTTAAGGGATAATTTTTACATTAATTATAAATGTCGAAACTATAACCAAACTTCGTTAAATTAATATATGTAACAAATTAATAATCGCGCTAAATAATTTATATTTTTAACTTCTATAGGTCCCATTGAATATATAAATTAGTAATTGATTAAAATGATATATAAAAATTTAGTGGTATTAGGAGGCAAGAAAAATAGTTCAATATTCCTCAAACCTTCAATAACCTTTGGATGGGCAGGACAATTGTCCACGATATTTTTTTTTCAAACCAATAAACAAATTCTTGAAAAAGCAAACCAATCATCCATGTTTTCATGTTTTGCTCAATAATGACAACCTATATTGCTCAAGCTCACATGTTTAAAGCATCTAGGATTACCATACTTACAAATAATACAAATAGGTACTTTGTCTAAACCAACGCCATTGCAACAAACAACAACTTCTTGCGTCCCTCCAATTGCTTTTTAGCAAGCAAATGATCTGTTTCGAGTCGATATTTCATCCATATTGTAGATATACTTTCAAGCCAACTAATCTAGTTTAACTCGTATTTCTAGTTAAGCATCTTCAATATTCTCCATGGCAGCCGAACCACTTTTAACAAACCATTGATAAAACTTCATTCCATGTCTTGCCTTGAACTATTCTAGCTAACAAATTGAGAAGTTAAACTCTATATTAATTTCACCATATGTTTTCTCGAAAAAATCTTTGGCTCTGCTATGGTCATATTAGTTTTCTCTTGATTTTGAAGAATCACTCATAAAATACTTTTTCTAACCCAATATATTTTGTTGATTTGTGTAGTTAATTTTTATCTCATTTGACAAGTATTCTACTGATCTTTTGAGAGTGTTTGATATTGTTCCTTAGCTAATGGAGAGTTGAAACTTGACTCTTGGTATACTATGTATGTACATATAGACTTCGATGTATATCGAAAATAAAATTCTTTCAGATTTAATATTTTTTTATTTTATGAATAAATTTATAATTATTAATTTATTGATTAAATAATAATCCCGTCAACTTATTAATTTCTCGTGTCCCAACCTTATTAATTTATGGAAGTTTTACTGTATAAGAGTTTGGACTATTTTTTCTTAACAAGGTTGACCTTTTCAAATGTAACTCAAGTCTTAATATAGTGTCAAAGCTCATTAAGTTCAAACAAGCAATTTGATTCGTATAAAGCTCAAACGAGAATTCGGAGAGATTGGCAGGCTCAAACGAACCACCATCTTGCAGAGTATGTTGAGCGATAAATCCCACATCAGTTAAATATTAAAATTATAAAAAATATATATATATAAAAACTTTGGCTATTCCTCTTAACAAAATTGGCATTTTCAAGATTTGTTATAATTCGAGCTAAATATGGAAATTCTAAAACATATATATATATATATATATTGACTTTGGATCCAAAAACTAATTGTCTTTAGCTTTGATATGCAATAACACCTAAATATCACATAAGGGGTTATCGTTACACCTTTTGATTAAATGTTTGACAAAGTTAGGCTCACAACTTCATTAAGTTAATTCTTATACTGAAAATTCAGGTAGTAGTATATTTTATTTTTTTCACCGATTTTATTTATTTTAATTTTGAAAACCAAGACTCAATTAAACTAAGATCAAGTAAATTAATTTTGATCCGATCAAATCTTGTCCGTTCAAGATAATTTATTAGTCTAATTCTATTCCACTAAAAGAAAAAAATTGCACTCTAAGTTTAATTAAATTACATAAGTTTTATAATCAATAATTATATCACTGACATGTCGTTATTACATAGAACCCCATTCGACCGTTTTGAATATTCGAAACAAGGATGAAATAACTATAACACCCTTTTTTCCAATATATGTTAATCCTCAAATCCTATTTTTCTTTTTGACAGTTCGATGTAATCACATCACAATATTAATTCAACAATTAATATCGAATTAATTAGCTCAGATTTGATTGTCCACAAGAAAATTATTTGAGGACAAGATCGTGTCTATTAAATAAGTAACGGATTTTATGTTAGAAATATATATTTCTCGATATTTTACTCTATTCTCAAGGCACCGAGATATTGACCATTAATTTGATTTCACCCATTGATAACTCAAAGAACTTCAGTTTAGTAATTGAAGATAATTACCCGCTCAGGATTAGGGTACTACGTGGGACCGTCTAGTGAAATTAAATTAATGTGATCAATATCACAAATTAAATTTCACTTGGTCAAGTTCAATACATTCCTAATACACTCTCAACTGTATACAAAAGCTAAAGATATATTTTAATAAAATTGAGACGGTCTTAACAAAATAAAGTGTCCATCTTTATTAACGATCGTGTACTATAAAACTTAGATTGAAATATAAATCGAATATTTTCGTGCTTAACAACTTAAGCACTCTATTATAATATCAAAATGATATACGAACAAATGCTTGCTCAAAACAATTTAATCAATTAGTATTTTATTTTAAAATATCACGAATATAAATAAATTTATTCGATGGGAAAATACCACCTAAAGATGAACTGAAACAAAGATTAGTCCCCGTATTTCTCAAATATACTTTTCTCTCATCAATATATAAGGTTTTAACCAAGAATGAAAAAAAATATATTGCTTATGCTAATCAAAATAAAGTAAATATAATATTTTTAAAATTTAAGAAACGATACATTTTTAAATGTAAATTTAACATTGCTCTTAGCAAGTAAATTTCAATGTAAAAAATAAAATAATCATTCAATCTACAATTGAAAATTGCATTACTAGCTACAACTACTCAACCAACAAAATTAATTTTGTACTTTTTGAATGAATTCGATTAAAAATACCAATTTAGATTAAAACAAATTTTCTTATTTGATTATATCAAAACTTGTTAGAGGAAGCAATAAATCAATTGCTCTTCCCTCATAAGTAGCCACTTTTCTCTCTAGAAACTCCAACCTCAGCTGCCTCCATGCTAAACCCTCTCTCCTCACAACAGCCACCACCTAAGCCGCCTGATACCACCACCGACATTCACCTAACAATAGAAACTGCTTGGTCCAAAACCTTTGCATCAGTGGTAACAGATCATTCGCCGCACCTGCCAGGATCCTCTTCCTTCCCATTAAAGACTTGGCCACTTTTCTTGTAGAGCCATGTATTGACATTACACCAAAAGACGTTCACTCTCTCTCCAAGCCAACGCCTTACCTCCTCATTGGAAAATTTGTCTTGGTAGTCAGATATGTTTTACCATTCTTAGTCAAATAAAACATTTTGGTCAAATAAACTAGTTTATAAACTATAACAAACAAGCTCTTACCTTTCCTCATTGGAAATTTGTCGCAGAATGCCAAAGATGGAGTTTGTTAGGTGATAAGTGTCGATTTACGCTTATCTGTAGTATCAAAAGGGAACAATTGTATGTAAATTTGAGTGAATCTTTACTTAATTGTGTGTTGATTTGATTATTTTAGGTTGAAACATGAGGTCGAATGGAATTGGAAAGAAACAAAGCAAAATAGGCAAGGAAGGACTGAAAATGCACAAAGACTTGAAAATATGGACCAACTTGCAAACATACAAAAGTTTAAGGACCTGTGTTGCAAATAAAAGAGGACTAAATTGAAAGAAAAGAAGAAATATGAGGACTAAAGTGCAGACTATTGAAAGTGGAAGGACCAAAAGAAAAATAATTGGTTGCTGTGAACCGCGGTTGAACCGCGTTTGCAAACCGTAGACCGACCGTGGCCCACATGATGGATTTTCTATTTTTTCCAGTATACAAACTAAGGGCGTTTGAGTTCTTTTAGAAGGGAAACAAATCGGAAAGTCTTAAGACTATATATAGATCTAATCTAGGTCAGATTAGGTTGTTGAATCTTTGAGAGCATAATAGAAACGAGAGGAAGAACGACGTCAAGATTGAATATTGGAACTTGAAGACAAATAATTCTTGGTGCATGATATTCAACTTCTTCTCATCTTTTATTCAGGATCTAGTTATGTATTCCAAACTTTACATATTTTCTTTCTTCCGAATTATGAGTAGCTAAATTAATATTTTGGATGAACGATGTAACCTAGTTTAGATTCTTTAATTTCAACTCTCAAGTTTTGCTTAAAATTTAATTACGTATTGATTTTACTTCTTCTATTAATTCTTGAAATAATTGGCCATTATTTGTCATTGATTCGTGGATTGTAACAAACCGAGAGGTAAGTTATTAATTTAGACCACGTGGTAAAATCCAACAATTAGATAAAAGGTAGAGATACGCTTTTATTATTGTTGCGTTTTTGAATTAAATTCTTAAGAGATTTAATGCATATAATTAAGGAGCGCGTTTTTGAATTAAATTCTTAAGAGATTTAATGCATATAATTAAGGAGCATTTGGACTTCATAAGTTGACTTAATTAGATAGGACTAATTTGAACTCGGAGGAGGAAAATTATGTTAAATTCGTGAATTCGATCGATTACAACATCTGAATAAATCTTGGGAGGAGAAATTAGAGATGACAACTTTGGTGAACTTGTGAATCCAAATCTTTGACCGTCATTCTTGATAATTTCTTGATTTTTTTTTTTTTTTTTTGCATTCACATTATTTTCTAAAATTCATAGTTCTAGTTTAAATCTTCAAATCAACTTAATTCAAATTATTTTCAATGGATTATGATTGTAATTAATTGAGCTAATATCTAAATAAGTATACAGCTTGGTCACACCATACGTTTTCACCATACGTTACATACAAACTTCGATGTATATTGAACATAAAATTCTTTCTAAATTTATACTTTATTATTTTATCGATAAATTAGTAATTATTAATTTATCGATTTAATAATAATCCCGTCAAATTATTAATTTCTCGTGGTCCCAACCTGATTAATTTATCGAAGTTTTACTGTATAAGGGCTTAGACTATTTTGATTAATAATGTTAACTTTTTAAAATATAATTCAAGTTTTAGTATGGTATCAGAGCTCATTAAGTTCAAATGATCAATTCTATCCAGCTAAAGCTCAAACGATCATTTGGATTGATTGACATACTCGACGAGTCACCATTTTGCAGAATATGTTGAGCAAAAAATCCCACATCAGTTAAATATTAAAATTATATAAAAAAAAACATATAAAAGCATTGGATATTCCTTTTAACAAGGTTAAGATTTTCAAGATTTGTTACAATTTGACCTAGATATGGAAATTTTAAAAAACAATTGTGTTTGGATCCAAAAACCAATTGTCTTTAGCTTTGTTATGCAATAACACATTAATATCACATAAGGGTTTATCATTACACCTTTTGCTTAAATGTTTGAAAAAGTTAGGCTCACAACTTCATTCAATTTCTTATATAGAAAATTCATGTAGTAGGATATTTTATATTTTTTTTACCGATTTTACTTATTTTAATTTTGAAAACCAAGACCAATTGTAATTTAACATAGTAAAAACATGCTAGTCTTATTGCTTTGAGATATAAGCATGTTTGGCTTAAATTAAAAAGTTCACTTATAAGAAAATTTAAAATAAATAATTTACTTGTAACACCAAACATAATTTGGATTGAAATTTGAATTAAACTAAATATAAATAATTTTATGTTGGAGCTTGGAATTCTTGGACTAATGTTTCAAAAAAGATAATTTAAGTTCGAGACTTTGGCTTAAGCCATTTTAGATTGATATTACTTGAATTATGTATTGGGACTATTCACAAAATGAATAATTAGTTTTAAGGAGCAAAAATAAATAAAAAATAAAAAACTGAGGGGCAGCCCGACTAGCCCGGCGGGCTACGGGCCAGGCAATATAGGCCCGGTTTTGTTTGGGCCAGGACTAGCACCAGCCCAACTCAAAATCTATATTATATAGGCCGGCCCACGGGCCGGGTAGGTTTTGTCACCTCTACCAAAACCCCATATCTCCATACAAACGCCTTTAAACAATCAAGAAAAATTTAAAAACCCTTAATTCACAATAGCCATCCGTTTGACAAATAAAATATAGATAACAATTTAGACAACATAGGGAGCAAATAACGTATAAATTTCCATGTACATAACACTTATTCCTGCTACAGGGAAATTAGACTCGTGAACTGAAAAATACTGCATTTAAACATTTCATAATAGTTATTAGTTTTTTTGTTTGAAATGTAAGAGTAATAGGGATTAATTACAATTATTTTCTCTCTTATCCAATTTCTCATCACATTAGTACTCTTCCCAATAAATTCCTAATTTATGTCAAACAATCGTACCAATTGAAATCCCCAAAAATGGAAAACACCACATGAAACCACCAAACTCGGTATTCACGGCTGCAGAATCCGTCTGGAACCATAACACTAAATTCCCAAAAATGCAGCCTCACGGCAACATAATTCATTCCAGATCAAAACCCCTCAGTATGTTTACTAGAATTATTCTTATCCTAGAATAATATTAGCTACTACGATATATTTTATTTTTTGCCTTTAATTCTGCATTATGTGACATGAGAATTTTTGTTTATTTCCTTTTTCACATTCAGGCGTAGAACTAAACATAACACATGACATATGGTTTGCGAAAAAATAACCACTCCTTCAAACTGTAACCACTACAAGAAAATGTGTCTATAGCGGCGACACCAATGGCGACGACAGAATGTCCCATCTATTTGGTACCGGACAATAGAGACGACAAAGATATGTCGTAGCTATAATGCCAAAATCTATAACGACGACATGATTCGTCGTTATATTTAACAGGACGTCTCTATTACTTGTAATTTATAACGACATCTTTTTATGTCATCGCTAATTACTTTTCCAAATGGCGAGAACAAATTGCGCCATTTTGTTGTGCCAATAGCGAAGACACATGTCGTCGCAATAGATATGTAGACGATGTTGTCAGTCACGTGAATCATAATTTCTCTCGTAAAATGTAATGTGGTTTTTTGCGACTATAGACATATATCAAGATTGGCGGGAAATCTGGCCCCCAATTCTTGTCTATAGCGGCGACATGTGTCGTCGTAATAGACGTATGGATGATTTTGTCAGTCACGTGAGTTGTTAATTTTCTCGTAAAATGTGAGGTGGTCTTTAGCGACGACAATTATCTATAGCGACGACAAATGTAGTCGCTATATAATCTCATTTTTCAGCTCTCCATCCCCGCATTTCAATATTGTTTTTCTGCAATATTTCTATTTCCATCAGAGTAAAAAATTCAAAGTCTATCGTTTTTCGCTGTAATCATCTTCTTTACATTTCATTTCTTTATCTCCATCTATTATCCTTACTGTATTTGTGAAAATATAGTTTTTTTCAAGTATAAATATTAATAAAAGTTGGACAACAATTAGAAATTGCACAAAATCTACAGATTTTCAGAACGGTTTGAAAGCATTAATAAACATGGCGACGCCATACGTAAATGACAAGGGAATAATTAAATGTCCGTGCAAAAATGTTTAAATGGTCTCACACATCTGTTGGAAATTGTCGAGGCTCACATATTTCGTAATGGTTTTGCAGAGAGTTATGTCACCTGGATATATAATGGCGAGACCGAGGTTCAGACTACGAATGTGTATAAACAGAATGAGCGAGCTGGTGTGGAGGATGAGATGACGGATGTCATGGACGACGTAGTCGGTGATGAGCATGCTGGTACAAGCCCCGATGACAACTATAATGAATTATTTGAGGCTTTGCATTCAGAACTATACCTGGGAGTTTCATCATTTTCATCCCTAAATATTTTAGTGAAGTTGATGCATATTAAGGTTGTCAACAAATTGACAAACAAGTCTGTCGATGATCTTTTAAAATTGCTGAAGTTAGCTTTTCCAAATATGAACCAAGTGGACTCTCACTACGAAGCTAAGTAGATGATGACAAAGTTTACATTGGGTTACAAATCCATTCATGCCTACAAGAACGACTGTGCACTATTTTTGGGATGAATATGCTGATAGACAAACTTGTCCGATTTACTTGGAAAGTTGTTGGGCGCACATTTCTGGGAAAGTAAACGAGAAGAATGTTCCGCATAAAGTGTTGCGCTATTTTCTCTTGGCTCCCAGACTAAAACGTATGTTTGCGACGAAGGATACTGCAAAAATCATGCGGTGGCACAGTATAGGAAGGTCTAGGGATGATGATGAAATGCAGCATCTCGTTGATGTAAAGGCATGGCGTGATTTTGACATGAAACATCAATTGTTCGCAAGTGAGATCTAGAATGTCAGGTTAGGTTTGGCCACAGATGGATTCAATCCATTCGGTGACATGAATCTGGTGTATAGCATGTGGCCAGTAGTTGTAACAGCTTACAACTTGCCACCTTGGTTATGCATGAAGCCCAAACACCTCATGCTTACTCTGTTGATACTTGGTCCTAAAGCACCGGGGTAAGGATATTGATATATTTTTACGACCATTAGTGGACGAGTTGAAAGAGTTGTGGGTCAATAGGACTAACACGCGTGACGCTAGAACCAATAATAGGTCAGTATTCAGAATGCGTGCAACAATTTTCCAGCGAGAAGTAGTTTGTCGGGTTGGAGTGGTCAGGGGTACATGGCATCTCCTATGTGCAACGAATAGACTCCTTTAGTCCGTGTGATAGGTAAGACAGCTTATGTGGGTCACCGTCGGTTCCTGCCATCCAAGCATCATTTTCAGAGTAATTTAGACATCGACGGAAGGACAAAGAGGGGACCACATTCTCGTCAGTTAACACCTACAGATATTTTAGCAGAGTTAAGTCGTGTCAGACATAAATTCTAGGAAATCACCCTAACTACAGGGGTGTTACAAAGAGAAGATTTGATGACAAGTTGAATTGGAGAAAAATGAGCATTTTGTATGAGTTGTCGTATTGGTCTTCTATAGAGCTCAAACATAAGATCGATGTCATGCACGTAGAGAAGAATGTTTATGACAGCTTGTTCGACACAATTATGGACGATCCATTCAAATCAAAGGACACAATCAATACCAGGCGCAATCTGATGTAATTAAGGAAGAGAGTTGCACTTGTATCTGAACGAGAATAGTTGTATAAAACCTACCGCATGTTACACCATGTCGCATGCAAATCATCAGAAGTTTTGTAAATTTATCCGATCAGTTGAGTTTCCAGATGACTTCGCATCTAATCTTCGAAATAATATTGCTCCTAATGACAGCTACATTATCGAGTTGAAGTCACATGATTGCCACATTATCATGCAACGATCATTGCCAATCGGATGTTAGGCGTTCTTGAATAAAATATTTCCACAACAATTATGGAACTGTGCACGTTCTTCAAACAACTTTGTGCAAGAACATTAAAGGTTAGCGACATGATGGATTCCCATTATCACTTGGTACTCATCCTCTGTAAGTTGGAACGGATCTTTCCGTCAACCTTCTTCGACATCATGATTCACCTTAAAATGCATTTGCTAGAAAAGGCAATCCTTAGAGGTCCAGTGCACATAAGACAGATGTATCCATTCGATCGATTCCTAAAAAAACTGAAGAACTACGTTAAAAATCGAGCTCGGCCCGAGGGTTCAATAGCTAAAGGGTATGTTGTGGACGAGGTATTGACTTTTTGCTCGAGGTACTTCGAGGACATAAGAACGAGGTTCAACCGACCAGACAGAAATGAGGATGCTAGTGTTTCGCAAACACAACTTTATATTTTTTAGTCGTAGTGTCGTCCAATTGGAAAGAAGTCACCAACGACGTTTCCTACTCATGTTCAAAATCAAACGATATTTTACGTCCTGTGCAACTGTTCTGAAATTGAGCCATTCTTGAAGTAAGACTTCGTTTTCAAATATTATTCATTTATCTCGAATAAACTTTGTCATGTAAAACAAACTAAGAACTGGGGTGAGTTTTACTGTAAGTAGCAGCAAAAGACACTAGAGCTACAATACGGACCGGCACTTTCTGTTTTTCTATTCTGATACAAATGGTTTAGGTGTGATGGGAGATGAATAGTAACTGAGAATAACGTTACCAGTATTGACATCAGTGTAGAGGCGTTCATGGATGATCAGTTCATACTTGCTAGCCAAGCACAACAAGTGTTCTACTTTGAAGATACTTCACGTGGTCCAAATTGGTGAGTAGTACAAGTAGTCCATCATAGGAGGACGTGGAATATGATTGGATCTAACATCACAGAGATAGACCAGCTCAACAATTTCAACTCTTCTGGTTTATCTTTGATCGTTGATCTTGGCAATATAGAGAACATATCCTTGCACCAGGATGATGGTGAAACTGATGAGATAGGAACATCGGTCATCAGAGAAGCCTCGTCTGATACTGTAGGATATATTTTGTTTATTAACGACGATGAAGATGACACACATGAAGAATACGAGGATGACGAAACATCGAATGAAAGCAACGAGGACGACATTTACACTGATCAGATCAATTGTATCATGATAGTGAATCAAATTGAATAATTTTGTCACACGTCTCGGAGTTGTTGTTGTCAGTCAATCATAATAATTCTTGTCCTTTAGCTTCAAGCTGATGAAAAAAATTTCGTTGATGCTGTTGTTGGTTAATCGGATTGAATGTTGGTGTTCGTAACGAAAAATAGGTGAATAAGGACTTAATTTATACGATAACAAGGAATTGGTGATCCACATGCATCTTTCTAAAACATTGAGGACTAAAATTGTAAAATTAAGAGGAAGAATTTGAAAAAAGAAAAAATAAGAGGTCTAAATTGAATAAATTATAAAGATTAGAGACTTAATAGAAAATATATAATGTCAATAGTGACGAAAAATGTCATCGCTTCACATGCGAAATATTGGGCGCCACGTTTTAGGCGCATGCTAAAAATAAAAAATAATACCGTGTCGCCGCTATAGAGTCAGACCTTTTATTTCACGCGTCAGACATTCTTCTTCTCTATTTTCCCTTTTTTTTTCTTCTTCTGCCGTCTGTAATTCTTCTTCTGCGGTCTGCCAATTCTCATTCTTCTTCGGTTGTCTGCCAGAATCATCTACGGTGACCTCAGGTGTGTATATCAAGACAAGTTCATTTTGTGACTTTCCAGTGTTGTTTTAGTTCTTCCACCGTCTACGATTCTTCTTCTTCCGCCGTCTGCCATTTTACTTCATGTTCCTGACATTGAAGCTACGAATACTCATAATTAGGAGCATAATTACTTGTGGGTATGGTACAAGCATAATTACTTGTGGATTTCTGCATTTTTTACTTTCAGTTGTTTTTTCATTTTTAATGTGATCTTCAATATGCAATGAGTTCATCAGTAAACATTTTCAATTATGCACTTTAATTTTTCAATGTGATTTGCACACTGGTCTCCCTCTTTTTTTTTGTGTGAATTGGAGTGATTTTGTACTAGATGTAAAATGTGGAACAAGTTTGTAGGGATCATTTTTGGTTGTTACTCAAAATGTAGGGACTTATGTGAAATAAATAAGTTTAGGGACCAATTCATCAATAAAATAGAACTTATTAGAAATTTCAAAAAAATCAAAATTTAGGGACTTATTTGAAATAAAATAAGATTAGGGACCAATTCAACAATGACATAACTTATTAGAAAAAACAAAAAAAATTCAATGTTTAGGGACTTATTTAAAATAAAATAAGTTTAAAGACCAATTCATCAATAAAATAAAAATTATTACAAATTTAACATAAATTAAAAGTTTAGGAACTAATTTGAAATAAAATAAGTTTAGGGACCGATTCATCAATAAAATAAAACTTATTACAAATTCAACAAAAATTCAAAGTTTAGGGACTTATTTCAATTAAAATAAGTTTAGGGACCAATTCATCAATAAAATAAAACTTATTAGAAATTACGAAAAAACTCAATGTTTAGGGACTTATTTGAAATAAAATAAGTTTAGGAACCAATTCATCAATAAAATAAAATTTATTAGAATTTTAACATAAATTCAAAGTTTATGAACTTATTTGATATAAAATAAGTTTATGAACCGATTCATAAATAAAATAAAACTTATTACAAATCCAACAAAAATTCAAAGTTTAAGAACTTATTTGAATTAAAATAAGTTTAGGACCAATTCATCAATAAAATAAAATTTATTAGAAATTTAACATAAATTCAAAGTGTAGGGACCTTTTTCACACTAATTGATGTACGATGTTTTCATGTGTTAGTATGGCTGACGTGATGTCGCACGGAGGTGATGGTGTAGGCGATCATCCACATCAACCACCTCGCGGGCTAGATTCGTCCTGCTAAATCTGGCAATAATTTTTGATCAAATCAATTCTTTTGTATTTTACAAACATCGTTGAATTTCGTATACCCTAACCACGTATTTGTAAGCGACGGGGTATCTCTCGAGGCATTAACCTTGAGAAGATTTGGTAGTCCAACGGGAAGAGGCCACTTCCCATCACGTTCGGCAATGTCGAACACACAATGCGACCGATCGGGAATAACGCAAAGTATTTCACGCGCTTGGTTGGGAACCAAGTGAAGTTCAACGTGCCCCCTTGCTACCCTTTATGGACAGAGGTTCTAGAGGAGCAGCGGGCACGGTACGTAGCCTCATCGAAGTACTTACTTACAATAGTTTTTACAGTAGCGCATTATACTAAATAATTGTTCCATGTAATATACATTACCAAAAAAATTTCCTTTGTTGCATAGCTAGTTCGATCTTCAGGGCGATCGGTCGCCCGACAATTACCGAGGGGTCTATGCCGAGCCTCTCTACACTAAAATGAATAGCGTTCAACACTTAGCCATAACTTCTGGCATTACCCACGAAGATTAGAGCCCTCCAAATCACAAAAGTATACCCAAAGGTACTATTCACCTCTCCGAACAGAACACCATCTCAACATATTTTTTCACTCAAAAATAGAAAAGAAAGAGATATGAAGCAGATTGAATCAAGAAGAAGAGGGCGCAGCCTAAACTCAATTTGTAAGAGTATATTTGTTCTGCCCTAGAAGCTGAAAGGAATGAGCCTTTTATACGTACAGCCAATGGATTAGATCATTCTCTAGTGATCCAACGGTTCAGGTAGGACCAGCATTGTTGAAGACGTGAGATGAGAGAGAGTGTATTTCCAAAATGCAACTTCAATTATATGCATAAGTATCAAGAATTAGCAAAGAAAAAATCTTTTTTGTCACTCCAGCTTGGTGTCCATCTTATAGAATCCAAATGATCATAAACATCAAAGAATTCAAATGAACATAAACATCACTGGTTTAGCTGAAACGGTTGCCTCTAACTTATCTCGGTGTATAGCTGGACGGAAATAGCAAAACTGAATATTTTACAGGATGGAAATAGCGAAGGAGAATTTTTTTTACTTGATGGAAATAGCAAAACAGAAGATTTTTATAAGATGGATATCTTGTTGTCATACTGTGATGAATAAATAAGTAATGAATAATGTGTACAACTCATTCCAAGCGTTTGCTTGATCAGAGACGATGTAAATAAAAGGTAATAGCAAAGACGAAAAAAAACTAAAAAATCAAGTTTGATTACATAAATTTATCCCCAACTCGATCCATATTAAAATTTAGACTAAGATGGGATCAATGAACAATGCAATGACGTGGGGTTTCAGAACTTTTTGAGGTTGTGTGTATCCATCTTCGTTGCCTTTATAAGTGACATCTATAATGCGTTCAAGATTGAGAATTCGCATCAAAATTTCTCTCGGAGAAGAACTTGGTCGGAGACACTCTTCATTGATATCCTTCCATGCGTTTGTAGTCATTTCAAAAAACTTATCGACAGCCACTTCTTTGGTCACACCATTCTCCTTCATGTATGACTCGATGCCGGTAGCAATTTGGCCCCTTTCCTTCTCAACCTTCAGTAAGACAATATTTGGAGAAAACACTTAGATAAGGGAAATTAATAAAGTTTATTATTTATAGAATTGATGTTTCCTTACGACAAACTTCGAGTTCACTTCATACCTCATAGGTAGCAATGTCATCAACTAGTCGACATATTATGAGGCTAGCAACAAGCATTTTAGGTTTATTGCTTAGCCATTCAAATTCTTCCTTGGTGACAGATTTGACCCCCAACAATGATGTAGTCGTATGATAAACATAAGTGCATGTGATTAAGGCATTGCTCATGTACTCAGAAAACGGAGGCAAGTATCCTTCGATGAACCACTTGGCTTCCACATAGTATGTCCTCACTAGTTCTTTCAACTAGATAAAAAAAATGGTAGACATTTGGATAAATTAACATGAGAGAATTAAGTATGAAAATTAATAAATAGTAAGAAATATAAGAATTTAATAGTAGTAGTGGAGTACGACTATAATGCAATACTTACTGCTTCTTTTGCAAAATGAACCGCATAAGATCTTCCTTCTTTTGATAGTTCTTCATCGAATTGCTCATAAAGATTTAGAAGAGCAACATAGAATGGTTTGATATACTCTGGTAGTCGATCAATTTCACTAATATCCCACCTGGAAAAACCAGAAATTCTCATGATTACGATTCCGAATAAATAATTGATTACTTTAAGAAACTATTTTGTATTACCATTGTCTACAGTTGAAAGAAAGAAATATGTACCTCATAATGGCCTCGGTAAAAACTTCAAGTTCTTCAACTGTACCATAGGCATCATATGTATCATCTATTATTGACGTCATTGCAATGGTTTTGGTAAGCATTATTCGAGCAACTGAATATTGAGGTTCATGATAAACTCCCATGGCCCAAAAGAAGCATTCTACCACTCTGTCTCTAGCGTAAGGAAGCTTAGAGACAAGGTCCAAGTCCTTCCACCATCTGCCATATATATAAGCAACAAATTTTATTAATTAAACTACTCAGGCACATACATAGATAGAGGCATGGAGCTATCCATGAAATTTTGAACAACATTACCTTGAGACTTCATAGAGCTCCTGTTTATGCAACATTTGCAATGAATTATAGTCTAATTTGGCAAACCTCAGCAGCAATTCATTCTTGGACTCATCTTCTTGGTAGATGGAGATAAAATTACGTGCCTCAATTCTTGGGTTCCCAAAATGGATGGATTGCACAAGGGCGTGCGCTACTTGTTTCCCAAGAGTAGAGCTTAGATGTAGTTCCGTGGATTTCAGGTTATCTGTTGTAAAAGCAAGGGCATCTTCTAGTATATCTTCTCCATGCACTCTTAAGTATGCAGCTTCATATAAGCTCAGCAAGCCCCTCGCATCACTCTTAATAGTCTCTTTGAATTTTCCATTCTTGTCTATGAATTTCTTAAAGATATCACAAGATATGCGGTGACCATGTTGTCTGAATAAACGAAAATGAAGTCCAACAGTGTACAAGTCATAGGCTTCATCTGCATAATTTGTGTTGAGATTGAAAAAATGTTGTAATAGTTCTTCAATCTCGTTTTCAAAGTGATATGAAATGCCCAAGCGCTCAAGTGTGTCGATGAAATTCAAAGTCTCCAACATATCTTTTCCAGGAACTGTTAGCATCCTCCTCACTTCATTCTTCAACCCTTCAATCTCCTCGGCATATTTTTCTGCTAACTGTATGAATCCACAAATGCAACATATTATACGCCAAGGTAGTTTTCACTTGTTTGAATTAATATGCATACTAAATCCTTAAACATGAGAGATGTATTCTTTTTGAATGAAAAAATTAATATAGTATTGCTCTTTGTCAAAACATTTATGTATATAACTTTGTTCAAGATTTTTATAATTCAACACAAGCTATAATGACTTAATATTGCAGAGTCAATAATGGAATCGACAGAAATAATAAAGGGATGAAAGCCTACCTCAGTATCAAAAGAAAAATTGATAAATTGCTCTCCCCATAAGCTGGGAGAGAAGTTTGCAACTGGACGAACAATCTCCTTATTGAAGTTGGTAGCATTTTCAACAAGAGCTGAGGCCATTCTCTTTTGGTAACTAGAAGCAGAAGAATAAGAGAAATTATTATGGTAGGCGTAGCAGAAGAACAATTTATGTTGAGAGTATAGACTATATAGCTCAAGTTGATGTTGCTGATTAGATACAGAAGAGAAGTACTGTATTTATAGTAGATCTGAATGGGTTCTGTTGGGCAAAGCAATATTTCTTATTTTCGCAGTTGGTCATTTTTTACTACTACTGGCGTCTCAATATTCTATAATTCTCTATTTTACCGGTTTCACAAGAAAGAATTTTATATGTTTATCAGTCAAGTCAAGGAAAGCATGTATTAATATAAAATTTGTCAGTTTCACTTAATTGAGCGCAATTATTAAGGTTCCCAAATTATTGTAAGAAAGTTAATTGGTTAACTAAAACGGTTTACTTGTGGAAGAAATTAATTAACTTAAATAATAATCATGACATGTGAATTAAGTCAGGCACATTAACTTTAACGATTATAATATGGTCTAAATAGACATACTTATGATTTAGTATGTCGTCGCTATATACCTACATCAATTTAAGCAGGAAAATTGGCGCCCAATTGTTGTCTGTAGCGACGACACATGTCGTCGCTATATTCATATTGATCATTTTGGTAGGCACGTGAGTTATTAATTTTCTCGTAAAATGGGAAGGATCCTGTAGCGACGACAATGTCGTCGCTATAGAGTTTTCTTTATCTTCTCCCCCATCTCCACATTTCTGTATTGCAGACTACACGCAAAAAAAATTTCTTCTCCATCTCCGCATCTCCCTGGTCAATTGCAATTCTATTATTTTCCTTCATAATCATCTTCTTTACATTTCATTTATTCATCTCCATTTATTAACCTTACTGTATTTGTAAGAATATAGTATTTTTCAAATATGAATATTGATAAAAGTTGGACAACAATTAGAAATCGCACAAAATCTGCAGATTTTCAGAACGGTTTGCAAGTATTTATAAACATGGCGATGCCATACATTAATGACAGAGGAAGGATTAAATGTCAGTGCAAAAAATATTTAAAAAGTCTCACACATCCATTGGAAATTGTCGAGGCTCACATATTTCGTAATGGTTTTGCGGAGAGTTATGTCACCTGGATATATCATGGCGAGACCGATGTTCATACTACGAATGTGTATAGACAGAATGAGCGAGCTGGTGTGAAGGATGAGATGATGGATCTCATGGACAATGTAGCTGGTGATGAGCATGCAGGTACAAGCACCGATGGTTACTATGACGAACTGTTTCAGGCTCTCCATTCAGAACTGTACCCAGGAGTATCATTTTCATCCCTAAATTTTTTAGTCAAGTTGATGCATATTAAAGTTATGAACAAATGGACAAACAAGTCTGTCGATGATCTTTTGAAATTGCTAAAGTTAGCATTCCCAAACATGAACCTGGTTGACTCTCACTAATAAGCTAAGAAGCTGATGACGAAGCTTGGTTTGGGTTACAAATCCATTCATGCCTGCAAGAACGACTGTGCACTGTTTTGGGGTGAACATGCTGATAGACAAACTTGCCCAATTTTCAAGGAAAGTCGTTGGGTACACACTTCTGGGAAAGTGAATGGGAAGAATGTTCTGCATAAAGTGTTGCGATATTTTTCCTTGGCCCTCAGACTAAAACACTAATAGGATTAAAACAGTATCATGGATTAAAACAATATCAAAAGATACTGTTTTATCTATGATACTGTGAATTGGTATACTTATATCATGTTTTTATCTGTGATACTGTTTTATTATGATAATGTTTCAACCTATGATACTGTATTAAAACAGTATCATTACTTCAACCATTAAAATATCTTGTGCTTAGTTTTATGATACTATTTTAGCTGTGATACTGTTTTATTTAGATAATGTGAATTGGTATACTTATATCATATTTTTATTTGTGATACTGTTTTAATATATGATAATGTTATTGAGTGCAAGTAGTATCAATGGTCTTATAATACTAATGGAGTATTTTAAGAACAGTTTAATTACTTCAAACAGTATCAATGGACTTGAACAACATATTTTCATGTATAACATTTATCTGTGATACTGTTTTAGAGGATGTATGATACTGTTTTGACAATAAAATTAAAGATTGTCATTTTAAGCTAAAGAGATGACTTCAAACGGGTAAAATATATCGTACGTAGTGGCAAATGAACTGGTCTTGACCGTTTCGTCGAGACAATTTCGAAAACATATTATAATAAAAATTCCGAGTACGTATGCGAATTCTATGCCATTTCTATTATGATAATATTTTGTGATACTGTTTTGGTATGTATGATACTGTTTTGACAAGAAAAAATAAAGATTGACATTTTAAGTTAAAGAGGCGACTTCAAATGGCTAAAATCCATCTTATGCAGTGGCGAAGCGACTGGTCTTGACCGGCTCGTCGAGACCATTCCGAAAACATATTATAATAAAAATTCTGAGCACGTGTGCGAATTCTATATTCATTTCTATTGTGATACTGTTTTCTGTGATACTGTTTTATATAATACAGTATCAAGCTACACTCTGATTATGGTATTGAATCAACATATTTCACTTTTCTTTATTTTTCCCAATTCAATCAAATGGTGGAGCATTATCACCTATCTTTGTTCTATATCTTCATTCTTTTTCACATACAATTCAATTATTTTCAAAATCCAATTACTAACCAAACCACTTGTGTATGTGAAGCAAGTGAATGTGTACAATCCATTGTTGCCCCTCTGCCTCAATATCCACCACCGCCGGCGAGACCAGAATTAAATATTGAATGAATGTAATTTTGAACTTCTATTTCCTTGTTTGCAATTAGAAATTGGAATTCAACTAGAACAAAGTATTCCAACTAATTAATTCACGTAAGAAACACCAGAAAACCAGAATGCATGAAACACCAGAAAATCAGAATACAGGAAACACCAGAAACCAGAAACCAGAACCAAGTTTTTTATGGTAGACCCGAACTTCACCATGGGCGAATCACCTTCGATCACCTTCGTCGCACTCATACCCAGCCTCTCAGGCCCCCACGCCAAAAAACAGCACCTAAATCGCAGCTTACCTAGGTTCAGCATCTAAATCGCCGCCGTGACCTCTTCCACCGAACGCGCAACCACCGGACAGTCACCGATCAACTTGCCCATGCCCAAATGACTGATGGAGGTTTGTAGATGTAGAAGAAGACGTCAATGTTTTTGTAGGGTAATTTTGGAATTAATTTAAAATATTGCTTAAAATATGACTTAATTACAATTTTGAAAAATGTCTTGACCTAATTTGAAACAAGTCATGTACAAGTGACTTATAGGCAATTTTCCCTAAAAAAAAAGGGAAAATTTTGGGCCGGTCACTGTTAACGCCATGGTGGGCTGAAAAGTCATATCATATAATCTTAATTCAACTAAAGTCATACTTAATTACTAAAAGACCAATATGCCCTCCAATTGTAAAAACAGTCATTTAAACACGTAAAAACCAACAAAATCATTTCAATGCCTGTTTACAAACTCCTTCATTTACTTTTAACAATTTTCATCTTCTTCTTGTGTTTGATTCTTCTCACCATAACCTGTAACTGCATACAAATAATTCGAAAGCTGATATTTCAATGGCGAAGATATTGTTTTATTTTTTATTTTTTAATAAAGTAACCATTTTCAGTTAAAAATAATCATTCAAATATTGAGATATTGTTCAAATTGAAACATGTGCAATGCAGTTAATGAATGGAGTTTGGATGAACTGATTCAACTAGTTTTTGATAATGTAGTTGTTGTGAGTTAGGGTTTTATGTTAGATCATGTAAAATGCTTGATACTGTTTCAATAGATGTGTTTCAATATATGATACTGTTTCTAATGATAGTGAAATTTGCTGATTTTTTTTCTCTGTTTTTAATGACAGTGAGCAGTTATTCTTTCTTCATCTTGGCATTGCTCTGGTGAAGTATGTGTTTGCTTTTAAGGGTAACAAGAAATACCTTGGAAGAGCTTTAATTTGCAGCAAAAGGATACACATTTATCCCTGATACTGTTTTAAAGAATTTGTGATACTGTTTTGAAAAAAAAAATTAAAGATTGCCATTTTAAGCTAAAGAGACGACTTCAAACGGGTAAAATCCATCGTAGGCAGCGGCGAAGCGGCTGGTCTTGACCGTCTCGTCGAGACCATTCCGAAAACATATTATAATAAAAATTCTGAGCACGTGTGCAAATTCTATGATCATTTCTATTGTGATACTGTTTTTTGTGATACTGTTTTGCATAATACAGTATCAAACAACACACATGACTATGATATCATGCTTTTATCTTTGATACTGTTTAATTAGTCATATGTTTTGTTTGATACTGTATTATGCAAAACAGTATCATAGATTAAAACATGGATTAAAACAATATCAATTTATATTAATGCACATTACCTAAACAAAACACTATCATGGATTAAAAGTAAGACATTCAAACAGTATCATAGGATTAAAACAGTATCATGGATTAAAACAATATCAAAAGATACTGTTTTATCTATGATACTGTGAATTGGTATACTTATATCATGTTTTTATCTGTGATACTGTTTTATTATGATAATGTTTCAACCTATGATACTGTATTAAAACAGTATCATTACTTCAACCATTAAAATATCTTGTGCTTAGTTTTATGATACTATTTTAGCTGTGATACTGTTTTATTTAGATAATGTGAATTGGTATACTTATATCATATTTTTATTTGTGATACTGTTTTAATATATGATAATGTTATTGAGTGCAAGTAGTATCAATGGTCTTATAATACTAATGGAGTATTTTAAGAACAGTTTAATTACTTCAAACAGTATCAATGGACTTGAACAACATATTTTCATGTATAACATTTATCTGTGATACTGTTTTAGAGGATGTATGATACTGTTTTGACAATAAAATTAAAGATTGTCATTTTAAGCTAAAGAGATGACTTCAAACGGGTAAAATATATCGTACGTAGTGGCAAATGAACTGGTCTTGACCGTTTCGTCGAGACAATTTCGAAAACATATTATAATAAAAATTCCGAGTACGTATGCGAATTCTATGCCATTTCTATTATGATAATATTTTGTGATACTGTTTTGGTATGTATGATACTGTTTTGACAAGAAAAAATAAAGATTGACATTTTAAGTTAAAGAGGCGACTTCAAATGGCTAAAATCCATCTTATGCAGTGGCGAAGCGACTGGTCTTGACCGGCTCGTCGAGACCATTCCGAAAACATATTATAATAAAAATTCTGAGCACGTGTGCGAATTCTATATTCATTTCTATTGTGATACTGTTTTCTGTGATACTGTTTTATATAATACAGTATCAAGCTACACTCTGATTATGGTATTGAATCAACATATTTCACTTTTCTTTATTTTTCCCAATTCAATCAAATGGTGGAGCATTATCACCTATCTTTGTTCTATATCTTCATTCTTTTTCACATACAATTCAATTATTTTCAAAATCCAATTACTAACCAAACCACTTGTGTATGTGAAGCAAGTGAATGTGTACAATCCATTGTTGCCCCTCTGCCTCAATATCCACCACCGCCGGCGAGACCAGAATTAAATATTGAATGAATGTAATTTTGAACTTCTATTTCCTTGTTTGCAATTAGAAATTGGAATTCAACTAGAACAAAGTATTCCAACTAATTAATTCACGTAAGAAACACCAGAAAACCAGAATGCATGAAACACCAGAAAATCAGAATACAGGAAACACCAGAAACCAGAAACCAGAACCAAGTTTTTTATGGTAGACCCGAACTTCACCATGGGCGAATCACCTTCGATCACCTTCGTCGCACTCATACCCAGCCTCTCAGGCCCCCACGCCAAAAAACAGCACCTAAATCGCAGCTTACCTAGGTTCAGCATCTAAATCGCCGCCGTGACCTCTTCCACCGAACGCGCAACCACCGGACAGTCACCGATCAACTTGCCCATGCCCAAATGACTGATGGAGGTTTGTAGATGTAGAAGAAGACGTCAATGTTTTTGTAGGGTAATTTTGGAATTAATTTAAAATATTGCTTAAAATATGACTTAATTACAATTTTGAAAAATGTCTTGACCTAATTTGAAACAAGTCATGTACAAGTGACTTATAGGCAATTTTCCCTAAAAAAAAAGGGAAAATTTTGGGCCGGTCACTGTTAACGCCATGGTGGGCTGAAAAGTCATATCATATAATCTTAATTCAACTAAAGTCATACTTAATTACTAAAAGACCAATATGCCCTCCAATTGTAAAAACAGTCATTTAAACACGTAAAAACCAACAAAATCATTTCAATGCCTGTTTACAAACTCCTTCATTTACTTTTAACAATTTTCATCTTCTTCTTGTGTTTGATTCTTCTCACCATAACCTGTAACTGCATACAAATAATTCGAAAGCTGATATTTCAATGGCGAAGATATTGTTTTATTTTTTATTTTTTAATAAAGTAACCATTTTCAGTTAAAAATAATCATTCAAATATTGAGATATTGTTCAAATTGAAACATGTGCAATGCAGTTAATGAATGGAGTTTGGATGAACTGATTCAACTAGTTTTTGATAATGTAGTTGTTGTGAGTTAGGGTTTTATGTTAGATCATGTAAAATGCTTGATACTGTTTCAATAGATGTGTTTCAATATATGATACTGTTTCTAATGATAGTGAAATTTGCTGATTTTTTTTCTCTGTTTTTAATGACAGTGAGCAGTTATTCTTTCTTCATCTTGGCATTGCTCTGGTGAAGTATGTGTTTGCTTTTAAGGGTAACAAGAAATACCTTGGAAGAGCTTTAATTTGCAGCAAAAGGATACACATTTATCCCTGATACTGTTTTAAAGAATTTGTGATACTGTTTTGAAAAAAAAAATTAAAGATTGCCATTTTAAGCTAAAGAGACGACTTCAAACGGGTAAAATCCATCGTAGGCAGCGGCGAAGCGGCTGGTCTTGACCGTCTCGTCGAGACCATTCCGAAAACATATTATAATAAAAATTCTGAGCACGTGTGCAAATTCTATGATCATTTCTATTGTGATACTGTTTTTTGTGATACTGTTTTGCATAATACAGTATCAAACAACACACATGACTATGATATCATGCTTTTATCTTTGATACTGTTTAATTAGTCATATGTTTTGTTTGATACTGTATTATGCAAAACAGTATCATAGATTAAAACATGGATTAAAACAATATCAATTTATATTAATGCACATTACCTAAACAAAACACTATCATGGATTAAAAGTAAGACATTCAAACAGTATCATAGGATTAAAACAGTATCATGGATTAAAACAATATCAAAAGATACTGTTTTATCTATGATACTGTGAATTGGTATACTTATATCATGTTTTTATCTGTGATACTGTTTTATTATGATAATGTTTCAACCTATGATACTGTATTAAAACAGTATCATTACTTCAACCATTAAAATATCTTGTGCTTAGTTTTATGATACTATTTTAGCTGTGATACTGTTTTATTTAGATAATGTGAATTGGTATACTTATATCATATTTTTATTTGTGATACTGTTTTAATATATGATAATGTTATTGAGTGCAAGTAGTATCAATGGTCTTATAATACTAATGGAGTATTTTAAGAACAGTTTAATTACTTCAAACAGTATCAATGGACTTGAACAACATATTTTCATGTATAACATTTATCTGTGATACTGTTTTAGAGGATGTATGATACTGTTTTGACAATAAAATTAAAGATTGTCATTTTAAGCTAAAGAGATGACTTCAAACGGGTAAAATATATCGTACGTAGTGGCAAATGAACTGGTCTTGACCGTTTCGTCGAGACAATTTCGAAAACATATTATAATAAAAATTCCGAGTACGTATGCGAATTCTATGCCATTTCTATTATGATAATATTTTGTGATACTGTTTTGGTATGTATGATACTGTTTTGACAAGAAAAAATAAAGATTGACATTTTAAGTTAAAGAGGCGACTTCAAATGGATAAAATCCATCTTATGCAGTGGCGAAGCGACTGGTCTTGACCGGCTCGTCGAGACCATTCCGAAAACATATTATAATAAAAATTCTGAGCACGTGTGCGAATTCTATATTCATTTCTATTGTGATACTGTTTTCTGTGATACTGTTTTATATAATACAGTATCAAGCTACACTCTGATTATGGTATTGAATCAACATATTTCACTTTTCTTTATTTTTCCCAATTCAATCAAATGGTGGAGCATTATCACCTATCTTTGTTCTATATCTTCATTCTTTTTCACATACAATTCAATTATTTTCAAAATCCAATTACTAACCAAACCACTTGTGTATGTGAAGCAAGTGAATGTGTACAATCCATTGTTGCCCCTCTGCCTCAATATCCACCACCGCCGGCGAGACCAGAATTAAATATTGAATGAATGTAATTTTGAACTTCTATTTCCTTGTTTGCAATTAGAAATTGGAATTCAACTAGAACAAAGTATTCCAACTAATTAATTCACGTAAGAAACACCAGAAAACCAGAATGCATGAAACACCAGAAAATCAGAATACAGGAAACACCAGAAACCAGAAACCAGAACCAAGTTTTTTATGGTAGACCCGAACTTCACCATGGGCGAATCACCTTCGATCACCTTCGTCGCACTCATACCCAGCCTCTCAGGCCCCCACGCCAAAAAACAGCACCTAAATCGCAGCTTACCTAGGTTCAGCATCTAAATCGCCGCCGTGACCTCTTCCACCGAACGCGCAACCACCGGACAGTCACCGATCAACTTGCCCATGCCCAAATGACTGATGGAGGTTTGTAGATGTAGAAGAAGACGTCAATGTTTTTGTAGGGTAATTTTGGAATTAATTTAAAATATTGCTTAAAATATGACTTAATTACAATTTTGAAAAATGTCTTGACCTAATTTGAAACAAGTCATGTACAAGTGACTTATAGGCAATTTTCCCTAAAAAAAAAGGGAAAATTTTGGGCCGGTCACTGTTAACGCCATGGTGGGCTGAAAAGTCATATCATATAATCTTAATTCAACTAAAGTCATACTTAATTACTAAAAGACCAATATGCCCTCCAATTGTAAAAACAGTCATTTAAACACGTAAAAACCAACAAAATCATTTCAATGCCTGTTTACAAACTCCTTCATTTACTTTTAACAATTTTCATCTTCTTCTTGTGTTTGATTCTTCTCACCATAACCTGTAACTGCATACAAATAATTCGAAAGCTGATATTTCAATGGCGAAGATATTGTTTTATTTTTTATTTTTTAATAAAGTAACCATTTTCAGTTAAAAATAATCATTCAAATATTGAGATATTGTTCAAATTGAAACATGTGCAATGCAGTTAATGAATGGAGTTTGGATGAACTGATTCAACTAGTTTTTGATAATGTAGTTGTTGTGAGTTAGGGTTTTATGTTAGATCATGTAAAATGCTTGATACTGTTTCAATAGATGTGTTTCAATATATGATACTGTTTCTAATGATAGTGAAATTTGCTGATTTTTTTTCTCTGTTTTTAATGACAGTGAGCAGTTATTCTTTCTTCATCTTGGCATTGCTCTGGTGAAGTATGTGTTTGCTTTTAAGGGTAACAAGAAATACCTTGGAAGAGCTTTAATTTGCAGCAAAAGGATACACATTTATCCCTGATACTGTTTTAAAGAATTTGTGATACTGTTTTGAAAAAAAAAAATTAAAGATTGCCATTTTAAGCTAAAGAGACGACTTCAAACGGGTAAAATCCATCGTAGGCAGCGGCGAAGCGGCTGGTCTTGACCGTCTCGTCGAGACCATTCCGAAAACATATTATAATAAAAATTCTGAGCACGTGTGCAAATTCTATGATCATTTCTATTGTGATACTGTTTTTTGTGATACTGTTTTGCATAATACAGTATCAAACAACACACATGACTATGATATCATGCTTTTATCTTTGATACTGTTTAATTAGTCATATGTTTTGTTTGATACTGTATTATGCAAAACAGTATCATAGATTAAAACATGGATTAAAACAATATCAATTTATATTAATGCACATTACCTAAACAAAACACTATCATGGATTAAAAGTAAGACATTCAAACAGTATCATAGGATTAAAACAGTATCATGGATTAAAACAATATCAAAAGATACTGTTTTATCTATGATACTGTGAATTGGTATACTTATATCATGTTTTTATCTGTGATACTGTTTTATTATGATAATGTTTCAACCTATGATACTGTATTAAAACAGTATCATTACTTCAACCATTAAAATATCTTGTGCTTAGTTTTATGATACTATTTTAGCTGTGATACTGTTTTATTTAGATAATGTGAATTGGTATACTTATATCATATTTTTATTTGTGATACTGTTTTAATATATGATAATGTTATTGAGTGCAAGTAGTATCAATGGTCTTATAATACTAATGGAGTATTTTAAGAACAGTTTAATTACTTCAAACAGTATCAATGGACTTGAACAACATATTTTCATGTATAACATTTATCTGTGATACTGTTTTAGAGGATGTATGATACTGTTTTGACAATAAAATTAAAGATTGTCATTTTAAGCTAAAGAGATGACTTCAAACGGGTAAAATATATCGTACGTAGTGGCAAATGAACTGGTCTTGACCGTTTCGTCGAGACAATTTCGAAAACATATTATAATAAAAATTCCGAGTACGTATGCGAATTCTATGCCATTTCTATTATGATAATATTTTGTGATACTGTTTTGGTATGTATGATACTGTTTTGACAAGAAAAAATAAAGATTGACATTTTAAGTTAAAGAGGCGACTTCAAATGGCTAAAATCCATCTTATGCAGTGGCGAAGCGACTGGTCTTGACCGGCTCGTCGAGACCATTCCGAAAACATATTATAATAAAAATTCAGAGCACGTGTGCGAATTCTATATTCATTTCTATTGTGATACTGTTTTCTGTGATACTGTTTTATATAATACAGTATCAAGCTACACTCTGATTATGGTATTGAATCAACATATTTCACTTTTCTTTATTTTTCCCAATTCAATCAAATGGTGGAGCATTATCACCTATCTTTGTTCTATATCTTCATTCTTTTTCACATACAATTCAATTATTTTCAAAATCCAATTACTAACCAAACCACTTGTGTATGTGAAGCAAGTGAATGTGTACAATCCATTGTTGCCCCTCTGCCTCAATATCCACCACCGCCGGCGAGACCAGAATTAAATATTGAATGAATGTAATTTTGAACTTCTATTTCCTTGTTTGCAATTAGAAATTGGAATTCAACTAGAACAAAGTATTCCAACTAATTAATTCACGTAAGAAACACCAGAAAACCAGAATGCATGAAACACCAGAAAATCAGAATACAGGAAACACCAGAAACCAGAAACCAGAACCAAGTTTTTTATGGTAGACCCGAACTTCACCATGGGCGAATCACCTTCGATCACCTTCGTCGCACTCATACCCAGCCTCTCAGGCCCCCACGCCAAAAAAACAGCACCTAAATCGCAGCTTACCTAGGTTCAGCATCTAAATCGCCGCCGTGACCTCTTCCACCGAACGCGCAACCACCGGACAGTCACCGATCAACTTGCCCATGCCCAAATGACTGATGGAGGTTTGCAGATGTAGAAGAAGACGTCAATGTTTTTGTAGGGTAATTTTGGAATTAATTTAAAATATTGCTTAAAATATGACTTAATTACAATTTTGAAAAATGTCTTGACCTAATTTGAAACAAGTCATGTACAAGTGACTTATAGGCAATTTTCCCTAAAAAAAAAGGGAAAATTTTGGGCCGGTCACTGTTAACGCCATGGTGGGCTGAAAAGTCATATCATATAATCTTAATTCAACTAAAGTCATACTTAATTACTAAAAGACCAATATGCCCTCCAATTGTAAAAACAGTCATTTAAACACGTAAAAACCAACAAAATCATTTCAATGCCTGTTTACAAACTCCTTCATTTACTTTTAACAATTTTCATCTTCTTCTTGTGTTTGATTCTTCTCACCATAACCTGTAACTGCATACAAATAATTCGAAAGCTGATATTTCAATGGCGAAGATATTGTTTTATTTTTTATTTTTTAATAAAGTAACCATTTTCAGTTAAAAATAATCATTCAAATATTGAGATATTGTTCAAATTGAAACATGTGCAATGCAGTTAATGAATGGAGTTTGGATGAACTGATTCAACTAGTTTTTGATAATGTAGTTGTTGTGAGTTAGGGTTTTATGTTAGATCATGTAAAATGCTTGATACTGTTTCAATAGATGTGTTTCAATATATGATACTGTTTCTAATGATAGTGAAATTTGCTGATTTTTTTTCTCTGTTTTTAATGACAGTGAGCAGTTATTCTTTCTTCATCTTGGCATTGCTCTGGTGAAGTATGTGTTTGCTTTTAAGGGTAACAAGAAATACCTTGGAAGAGCTTTAATTTGCAGCAAAAGGATACACATTTATCCCTGATACTGTTTTAAAGAATTTGTGATACTGTTTTGAAAAAAAAAATTAAAGATTGCCATTTTAAGCTAAAGAGACGACTTCAAACGGGTAAAATCCATCGTAGGCAGCGGTGAAGCGGCTGGTCTTGACCGTCTCGTCGAGACCATTCCGAAAACATATTATAATAAAAATTCTGAGCACGTGTGCAAATTCTATGATCATTTCTATTGTGATACTGTTTTTTGTGATACTGTTTTGCATAATACAGTATCAAACAACACACATGACTATGATATCATGCTTTTATCTTTGATACTGTTTAATTAGTCATATGTTTTGTTTGATACTGTATTATGCAAAACAGTATCATAGATTAAAACATGGATTAAAACAATATCAATTTATATTAATGCACATTACCTAAACAAAACACTATCATGGATTAAAAGTAAGACATTCAAACAGTATCATAGGATTAAAACAGTATCATGGATTAAAACAATATCAAAAGATACTGTTTTATCTATGATACTGTGAATTGGTATACTTATATCATGTTTTTATCTGTGATACTGTTTTATTATGATAATGTTTCAACCTATGATACTGTATTAAAACAGTATCATTACTTCAACCATTAAAATATCTTGTGCTTAGTTTTATGATACTATTTTAGCTGTGATACTGTTTTATTTAGATAATGTGAATTGGTATACTTATATCATATTTTTATTTGTGATACTGTTTTAATATATGATAATGTTATTGAGTGCAAGTAGTATCAATGGTCTTATAATACTAATGGAGTATTTTAAGAACAGTTTAATTACTTCAAACAGTATCAATGGACTTGAACAACATATTTTCATGTATAACATTTATCTGTGATACTGTTTTAGAGGATGTATGATACTGTTTTGACAATAAAATTAAAGATTGTCATTTTAAGCTAAAGAGATGACTTCAAACGGGTAAAATATATCGTACGTAGTGGCAAATGAACTGGTCTTGACCGTTTCGTCGAGACAATTTCGAAAACATATTATAATAAAAATTCCGAGTACGTATGCGAATTCTATGCCATTTCTATTATGATAATATTTTGTGATACTGTTTTGGTATGTATGATACTGTTTTGACAAGAAAAAATAAAGATTGACATTTTAAGTTAAAGAGGCGACTTCAAATGGCTAAAATCCATCTTATGCAGTGGCGAAGCGACTGGTCTTGACCGGCTCGTCGAGACCATTCCGAAAACATATTATAATAAAAATTCTGAGCACGTGTGCGAATTCTATATTCATTTCTATTGTGATACTGTTTTCTGTGATACTGTTTTATATAATACAGTATCAAGCTACACTCTGATTATGGTATTGAATCAACATATTTCACTTTTCTTTATTTTTCCCAATTCAATCAAATGGTGGAGCATTATCACCTATCTTTGTTCTATATCTTCATTCTTTTTCACATACAATTCAATTATTTTCAAAATCCAATTACTAACCAAACCACTTGTGTATGTGAAGCAAGTGAATGTGTACAATCCATTGTTGCCCCTCTGCCTCAATATCCACCACCGCCGGCGAGACCAGAATTAAATATTGAATGAATGTAATTTTGAACTTCTATTTCCTTGTTTGCAATTAGAAATTGGAATTCAACTAGAACAAAGTATTCCAACTAATTAATTCACGTAAGAAACACCAGAAAACCAGAATGCATGAAACACCAGAAAATCAGAATACAGGAAACACCAGAAACCAGAAACCAGAACCAAGTTTTTTATGGTAGACCCGAACTTCACCATGGGCGAATCACCTTCGATCACCTTCGTCGCACTCATACCCAGCCTCTCAGGCCCCCACGCCAAAAAACAGCACCTAAATCGCAGCTTACCTAGGTTCAGCATCTAAATCGCCGCCGTGACCTCTTCCACCGAACGCGCAACCACCGGACAGTCACCGATCAACTTGCCCATGCCCAAATGACTGATGGAGGTTTGTAGATGTAGAAGAAGACGTCAATGTTTTTGTAGGGTAATTTTGGAATTAATTTAAAATATTGCTTAAAATATGACTTAATTACAATTTTGAAAAATGTCTTGACCTAATTTGAAACAAGTCATGTACAAGTGACTTATAGGCAATTTTCCCTAAAAAAAAAGGGAAAATTTTGGGCCGGTCACTGTTAACGCCATGGTGGGCTGAAAAGTCATATCATATAATCTTAATTCAACTAAAGTCATACTTAATTACTAAAAGACCAATATGCCCTCCAATTGTAAAAACAGTCATTTAAACACGTAAAAACCAACAAAATCATTTCAATGCCTGTTTACAAACTCCTTCATTTACTTTTAACAATTTTCATCTTCTTCTTGTGTTTGATTCTTCTCACCATAACCTGTAACTGCATACAAATAATTCGAAAGCTGATATTTCAATGGCGAAGATATTGTTTTATTTTTTATTTTTTAATAAAGTAACCATTTTCAGTTAAAAATAATCATTCAAATATTGAGATATTGTTCAAATTGAAACATGTGCAATGCAGTTAATGAATGGAGTTTGGATGAACTGATTCAACTAGTTTTTGATAATGTAGTTGTTGTGAGTTAGGGTTTTATGTTAGATCATGTAAAATGCTTGATACTGTTTCAATAGATGTGTCTCAATATATGATACTGTTTCTAATGATAGTGAAATTTGCTGATTTTTTTTCTCTGTTTTTAATGACAGTGAGCAGTTATTCTTTCTTCATCTTGGCATTGCTCTGGTGAAGTATGTGTTTGCTTTTAAGGGTAACAAGAAATACCTTGGAAGAGCTTTAATTTGCAGCAAAAGGATACACATTTATCCCTGATACTGTTTTAAAGAATTTGTGATACTGTTTTGAAAAAAAAAATTAAAGATTGCCATTTTAAGCTAAAGAGACGACTTCAAACGGGTAAAATCCATCGTAGGCAGCGGCGAAGCGGCTGGTCTTGACCGTCTCGTCGAGACCATTCCGAAAACATATTATAATAAAAATTCTGAGCACGTGTGCAAATTCTATGATCATTTCTATTGTGATACTGTTTTTTGTGATACTGTTTTGCATAATACAGTATCAAACAACACACATGACTATGATATCATGCTTTTATCTTTGATACTGTTTAATTAGTCATATGTTTTGTTTGATACTGTATTATGCAAAACAGTATCATAGATTAAAACATGGATTAAAACAATATCAATTTATATTAATGCACATTACCTAAACAAAACACTATCATGGATTAAAAGTAAGACATTCAAACAGTATCATAGGATTAAAACAGTATCATGGATTAAAACAATATCAAAAGATACTGTTTTATCTATGATACTGTGAATTGGTATACTTATATCATGTTTTTATCTGTGATACTGTTTTATTATGATAATGTTTCAACCTATGATACTGTATTAAAACAGTATCATTACTTCAACCATTAAAATATCTTGTGCTTAGTTTTATGATACTATTTTAGCTGTGATACTGTTTTATTTAGATAATGTGAATTGGTATACTTATATCATATTTTTATTTGTGATACTGTTTTAATATATGATAATGTTATTGAGTGCAAGTAGTATCAATGGTCTTATAATACTAATGGAGTATTTTAAGAACAGTTTAATTACTTCAAACAGTATCAATGGACTTGAACAACATATTTTCATGTATAACATTTATCTGTGATACTGTTTTAGAGGATGTATGATACTGTTTTGACAATAAAATTAAAGATTGTCATTTTAAGCTAAAGAGATGACTTCAAACGGGTAAAATATATCGTACGTAGTGGCAAATGAACTGGTCTTGACCGTTTCGTCGAGACAATTTCGAAAACATATTATAATAAAAATTCCGAGTACGTATGCGAATTCTATGCCATTTCTATTATGATAATATTTTGTGATACTGTTTTGGTATGTATGATACTGTTTTGACAAGAAAAAATAAAGATTGACATTTTAAGTTAAAGAGGCGACTTCAAATGGCTAAAATCCATCTTATGCAGTGGCGAAGCGACTGGTCTTGACCGGCTCGTCGAGACCATTCCGAAAACATATTATAATAAAAATTCTGAGCACGTGTGCGAATTCTATATTCATTTCTATTGTGATACTGTTTTCTGTGATACTGTTTTATATAATACAGTATCAAGCTACACTCTGATTATGGTATTGAATCAACATATTTCACTTTTCTTTATTTTTCCCAATTCAATCAAATGGTGGAGCATTATCACCTATCTTTGTTCTATATCTTCATTCTTTTTCACATACAATTCAATTATTTTCAAAATCCAATTACTAACCAAACCACTTGTGTATGTGAAGCAAGTGAATGTGTACAATCCATTGTTGCCCCTCTGCCTCAATATCCACCACCGCCGGCGAGACCAGAATTAAATATTGAATGAATGTAATTTTGAACTTCTATTTCCTTGTTTGCAATTAGAAATTGGAATTCAACTAGAACAAAGTATTCCAACTAATTAATTCACGTAAGAAACACCAGAAAACCAGAATGCATGAAACACCAGAAAATCAGAATACAGGAAACACCAGAAACCAGAAACCAGAACCAAGTTTTTTATGGTAGACCCGAACTTCACCATGGGCGAATCACCTTCGATCACCTTCGTCGCACTCATACCCAGCCTCTCAGGCCCCCACGCCAAAAAAACAGCACCTAAATCGCAGCTTACCTAGGTTCAGCATCTAAATCGCCGCCGTGACCTCTTCCACCGAACGCGCAACCACCGGACAGTCACCGATCAACTTGCCCATGCCCAAATGACTGATGGAGGTTTGCAGATGTAGAAGAAGACGTCAATGTTTTTGTAGGGTAATTTTGGAATTAATTTAAAATATTGCTTAAAATATGACTTAATTACAATTTTGAAAAATGTCTTGACCTAATTTGAAACAAGTCATGTACAAGTGACTTATAGGCAATTTTCCCTAAAAAAATAGGGAAAATTTTGGGCCGGTCACTGTTAACGCCATGGTGGGCTGAAAAGTCATATCATATAATCTTAATTCAACTAAAGTCATACTTAATTACTAAAAGACCAATATGCCCTCCAATTGTAAAAACAGTCATTTAAACACGTAAAAACCAACAAAATCATTTCAATGCCTGTTTACAAACTCCTTCATTTACTTTTAACAATTTTCATCTTCTTCTTGTGTTTGATTCTTCTCACCATAACCTGTAACTGCATACAAATAATTCGAAAGCTGATATTTCAATGGCGAAGATATTGTTTTATTTTTTATTTTTTAATAAAGTAACCATTTTCAGTTAAAAATAATCATTCAAATATTGAGATATTGTTCAAATTGAAACATGTGCAATGCAGTTAATGAATGGAGTTTGGATGAACTGATTCAACTAGTTTTTGATAATGTAGTTGTTGTGAGTTAGGGTTTTATGTTAGATCATGTAAAATGCTTGATACTGTTTCAATAGATGTGTTTCAATATATGATACTGTTTCTAATGATAGTGAAATTTGCTGATTTTTTTTCTCTGTTTTTAATGACAGTGAGCAGTTATTCTTTCTTCATCTTGGCATTGCTCTGGTGAAGTATGTGTTTGCTTTTAAGGGTAACAAGAAATACCTTGGAAGAGCTTTAATTTGCAGCAAAAGGATACACATTTATCCCTGATACTGTTTTAAAGAATTTGTGATACTGTTTTGAAAAAAAAAATTAAAGATTGCCATTTTAAGCTAAAGAGACGACTTCAAACGGGTAAAATCCATCGTAGGCAGCGGCGAAGCGGCTGGTCTTGACCGTCTCGTCGAGACCATTCCGAAAATATATTATAATAAAAATTCTGAGCACGTGTGCAAATTCTATGATCATTTCTATTGTGATACTGTTTTTTGTGATACTGTTTTGCATAATACAGTATCAAACAACACACATGACTATGATATCATGCTTTTATCTTTGATACTGTTTAATTAGTCATATGTTTTGTTTGATACTGTATTATGCAAAACAGTATCATAGATTAAAACATGGATTAAAACAATATCAATTTATATTAATGCACATTACCTAAACAAAACACTATCATGGATTAAAAGTAAGACATTCAAACAGTATCATAGGATTAAAACAGTATCATGGATTAAAACAATATCAAAAGATACTGTTTTATCTATGATACTGTGAATTGGTATACTTATATCATGTTTTTATCTGTGATACTGTTTTATTATGATAATGTTTCAACCTATGATACTGTATTAAAACAGTATCATTACTTCAACCATTAAAATATCTTGTGCTTAGTTTTATGATACTATTTTAGCTGTGATACTGTTTTATTTAGATAATGTGAATTGGTATACTTATATCATATTTTTATTTGTGATACTGTTTTAATATATGATAATGTTATTGAGTGCAAGTAGTATCAATGGTCTTATAATACTAATGGAGTATTTTAAGAACAGTTTAATTACTTCAAACAGTATCAATGGACTTGAACAACATATTTTCATGTATAACATTTATCTGTGATACTGTTTTAGAGGATGTATGATACTGTTTTGACAATAAAATTAAAGATTGTCATTTTAAGCTAAAGAGATGACTTCAAACGGGTAAAATATATCGTACGTAGTGGCAAATGAACTGGTCTTGACCGTTTCGTCGAGACAATTTCGAAAACATATTATAATAAAAATTTCGAGTACGTATGCGAATTCTATGCCATTTCTATTATGATAATATTTTGTGATACTGTTTTGGTATGTATGATACTGTTTTGACAAGAAAAAATAAAGATTGACATTTTAAGTTAAAGAGGCGACTTCAAATGGCTAAAATCCATCTTATGCAGTGGCGAAGCGACTGGTCTTGACCGGCTCGTCGAGACCATTCCGAAAACATATTATAATAAAAATTCTGAGCACGTGTGCGAATTCTATATTCATTTCTATTGTGATACTGTTTTCTGTGATACTGTTTTATATAATACAGTATCAAGCTACACTCTGATTATGGTATTGAATCAACATATTTCACTTTTCTTTATTTTTCCCAATTCAATCAAATGGTGGAGCATTATCACCTATCTTTGTTCTATATCTTCATTCTTTTTCACATACAATTCAATTATTTTCAAAATCCAATTACTAACCAAACCACTTGTGTATGTGAAGCAAGTGAATGTGTACAATCCATTGTTGCCCCTCTGCCTCAATATCCACCACCGCCGGCGAGACCAGAATTAAATATTGAATGAATGTAATTTTGAACTTCTATTTCCTTGTTTGCAATTAGAAATTGGAATTCAACTAGAACAAAGTATTCCAACTAATTAATTCACGTAAGAAACACCAGAAAACCAGAATGCATGAAACACCAGAAAATCAGAATACAGGAAACACCAGAAACCAGAAACCAGAACCAAGTTTTTTATGGTAGACCCGAACTTCACCATGGGCGAATCACCTTCGATCACCTTCGTCGCACTCATACCCAGCCTCTCAGGCCCCCACGCCAAAAAACAGCACCTAAATCGCAGCTTACCTAGGTTCAGCATCTAAATCGCCGCCGTGACCTCTTCCACCGAACGCGCAACCACCGGACAGTCACCGATCAACTTGCCCATGCCCAAATGACTGATGGAGGTTTGTAGATGTAGAAGAAGACGTCAATGTTTTTGTAGGGTAATTTTGGAATTAATTTAAAATATTGCTTAAAATATGACTTAATTACAATTTTGAAAAATGTCTTGACCTAATTTGAAACAAGTCATGTACAAGTGACTTATAGGCAATTTTCCCTAAAAAAAAAGGGAAAATTTTGGGCCGGTCACTGTTAACGCCATGGTGGGCTGAAAAGTCATATCATATAATCTTAATTCAACTAAAGTCATACTTAATTACTAAAAGACCAATATGCCCTCCAATTGTAAAAACAGTCATTTAAACACGTAAAAACCAACAAAATCATTTCAATGCCTGTTTACAAACTCCTTCATTTACTTTTAACAATTTTCATCTTCTTCTTGTGTTTGATTCTTCTCACCATAACCTGTAACTGCATACAAATAATTCGAAAGCTGATATTTCAATGGCGAAGATATTGTTTTATTTTTTATTTTTTAATAAAGTAACCATTTTCAGTTAAAAATAATCATTCAAATATTGAGATATTGTTCAAATTGAAACATGTGCAATGCAGTTAATGAATGGAGTTTGGATGAACTGATTCAACTAGTTTTTGATAATGTAGTTGTTGTGAGTTAGGGTTTTATGTTAGATCATGTAAAATGCTTGATACTGTTTCAATAGATGTGTTTCAATATATGATACTGTTTCTAATGATAGTGAAATTTGCTGATTTTTTTTCTCTGTTTTTAATGACAGTGAGCAGTTATTCTTTCTTCATCTTGGCATTGCTCTGGTGAAGTATGTGTTTGCTTTTAAGGGTAACAAGAAATACCTTGGAAGAGCTTTAATTTGCAGCAAAAGGATACACATTTATCCCTGATACTGTTTTAAAGAATTTGTGATACTGTTTTGAAAAAAAAAATTAAAGATTGCCATTTTAAGCTAAAGAGACGACTTCAAACGGGTAAAATCCATCGTAGGCAGCGGCGAAGCGGCTGGTCTTGACCGTCTCGTCGAGACCATTCCGAAAACATATTATAATAAAAATTCTGAGCACGTGTGCAAATTCTATGATCATTTCTATTGTGATACTGTTTTTTGTGATACTGTTTTGCATAATACAGTATCAAACAACACACATGACTATGATATCATGCTTTTATCTTTGATACTGTTTAATTAGTCATATGTTTTGTTTGATACTGTATTATGCAAAACAGTATCATAGATTAAAACATGGATTAAAACAATATCAATTTATATTAATGCACATTACCTAAACAAAACACTATCATGGATTAAAAGTAAGACATTCAAACAGTATCATAGGATTAAAACAGTATCATGGATTAAAACAATATCAAAAGATACTGTTTTATCTATGATACTGTGAATTGGTATACTTATATCATGTTTTTATCTGTGATACTGTTTTATTATGATAATGTTTCAACCTATGATACTGTATTAAAACAGTATCATTACTTCAACCATTAAAATATCTTGTGCTTAGTTTTATGATACTATTTTAGCTGTGATACTGTTTTATTTAGATAATGTGAATTGGTATACTTATATCATATTTTTATTTGTGATACTGTTTTAATATATGATAATGTTATTGAGTGCAAGTAGTATCAATGGTCTTATAATACTAATGGAGTATTTTAAGAACAGTTTAATTACTTCAAACAGTATCAATGGACTTGAACAACATATTTTCATGTATAACATTTATCTGTGATACTGTTTTAGAGGATGTATGATACTGTTTTGACAATAAAATTAAAGATTGTCATTTTAAGCTAAAGAGATGACTTCAAACGGGTAAAATATATCGTACGTAGTGGCAAATGAACTGGTCTTGACCGTTTCGTCGAGACAATTTCGAAAACATATTATAATAAAAATTCCGAGTACGTATGCGAATTCTATGCCATTTCTATTATGATAATATTTTGTGATACTGTTTTGGTATGTATGATACTGTTTTGACAAGAAAAAATAAAGATTGACATTTTAAGTTAAAGAGGCGACTTCAAATGGCTAAAATCCATCTTATGCAGTGGCGAAGCGACTGGTCTTGACCGGCTCGTCGAGACCATTCCGAAAACATATTATAATAAAAATTCTGAGCACGTGTGCGAATTCTATATTCATTTCTATTGTGATACTGTTTTCTGTGATACTGTTTTATATAATACAGTATCAAGCTACACTCTGATTATGGTATTGAATCAACATATTTCACTTTTCTTTATTTTTCCCAATTCAATCAAATGGTGGAGCATTATCACCTATCTTTGTTCTATATCTTCATTCTTTTTCACATACAATTCAATTATTTTCAAAATCCAATTACTAACCAAACCACTTGTGTATGTGAAGCAAGTGAATGTGTACAATCCATTGTTGCCCCTCTGCCTCAATATCCACCACCGCCGGCGAGACCAGAATTAAATATTGAATGAATGTAATTTTGAACTTCTATTTCCTTGTTTGCAATTAGAAATTGGAATTCAACTAGAACAAAGTATTCCAACTAATTAATTCACGTAAGAAACACCAGAAAACCAGAATGCATGAAACACCAGAAAATCAGAATACAGGAAACACCAGAAACCAGAAACCAGAACCAAGTTTTTTATGGTAGACCCGAACTTCACCATGGGCGAATCACCTTCGATCACCTTCGTCGCACTCATACCCAGCCTCTCAGGCCCCCACGCCAAAAAACAGCACCTAAATCGCAGCTTACCTAGGTTCAGCATCTAAATCGCCGCCGTGACCTCTTCCACCGAACGCGCAACCACCGGACAGTCACCGATCAACTTGCCCATGCCCAAATGACTGATGGAGGTTTGTAGATGTAGAAGAAGACGTCAATGTTTTTGTAGGGTAATTTTGGAATTAATTTAAAATATTGCTTAAAATATGACTTAATTACAATTTTGAAAAATGTCTTGACCTAATTTGAAACAAGTCATGTACAAGTGACTTATAGGCAATTTTCCCTAAAAAAAAAGGGAAAATTTTGGGCCGGTCACTGTTAACGCCATGGTGGGCTGAAAAGTCATATCATATAATCTTAATTCAACTAAAGTCATACTTAATTACTAAAAGACCAATATGCCCTCCAATTGTAAAAACAGTCATTTAAACACGTAAAAACCAACAAAATCATTTCAATGCCTGTTTACAAACTCCTTCATTTACTTTTAACAATTTTCATCTTCTTCTTGTGTTTGATTCTTCTCACCATAACCTGTAACTGCATACAAATAATTCGAAAGCTGATATTTCAATGGCGAAGATATTGTTTTATTTTTTATTTTTTAATAAAGTAACCATTTTCAGTTAAAAATAATCATTCAAATATTGAGATATTGTTCAAATTGAAACATGTGCAATGCAGTTAATGAATGGAGTTTGGATGAACTGATTCAACTAGTTTTTGATAATGTAGTTGTTGTGAGTTAGGGTTTTATGTTAGATCATGTAAAATGCTTGATACTGTTTCAATAGATGTGTCTCAATATATGATACTGTTTCTAATGATAGTGAAATTTGCTGATTTTTTTTCTCTGTTTTTAATGACAGTGAGCAGTTATTCTTTCTTCATCTTGGCATTGCTCTGGTGAAGTATGTGTTTGCTTTTAAGGGTAACAAGAAATACCTTGGAAGAGCTTTAATTTGCAGCAAAAGGATACACATTTATCCCTGATACTGTTTTAAAGAATTTGTGATACTGTTTTGAAAAAAAAAATTAAAGATTGCCATTTTAAGCTAAAGAGACGACTTCAAACGGGTAAAATCCATCGTAGGCAGCGGCGAAGCGGCTGGTCTTGACCGTCTCGTCGAGACCATTCCGAAAACATATTATAATAAAAATTCTGAGCACGTGTGCAAATTCTATGATCATTTCTATTGTGATACTGTTTTTTGTGATACTGTTTTGCATAATACAGTATCAAACAACACACATGACTATGATATCATGCTTTTATCTTTGATACTGTTTAATTAGTCATATGTTTTGTTTGATACTGTATTATGCAAAACAGTATCATAGATTAAAACATGGATTAAAACAATATCAATTTATATTAATGCACATTACCTAAACAAAACACTATCATGGATTAAAAGTAAGACATTCAAACAGTATCATAGGATTAAAACAGTATCATGGATTAAAACAATATCAAAAGATACTGTTTTATCTATGATACTGTGAATTGGTATACTTATATCATGTTTTTATCTGTGATACTGTTTTATTATGATAATGTTTCAACCTATGATACTGTATTAAAACAGTATCATTACTTCAACCATTAAAATATCTTGTGCTTAGTTTTATGATACTATTTTAGCTGTGATACTGTTTTATTTAGATAATGTGAATTGGTATACTTATATCATATTTTTATTTGTGATACTGTTTTAATATATGATAATGTTATTGAGTGCAAGTAGTATCAATGGTCTTATAATACTAATGGAGTATTTTAAGAACAGTTTAATTACTTCAAACAGTATCAATGGACTTGAACAACATATTTTCATGTATAACATTTATCTGTGATACTGTTTTAGAGGATGTATGATACTGTTTTGACAATAAAATTAAAGATTGTCATTTTAAGCTAAAGAGATGACTTCAAACGGGTAAAATATATCGTACGTAGTGGCAAATGAACTGGTCTTGACCGTTTCGTCGAGACAATTTCGAAAACATATTATAATAAAAATTCCGAGTACGTATGCGAATTCTATGCCATTTCTATTATGATAATATTTTGTGATACTGTTTTGGTATGTATGATACTGTTTTGACAAGAAAAAATAAAGATTGACATTTTAAGTTAAAGAGGCGACTTCAAATGGATAAAATCCATCTTATGCAGTGGCGAAGCGACTGGTCTTGACCGGCTCGTCGAGACCATTCCGAAAACATATTATAATAAAAATTCTGAGCACGTGTGCGAATTCTATATTCATTTCTATTGTGATACTGTTTTCTGTGATACTGTTTTATATAATACAGTATCAAGCTACACTCTGATTATGGTATTGAATCAACATATTTCACTTTTCTTTATTTTTCCCAATTCAATCAAATGGTGGAGCATTATCACCTATCTTTGTTCTATATCTTCATTCTTTTTCACATACAATTCAATTATTTTCAAAATCCAATTACTAACCAAACCACTTGTGTATGTGAAGCAAGTGAATGTGTACAATCCATTGTTGCCCCTCTGCCTCAATATCCACCACCGCCGGCGAGACCAGAATTAAATATTGAATGAATGTAATTTTGAACTTCTATTTCCTTGTTTGCAATTAGAAATTGGAATTCAACTAGAACAAAGTATTCCAACTAATTAATTCACGTAAGAAACACCAGAAAACCAGAATGCATGAAACACCAGAAAATCAGAATACAGGAAACACCAGAAACCAGAAACCAGAACCAAGTTTTTTATGGTAGACCCGAACTTCACCATGGGCGAATCACCTTCGATCACCTTCGTCGCACTCATACCCAGCCTCTCAGGCCCCCACGCCAAAAAAACAGCACCTAAATCGCAGCTTACCTAGGTTCAGCATCTAAATCGCCGCCGTGACCTCTTCCACCGAACGCGCAACCACCGGACAGTCACCGATCAACTTGCCCATGCCCAAATGACTGATGGAGGTTTGTAGATGTAGAAGAAGACGTCAATATTTTTGTAGGGTAATTTTGGAATTAATTTAAAATATTGCTTAAAATATGACTTAATTACAATTTTGAAAAATGTCTTGACCTAATTTGAAACAAGTCATGTACAAGTGACTTATAGGCAATTTTCCCTAAAAAAATAGGGAAAATTTTGGGCCGGTCACTGTTAACGCCATGGTGGGCTGAAAAGTCATATCATATAATCTTAATTCAACTAAAGTCATACTTAATTACTAAAAGACCAATATGCCCTCCAATTGTAAAAACAGTCATTTAAACACGTAAAAACCAACAAAATCATTTCAATGCCTGTTTACAAACTCCTTCATTTACTTTTAACAATTTTCATCTTCTTCTTGTGTTTGATTCTTCTCACCATAACCTGTAACTGCATACAAATAATTCGAAAGCTGATATTTCAATGGCGAAGATATTGTTTTATTTTTTATTTTTTAATAAAGTAACCATTTTCAGTTAAAAATAATCATTCAAATATTGAGATATTGTTCAAATTGAAACATGTGCAATGCAGTTAATGAATGGAGTTTGGATGAACTGATTCAACTAGTTTTTGATAATGTAGTTGTTGTGAGTTAGGGTTTTATGTTAGATCATGTAAAATGCTTGATACTGTTTCAATAGATGTGTTTCAATATATGATACTGTTTCTAATGATAGTGAAATTTGCTGATTTTTTTTCTCTGTTTTTAATGACAGTGAGCAGTTATTCTTTCTTCATCTTGGCATTGCTCTGGTGAAGTATGTGTTTGCTTTTAAGGGTAACAAGAAATACCTTGGAAGAGCTTTAATTTGCAGCAAAAGGATACACATTTATCCCTGATACTGTTTTAAAGAATTTGTGATACTGTTTTGAAAAAAAAAATTAAAGATTGCCATTTTAAGCTAAAGAGACGACTTCAAACGGGTAAAATCCATCGTAGGCAGCGGCGAAGCGGCTGGTCTTGACCGTCTCGTCGAGACCATTCCGAAAACATATTATAATAAAAATTCTGAGCACGTGTGCAAATTCTATGATCATTTCTATTGTGATACTGTTTTTTGTGATACTGTTTTGCATAATACAGTATCAAACAACACACATGACTATGATATCATGCTTTTATCTTTGATACTGTTTAATTAGTCATATGTTTTGTTTGATACTGTATTATGCAAAACAGTATCATAGATTAAAACATGGATTAAAACAATATCAATTTATATTAATGCACATTACCTAAACAAAACACTATCATGGATTAAAAGTAAGACATTCAAACAGTATCATAGGATTAAAACAGTATCATGGATTAAAACAATATCAAAAGATACTGTTTTATCTATGATACTGTGAATTGGTATACTTATATCATGTTTTTATCTGTGATACTGTTTTATTATGATAATGTTTCAACCTATGATACTGTATTAAAACAGTATCATTACTTCAACCATTAAAATATCTTGTGCTTAGTTTTATGATACTATTTTAGCTGTGATACTGTTTTATTTAGATAATGTGAATTGGTATACTTATATCATATTTTTATTTGTGATACTGTTTTAATATATGATAATGTTATTGAGTGCAAGTAGTATCAATGGTCTTATAATACTAATGGAGTATTTTAAGAACAGTTTAATTACTTCAAACAGTATCAATGGACTTGAACAACATATTTTCATGTATAACATTTATCTGTGATACTGTTTTAGAGGATGTATGATACTGTTTTGACAATAAAATTAAAGATTGTCATTTTAAGCTAAAGAGATGACTTCAAACGGGTAAAATATATCGTACGTAGTGGCAAATGAACTGGTCTTGACCGTTTCGTCGAGACAATTTCGAAAACATATTATAATAAAAATTCCGAGTACGTATGCGAATTCTATGCCATTTCTATTATGATAATATTTTGTGATACTGTTTTGGTATGTATGATACTGTTTTGACAAGAAAAAATAAAGATTGACATTTTAAGTTAAAGAGGCGACTTCAAATGGCTAAAATCCATCTTATGCAGTGGCGAAGCGACTGGTCTTGACCGGCTCGTCGAGACCATTCCGAAAACATATTATAATAAAAATTCTGAGCACGTGTGCGAATTCTATATTCATTTCTATTGTGATACTGTTTTCTGTGATACTGTTTTATATAATACAGTATCAAGCTACACTCTGATTATGGTATTGAATCAACATATTTCACTTTTCTTTATTTTTCCCAATTCAATCAAATGGTGGAGCATTATCACCTATCTTTGTTCTATATCTTCATTCTTTTTCACATACAATTCAATTATTTTCAAAATCCAATTACTAACCAAACCACTTGTGTATGTGAAGCAAGTGAATGTGTACAATCCATTGTTGCCCCTCTGCCTCAATATCCACCACCGCCGGCGAGACCAGAATTAAATATTGAATGAATGTAATTTTGAACTTCTATTTCCTTGTTTGCAATTAGAAATTGGAATTCAACTAGAACAAAGTATTCCAACTAATTAATTCACGTAAGAAACACCAGAAAACCAGAATGCATGAAACACCAGAAAATCAGAATACAGGAAACACCAGAAACCAGAAACCAGAACCAAGTTTTTTATGGTAGACCCGAACTTCACCATGGGCGAATCACCTTCGATCACCTTCGTCGCACTCATACCCAGCCTCTCAGGCCCCCACGCCAAAAAACAGCACCTAAATCGCAGCTTACCTAGGTTCAGCATCTAAATCGCCGCCGTGACCTCTTCCACCGAACGCGCAACCACCGGACAGTCACCGATCAACTTGCCCATGCCCAAATGACTGATGGAGGTTTGTAGATGTAGAAGAAGACGTCAATGTTTTTGTAGGGTAATTTTGGAATTAATTTAAAATATTGCTTAAAATATGACTTAATTACAATTTTGAAAAATGTCTTGACCTAATTTGAAACAAGTCATGTACAAGTGACTTATAGGCAATTTTCCCTAAAAAAAAAGGGAAAATTTTGGGCCGGTCACTGTTAACGCCATGGTGGGCTGAAAAGTCATATCATATAATCTTAATTCAACTAAAGTCATACTTAATTACTAAAAGACCAATATGCCCTCCAATTGTAAAAACAGTCATTTAAACACGTAAAAACCAACAAAATCATTTCAATGCCTGTTTACAAACTCCTTCATTTACTTTTAACAATTTTCATCTTCTTCTTGTGTTTGATTCTTCTCACCATAACCTGTAACTGCATACAAATAATTCGAAAGCTGATATTTCAATGGCGAAGATATTGTTTTATTTTTTATTTTTTAATAAAGTAACCATTTTCAGTTAAAAATAATCATTCAAATATTGAGATATTGTTCAAATTGAAACATGTGCAATGCAGTTAATGAATGGAGTTTGGATGAACTGATTCAACTAGTTTTTGATAATGTAGTTGTTGTGAGTTAGGGTTTTATGTTAGATCATGTAAAATGCTTGATACTGTTTCAATAGATGTGTTTCAATATATGATACTGTTTCTAATGATAGTGAAATTTGCTGATTTTTTTTCTCTGTTTTTAATGACAGTGAGCAGTTATTCTTTCTTCATCTTGGCATTGCTCTGGTGAAGTATGTGTTTGCTTTTAAGGGTAACAAGAAATACCTTGGAAGAGCTTTAATTTGCAGCAAAAGGATACACATTTATCCCTGATACTGTTTTAAAGAATTTGTGATACTGTTTTGAAAAAAAAAATTAAAGATTGCCATTTTAAGCTAAAGAGACGACTTCAAACGGGTAAAATCCATCGTAGGCAGCGGCGAAGCGGCTGGTCTTGACCGTCTCGTCGAGACCATTCCGAAAACATATTATAATAAAAATTCTGAGCACGTGTGCAAATTCTATGATCATTTCTATTGTGATACTGTTTTTTGTGATACTGTTTTGCATAATACAGTATCAAACAACACACATGACTATGATATCATGCTTTTATCTTTGATACTGTTTAATTAGTCATATGTTTTGTTTGATACTGTATTATGCAAAACAGTATCATAGATTAAAACATGGATTAAAACAATATCAATTTATATTAATGCACATTACCTAAACAAAACACTATCATGGATTAAAAGTAAGACATTCAAACAGTATCATAGGATTAAAACAGTATCATGGATTAAAACAATATCAAAAGATACTGTTTTATCTATGATACTGTGAATTGGTATACTTATATCATGTTTTTATCTGTGATACTGTTTTATTATGATAATGTTTCAACCTATGATACTGTATTAAAACAGTATCATTACTTCAACCATTAAAATATCTTGTGCTTAGTTTTATGATACTATTTTAGCTGTGATACTGTTTTATTTAGATAATGTGAATTGGTATACTTATATCATATTTTTATTTGTGATACTGTTTTAATATATGATAATGTTATTGAGTGCAAGTAGTATCAATGGTCTTATAATACTAATGGAGTATTTTAAGAACAGTTTAATTACTTCAAACAGTATCAATGGACTTGAACAACATATTTTCATGTATAACATTTATCTGTGATACTGTTTTAGAGGATGTATGATACTGTTTTGACAATAAAATTAAAGATTGTCATTTTAAGCTAAAGAGATGACTTCAAACGGGTAAAATATATCGTACGTAGTGGCAAATGAACTGGTCTTGACCGTTTCGTCGAGACAATTTCGAAAACATATTATAATAAAAATTCCGAGTACGTATGCGAATTCTATGCCATTTCTATTATGATAATATTTTGTGATACTGTTTTGGTATGTATGATACTGTTTTGACAAGAAAAAATAAAGATTGACATTTTAAGTTAAAGAGGCGACTTCAAATGGATAAAATCCATCTTATGCAGTGGCGAAGCGACTGGTCTTGACCGGCTCGTCGAGACCATTCCGAAAACATATTATAATAAAAATTCTGAGCACGTGTGCGAATTCTATATTCATTTCTATTGTGATACTGTTTTCTGTGATACTGTTTTATATAATACAGTATCAAGCTACACTCTGATTATGGTATTGAATCAACATATTTCACTTTTCTTTATTTTTCCCAATTCAATCAAATGGTGGAGCATTATCACCTATCTTTGTTCTATATCTTCATTCTTTTTCACATACAATTCAATTATTTTCAAAATCCAATTACTAACCAAACCACTTGTGTATGTGAAGCAAGTGAATGTGTACAATCCATTGTTGCCCCTCTGCCTCAATATCCACCACCGCCGGCGAGACCAGAATTAAATATTGAATGAATGTAATTTTGAACTTCTATTTCCTTGTTTGCAATTAGAAATTGGAATTCAACTAGAACAAAGTATTCCAACTAATTAATTCACGTAAGAAACACCAGAAAACCAGAATGCATGAAACACCAGAAAATCAGAATACAGGAAACACCAGAAACCAGAAACCAGAACCAAGTTTTTTATGGTAGACCCGAACTTCACCATGGGCGAATCACCTTCGATCACCTTCGTCGCACTCATACCCAGCCTCTCAGGCCCCCACGCCAAAAAACAGCACCTAAATCGCAGCTTACCTAGGTTCAGCATCTAAATCGCCGCCGTGACCTCTTCCACCGAACGCGCAACCACCGGACAGTCACCGATCAACTTGCCCATGCCCAAATGACTGATGGAGGTTTGTAGATGTAGAAGAAGACGTCAATGTTTTTGTAGGGTAATTTTGGAATTAATTTAAAATATTGCTTAAAATATGACTTAATTACAATTTTGAAAAATGTCTTGACCTAATTTGAAACAAGTCATGTACAAGTGACTTATAGGCAATTTTCCCTAAAAAAAAAGGGAAAATTTTGGGCCGGTCACTGTTAACGCCATGGTGGGCTGAAAAGTCATATCATATAATCTTAATTCAACTAAAGTCATACTTAATTACTAAAAGACCAATATGCCCTCCAATTGTAAAAACAGTCATTTAAACACGTAAAAACCAACAAAATCATTTCAATGCCTGTTTACAAACTCCTTCATTTACTTTTAACAATTTTCATCTTCTTCTTGTGTTTGATTCTTCTCACCATAACCTGTAACTGCATACAAATAATTCGAAAGCTGATATTTCAATGGCGAAGATATTGTTTTATTTTTTATTTTTTAATAAAGTAACCATTTTCAGTTAAAAATAATCATTCAAATATTGAGATATTGTTCAAATTGAAACATGTGCAATGCAGTTAATGAATGGAGTTTGGATGAACTGATTCAACTAGTTTTTGATAATGTAGTTGTTGTGAGTTAGGGTTTTATGTTAGATCATGTAAAATGCTTGATACTGTTTCAATAGATGTGTTTCAATATATGATACTGTTTCTAATGATAGTGAAATTTGCTGATTTTTTTTCTCTGTTTTTAATGACAGTGAGCAGTTATTCTTTCTTCATCTTGGCATTGCTCTGGTGAAGTATGTGTTTGCTTTTAAGGGTAACAAGAAATACCTTGGAAGAGCTTTAATTTGCAGCAAAAGGATACACATTTATCCCTGATACTGTTTTAAAGAATTTGTGATACTGTTTTGAAAAAAAAAATTAAAGATTGCCATTTTAAGCTAAAGAGACGACTTCAAACGGGTAAAATCCATCGTAGGCAGCGGCGAAGCGGCTGGTCTTGACCGTCTCGTCGAGACCATTCCGAAAACATATTATAATAAAAATTCTGAGCACGTGTGCAAATTCTATGATCATTTCTATTGTGATACTGTTTTTTGTGATACTGTTTTGCATAATACAGTATCAAACAACACACATGACTATGATATCATGCTTTTATCTTTGATACTGTTTAATTAGTCATATGTTTTGTTTGATACTGTATTATGCAAAACAGTATCATAGATTAAAACATGGATTAAAACAATATCAATTTATATTAATGCACATTACCTAAACAAAACACTATCATAGATTAAAAGTAAGACATTCAAACAGTATCATAGGATTAAAACAGTATCATGGATTAAAACAATATCAAAAGATACTGTTTTATCTATGATACTGTGAATTGGTATACTTATATCATGTTTTTATCTGTGATACTGTTTTATTATGATAATGTTTCAACCTATGATACTGTATTAAAACAGTATCATTACTTCAACCATTAAAATATCTTGTGCTTAGTTTTATGATACTATTTTAGCTGTGATACTGTTTTATTTAGATAATGTGAATTGGTATACTTATATCATATTTTTATTTGTGATACTGTTTTAATATATGATAATGTTATTGAGTGCAAGTAGTATCAATGGTCTTATAATACTAATGGAGTATTTTAAGAACAGTTTAATTACTTCAAACAGTATCAATGGACTTGAACAACATATTTTCATGTATAACATTTATCTGTGATACTGTTTTAGAGGATGTATGATACTGTTTTGACAATAAAATTAAAGATTGTCATTTTAAGCTAAAGAGATGACTTCAAACGGGTAAAATATATCGTACGTAGTGGCAAATGAACTGGTCTTGACCGTTTCGTCGAGACAATTTCGAAAACATATTATAATAAAAATTCCGAGTACGTATGCGAATTCTATGCCATTTCTATTATGATAATATTTTGTGATACTGTTTTGGTATGTATGATACTGTTTTGACAAGAAAAAATAAAGATTGACATTTTAAGTTAAAGAGGCGACTTCAAATGGCTAAAATCCATCTTATGCAGTGGCGAAGCGACTGGTCTTGACCGGCTCGTCGAGACCATTCCGAAAACATATTATAATAAAAATTCTGAGCACGTGTGCGAATTCTATATTCATTTCTATTGTGATACTGTTTTCTGTGATACTGTTTTATATAATACAGTATCAAGCTACACTCTGATTATGGTATTGAATCAACATATTTCACTTTTCTTTATTTTTCCCAATTCAATCAAATGGTGGAGCATTATCACCTATCTTTGTTCTATATCTTCATTCTTTTTCACATACAATTCAATTATTTTCAAAATCCAATTACTAACCAAACCACTTGTGTATGTGAAGCAAGTGAATGTGTACAATCCATTGTTGCCCCTCTGCCTCAATATCCACCACCGCCGGCGAGACCAGAATTAAATATTGAATGAATGTAATTTTGAACTTCTATTTCCTTGTTTGCAATTAGAAATTGGAATTCAACTAGAACAAAGTATTCCAACTAATTAATTCACGTAAGAAACACCAGAAAACCAGAATGCATGAAACACCAGAAAATCAGAATACAGGAAACACCAGAAACCAGAAACCAGAACCAAGTTTTTTATGGTAGACCCGAACTTCACCATGGGCGAATCACCTTCGATCACCTTCGTCGCACTCATACCCAGCCTCTCAGGCCCCCACGCCAAAAAACAGCACCTAAATCGCAGCTTACCTAGGTTCAGCATCTAAATCGCCGCCGTGACCTCTTCCACCGAACGCGCAACCACCGGACAGTCACCGATCAACTTGCCCATGCCCAAATGACTGATGGAGGTTTGTAGATGTAGAAGAAGACGTCAATGTTTTTGTAGGGTAATTTTGGAATTAATTTAAAATATTGCTTAAAATATGACTTAATTACAATTTTGAAAAATGTCTTGACCTAATTTGAAACAAGTCATGTACAAGTGACTTATAGGCAATTTTCCCTAAAAAAAAAGGGAAAATTTTGGGCCGGTCACTGTTAACGCCATGGTGGGCTGAAAAGTCATATCATATAATCTTAATTCAACTAAAGTCATACTTAATTACTAAAAGACCAATATGCCCTCCAATTGTAAAAACAGTCATTTAAACACGTAAAAACCAACAAAATCATTTCAATGCCTGTTTACAAACTCCTTCATTTACTTTTAACAATTTTCATCTTCTTCTTGTGTTTGATTCTTCTCACCATAACCTGTAACTGCATACAAATAATTCGAAAGCTGATATTTCAATGGCGAAGATATTGTTTTATTTTTTATTTTTTAATAAAGTAACCATTTTCAGTTAAAAATAATCATTCAAATATTGAGATATTGTTCAAATTGAAACATGTGCAATGCAGTTAATGAATGGAGTTTGGATGAACTGATTCAACTAGTTTTTGATAATGTAGTTGTTGTGAGTTAGGGTTTTATGTTAGATCATGTAAAATGCTTGATACTGTTTCAATAGATGTGTTTCAATATATGATACTGTTTCTAATGATAGTGAAATTTGCTGATTTTTTTTCTCTGTTTTTAATGACAGTGAGCAGTTATTCTTTCTTCATCTTGGCATTGCTCTGGTGAAGTATGTGTTTACTTTTAAGGGTAACAAGAAATACCTTGGAAGAGCTTTAATTTGCAGCAAAAGGATACACATTTATCCCTGATACTGTTTTAAAGAATTTGTGATACTGTTTTGAAAAAAAAAATTAAAGATTGCCATTTTAAGCTAAAGAGACGACTTCAAACGGGTAAAATCCATCGTAGGCAGCGGCGAAGCGGCTGGTCTTGACCGTCTCGTCGAGACCATTCCGAAAACATATTATAATAAAAATTCTGAGCACGTGTGCAAATTCTATGATCATTTCTATTGTGATACTGTTTTTTGTGATACTGTTTTGCATAATACAGTATCAAACAACACACATGACTATGATATCATGCTTTTATCTTTGATACTGTTTAATTAGTCATATGTTTTGTTTGATACTGTATTATGCAAAACAGTATCATAGATTAAAACATGGATTAAAACAATATCAATTTATATTAATGCACATTACCTAAACAAAACACTATCATGGATTAAAAGTAAGACATTCAAACAGTATCATAGGATTAAAACAGTATCATGGATTAAAACAATATCAAAAGATACTGTTTTATCTATGATACTGTGAATTGGTATACTTATATCATGTTTTTATCTGTGATACTGTTTTATTATGATAATGTTTCAACCTATGATACTGTATTAAAACAGTATCATTACTTCAACCATTAAAATATCTTGTGCTTAGTTTTATGATACTATTTTAGCTGTGATACTGTTTTATTTAGATAATGTGAATTGGTATACTTATATCATATTTTTATTTGTGATACTGTTTTAATATATGATAATGTTATTGAGTGCAAGTAGTATCAATGGTCTTATAATACTAATGGAGTATTTTAAGAACAGTTTAATTACTTCAAACAGTATCAATGGACTTGAACAACATATTTTCATGTATAACATTTATCTGTGATACTGTTTTAGAGGATGTATGATACTGTTTTGACAATAAAATTAAAGATTGTCATTTTAAGCTAAAGAGATGACTTCAAACGGGTAAAATATATCGTACGTAGTGGCAAATGAACTGGTCTTGACCGTTTCGTCGAGACAATTTCGAAAACATATTATAATAAAAATTCCGAGTACGTATGCGAATTCTATGCCATTTCTATTATGATAATATTTTGTGATACTGTTTTGGTATGTATGATACTGTTTTGACAAGAAAAAATAAAGATTGACATTTTAAGTTAAAGAGGCGACTTCAAATGGCTAAAATCCATCTTATGCAGTGGCGAAGCGACTGGTCTTGACCGGCTCGTCGAGACCATTCCGAAAACATATTATAATAAAAATTCTGAGCACGTGTGCGAATTCTATATTCATTTCTATTGTGATACTGTTTTCTGTGATACTGTTTTATATAATACAGTATCAAGCTACACTCTGATTATGGTATTGAATCAACATATTTCACTTTTCTTTATTTTTCCCAATTCAATCAAATGGTGGAGCATTATCACCTATCTTTGTTCTATATCTTCATTCTTTTTCACATACAATTCAATTATTTTCAAAATCCAATTACTAACCAAACCACTTGTGTATGTGAAGCAAGTGAATGTGTACAATCCATTGTTGCCCCTCTGCCTCAATATCCACCACCGCCGGCGAGACCAGAATTAAATATTGAATGAATGTAATTTTGAACTTCTATTTCCTTGTTTGCAATTAGAAATTGGAATTCAACTAGAACAAAGTATTCCAACTAATTAATTCACGTAAGAAACACCAGAAAACCAGAATGCATGAAACACCAGAAAATCAGAATACAGGAAACACCAGAAACCAGAAACCAGAACCAAGTTTTTTATGGTAGACCCGAACTTCACCATGGGCGAATCACCTTCGATCACCTTCGTCGCACTCATACCCAGCCTCTCAGGCCCCCACGCCAAAAAACAGCACCTAAATCGCAGCTTACCTAGGTTCAGCATCTAAATCGCCGCCGTGACCTCTTCCACCGAACGCGCAACCACCGGACAGTCACCGATCAACTTGCCCATGCCCAAATGACTGATGGAGGTTTGTAGATGTAGAAGAAGACGTCAATGTTTTTGTAGGGTAATTTTGGAATTAATTTAAAATATTGCTTAAAATATGACTTAATTACAATTTTGAAAAATGTCTTGACCTAATTTGAAACAAGTCATGTACAAGTGACTTATAGGCAATTTTCCCTAAAAAAAAAGGGAAAATTTTGGGCCGGTCACTGTTAACGCCATGGTGGGCTGAAAAGTCATATCATATAATCTTAATTCAACTAAAGTCATACTTAATTACTAAAAGACCAATATGCCCTCCAATTGTAAAAACAGTCATTTAAACACGTAAAAACCAACAAAATCATTTCAATGCCTGTTTACAAACTCCTTCATTTACTTTTAACAATTTTCATCTTCTTCTTGTGTTTGATTCTTCTCACCATAACCTGTAACTGCATACAAATAATTCGAAAGCTGATATTTCAATGGCGAAGATATTGTTTTATTTTTTATTTTTTAATAAAGTAACCATTTTCAGTTAAAAATAATCATTCAAATATTGAGATATTGTTCAAATTGAAACATGTGCAATGCAGTTAATGAATGGAGTTTGGATGAACTGATTCAACTAGTTTTTGATAATGTAGTTGTTGTGAGTTAGGGTTTTATGTTAGATCATGTAAAATGCTTGATACTGTTTCAATAGATGTGTTTCAATATATGATACTGTTTCTAATGATAGTGAAATTTGCTGATTTTTTTTCTCTGTTTTTAATGACAGTGAGCAGTTATTCTTTCTTCATCTTGGCATTGCTCTGGTGAAGTATGTGTTTGCTTTTAAGGGTAACAAGAAATACCTTGGAAGAGCTTTAATTTGCAGCAAAAGGATACACATTTATCCCTGATACTGTTTTAAAGAATTTGTGATACTGTTTTGAAAAAAAAAATTAAAGATTGCCATTTTAAGCTAAAGAGACGACTTCAAACGGGTAAAATCCATCGTAGGCAGCGGCGAAGCGGCTGGTCTTGACCGTCTCGTCGAGACCATTCCGAAAACATATTATAATAAAAATTCTGAGCACGTGTGCAAATTCTATGATCATTTCTATTGTGATACTGTTTTTTGTGATACTGTTTTGCATAATACAGTATCAAACAACACACATGACTATGATATCATGCTTTTATCTTTGATACTGTTTAATTAGTCATATGTTTTGTTTGATACTGTATTATGCAAAACAGTATCATAGATTAAAACATGGATTAAAACAATATCAATTTATATTAATGCACATTACCTAAACAAAACACTATCATGGATTAAAAGTAAGACATTCAAACAGTATCATAGGATTAAAACAGTATCATGGATTAAAACAATATCAAAAGATACTGTTTTATCTATGATACTGTGAATTGGTATACTTATATCATGTTTTTATCTGTGATACTGTTTTATTATGATAATGTTTCAACCTATGATACTGTATTAAAACAGTATCATTACTTCAACCATTAAAATATCTTGTGCTTAGTTTTATGATACTATTTTAGCTGTGATACTGTTTTATTTAGATAATGTGAATTGGTATACTTATATCATATTTTTATTTGTGATACTGTTTTAATATATGATAATGTTATTGAGTGCAAGTAGTATCAATGGTCTTATAATACTAATGGAGTATTTTAAGAACAGTTTAATTACTTCAAACAGTATCAATGGACTTGAACAACATATTTTCATGTATAACATTTATCTGTGATACTGTTTTAGAGGATGTATGATACTGTTTTGACAATAAAATTAAAGATTGTCATTTTAAGCTAAAGAGATGACTTCAAACGGGTAAAATATATCGTACGTAGTGGCAAATGAACTGGTCTTGACCGTTTCGTCGAGACAATTTCGAAAACATATTATAATAAAAATTCCGAGTACGTATGCGAATTCTATGCCATTTCTATTATGATAATATTTTGTGATACTGTTTTGGTATGTATGATACTGTTTTGACAAGAAAAAATAAAGATTGACATTTTAAGTTAAAGAGGCGACTTCAAATGGCTAAAATCCATCTTATGCAGTGGCGAAGCGACTGGTCTTGACCGGCTCGTCGAGACCATTCCGAAAACATATTATAATAAAAATTCTGAGCACGTGTGCGAATTCTATATTCATTTCTATTGTGATACTGTTTTCTGTGATACTGTTTTATATAATACAGTATCAAGCTACACTCTGATTATGGTATTGAATCAACATATTTCACTTTTCTTTATTTTTCCCAATTCAATCAAATGGTGGAGCATTATCACCTATCTTTGTTCTATATCTTCATTCTTTTTCACATACAATTCAATTATTTTCAAAATCCAATTACTAACCAAACCACTTGTGTATGTGAAGCAAGTGAATGTGTACAATCCATTGTTGCCCCTCTGCCTCAATATCCACCACCGCCGGCGAGACCAGAATTAAATATTGAATGAATGTAATTTTGAACTTCTATTTCCTTGTTTGCAATTAGAAATTGGAATTCAACTAGAACAAAGTATTCCAACTAATTAATTCACGTAAGAAACACCAGAAAACCAGAATGCATGAAACACCAGAAAATCAGAATACAGGAAACACCAGAAACCAGAAACCAGAACCAAGTTTTTTATGGTAGACCCGAACTTCACCATGGGCGAATCACCTTCGATCACCTTCGTCGCACTCATACCCAGCCTCTCAGGCCCCCACGCCAAAAAACAGCACCTAAATCGCAGCTTACCTAGGTTCAGCATCTAAATCGCCGCCGTGACCTCTTCCACCGAACGCGCAACCACCGGACAGTCACCGATCAACTTGCCCATGCCCAAATGACTGATGGAGGTTTGTAGATGTAGAAGAAGACGTCAATGTTTTTGTAGGGTAATTTTGGAATTAATTTAAAATATTGCTTAAAATATGACTTAATTACAATTTTGAAAAATGTCTTGACCTAATTTGAAACAAGTCATGTACAAGTGACTTATAGGCAATTTTCCCTAAAAAAAAAGGGAAAATTTTGGGCCGGTCACTGTTAACGCCATGGTGGGCTGAAAAGTCATATCATATAATCTTAATTCAACTAAAGTCATACTTAATTACTAAAAGACCAATATGCCCTCCAATTGTAAAAACAGTCATTTAAACACGTAAAAACCAACAAAATCATTTCAATGCCTGTTTACAAACTCCTTCATTTACTTTTAACAATTTTCATCTTCTTCTTGTGTTTGATTCTTCTCACCATAACCTGTAACTGCATACAAATAATTCGAAAGCTGATATTTCAATGGCGAAGATATTGTTTTATTTTTTATTTTTTAATAAAGTAACCATTTTCAGTTAAAAATAATCATTCAAATATTGAGATATTGTTCAAATTGAAACATGTGCAATGCAGTTAATGAATGGAGTTTGGATGAACTGATTCAACTAGTTTTTGATAATGTAGTTGTTGTGAGTTAGGGTTTTATGTTAGATCATGTAAAATGCTTGATACTGTTTCAATAGATGTGTTTCAATATATGATACTGTTTCTAATGATAGTGAAATTTGCTGATTTTTTTTCTCTGTTTTTAATGACAGTGAGCAGTTATTCTTTCTTCATCTTGGCATTGCTCTGGTGAAGTATGTGTTTGCTTTTAAGGGTAACAAGAAATACCTTGGAAGAGCTTTAATTTGCAGCAAAAGGATACACATTTATCCCTGATACTGTTTTAAAGAATTTGTGATACTGTTTTGAAAAAAAAAATTAAAGATTGCCATTTTAAGCTAAAGAGACGACTTCAAACGGGTAAAATCCATCGTAGGCAGCGGCGAAGCGGCTGGTCTTGACCGTCTCGTCGAGACCATTCCGAAAACATATTATAATAAAAATTCTGAGCACGTGTGCAAATTCTATGATCATTTCTATTGTGATACTGTTTTTTGTGATACTGTTTTGCATAATACAGTATCAAACAACACACATGACTATGATATCATGCTTTTATCTTTGATACTGTTTAATTAGTCATATGTTTTGTTTGATACTGTATTATGCAAAACAGTATCATAGATTAAAACATGGATTAAAACAATATCAATTTATATTAATGCACATTACCTAAACAAAACACTATCATGGATTAAAAGTAAGACATTCAAACAGTATCATAGGATTAAAACAGTATCATGGATTAAAACAATATCAAAAGATACTGTTTTATCTATGATACTGTGAATTGGTATACTTATATCATGTTTTTATCTGTGATACTGTTTTATTATGATAATGTTTCAACCTATGATACTGTATTAAAACAGTATCATTACTTCAACCATTAAAATATCTTGTGCTTAGTTTTATGATACTATTTTAGCTGTGATACTGTTTTATTTAGATAATGTGAATTGGTATACTTATATCATATTTTTATTTGTGATACTGTTTTAATATATGATAATGTTATTGAGTGCAAGTAGTATCAATGGTCTTATAATACTAATGGAGTATTTTAAGAACAGTTTAATTACTTCAAACAGTATCAATGGACTTGAACAACATATTTTCATGTATAACATTTATCTGTGATACTGTTTTAGAGGATGTATGATACTGTTTTGACAATAAAATTAAAGATTGTCATTTTAAGCTAAAGAGATGACTTCAAACGGGTAAAATATATCGTACGTAGTGGCAAATGAACTGGTCTTGACCGTTTCGTCGAGACAATTTCGAAAACATATTATAATAAAAATTCCGAGTACGTATGCGAATTCTATGCCATTTCTATTATGATAATATTTTGTGATACTGTTTTGGTATGTATGATACTTTTTTGACAAGAAAAAATAAAGATTGACATTTTAAGTTAAAGAGGCGACTTCAAATGGCTAAAATCCATCTTATGCAGTGGCGAAGCGACTGGTCTTGACCGGCTCGTCGAGACCATTCCGAAAACATATTATAATAAAAATTCTGAGCACGTGTGCGAATTCTATATTCATTTCTATTGTGATACTGTTTTCTGTGATACTGTTTTATATAATACAGTATCAAGCTACACTCTGATTATGGTATTGAATCAACATATTTCACTTTTCTTTATTTTTCCCAATTCAATCAAATGGTGGAGCATTATCACCTATCTTTGTTCTATATCTTCATTCTTTTTCACATACAATTCAATTATTTTCAAAATCCAATTACTAACCAAACCACTTGTGTATGTGAAGCAAGTGAATGTGTACAATCCATTGTTGCCCCTCTGCCTCAATATCCACCACCGCCGGCGAGACCAGAATTAAATATTGAATGAATGTAATTTTGAACTTCTATTTCCTTGTTTGCAATTAGAAATTGGAATTCAACTAGAACAAAGTATTCCAACTAATTAATTCACGTAAGAAACACCAGAAAACCAGAATGCATGAAACACCAGAAAATCAGAATACAGGAAACACCAGAAACCAGAAACCAGAACCAAGTTTTTTATGGTAGACCCGAACTTCACCATGGGCGAATCACCTTCGATCACCTTCGTCGCACTCATACCCAGCCTCTCAGGCCCCCACGCCAAAAAACAGCACCTAAATCGCAGCTTACCTAGGTTCAGCATCTAAATCGCCGCCGTGACCTCTTCCACCGAACGCGCAACCACCGGACAGTCACCGATCAACTTGCCCATGCCCAAATGACTGATGGAGGTTTGTAGATGTAGAATAAGACGTCAATGTTTTTGTAGGGTAATTTTGGAATTAATTTAAAATATTGCTTAAAATATGACTTAATTACAATTTTGAAAAATGTCTTGACCTAATTTGAAACAAGTCATGTACAAGTGACTTATAGGCAATTTTCCCTAAAAAAAAAGGGAAAATTTTGGGCCGGTCACTGTTAACGCCATGGTGGGCTGAAAAGTCATATCATATAATCTTAATTCAACTAAAGTCATACTTAATTACTAAAAGACCAATATGCCCTCCAATTGTAAAAACAGTCATTTAAACACGTAAAAACCAACAAAATCATTTCAATGCCTGTTTACAAACTCCTTCATTTACTTTTAACAATTTTCATCTTCTTCTTGTGTTTGATTCTTCTCACCATAACCTGTAACTGCATACAAATAATTCGAAAGCTGATATTTCAATGGCGAAGATATTGTTTTATTTTTTATTTTTTAATAAAGTAACCATTTTCAGTTAAAAATAATCATTCAAATATTGAGATATTGTTCAAATTGAAACATGTGCAATGCAGTTAATGAATGGAGTTTGGATGAACTGATTCAACTAGTTTTTGATAATGTAGTTGTTGTGAGTTAGGGTTTTATGTTAGATCATGTAAAATGCTTGATACTGTTTCAATAGATGTGTTTCAATATATGATACTGTTTCTAATGATAGTGAAATTTGCTGATTTTTTTTCTCTGTTTTTAATGACAGTGAGCAGTTATTCTTTCTTCATCTTGGCATTGCTCTGGTGAAGTATGTGTTTGCTTTTAAGGGTAACAAGAAATACCTTGGAAGAGCTTTAATTTGCAGCAAAAGGATACACATTTATCCCTGATACTGTTTTAAAGAATTTGTGATACTGTTTTGAAAAAAAAAATTAAAGATTGCCATTTTAAGCTAAAGAGACGACTTCAAACGGGTAAAATCCATCGTAGGCAGCAGCGAAGCGGCTGGTCTTGACCGTCTCGTCGAGACCATTCCGAAAACATATTATAATAAAAATTCTGAGCACGTGTGCAAATTCTATGATCATTTCTATTGTGATACTGTTTTTTGTGATACTGTTTTGCATAATACAGTATCAAACAACACACATGACTATGATATCATGCTTTTATCTTTGATACTGTTTAATTAGTCATATGTTTTGTTTGATACTGTATTATGCAAAACAGTATCATAGATTAAAACATGGATTAAAACAATATCAATTTATATTAATGCACATTACCTAAACAAAACACTATCATGGATTAAAAGTAAGACATTCAAACAGTATCATAGGATTAAAACAGTATCATGGATTAAAACAATATCAAAAGATACTGTTTTATCTATGATACTGTGAATTGGTATACTTATATCATGTTTTTATCTGTGATACTGTTTTATTATGATAATGTTTCAACCTATGATACTGTATTAAAACAGTATCATTACTTCAACCATTAAAATATCTTGTGCTTAGTTTTATGATACTATTTTAGCTGTGATACTGTTTTATTTAGATAATGTGAATTGGTATACTTATATCATATTTTTATTTGTGATACTGTTTTAATATATGATAATGTTATTGAGTGCAAGTAGTATCAATGGTCTTATAATACTAATGGAGTATTTTAAGAACAGTTTAATTACTTCAAACAGTATCAATGGACTTGAACAACATATTTTCATGTATAACATTTATCTGTGATACTGTTTTAGAGGATGTATGATACTGTTTTGACAATAAAATTAAAGATTGTCATTTTAAGCTAAAGAGATGACTTCAAACGGGTAAAATATATCGTACGTAGTGGCAAATGAACTGGTCTTGACCGTTTCGTCGAGACAATTTCGAAAACATATTATAATAAAAATTCCGAGTACGTATGCGAATTCTATGCCATTTCTATTATGATAATATTTTGTGATACTGTTTTGGTATGTATGATACTTTTTTGACAAGAAAAAATAAAGATTGACATTTTAAGTTAAAGAGGCGACTTCAAATGGCTAAAATCCATCTTATGCAGTGGCGAAGCGACTGGTCTTGACCGGCTCGTCGAGACCATTCCGAAAACATATTATAATAAAAATTCTGAGCACGTGTGCGAATTCTATATTCATTTCTATTGTGATACTGTTTTCTGTGATACTGTTTTATATAATACAGTATCAAGCTACACTCTGATTATGGTATTGAATCAACATATTTCACTTTTCTTTATTTTTCCCAATTCAATCAAATGGTGGAGCATTATCACCTATCTTTGTTCTATATCTTCATTCTTTTTCACATACAATTCAATTATTTTCAAAATCCAATTACTAACCAAACCACTTGTGTATGTGAAGCAAGTGAATGTGTACAATCCATTGTTGCCCCTCTGCCTCAATATCCACCACCGCCGGCGAGACCAGAATTAAATATTGAATGAATGTAATTTTGAACTTCTATTTCCTTGTTTGCAATTAGAAATTGGAATTCAACTAGAACAAAGTATTCCAACTAATTAATTCACGTAAGAAACACCAGAAAACCAGAATGCATGAAACACCAGAAAATCAGAATACAGGAAACACCAGAAACCAGAAACCAGAACCAAGTTTTTTATGGTAGACCCGAACTTCACCATGGGCGAATCACCTTCGATCACCTTCGTCGCACTCATACCCAGCCTCTCAGGCCCCCACGCCAAAAAACAGCACCTAAATCGCAGCTTACCTAGGTTCAGCATCTAAATCGCCGCCGTGACCTCTTCCACCGAACGCGCAACCACCGGACAGTCACCGATCAACTTGCCCATGCCCAAATGACTGATGGAGGTTTGTAGATGTAGAAGAAGACGTCAATGTTTTTGTAGGGTAATTTTGGAATTAATTTAAAATATTGCTTAAAATATGACTTAATTACAATTTTGAAAAATGTCTTGACCTAATTTGAAACAAGTCATGTACAAGTGACTTATAGACAATTTTCCCTAAAAAAAAAGGGAAAATTTTGGGCCGGTCACTGTTAACGCCATGGTGGGCTGAAAAGTCATATCATATAATCTTAATTCAACTAAAGTCATACTTAATTACTAAAAGACCAATATGCCCTCCAATTGTAAAAACAGTCATTTAAACACGTAAAAACCAACAAAATCATTTCAATGCCTGTTTACAAACTCCTTCATTTACTTTTAACAATTTTCATCTTCTTCTTGTGTTTGATTCTTCTCACCATAACCTGTAACTGCATACAAATAATTCGAAAGCTGATATTTCAATGGCGAAGATATTGTTTTATTTTTTATTTTTTAATAAAGTAACCATTTTCAGTTAAAAATAATCATTCAAATATTGAGATATTGTTCAAATTGAAACATGTGCAATGCAGTTAATGAATGGAGTTTGGATGAACTGATTCAACTAGTTTTTGATAATGTAGTTGTTGTGAGTTAGGGTTTTATGTTAGATCATGTAAAATGCTTGATACTGTTTCAATAGATGTGTTTCAATATATGATACTGTTTCTAATGATAGTGAAATTTGCTGATTTTTTTTCTCTATTTTTAATGACAGTGAGCAGTTATTCTTTCTTCATCTTGGCATTGCTCTGGTGAAGTATGTGTTTGCTTTTAAGGGTAACAAGAAATACCTTGGAAGAGCTTTAATTTGCAGCAAAAGGATACACATTTATCCCTGATACTGTTTTAAAGAATTTGTGATACTGTTTTGAAAAAAAAAATTAAAGATTGCCATTTTAAGCTAAAGAGACGACTTCAAACGGGTAAAATCCATCGTAGGCAGCGGCGAAGCGGCTGGTCTTGACCGTCTCGTCGAGACCATTCCGAAAACATATTATAATAAAAATTCTGAGCACGTGTGCAAATTCTATGATCATTTCTATTGTGATACTGTTTTTTGTGATACTGTTTTGCATAATACAGTATCAAACAACACACATGACTATGATATCATGCTTTTATCTTTGATACTGTTTAATTAGTCATATGTTTTGTTTGATATTGTATTATGCAAAACAGTATCATAGATTAAAACATGGATTAAAACAATATCAATTTATATTAATGCACATTACCTAAACAAAACACTATCATGGATTAAAAGTAAGACATTCAAACAGTATCATAGGATTAAAACAGTATCATGGATTAAAACAATATCAAAAGATACTGTTTTATCTATGATACTGTGAATTGGTATACTTATATCATGTTTTTATCTGTGATACTGTTTTATTATGATAATGTTTCAACCTATGATACTGTATTAAAACAGTATCATTACTTCAACCATTAAAATATCTTGTGCTTAGTTTTATGATACTATTTTAGCTGTGATACTGTTTTATTTAGATAATGTGAATTGGTATACTTATATCATATTTTTATTTGTGATACTGTTTTAATATATGATAATGTTATTGAGTGCAAGTAGTATCAATGGTCTTATAATACTAATGGAGTATTTTAAGAACAATTTAATTACTTCAAACAGTATCAATGGACTTGAACAACATATTTTCATGTATAACATTTATCTGTGATACTGTTTTAGAGGATGTATGATACTGTTTTGACAATAAAATTAAAGATTGTCATTTTAAGCTAAAGAGATGACTTCAAACGGGTAAAATATATCGTACGTAGTGGCAAATGAACTGGTCTTGACCGTTTCGTCGAGACAATTTCGAAAACATATTATAATAAAAATTCCGAGTACGTATGCGAATTCTATGCCATTTCTATTATGATAATATTTTGTGATACTGTTTTGGTATGTATGATACTGTTTTGACAAGAAAAAATAAAGATTGACATTTTAAGTTAAAGAGGCGACTTCAAATGGCTAAAATCCATCTTATGCAGTGGCGAAGCGACTGGTCTTGACCGGCTCGTCGAGACCATTCCGAAAACATATTATAATAAAAATTCTGAGCACGTGTGCGAATTCTATATTCATTTCTATTGTGATACTGTTTTCTGTGATACTGTTTTATATAATACAGTATCAAGCTACACTCTGATTATGGTATTGAATCAACATATTTCACTTTTCTTTATTTTTCCCAATTCAATCAAATGGTGGAGCATTATCACCTATCTTTGTTCTATATCTTCATTCTTTTTCACATACAATTCAATTATTTTCAAAATCCAATTACTAACCAAACCACTTGTGTATGTGAAGCAAGTGAATGTGTACAATCCATTGTTGCCCCTCTGCCTCAATATCCACCACCGCCGGCGAGACCAGAATTAAATATTGAATGAATGTAATTTTGAACTTCTATTTCCTTGTTTGCAATTAGAAATTGGAATTCAACTAGAACAAAGTATTCCAACTAATTAATTCACGTAAGAAACACCAGAAAACCAGAATGCATGAAACACCAGAAAATCAGAATACAGGAAACACCAGAAAACCAGAAACCAGAACCAAGTTTTTTATGGTAGACCCGAACTTCACCATGGGCGAATCACCTTCGATCACCTTCGTCGCACTCATACCCAGCCTCTCAGGCCCCCACGCCAAAAAACAGCACCTAAATCGCAGCTTACCTAGGTTCAGCATCTAAATCGCCGCCGTGACCTCTTCCACCGAACGCGCAACCACCGGACAGTCACCGATCAACTTGCCCATGCCCAAATGACTGATGGAGGTTTGTAGATGTAGAAGAAGACGTCAATGTTTTTGTAGGGTAATTTTGGAATTAATTTAAAATATTGCTTAAAATATGACTTAATTACAATTTTGAAAAATGTCTTGACCTAATTTGAAACAAGTCATGTACAAGTGACTTATAGGCAATTTTCCCTAAAAAAAAAGGGAAAATTTTGGGCCGGTCACTGTTAACGCCATGGTGGGCTGAAAAGTCATATCATATAATCTTAATTCAACTAAAGTCATACTTAATTACTAAAAGACCAATATGCCCTCCAATTGTAAAAACAGTCATTTAAACACGTAAAAACCAACAAAATCATTTCAATGCCTGTTTACAAACTCCTTCATTTACTTTTAACAATTTTCATCTTCTTCTTGTGTTTGATTCTTCTCACCATAACCTGTAACTGCATACAAATAATTCGAAAGCTGATATTTCAATGGCGAAGATATTGTTTTATTTTTTATTTTTTAATAAAGTAACCATTTTCAGTTAAAAATAATCATTCAAATATTGAGATATTGTTCAAATTGAAACATGTGCAATGCAGTTAATGAATGGAGTTTGGATGAACTGATTCAACTAGTTTTTGATAATGTAGTTGTTGTGAGTTAGGGTTTTATGTTAGATCATGTAAAATGCTTGATACTGTTTCAATAGATGTGTTTCAATATATGATACTGTTTCTAATGATAGTGAAATTTGCTGATTTTTTTTCTCTGTTTTTAATGACAGTGAGCAGTTATTCTTTCTTCATCTTGGCATTGCTCTGGTGAAGTATGTGTTTGCTTTTAAGGGTAACAAGAAATACCTTGGAAGAGCTTTAATTTGCAGCAAAAGGATACACATTTATCCCTGATACTGTTTTAAAGAATTTGTGATACTGTTTTGAAAAAAAAAATTAAAGATTGCCATTTTAAGCTAAAGAGACGACTTCAAACGGGTAAAATCCATCGTAGGCAGCGGCGAAGCGGCTGGTCTTGACCGTCTCGTCGAGACCATTCCGAAAACATATTATAATAAAAATTCTGAGCACGTGTGCAAATTCTATGATCATTTCTATTGTGATACTGTTTTTTGTGATACTGTTTTGCATAATACAGTATCAAACAACACACATGACTATGATATCATGCTTTTATCTTTGATACTGTTTAATTAGTCATATGTTTTGTTTGATACTGTATTATGCAAAACAGTATCATAGATTAAAACATGGATTAAAACAATATCAATTTATATTAATGCACATTACCTAAACAAAACACTATCATGGATTAAAAGTAAGACATTCAAACAGTATCATAGGATTAAAACAGTATCATGGATTAAAACAATATCAAAAGATACTGTTTTATCTATGATACTGTGAATTGGTATACTTATATCATGTTTTTATCTGTGATACTGTTTTATTATGATAATGTTTCAACCTATGATACTGTATTAAAACAGTATCATTACTTCAACCATTAAAATATCTTGTGCTTAGTTTTATGATACTATTTTAGCTGTGATACTGTTTTATTTAGATAATGTGAATTGGTATACTTATATCATATTTTTATTTGTGATACTGTTTTAATATATGATAATGTTATTGAGTGCAAGTAGTATCAATGGTCTTATAATACTAATGGAGTATTTTAAGAACAATTTAATTACTTCAAACAGTATCAATGGACTTGAACAACATATTTTCATGTATAACATTTATCTGTGATACTGTTTTAGAGGATGTATGATACTGTTTTGACAATAAAATTAAAGATTGTCATTTTAAGCTAAAGAGATGACTTCAAACGGGTAAAATATATCGTACGTAGTGGCAAATGAACTGGTCTTGACCGTTTCGTCGAGACAATTTCGAAAACATATTATAATAAAAATTTCGAGTACGTATGCGAATTCTATGCTATTTCTATTATGATAATATTTTGTGATACTGTTTTGGTATGTATGATACTGTTTTGACAAGAAAAAATAAAGATTGAC